>JAJGOT010000197.1:450000-1050000 GCA_022457155.1 Cladopsammia gracilis
GCGTGGTTATCAACTGTCTGTTGGTGTTCCAAAAATCATTTTCTTTCTTCTATCCCTTCTTTAAACCTCTTAAAATTTCCTTCAAATTCAGGTAGAACCCCCCCCTCCCCAAACCATCCTTTTTTTAGTAAATTATTTATAAAAGTGTGGCAAAAATAAATGGTTGTTGTCGTTGCTGTTATGGCAGAAATTCTACCATTTTGAGCCGGCAGTTGGACTTGTGTCAATTTACTCTGACCAAATCCGACTACAGTTATTTTATTCTTAGTTCGGCTCTGTTCTTCACAAACTCTGCGTTCAGATAGCGCGAAGGAAAAATACTGCGCGCGTATGCGCGCATCTCGGCCCCAAAGGCCAGGCTAGGGGTCAGATAAATGTACCTATGTAAATTAAAAGTAACAGCCGGTTTGTGCTAATCGGAACTTGTACCCCTTTAAAGGTACCAGGGGCTCAAGGTAAAGGCCCATTGAATTAAGGCACAGCAATTTGACCCAACTCTCTATCTCATATTGTGAGTTCCTACTGCAAAATATAAAATTAACTGAACGCCAGGAAATCAATATCTTACGTCAACTCCCCCACTCAGACCTCATGGGGAACTCTCATCTAAAAGTGACGGCTACGTACCCGTAAAATACAGCCCCTATAAGACCGAAAGTGGTCACTGTAAGCTGTAAGCTCGATTTTCAGCACAAATTGCTGTTAATCGAGTCTACTTTTCCTCCCGGGGAGTCGGGGTGGGGGGGGGGGGGGGTACCCTCATATATAAGCTATACCGGTATGTGCCGCTGTTTTATACCTGCCAACTTTTTCCGAGTGATAGGCGTGAGAATTTTTTCGTGGAAGTGCCAGGATTTCCTAAGGCGACCCGACCAAATCCGAAGACAACCCGATCTTTTCCGAAGATGTCCGAAGTTGTCCGAAGATGTCCGAAGAATTCGGAAGTTTCCATGGACCTCAGACCTCCGTTTAATAACATCCAGCTGTAATCGTAATAAACAAAGAAGCAAGGCTGATACCACGTATAAAAACTTTGCAAGATATCAACATGACTCGAGATAGAACCCAACTTAGTCATTTTCTGTTTAGCCATCTACCTTGAGTTCGAAACCCTTTTATCTAGGTCATCTTCAAATGAATTGACACATTTATTAAATGTAGGAGATTTTACTCTTCACCTACAAACCTTCTGGTACATTTGTTAGCCGAAAATATTTACAAGCTAAAACTAACCAAAAAAAAATACTTGCCAGAATTTTCTTACCCCAAAAAATCCCGACAATTTGCGACCCCATTCTAGTAACTCTATTGAAAATGCAACCCCATTATAGTCAATCCAGTCGTGAAAATGCGACCCCATCCAGCGGCACATCCCCATTAGCCCATTACTTGGAAGTACCCCCCCCCCCCCTCCCCCGGGTACGATCCTACTGTGCTGGGTTCTATTTCGTGTCGATGTTGATATCATGCAAAGTTTTTTATACGTAGTATCAGCCTTGCTTCTTTGTTTGTTTGCCGACTGCTATCTTTGGCTGTTTAGATCTTTTACAAATCCTACGTTCACTAGCAGCATTTTCGTTCGCGGTCCTGTGCTTAATCTATTGTAATCGTAATGTTCAGAACGAAAAAAAACTACTATATTTTTAATTTCCGGTGTATCCAATCAAACAAAATCGAACCAAAAATCAATCGAACCCAATCGAACACCAATCGTTCGATTGGGTTCGGTAATCGAACAAAATCGAACATCTATTTTGCTGTGAGTTCGATTTTCGAACCAATCGAACACAATCGAACCAATCGAACACAATCGAACACAATCAAACTCAATCGGATTCGATTTTGTTCGGAATCCATGTCTTGATAAGTAATCACGCAGGACTAATCATAATCAACTTTTATTGAATGGAATAAATAGAAAAACGTCCAAATATCGAACTGAATGTCAATGTTTAGTGATATATATTTTGTAGCAGAGAACAAAACGACGGTAAAATAATGAAATGCACTTTCGTTTACATTTCTATATTATAAGGAAGGATATGGTTTCTGCCCTGTTTGTCATCACCGTTACACTCAAACAGAAGTTGCACTATTTCATTCACTGCAACGCAGGCAGTGGTGTTCAATATGTGAAGAATCATTATTAGTAGCCAAAACGCTGCCGCCATCAGTCTGTCCAAGTCCTCGAGGGCGGCTAAAAGCGACGTTGACAGGAGAAGAGCAATTTCCAGCATGACAACAATTACATTGGAGGAAGTGCTTACTATTAAGACCTATTAACATGGATGACAAAAATAGCAAGTGATAATAATCGAACGTTCGATTGAGTTCGATGGTTGGTTGTTCGGTAATCGAACATTCGATTTTGTTTGATTGACCAAATTTTATTGTGAGTTCGATTTCGTTCGATTACCGAACCCAATCGAACGATTGGTGTTCGTTTGGGTTCGATTACCGAACGTTCGATTGGATACGCCGGGTTAATTGGATCATGCGATCAGTTAAGGCTGATAGCTCAAATCTGTAAGTCAAGCGTGAGAAATTGCTCCATAGGCGTGAGTAGACGTGAGATCGGCGACATCGGCAATTTGGATTCGCAGGCGTGAGACTCACGCCTAAGGCGTGAGGCTTAGCAGGTATACGCTGTGAAGGGTATAGAGCGTTTTCACGTGACGTCATAAAAATTAAAAAATCTTAAGTATACGTCCTACAAAGCTGTTTCTAACATGGTATGTGGATACCAGTGTTATAATCTTTCACAAAAAGTTTCAGGTTTTAACGATGTTTCGTTTTCGATTTATTAAGGTTGTAAATGTGTCACGCAATTCGTCACGCTATTTCAGATAAGCCGTGAAAATAAACAAAATGGAACTAGTTGAAAGTTATTAATGAATTATAGATGCTTATAAGCCGATTTCATGCCTCTTATAGAGAAAACAATATTTTGTGATGAGATTTTTGGTGTTATTAAGACTTTGAAGTCTTTAAATTTTTGGCCGCCATGTTGGTGTTCCTAAGTGGAACACCAAGATGGCCGCTCCATACATTTCTTACTAAAATTGTCTATACTCATTCGCCTATAACTCTTGAATGAAATGCTCTTGCGCTTCAAAATTTGGCCCAGATGTGTAGTTTTAAACTCTATACAATTCCATAAACATTTTACAATCGAAAACTGCTTCTGAATTTTGATATGACGTCAGTGAAAACGTTCTATATGGTTTTCAAGCTTGCAGTTTTGTCTGCTATAGGGTAGGGATTTTCGGTGTCTAGTCTAGTATAGGGTTGCAAAAGCAACTTAATATGGGTTAGTAAGTTGGCAAGTGTTTCAGAGTCCCAGCGGCACACCCCCACCCAAAAATATACATAGTACCTCCCCCGGGCTTTTCCTCCACCTCACCCCTCCACTGCTAGGGTTATATATGGTGATCCGATCAACATGTCATCGCAAAGGAGCATGGGTATGGCGCGCGGCGCGCTAAGTTCGTTGGTATAGATGGATTACAGGATCGAAAGTTGTAGGAAGTTATAGGGATATTTACCTTGATATTTTTCACTCAGAAACACAATTATACGAGCTTTTTGGGATAATACAAGACTCCAAGAGTTTTATCTACATTCTGGGAATTAATAGAAGTATTTTGGCGTCCGTGGAAGCTATAAAAGTGGATAAAAATGGCGAAACTCGTGGCGGTGTGCCGAGACGAAGCTGACTTCGCATTCGAGCGGAGACAAATCCCTCTAAATATTGAGGACACCTTAACGGTATTGTACATTTTGTCAATTGTTTTTTTATTTCCTCGTAAAGGTAATGTCCTGACCTTTTTGTCTAATGTCTATTCTTGTTCTCTTTTTGTTTAGATGGTAATGGAAATCCCTGAAACTGTGATTTCCACACGCCAAGTCAACGAAGACGAACTTCAATCATTTAACAAGGTCAGCGATGAATATTTCTGATATTTTAGCTGGTTTTAGTGTCTTTTTATCTCTATGAAGGCTTTTTTAGCAGTTGTAGTTTCATTTAGCAGAGTTGTCGTTATCAAGCTTAAATATTGTAGCCAATTTTGTTATATATAACGTTAAATCAAGCTTAATAAAATATCCAAAATAACCGGCGTGAATATTGAAAGTATTTTTACACTGTATCTTGCAGTCTCAGCGTTAATTCAATTTTATTATAGCATTTATGTTAATTTGTGAAATAACAATTCGAGTTTATGCCAAGAATGCTTAGCTTGAAAAATCTTTCATCTTATATCAGCTTATATCATGTCTTTTATCGCAAGACCAGATGTGATTTGTTGAATTCAATTTGTACGACTCAGTCTCCGATATAAACATTCTCTAGTAATCGTATTCAGTTGTCAGGAAACAGCAATCTGATCGAATGTGGTGTTGTTTTGCAGCGATTTCAATTTCTCAGCTCGGATGACCTCGCTGTTGCTACGATGGTGAGACAGAAGGATGTTCTTTCGTTCCTTTCACACTCTGTTCCATGCGTGGGATGTCGTAGAAGGCAAGGAATTAAATTCTCTTTTCATATTATGTCCTCATCGTTTTGGGATTAATTATTTACCATGGCAAGAGAAGTCTCAGTAACTTACACTGTTGATTTCCAAATTTATATGATTTTAAATGGTTTCCTTTAATACTGCCAGTATTGTTTCTTAACATACAGCTGGTTTGTTGGAAATAGTCTGAAATCTTTGTTGTGGTTTGTGTTGTGCAATTTAGGAGCGTGCATTTTTGATATTGTGCCTTTATTATCCAACATTACCTAGTACACACACACGCACAATACCTGAATCATATACAAATATCTTATGAGTTTTGTTTATGTGACAAAGTTTTCAATGTTTGTTCTCTCTGTCCCACTACACTGCACAGTGGTACACGGAAATACCACTTTAATGGAGTAGTAAACCTGACAAAATGTATTAAGTACACATGAGAGAATTAGTACTGTGAGTAGCAAAAGTTGCCACAGGGTGCTTCCCACACTTCTCAATTGTTTTTCAAGTTTTTGAATTGAACTCAACAATGCAAGAATACAAAGGTTTCTATTTTCTTTATGAAATGTCCTAGAATTTTTGTAGGCACTTAATCTCATGATGTGGACTGTGTGTTGCATTTCATTATAAAATGCTCAAAGAAATGTGTGCTCTCTGATTGGTTGGAATGAGTTCATTATAACTAGATAAAGCAAATGTTCTACGTCATGCACATACTTTATCTAGTTGCAATGCATGCAGCCCATGTCACCAGTACGAGCGTACACAATTCATGGGACATTCTTACTCCTTGTGCATTATTCAGGTATATACATGTAAGCACATGGAAAGTTTAAAATACCCTCATGCTTATGTAACTTAATAATGCACTTGGTCACATTAACTATTCCTTTAAAGATTAGGTGCATGTCAAGTCAGTGGACTGTTAGTTTATTAGTGAGAATTGTGATATCTATTCAGTCACTTAATGTGAACATCCCTGTAGTAACTTGTACCTATTCTCACTGGGGCTATTTAAAAAATATGTACAAATGCCTCAAATCTGGTATTCAGCTTAAAAATTCCTGTGCAGGCATAAGCTTGTGGTAGAGATCATTATGTTAATTCCCGGGACAAATTGGGCATAAATAGGCTTCCTTTATCCTGTTTAATCCTCTTTTTCATGAAAATGGTCGCCAGATGTTCTCTTGGCGTGCCCCTCCCTCCTCCCCCTAGCGATGGCTTGCATCTTGTACATCTATCTTTAAGGTCCCACTTCTCCCACTCCACTCCGGGCTCGCGTCTTCCCACATCTTATAAGCTTGGGGGCGTTTTGGAGTGAGGGCACCTAGTAGGAATGTATTGCAATGCTTTCTTTAATTCGGATACTTCCCTAAGGCAGACAGCTAGAGTTGACCAGTCCTGAGGGTGTCCGGCTTATTGTGAGTTCACTGCGTAATTCAACCAAGCACTGATGCAAAACTCCAGACAACTACATATCTCAGAAGATTCATGTGTCTAGTTATCCACATTAAATGATTTGGGAATTAATGACAATTTACGATTGTTTCTGCACAGTGTTGAGCGATTGTACAACCAGTTAGTAGAATCCGGACAACCAGCATTAGAACCCTTGATGATTACAAACAGTGGAGGTGAGTCATTTTCTGTGGCCATTGTTGGATTTTTAAGTCTGGTCAATAAATCTCATTTTCATTCTGAAATTGTATTTATATTGAGAGCAATCTACTTACAGTACAGATAAGTGCTACTAAAAAAGTAGTCTGTTAGTGACTGATCTTTCTGTTGATGTGCCATCTTGTTGAAATAAAAAAAATTCTCAAGATGCTGCGATCGCAAAATGATGTAAAACAAAATATTCAAAAGACAATGAACAATACCCACATCACAACACCAACAATAGTTTCTATAACACCATGTGATGTTAATTAATTATTTTAATTATTTAATTTAAATAGTTATTATAACTAACATATACTCTTCCTTTTCAATGTGATTAATTTAGCCAGAGCTTCATAACTAGTTTCTAAAAGTACTGTATACCCTCCACCCACTTGTAATCACTCTGTGGTAGTAGCCAACTCGAAAGCTTGGCTCCTTTGGCTGCTACACACTTTTTCCTTTGTTATGTTTAATTCAATGTATAGTTAGCTCTGTTCTTACTCCTTTTTTTTCCTTATTGTTGTTGTATATAATAAGTGTGAATAATAAACTTGAATGAAATACCCTAAACTCAAGAAAGCCTCCATGGTTGTTGTCCTCAGTTAGTTATTTTCAAACTTTAAGTTGCTGGTTATCCCAACCAATCATTATAGCCAGCTGCTGGCTTGTTAGTAGCTTTGCCATTGACACTATATTCTTTTAATAATTAGTTGATTATAGTATATTGAGGGAGTATAAGCCTAGTGGTTTCTTTTGGGCTCCCTTGCTCTTAAATTTTGTATTTATTTACTGTAACTGTTTACAATATAGGGCAATAAACTAAACTTACCTGAGACACTACTGAAACTGACTGATGCACCACTGAATTATAAACAATTAAAATAAAAGTTACACATAGTTATTGAACTGCTGAGCTTAAGCTTTCAGTTGCACTATCTGTTTTGGTTTGAAATATTTTCCTAAAATAAAAAATAAAAATAATAAGTCAGAATATTATTACCCTGATTGTCAAGTGACCTTTCTTTTATTGCATTTATTTTCTTCAGTGTTGACAATTGATAATCCCTTCCTCCAAGATCCAAAACTTGTGTATGCGCTCTTTTATATACATGGGTAAGTATATCTAGAAAATAAAGTCTTTTTTTAAAATGATATTTAGTTCTTACAATAATCTTGACACCCTTTGCTCCAGCAGGAACCTAAAAGAATAAGTAACATGACAATCTCACTTACCTTGGTGTATATTAGTCGCTATATAGCTGTGTGCTTTTATGGTGGTGCTGAGCTGGAACCTGTTTCTCGAAGTCCGAATAACTTTATGGGCCTGGAGCTATATTTCAAAATCAGAATGTATATAATGATCAGATATTTCAAGCCCACAAACCAGCCTGACTTGTTTCATCAACTTAGAATTTTATTGCTTAGTTTTCAAAACCAACAAAATTTGAATCTTTAAATGTAAACATTGGCACATGAAAAAGCTTTTCGGCCCTGAAAAGTTATTTGGACTTTCAAAATGGGCCCCTGGACATTTACAATCCTTGTTGGTCTGATGGTCAAGTGATGGTAGCAACAAACACACACAAAGGAGTGAAAGGATATCTGTAGGTTGTGTTCTTTGACAAGGCACTTATATTACAGTTGCTGTGCCTCTGTTGGCTCATGCTCAACAGCATTGAAATCCCAATCAGTTTGGCTGAATCCTGCTTCATACAGACAATTGTAAGCAGTTATGTTTAAAGTTTCTTGTCCACATTTCTTTGTAGTTCCAGATTGAACGAGATGGTAGAATCCATTCCCAAGTGCAGACGAAACAGGTATGCAAGTTTTCAGAATGGGAAACGGGGATTCTTAAACTGGAAGTTTTGTTTTAGTTGAAGGCTAAAGCAAGTGCCCAGGGAGGGGGGGGGGGGGGGGTACTCCCATATATGAGCTATATAGGTATGTGCCAGGCAGTTTAGTCTGGAATAGGATATAGTTATCAGACATTTTTGATCTAGAATAGGGTATAATGTTCCACGAAACTGATTAGTTGCGTGAAGAAATTAAGTCTAGACAAGGTTTACTGGCAAATGGCATTTAAAAATCTGTACGGTGGGCGGTACAGCGGGCAGTACGGCATTTTTACTGACCCCTGTTAACTTATAGCTGTGAAAGTGAATGAGTTTCTGGAAAATAGTGAGTCTGGAACAGGTCTTGGATAGGGTAGGGTTTTTTGGTGTTTAGTCTAGAATAGGGTTGTAAAATGCAGCTAAAATGGTCTAGTATAGGCTAAGGGTCTTAGAGTCCCAGCGGCACACCCCCACCCAAAAATTTGCAGAGTACCCCCTCCGGGGGCAGGTGCCTCTATTGTTGAGTTAAAAAGAGGTGCCAACTGTATGTGTGTACAAAGAATAGATTCAGCTAAGACTACAGTTTGTTTGTTTGTTTGTTTGTTTATTACTCCAAATTAAATTGACTTTCATAATATTTTGCAGACGATGCCCTCTCCATTCACTGGAAACGCATAAGTCAAGGCCATCAGGGTAAGTCTTTATAGTTAACTTATTTCTTTAGTTTGATAGTGAGAAAAATAACTGGTATTCATTTTCACTAATTGTAACTTTGCTGATTCTTGTTTAGAAGCTGGATAGATGTGTGGGATTTATTGTCGCAAGAATGTCGAGATGAGGTATAGTAAAACTGCCATTTTTGACGGCAGACTCTTCTACTGGGTGAATCTTTATTGTTGTTTAAAATGAATTTTTGGTCAAAAAATGATTTCAAACTAGTTTAGTTATTTTATTTTCCAAATTTATTACCATAATCCTACAACAAAGAAAAGTAAAAATCAAACTAGTTTGAAATCATTTTAACCTAAAGTCATTTTAAACTACAGCATTTTTACTTTTCTCTCAAATTCATGAAAACAGACAATATTTATTTACTTCATTTACTTCAATACATTTTTGCATTATGTAGGTTGTGTTGATTGATTCAGATGCTCTTCTGGACACATTAGAGAATTATCTTAGAAAACATAGGTAAGTTATACGTTTGTGTCTATTTGTGTGGGTTTTCTTTTTTCTTTTTTTACTTTTACTTCAATCTGTTTATTCCTTTCAACTCTATGAACTCCAAACTTAACAGATTTGTAATGAGATATTCACATCGTCCATTGATTTTACCTTACTAGGTAACAAATACAAATTGTCTTATTTTTATCTAGACCATTTTCGTATGTAGATTTACAGCGTAAAGCAAATGACACAGTTTCAGTGTTATTGTTGATCAACAATTTAATGTTGTGACTCCTACAATCTTGGGTTTTTCCTGGAGGCTAAATTTCTTATCTTTTCGGGAAAAGAAGAACAATTCAACCTGATTATAATTTTACCACATAAGATTTGTCTTAAAAGATAGCATATGCAAAGTTTGGAGTTTTTTTTCTTTCAGCCTTTTTGACCAAAATAATTATTGTCACTTACATTCCTTTTGCAACAAGGCTTCAATAATGGTATTGCTATCAATATGACTACATGACTGAAAAAGCAATATTTGTCTTTTAATTTGTTGTTGTTTTTTATTGCTTCAGATTTTGCACAGAATGTAAATCAAAAGTTCTAAGAGCTTACAGTATTTTGGCTGGGGATTTAGATGGACCCAGTGAAAAAGGGTGAGTGAATCAACATTCTGACAGTTGAACATTATTCAGGTTTCAACAGGAATATTTGTGGGAGTGAAAGAGTTTTAAAGGTTAACAAACCCTTTCACTCCTATATTGGTTTACAATATTTTACAAAACAAAATTTAATTTAATTTGTTTAAAAATATTTCTTTGTTCCTTTCTCCAGTTATTGTGCAGCATTGTATGATGGACTAAAGAGCTGTCCTCAAGAACGGCATGTCCATGTGCTTTGTGATACAGACTATATTGCTCATCTTATTGGACGGGCAGAGCCAGAGCTTGCTGGAGGGTAAGCACTGCAATTCTCATTAGCCTACATGTGCTGTAGCCATCAGCAATCAATGTTTATGAGCTGTTTTCATATCACTGGAGAGGGTTACATGGTGTTCTAAAATTCTCACTTCCATTATCCCTTTACTTCTTTAGTAGCTCCAACCTCTTTGCACTTTTTTAATCACATTTTTTGCAATATGAAATTTTGCATTGGTTTTCCAGACTTATTTTTGCAGCATCCTGGCATATAACTACATGTAATAAAATTTATTGTTTTCTTATCTCCCAGTTTCTGCCCATCACTTTTCTCTCAGGGTCCTACTCAACTGCTGTACCCACCCTCACCCCTTAGCACTGGCAGGGCAAAAAACGTTTTTTTCTTTCCACTTGCCACTCAAATTTTGGTTGTCCGAAAGTGAAATTCACTTGTCCAGAAAATGAATAAATTTTAAAAATGTAGCGATAAAACACATTTACAATGTACCGTAAAAACTGGCGTACAAGCCACATTTGCCCAAAACGTTTGCTCGAAATTGGGGGTGCGGCTTATCTGTGGGAACATCTGCAATAGATTATACTTTCCAGTGATATAAAGGCCTGTTTACACATGCAATTTTTTGTGCAATTTTTTGTCACACTTGTCGATGCAATTTTTGTCACTCGCAAGTTGCATCTTCAAATCGCATGTATAAACGGGTGGCAATTTTAGTGCGATTTGGACATGATTTGTCGCGCAATGTCGCATGTTCGAAACCTGGTGCAACTTGTCAGGGATTTTTGGGAAATCACAGCAAATCAAAGCAAATGTCACATGAATCGCACAGGAAATCGCCGCTTGTTTACACTTGCGACAAAAGTTGCATTGGAGAGCGAGGCAAACATCGCATCAAAAATTCTATGTGTAAACGGGCCTTAAGTTGACCAGACTTTTTGAGTCTTGAAATTGAACATTCTATTTATTTGAGGTGTACAACGTGGAGCAAACATAATTCGTTAACTTTAGATGGTGTAGGAAAGTGAGTCTTGTTTCTCTAACAAAGCTGCCAGAGTGCCTCCGAGACCAAAAATCAAATTGAAGAATAAGGATCCGCATGAAACATGTATTCTCGTAACGCACGAACATGAGCGTTGTGTTTATAAATTGTAAAATTTAGCCTCAAATTGTCAAAATACCTGTGTTGAAACAGTGTTCCCAATCTTTGTTGGACATTTTGAAGCTTTTGGCAATGAAGGAACACCAAACACAAGTGCTTTTGGAAATCCACTCGTCCGAGATCAAGAAGTACTCGTCTCAGACGAGTGGATGAGTGGAAGTTTTTTGCCCTGACTGGCAATAAGGATCACTAAGTAGGCTTTTAAAACTTTGCCTTAGTAATACAGGAGTTAATTGCCTTTATTTCAGAAGAAGAGAACGACATGCCAAGACATTGGACATTGCTCAGGAAGAGGTACATGTATGAACAGCTAAATTTAATGAAAACAACACCTTAGGCAAGGGTGGATCCAGGATTTTTCTTAGGAGGGGGTGCACCTCTAAAGAATGACGTAACTGAAGGGTGATGTAAACAAATTTTAAAAGCGAACAATGCAGACTAGGTCATCTCAGGGGTGGGGGGGTGCGCACCCCCTGCACCCTCCCCCTAGATCTGCCCCTTTTAGGGCAGGGACCAATAGACCAATTTCAATGTATTAAAATTCATACTTGGCTCTGAGGCTTGGGGGAATAAAGCAAAAGAAATGAATAATTCAACGCTGAACCTCAAATATGTGATTTCTTTTGTTTTATTCCCCCAAACCTCGGAGCCAAGTATGACTTTTAATGTATCGAAATTGGTTTATTGGAGGCAGTTGTATAATCACTGCTGCATTTTTATTTTTACTTTGACTTTAGTTTCTGGCTAGCAACAGAAAATCTGTCAGGACTATGGCCCATTCAATTAGGGTCTCATTGAAAAATGTTCAAAAGTTTATTCTCCAATCAAATCTAACAGTCATTGTCACTAACAACAGTTCTCCTTGGGACTACTTTTGCCCAGATCATACTAGACAGACTACTAAAACATTTGTGAGTGTATATACTCAGCACTGAAAGTTGCTATACTGCATGGTACTATACTGTATATGGATACTTTGCATTGCTGGATCAAAACCTTTTCACTCTTAGGGATGGGTTTAGTCAAAAAAGGCTTGCATAGAATTACAGCTGATAAAAAGTCATGGGTATGTCCATTAAACGCCTTCCTGCTTTTATTTCGATTTGATGTGTTTGTAAACTTTATTTTTTTTTTCCTTGTAAGGTGTTAACATGTCTTGGAATTCACCTTTGGGAAAGACTTCATCGACTGTGGCAGAAACTGAAAGCTGAGGAACAAACCTGGCAAATGCTCTTTTATCTTGGGGTGGACGCGCTTAGGAAAAGTTTTGAGGTGAGATGATAATAATAAAAATAATAATTAAATAATAATAATAATAATAATAATAATAATTTCTTTATTCAGTTGATAAACAAAATATCAAAAGTTACACCCCTCATGAAAAATGGAACATCTATATATATCAGGTACTAGGGTAAACATTTATAACTGCGCACAAGTTTTGGCCTCTTGCATAAGAAGGGTTGGTCGCCCAGGCAGACATTCTTTTGTAGTTGGTCATGCCAAATTTTGCAATTTTTTTTAACTTCTTAGGTGGCTGTGGAAGAAAAACAAGGAATTTCACGGCTAGAACAAGTTGTCGAGGAGATATCTGAGGCTGAAAGAGCAAAGGAACTTAAAAGAGAGCAAAAACGGTTAAAAAAGAAAGCAAAACGCAAGGAGAAATGTAAATGTGATTCACAGATAACTCTGTCAACAAACAATGAACTGAAAGTGGAAGAATTACCAAAAGAAGAAGAAGTTTGTGTGAATGAGATAGTTGAAGAGACTGAGGAATTAAATGGTCACATAGACAGCTGGGAGGATGATGAAGATGATGCCGATAGCGGTGGCTCACCTTGTAGCTGTGAAGATTTTAGTAATTGTGAACGGAGAAAGTCAAATAGAATGGGCTATAGAAGTGGAGACTGTGGGTATGTGTCATAACTGATTTAAAGGGGCACTGTTCCACCAAACTAATGAAATTGTGTTGACTTTATTTCCATTTTATATCACCAAATGCCACCAATAAATTGGATAAAAAGATTCTATAGAGCAAACAGAAGCAGTAAATTAACCCTCGGACGTACACGCAAACTTGTACCCCCACCGTGGGTTTTTGCAGTGTTACAATATTTCGAAAATATTTTACATCTAACAGATAGCCTGTGATGTGCTCTACAAGATAGGGAAGATATTATGGGTTGTAACACTGCTGGGGGTCCGTGACATCATCCAAACTGGCCAACAATATGGCCGCCATCTTGGATTTTACTAAAACTTCAACTTTATTGGGAAACTGCGGAAATTGCAAATATTTCTATTTCTTTTTATCATATGACCTGTACGGCCCTGTGAACCTTTTCTTTGCAAAACCATTGAAGAGGGCCCCACTGAAGAGCACCTTTTGGTGAAGTGGGCTCCCTGCTAAAATATTGTTATTATTATTTATTATTATTAAAGTCCCGTATGAGGGCTGCACGTCTTTGCGGCCTCACGCATTAAAATTTCAAGTAATTTTGTCTCCAAATTGGTCATACGATAAAATACTTATTTTAGGTCAGGCCGGATGGGAAAATATTTTGCTCTTGGTCATGGCGCTCGGTCCATATGCCAAGACCTTGAGCCAAATATTTTCCCATCCACCCCTCCCACTTAGTCAATAAGTACATAGCATTCACTTATGGCAAGTTTTTCTTCCAATTTTAAGATAATAAAGTAAGCTTACAGCTCTTGGCCATATTAATCATAAAACACAGTATTTCAGCTGGGAGAATGTCCCTGCTTTAAGGTTTAGGCCATGAAACATGCAGTATCAAAAACCAACATTTCCATATTCCAGTTTTATCCGGAAACAGTGGAAGTAAGAGCAACTCTTTACGGTGGCCAAATTACCTTTCACTCAGTTGATAAAACCAGTTTTTATGAATAGACCATTTTACGGTTGTCTTTTTAGTGTCCTGGCCTTTGAGTGGAAGCAAGGTTGAAGTTGACCTTGTTATGGTACAGACCTTGAAGCTTTTCAGATGTAAATTGAGCTAGTTGGCATGAGAAAAGTGCTCATCATTAACATATGAAATGCAGAAAGGTTTCTATCAAAGCAAGGTCACCTCCAGCCTCGCTTCCACCCAAACACAAGGTCACCGAGCACACAACTGTAAAATGGACTATTATTGAGTTTGAGAAGTATCATTCATAATAGATAACTTCTTTCTCTCTAGGTACATAGCAGAACACAATAAATGGTCAAGAGGGATACACCAGGGAGGGGACACTTGTAGTCATGCCAAAGATCCTTGTGGAGTAGGGACTGAGGAAGACGATATTTGTGCAGACTGTTTGTCTGGGAGCCCTAGTAGTGGAGGATCCTCACAAAGCAGTAATGGGAAGGGCAAAAAGAAGAAGAGGAAAAATAAAGACAAGAAGGTGAGAAGCTGTTGGAATTGTTTTGCTTGTTGCTAACAACAGTAAAGTAGGATGCTTGGGATAAAGGATAAGTTATCCTTTACTTTTTTTACTAAAAAAATTACAAGTTTTTTGTTTATACTTATATAACTTTAGGGGGCACAATATTAGTTTATCTAGACATGCCCCTCTCCTCTCCTTCCTAATAAAATGTGATTTCAATTTAATTATTAACATCTGTAAAGGTTTGGAGTAAACAAATAAATGAAATGAAGTAGGATGCAGGGTTTTTGTTAGAGCAGGGAGACCGGGACCTTTACTTAGCTATTACAATTCTTGTCCCAGTTATTTCTCAAGAAAATGTGCTAAGATATTTGAATAAAGAACTGCCAAAGTTGATGGGCTATTTGATTCTTAATATGAGTGAAATAAAACTGCGCTTCGTTACTTATGCCTCTTTCACAGCAGCTAAAACGAAGACCCAAAATGGTACGAAATGGCCTAAAATGCACACTTTGGGCCTGGGTTTGATGTGTGTTGTATTGTATTGTACTGTACTGCACTGCACTGCACTGCACTGCACTGGCCATAGAATAACGTCTTTCTTTTAACTTCAAGGTAGAAATTTGTGAATATAAAAAAATTACTGTCTTATTGCAGTCTTGTGCCTCCCGTTGCTTAGGAATAATAACTGATGTTTTTTTCCTAGCAAACTTCACCCAGACAAGAGAAACCTGTAGAACGTATAGACGATGAAGAAAAGCGGCTGTTGAAGTCAATGGGGTGGAATGATGGTGGAACGGGGTCAATGGTAAGGAAACGATTTATATAAGGATTGTTACAACTGTAAAGATTTTGCCCTACATTAGCTTAGGATTTAATAGATACATCTTACATTTTTCGGGGATTTTCATGGTTCCATACGCGTTTTTCGGTTCCCTTTCTTATATAAGTAAGGCAAAATATGTACATGATTAATAACGGTTCCAGTAACACTTACTACCGCTCCCTAGAACAGTGCACTTGTGAAGCCCGTGTTTATTGGGTATCTGTAATAGCGAGTGTCACCCTCGCTCCCACACGTGTTCCCTTCGCTGCGCGTGCATTTAGCTCGCCCGCTCAACTATCCAGAAAAGGACTGCTGACACTAAGCAGTCTATTTCACTTCCATTCACTTTCAATTCTGTTCATGTTCACTTCTATTCATACGTTTAATTCTAATGTATTTTATTTTTTTTACGTTTGTATTCATCTTCAATTCTTTTCATTCCATTTTTCAGGACTGTGTTTCATCCGAGGAAGATCTTTGCATATCAGAGCAGGAAATTCTCCGGTTTAGGGCCAATCACTCGTCCGTCTCTCAACAGCGGCGCAAGCTTCGCGAGAAACTCCAACAGCAGTTTGACAATATGACGCTTAAAGACGGATTAAATGTTGCAGTTGTTCACTAGGGATTTTAAATCACTCACGGGACAGTGAAGGGAGTGGGTAGCGCACTTTATTATCTACACTGAACGGTGTGTGCGAGAATGGCTATTCTCGATTACAGGGCACGGAGCACTTGTTTTAATATGAGGTTAACTCTTTAACTCCCATGCCACGAATGCCAAAAATCAAATTTCATTTTGTAAAATACTGAAAAAGAAATGGTACCATGCAATAGAGGCCTCATTTTGAATGGTCACTCCATAGGATTCCGTCCACAGACACAAAAGTTAGAATCACGTTACGTGTCCCATAATTCACTCTGGGAGTGGAAGGGTTAAAGAAGTTGAGGTGAAGCGAGCAAGAGAAGGTGTTTGGAATTTTTACTGCGGATAGTGTTGTTCTTTTTCAATGCGAACAAATGGCCCTAATATTACGTGTAAAAGTTGTTTTCGCGGCAAGCATGTTGGTGGTCAGGAAGCGGAATAAAAAATGGTTTTCAAATGGAGTTTTATATCAAAGAGATGGAAATGTCACTGTTCTGACCACCAACATGAAATTGAGAGCCAAGGATTACCACACAAATTGTCAAAACTGGAAAGCCTGTGTAATGAAAGGCTTGTGTTCTTCAATTTGTTTTTCGAACTTGGAACCAAATTTTCCGAGCACTCTTCTCTTGTTGGCGTAGTCCTCATCGTTGGAAGCGTTTGTTTTGTTTTAAACTATACCCAGTCGAAACAACTGACCGTTTACAGACCTTAAAAAGGCTTGTGAAATGATGTCGTTGTAAAATGGCTTCCGCCTGCAATGTGGCCTCGTGGCGGAAGGGAATGATCCGACAGTTTTTACAGGCATCTTGTGCTGGGATGTTTGACTTGATATTACATGACGTAATGGCTTTGCCTCAGTAACCTCAGTTACTGA
Source organism: Cladopsammia gracilis (assembly GCA_022457155.1). Lineage (NCBI taxonomy): Eukaryota > Metazoa > Cnidaria > Anthozoa > Scleractinia > Dendrophylliidae > Cladopsammia > Cladopsammia gracilis. The sequence goes on from JAJGOT010000197.1 coordinate 467,004, forward strand.
AATAAACTGAATTCATGAATTACGCTGTATATTTGTTTTACTTTCTATTCTTTCCTGTTTGCTTGACTCGTTCTTTGCACTCGTGGAGTGCAAAGTGGAGGTCAGACCGTTTTCAGGTAGACTGTTTTCGTGAGGCGGTACGTGGTATGCACGTCTAGGAACGCCTCACAGGATTGGCTGAGAAAATTGAACAAACAACAACAATGCACCCTTAGCCCTGAAAACAATATATGTGCGTGATAACCAGGTCCAATGAAATTAGAGATTCTGAAGAGGTGCATAGCTACTGGTTTACGTTCCCGATATTTCCCTTGAGCATCGCCGAGCGAGAAAAAAATTTGCAGTCTGCATTGTCACAACCCACATGATTGATGTTTTCAAGGGAATTTGTCCCTTGTCTTTTCATAAATTATGTATACATATGCACGTGAAAAAAAAAAAACAGATTTAAAACAGTTCTCTAGGGTAAGGGCCTGGTCGCACTGCAGAAAAAACAAAAATTAGCCCATGCAAAAATCGAGGAAAACGAAAGAAACCGCTCTGGTGGGACACGCTTTTTGTGGAATGTTTTTGTTAAAAATTTTGTCATTTTGCACCCGCTAATTTTTGTTTTTGACTGTAGTGCGACCAGGCCCTAACAACACGATCTGCATTCGGAAAACAAAGCATACAAGCAAAAGAGGTCTATTCTTGCGGTACCATTTCGGGCAGTATAGAGCCGAAAAACTTTAGATTTGGTACCGTTAGATGGAAAAATCAACGAGGTTCTGGTACCTTTAAGGGTGTTTTTTTTTTGTAAAATTTCCGACGAGCACTCCCGTCATTTTTAAATTGGAGGCCCCCGAATCAGTTTGTCGTTTAGTTTGTTGTACTATTTGTTGTATTCAGATTTTATGGAAATTAGGCTCTTGAATTAACCATCGCTACATTTTCCGCATTCCAACTTCCGGATATACACCTAATTCAATAAAGGTTGCTTTGGCAGTTGGTCATTGATAATTGGGATTTGGCATTTGGCATACGGAACACAATGCAATGCTTCGCTTGAGTGACCGCCAAACAATAGCTTCCCATTGCCCAATTACCAATGACCAAAGCAACCTTTATTGAATTAGGTATATATTCAAAAACTATAACGGCAAAACCACAGCGACAAACCAATGAAGAGTGCCGGATCTATCGTAGACCTGGATCAGTAAAACTCTTGAAATACTATAGGTAAAAACGGCAAACTGATCCTTACGGCAAGGAGAAGAGATTGCGACAGTAATCTCTTATCCCTGCCGTATTTCGGATATACAGTGGTCGATGTAGCGTGACTGTTTATGCAGTGCAACCAATCAGGAGTCGAGCTGCTGCAGTGTTTAGTCGTACAGTGGCGTGGCGTTGTCCTCCAACATGCAACACGCCAAATCAGAGTCAACTACACACAAAATGGAGTAGAGAAAATTGAGACAGGTTGACTGCGCGGAACTTCCTGGGGCAAACGCTATTGAAGGTGAGATACTGATCCGGCATAGTTGTCGCCGAAAATCAGTGTTCAAATGTGCAAGTTAGATCGAAATCACCGCTACTGATCTGACTGTCGGTTTTATATACTTGCAACGGCACGTAACACGTGTGTCTGATTCCATATTTTTTGTTGTTTATCAACATTGGTTTGCATTATCCTAATCGACTGGACAGCTGGGAAGTCAGAAATATCGCCGCCATATAACTGGTGGTGGAGTCAACGTTAACCTGAGTATCAGGCTTTGTCAACGTTAAATTAAATTTAGGTGTTAAATTCCAATAGACCCTTCCACGGTTTTTTCCAACTTTTGATATTGGCCATATAGCGGGAATCTAACGACACTGCTGGAAAGAGCACCTCAAAATTGGTAAAATAGCTAAGTTTGTGAGTCGTATCTTGTAAAATCGCAAAGTTATAGCTTCGCGAAGTCTGGAAATTTTACAGACGTTTGTATGCTGGGGGGCACAAACTTAGTATATCGGGCTCAAATTTTCAGAGAAAGCTAATTGTGCTATGCCCTTTCGATATTCAGAGTTGATTTTTTTGTGGGTAGGTTAGAGAACGAGGCGCATATGCTAATGAGGCAAAAATGATAAACAAAGATTTCGCTATAGAGGTTTTTGCACGGCGGACATGTTGCATGGCAGGAACAATGAAAATGTTTTGCATTAGAAAGAACATTCTTTCCCATAGGGAAAAGAATCTATTGTTCCTACCATGCAACATGGCTGCCGTGCAAAACCTCTATACTTTATCTCTTTCAACGCTTCGCGTTTTCACGAGATATAAAGGAGATTTTGCTACCTTTTGGGGGCTCGTTTCGAATCTTCGTCGCTTTTGATTTTATATCAGGGATTATGGCTTAAGTGTAGAATGCCCGGCCATTTATTTGCATGTCATTGAATAAGAATAGATCCTTTTGTTTTTATATGCCAAGTTCTACCATAGTTCGTATGCAATTAAGTGGTCGAGTATTCTAAAATCACTCCTTGATATTTTTCAGGCACAGAAGAATGGAACTAAAGCAGGGAGAAAGCGAGAAGTAAGAGACTTATCTAGCCTGTTCCTGTTCCCTAAGGCTCAGTTCAAACGTCGAACTTCACATGTGCCGAACCTAATGCAAATGAGCAAAATCTATTGTTCTTGCTAATTTGCATTAGGTTCGGCACATGTGAAGTTCGACGTTTGAACTGGGCCTAAGCTGTTGTAGTTTAATTTTAACCGTCCACAGATAAATAATTCATTCAAAATTCGGAGTTATCGTTCTTAAAACAGTTTGACGATGGCATTTTAACATTTCTGGTCAACGCTCTTTACGATGGACACCATTGGGTTCAGAACCAACAAACGTATTAGAGAGCTATCGCTCCGTATAGGGAGTTCAGACTAAGTTCATTAACAGTAAACTTGAGTGACTCAGTGAAGAGTGGTAGGGACAAACTTTTGGTGCCCGTCTTAGAGACCGGTCTGTTTGAAAAGAGTTGACTGTGTAAAAGTACAGTTACACGTAACAATTTTTCTTACAACTTGTCTCGCAAAAAACATTGTTGAAAATACAATATGCACTTATTGACTAAGTGGGAGGGCCGGATGGGAAAATATTTGGCTCGAGGTCATGGCGCCTACGGCCCGAGCGCAGCGAGGTCCGTGCGCCATGACCGAGAGCCAAATATTTTCCCATCCGGCCCGACCTAACTTAGTCAATAAGCATTTTATCATATGACCAAATTGGAGACAAAATTACTTGAAATTTTAACGCGCGAGGCCGTCCGCTTTTGTAGTAGGGCCGTACGCCTTTTTCCGGCCCCGCTCGCGCAAATGCGTACGGCCCTCATACGGGACTTTCATCGATGGTTTTGCAAAGAAAAGGTCCGCAGGGCCGTACGGGTCATATGATAATAGTTATTATTATACAACCCACTATTATTACGTGTAAGACCTCCTCGTGCAACTGAATTTTTGTATTTTTTAAATAGTTGCACGAAAAATTGAATCGTTTTTGTTTTTTTTTACTTTCTGCAACACATTTCTTCAAGTTGCACAACAAAACTACGTGTGACATGGCTTTTGCAGCTTGTTTCGGATGCACCAATCACAGCCCACCATAGATGTGACGTTTCACTGACGTATGCGTCACTTTTCAACTTATGCAATTTTTTTTTGTGCGACAAGTTGCATGAAAATTGCTACGTGCAACAGCACCTTAAGGATGGAAATGCCATTATTTCATCATTCGTGGAAACATGGATGGTGCAGCAGAAAAAAGCAATCATCTTCTGCCAATGTGGTCTTAGTTAGAATCCCGAATTCGGCCGGCGTCATAATTGGGTTGAGGTTGTTGCTGGTTTTCGTCCATGCTCTAGTTAATCGTTTGACTGGGGCCAAAGAGGCCCGGTTATAAAGCCTATCATAAAAGAAGCATATCAATGGCTTTAACACATCCAAACTCATAACAAATAAGACCTACGAAAACACTGTACCATTTCCCTTTTGAAAAGAGGCATAACGTAAAAAAGCCGGCAGATCAATTTATCAATTTTCTTCATTTACAGGGCATTAAGAGAAGAAGATGAAGACAGTATAGAGTTTAACAAACGGAAGAGGTTGTAAGTAAACTCTTTTTATCAATTCGTATTCTTTTTTTTCTCATTGCGTAAAAAAAAACAGGTTATGAGTCCTCTAGACGCTCACCAGACTGAAACAAACCCGGACTTCGTCCCACCCCATCGTTTAACGAATTAAAAAGTATTGTCGAATCTGGGGGATTATTTGTGGTTATAATTACCCCTCAAGAGCCCTTTGGAAGTTAAAAAAAAATAACCCTGGGCTTATAACCCAGACTTTGCCGAAAAGAGATAAGAAAATTTGCCATAATTTTGTTTTCTCTATTAATTTTGTTTCCTTGAATTGTTACTGAGCTCGTCCACTGAATTGTTTAAAGTGTTTCTTTTCAGTTCTGATTATCTAACGCAAAACTGCAATGAAAACCATGAGGTCGCCTTTAGTTATTTTGTATAAAGGGGTGTGGTGCTGCGTCGTAGGGGGAGTGAAGCATAGCCTGCGTTCCCAGGCTTTTCCGAACGCAAGCAGCGAACGAAAACGAAAGCAAGCGAACGAGCGAAGCCGCACGAAAGAAAACTTCGCCCCATGCCCCACTCCTCTCACGGCTTCTCGTTTGCTTCCGTCGTCGTTCGCTGCTTGCCAGTGAAACAAAAAAATTTGGTTTATCAACTGAGCACCGTAAAGAGAACGACAATCTCGTACCTTGATCTCACATGTCCTTGTGACCGCGGGAGATCTGGGTACGAGATTAGTTCGTCATGCATCACGTTAGTAAAGCGCGGAAAAAAAAGGGCATCATGGGAAAAAGGCGAAATGCAGTTTCAGACTTTTTCTTTTCTTTCTTTCTTTTTTTTATCTGCAGTTCAAAAAAATGCAAAATAATCACGGCGGCGATCGTGGTATTTGTGCTTTTAATCATCTTTTGTGTGGTGCTCATCTTGCTGTTAATTGAGAAGGAAAAACCACAACCCACCGCTGTAACTCCCACGGAGTATGTTCCACCACCACTTCCCACCGGAGGTAAGAAAAAGACGTATTTTTTTTTTTTTACACTGAAGAACATTTGAGTATGAACCCGTGAAATGAAAGAAGTCGTACAAATCAAAAATTTTTTACCATTAAAACTTTCATTGTATGAGTATTGGTCATCTAAACTAAACCTTGAAAGCCCCATTATGAAGATGTTGTTGTCTACACTACATTTTTCGAGGGGAAATCAGCTTTCGTGGACGAGTGTAGATTATTAAAGTTAACTGAAAATTTCTACATTTTCATAGCTAGGAAAAGAATTCGAAATAGACTGTTCTTAATCTAGTATTGAATACATGTATGGTCTCAAAACGAAAACAAATTAACGTATGCGGTTCACGACTTTTGTGACTACAGAAAATTACATACCGGTACCCGAGGCCGCGGGAAGAGCGGTTCGTTTTCCATACTTTTTTGCCCGTGTAAACGAAGCATACCGTGAAAGGAGCAGAGGTTTACAGAAAACAAAGATAACATCTGTATTTTTTTTTTCCAAAAGGCTTGACACCTTATAATATATATAATATAATTCAGTTTTAGTTTGTATTATTCAAGAAGTCCGCTCTGGTTGACTTTGGGTTTTTTAAATTTTGTAAGAGACATCAGCAGGAGTGACTTGTTTTTAAATGTATCCTTTCACCAAATTCTATCTCTTTCCTTTACATCGTAACTAAAAATGTTACATGGCTGACAATGGTTGCCTGCGCTTATGTTTGCTTAATCCCTCGTGCTCTTACTCGCGTCTCACCGGTCTCAACTTAGTTTAAGGTGCTTATGCTTCCGTCGTACTTGTTTTAACTTAGTTTAATGTCCTAATGTTTGTCTCAATTGTTTCAAATTAGGTTTCTTGTGCTTCAACTTGCGCCGTACGTGTAAACCAGACTGTGGAAGTGTGACGAAGGGGGTGTTAGAGGAACTTTAAAAAGGTTTTCAAATTGCACGGAAAACTATAAAATCCGTTTTCTACTGCTCAACTAAATCTCGCTTAATGACACGTTTTCACCAATCACGCGCGATCGACAAATCTCATTTCGAAATTTAATCACATCACAGTGTTGATTATCATTTAGTGGTTTGTTCTCATTTTTATCCCTCTTAGCTCCTGCAGGAGCAGATGGTCCTTATGATCACGGGGTTGTTGCAGCCGACGCCAGTTTGTGTTCAGAGGTGGGCCGAGATATCCTCAAGAAAAAGGGGTCAGCGGTTGACTCTGCCATTGCTACCTTACTTTGTATAGGCATCATCAATATGCACTCGGCTGGTATCGGCGGAGGCGGGTTCATGACGATTTACAATAAAAGTACGAACACGGCAGAAGTGTTTGATTATAGAGAAGTAGCACCTGGAAAAGCAACCTCTACAATGTACGTCAACAGCAGCCTCAGTTCCAGATTTGGTAAGATGTATGTTGCATTCAATCGCATTTCAGAACAACATTTACTTTGGTTTGAAAATTTTCCACCAGTTGAAATTTCAAAACAGCTAAGTGCCATATTTCTAGCTGTCAGAGTTGTAGTAAAAACAACACCACCATAACCAACATCCAATCAAAACAATCTCCGTTAATTGTCGCATCATTGTCGCGTAACTGTCATACCATTTTCGCATCATCACATGATTGTCGCATCATTGTCATCTTATATCATCATTGTTATCGTAATATATAATTACTGATAATCAGTCTCCCACTTGTCGCCTCATTTTCACACCATGTTACATCACTGTTGTCCTATCAGTGTTCCATCTTTCTCGCATTATTGTCCCATGGCATCATTCGTACATCATTATACATTTATTGTCGCATCATTGTGACATTACTGTCCCATCATTGGTACAGGTGCATCCGCTGTGTGTGTCCCTGGTGAAGTAAGTGGCTTTCGTGCAGCGTGGAAAAAATACGGTAGATTGCCATGGGAGGATCTTGTTCAACCTGCTATTGACCTGGCAAAAAACGGGTTTCGTTTTGGGTACTCGGCTTATGCTGCTGCTAGTTATTTGTTATCCAGAATTAAGAATTGGCCGAAAGATCCTGGTTTAAGGTAAACAGATGCAATTGTTGCTATAAACGAACCTCTCTTTTATTTCTTTAAATTTAGATCATTTAATTAATGTAACAGTGTTGAAATCCAATAAACCAATAATAAAAAAAAAAAAAAAAAAAGTTATGGGTGATCAGCTCAACGGGTCCCAGAAAAAAACAAACTCGCGTAATCTCTAGGTACCTAGGTAATGTCGACACGACCATAATAAGGCCAGTAAGATTTGTCCCTTGGTTCCTTTTGCGATGAAAATACGACGGAAGTTCAGACTGGATATTCTTGACACTTTCGGGTCAGGGAAACCCGAAGTCAAACTCGAGGTACACAAACAACCAGTAAGTTCGCGATTCGAGTGTGACGTTCCCTACAAAACTGTAAGTAGACCGTTGATAGCTTTATTACAACAAAATAACATAAACATCCAAAAAATGCTAGCCTGTTCCAGGCGTTGATTGTTGGGGTTGGGAGCAGCTAAAAACAGGCCCGCGAACGAGCGTGGAAAACAAGGGTAGAGTGGGGAGAGGGGATGCCTATCCCGCTCCATCAGCACTCGCAATATTTTTTCCTTCGCTCCCCACTGTCTGGAACAGGCTAAGAAAACAAAATGCACAACATGCTTTCTTTCAACAGTACCTATACTGCAGTCGTCGCTTTGAAAACCCAAAGACAAGAACAAGTTCAATATACATAAATCCATTTCATTTCGTGAGGAAGATAAAGTTGCGGTGGTGATTAACCTGCAAAAATTGGCGTCAATCCCGCGGAAGGACTCCGGATCCATTACGACATGAATTAAAAGGTTTTGATTTATTTTTTCTAGAGAACTTCTAATGGACGAAAAAGGAAACTTAAAGAAGTTAGGAACTGTTCTAAAAATGCCCAAGTTTGCGAGAACTTTGGAGATAATTCGAGATAACCCAGACAGTTTCTACACTGGTGAGCTGGCCAAGGATATTGTGAAAGATATTCAAGATGGCGGTGGTATCATTACACTGGAGGACTTGAAAAATTACAGAACCAAAGTCCGAACACCCCTTTCTGAAACGATGGGAGACTACACGTTGTATACGAACCCACCTCCGGGAAGTGGCGCTGTTGTTTCAATGATCCTCAACATAGTGAAAGGTAAAATCTCCTTGTTGCAAACGCAATTGTTTTTTTCTTTTGCTTTTGGGGTGTCATAAAACAAATTGATCATTTTTCCTGTTATACAGGTTATAATTTCACGGAGGCTAGCCGCAAAGATCTTAATAGCTCAGTCCTGACTTATCATCGAATAGTAGAGGCTTTCAAGTTTGCTTATGCGTACAGGGCTCTGCTTGGAGATGAAGACTTCTGGAACGTGACAGAGGTGAGCAATTAATTATATTATTTTCTTAAGGCAATCAGTGTATACTTAACAATTGCCACGTGTTATGGCCCTTGAGAGTTACAATATAGTAATCTAGTAGCAAAACTAGTGGCGAAATTTGCTGGACCAATGTAACCGACCAACGGATGAAGGTAAAGTTAAAGGTGAAGTTTACACAATATATGTTTAACTCTTATAAAGTCAAAGACAGCAAGCATTCAACACTTTCTTCTCTTCTTTCACCAGGTTGTAAAAAATATGACCAGCGACGCCTTTGGGAATTATCTTCGGCACAAGATCTACGATAACCGAACCTTTGACAACTACACTTACTACGGAGATTTTTACTCCAGTACTAATGTTGGAGGGACATCTCATCTGTCAATCATTTCCCCGGATGGGGACGCGGTTGCTGCCACCAATTCGATAAACCTCTAGTACGTATGCTTTGCATTCGTTAGAACAGTATCAAAACCCAACCAGCACCACAGGATCGGAACTACTGCTTAATGGATTTCATTTGATTTGTTTGTACACTCAGTTAGAGTTCATCCAAAGACTTGAATAAGAACCTTCTTTTACGGTATTATAAATTTGAGTAGCACTGGTGAGGACGGCTTCAGTTGATAGCGTTCCTTTGAATGATCATAGAAGACTTGAATCCCACTAAGCAACCACGTTTTACATCATAAGGAAAGTATTTTTTTTTTCAGAAAATATATTATTGTGCGTGTCAAAAGCCATTTTAGAAAGCGATGTTAAAAAAACTAGTTCAGGCACCTATAATTTCAGCACTTCGTGTATAGTCCACTCAAAGAGATTTTTTCGATCATTTACATGTACTCTGACTTGAAAGCCACAAGGAGACTAGAGATACAACTGTGGATATTGTGAAGCCGAACAGCCTATAAAATCCCAATATTAATCATAGAAGACCACTGACTATTCTCCCCCCACCCCCACCCCCCATCCCGGAAAGACGGCCGGATATACAGAGGCATATGTCTGTGTCTTCAGTGCGTTTATTTTCTTTGCTTTTATTTCTCTGGCAGCTTTGGTTCAAATTATCGCTCCACACGTACCGGCATTATCTACAACGACTTAATGGATGACTTCTCCACTCCTGGTTTAATAAACGCTTTTGGCGTGGAGCCGTCGAAGAGCAACTATATCGAACCTGGAAAACGTCCCATGTCATCCATGACCCCGTCAATATTTGTGGATGCTATGGGCGTCCCTCGTTTGGTGGTAGGAGCCTCAGGGGGCACAAAAATAACGACTGCAATTTCTTTGGTGAGATATTTGTGCATCATGATTGTATATTTGAAAGTTTGATAGTCTGTTTAAACCTCCCAGGATCAGATCACGTTTTTTTACAATATAAAACATTACAAGTTATAAATCGGAAAACTAATTGGAATCTAAGGTATCTAGGTAAAAACTCTAATAAAAATATTTTGTTATGTAATTTCTGAAGACATTTAGTGAGCTAGCAATTTTAATTTCTGTCGGGAGAGAATTGAAGAGTAGATCCCGAATACCTGAAGGTCCTCTTTCCAAGCTAAGTTTCGGTTTAGGTGCCGGGATGCAGATCAGTTTTTCGTCTAGTGTATAAGAATGAACAGTGCTGTTTCTTATAAAATATTCACTAAGATAAGCAGAAACTTAAAAACTAAAAGACTCTGATGAATTGTCCTGTTTGCGGCTAGGTCTACCCAGTCTAGAGTTCGAAAAGCTTCCTTGGAAGTGTCCTCTAAAGGATTATGCGAACTGCCCGATTTTGTAAGCACTGTAGATTTTTGCGACAGCCAACCGAGAGCTCTCCACTTGCGGAATCAGTATAACTAAAAATAGGTTGTATCAGACAGTTATACACGCATTTTGACGGCTTAAGTGTAAGGCAGGATCGAATGCGGGAGAGCAAAGTAACCAAGACGTTTGCTTACTTTCGCACATACAATGTCAATGTGTTGGTTCCATTTTAGTTGTTCGTCTAACATAACTCCCAAATAACTGAACTTTGTAACCCTCTCAATATTTTTATCTTGTATCTGGATCGTAGAGACTGACACATGAGCCAGGTTATGTTTTGTCCCGAAAAGCATCTCCTTTGTTTTAGCACCATCCTTTAATTGGAAACAGAGCGTCCACAGAGCAGTTTAAAATAACTAAAATAACGTTACACTTCACTCCCCCAAAATATACCTGTCCGATTCACTCACACTCACAGTACACTGTTTTATACATCCGTTGCTAGCCGTGCGGTTCTGGGGTCCGTCACAAGTCATGGAAGGAAGAAATAGACCTTTTTTTTCCGCTTAGGTTCATGTTATGTATGGTTTTAACGTTTGAGTCTGTAGATGAAACATGAAAGTGTGACCATTCAAATGAAAGCTATATTGAGAAGTACTTTCCTGTGGTACTGTTTCTCACGTTGTACAAGGTGGTTCTATCTTTTGAGTCTTTAGTAAGACCAAAGTGTGACCATTCAAATGAAAGCTATTTTAAAGACCCATTGTCACTTTCCGTGATGCATTGCGGGCGTTCTTGAATTTCATGGGCCATGAAAAACCGTTTTGCGGCGTGGTAGTTTGATACCTAAAAAAATCCTTTTACATCCGGGAATCTGTATCGTCCATTAACTTCGAGATGATTTCTTACAAATATTTAGATCATATTCAAGGCAATGCGTTTTGTTTTTGTATGTCTTCTTTTATTTTCCATCGTTACTACCTTATTCTTACTAATTTTCGCACGTACTTAATTTCGCAAAAATTCGGGAGCTGTATTTCGCGAGTATAAATTTTCGCGATTCTAGGAAAAAAGTAAACAAAGGTGTACTTAATTTCGTGATTTTTCATTTCTCTAATCTCCCAAGCCCTAAAAGGATGTTCACAAAATAGCTTATAGAAATATCAAGAGTTACGCGCTTTCTACGTTTACGAAGTGGCGTCCTCAACGTTGAGGTTCCTTAGTCAAAGCGCCGAGATTAGATCTCCTCAACATGTAATAATTTATGCATTGTTTTCTCATACAGTATAATATGGTATCAAGAGAAAATAATTGTTCAATTATAGTCTCTTAATGGTATTAACTTTCGTGATTTTAATTTTCGCGCTCTTTTTTACCCGAGTATTAATTTTCGCGATTTTTTCCAAAACGCGAAAATCGCGAAATTTAGTGAGAACAAGGAGTACGTTTTCTAAGCAACGCCGCCAGAAATTCGGTCGTGCTTGGGAACGAAATAGGTCTATTAGATTGCCTGCTAGTTACCCATAAGATTTATCTTCGAATGTTTTGAATGTAATTTTTTAGTACATTCGTTTTCTACATACTGTGAGTTGACATTTGAACCTTCCCATCGATATATGACTGATCGACCGGAATAAATAATGCTCCCTGGAGATTCAAACAACAGAAAAAACTCAAAACTTCTCGGCTCACCGGCGGAGTCGTTTTTTGCTGGCATCTATGTAAAATATTCCATGGAAGTTGAAGGAGGTTTTCCCCATCCCTAGCCGTCGAATTTTTTTCGATGCAAAGTTTTGAAGCAAATAAAACGTACTCCGCCAGCTCTTCTCGGCTAGCTGGAGTATATTCGTTTTTAAGCGGCATCGACCTTAAACTTTTGGTGAAATTAGCAGGAGGTTTTCCGCATCCCTCGACGTGAAAATTTTTTCGATGCGATCTTTTGAAGCGGAGGAAACTACCTCGGTGACTCACTAAGGCGGGTTGAGCGGCCCCAAACAAAATGCGAGACATGTTTTACGGGCTTTTGATATCTAACAGGACCGCTTCTTGGGAGTAATAAATTGAAACAGATTTTTGGTGTGAATCCATACCTTTCTTACTAAAAGTGGCTTATACTCGTTCGCCTATAACTCTTGAACAAAATACTCTTGCGTTTTAAAATTTGGCTCAGATGTGTAGTTTTAAGTTTTTTAGTTCTTTTTTAAACTCTCTACAATTCCATTGCTTCTGAATTTTGATATGACGTTAGTGCAAACCAAGAATATTTTGGAAAATAAAAGTTGTTGTTGTTGTTTTTTGTTGCTATAGGTCGTAATGAATTATCTCTGGTTCAACCGAAATCTGTCGGAAGCTGTAGTCGAACCCAGGCTCCACCATCAGTTACTTCCGAACTACATTCGCATCGACAAAGACTACCCAATGCCCCTCGCCATCCAAGCAGGACTGCAGAGTCTTGGACACGAGGTTAAGAATATGAACTTTTTCGCAGTTGTACAGGCCGCGGCCACAAGTGCTGATGGGAAACTTTATGGCAAAGCAGACCCCAGAAAAAAGTCCTTTGCGGCAGGATTTTAAATGGTGGTTGAAGTGAAGAAAATTAAAGGAGGGTCAAGTTTTTAACCAGTTAAACATTATGCTTTAAGACAGCAGCTGGGTATACATCCCAATTTCAAATTTGTAGAACCAAAATAAACGCCCGGAATCTCAGTTGTATAGGCCGTGGCCACAAGTGCTGATGGGAAACTTTATGGCAAGGCAGACCCAAGAAAAAAGTCCTTTGCGGCAGGATTTTAAATGGAGGTCGAAGGGTCAAGTTTTTAACCGGTGAAATATTAATAGACAGGGTATTGTAATTTCAGTTCACTTTTTGTGACTACTGCGCCTACGCGTACGCCAATTATGCGTTCAAGCGAAAATATGGATGACATTGTTGCACGGGTGCCAGCAGGAAAATACAGCAGCCGAAGACAACAAGGCTTCAAACCGGAAGGAAACCGCCAAGCCAAATGTCCCAACTGCCCTTCCCACTACCACCCACATGAACCAAACAGGTGTCCATCACGAGGAAAAGCATGCGTCACCGACTGAAAGTGCACTGAGGGATTCCAGTACAACATGAGATATCTACCAGGCAGAAGCAACCCATGTGACTACCAGTCTCGTAACCCCTTGCCACTCACTAGTTACACAGAACGACAGCTTGCTGACATGGTTCAGTGGAACCTCGATTTAACGAAGCTCTATTTAGCGACTGAAGTCCTCGATATAACGAACGATATTCTATGTCCCAGCCAAAGTTACAGTAAATGTATGAAATAGAACCTCGATATAACGAATTCCTCGATATAACGAATTCCTCGATATAACGAACATAATCTGGAAGCCCAAACGTAAAATCTACCTCGATATAACGAGAAAGAAAAGCTGCGCGTCTGCTCAAAAGTGAAAATAATTGCTACTGAAAGCCACCATGCTTAATGAATTGCATATCAAAACGCGGCACTTCTGGGCGACGAAAATTGCATTAATTGAATTACGTGACAGAAGTCACCTGTGTTACAAATCAGTCATTAACTATGACCGCGATATAACGAACATTTTGGTCGTTTTCCCTCAAGTTCGTTATATTGAGGTTTTCGGTATAACGAACCATTCATTTAACGAACAAATTTGGCCGGTCCCCAGCGACTTCGTTAAATCGAGGTTCCACTGTAATCTATGATGTTGATGAGCTCTGCATCAGCAAAATTGTAACAGATGACCTACCTGATGCAGTCACACTTAAAATGGTAAAGCAGGCCACAGCGCAAGACAACATAATGCAGAAACTCGTCAAATGCATCAACAAGGGACACATCACAAACAACCCAGACCTGAAAGACTACCGACAGGTGTTCCACGAGCTGGCCTACTTCCAAGGTGTCATCCTTCGCTGCGACAGGCTACTCAACCCGGACGCAGAAACAATGCCTGGCTCCGGAAGCCTGCGACAACTAGTGATAGACATTGCATATGAAGGCCATCAAGGGGCAGTGAAATGCAAACAACTGCTTCGAGCCAAAGTTTGGTTTCCACATTTCGACAAAATGGTAGAAACCCAATGTCTGGGGTGCCAAGCAACCACATACACTCCCACAAGAGACCCCCTGAAGCCAACGGTACTCCCTGGCCGCCCATGGCAACGCCTCGACATGGACGTTTGGGGGCCGCTTCCTATTAAATGGTGAATACATCCTAGTCATGATTGATGAATATTCCAGATATCCTGAAGTCGAGTTCGTCAGCAGCACAAGTGCCCAAGCAGTGGTACCGCACATAGATAGAGTATTCGCAACACACGGATTTCCGGAATCTGTTAAAACTGATGGAGGCCCGCCATTCATCGGAACTGACAGCCGCCAGTACCGAATGTACATGCGCTGGGCTGGTGTAAAGACCACCGTGGTAAGCCCAGAAGACCCTGAAGCAAACGGACTTGCTGAAAATTTCATGAAGGCGATCAGCAAAATTTGGCACATCGCCCACATCGAAGGAAAGAACAGCAAGCAAGTAATATGCAAGTTCTTACGGCAGTATAGAACCACATCGCATACCACTACAGGCAAAGCACCAGCAGAAGTACTCTTCAACCGCCGAAGTTCACAGTGAGACTCCTAGTGCTTCAGATTCCAGTGCACGATGGCTCACTCCGTCAACGAGACCGGGATGCAAAACTTATGCAAAAGATATACAAGGATGCCAAAGCCAATGTTAAACCCCACAGTATTAAAGTAGGCGACGAGGTTCTCCTTCTTCAGCGCCAGTCCAAAACTAAACCAAGATGAAACCACCCTCCCAGGAACTATAGAACCAACAGGTTTCCCATGGACCAGCATCACGACACAGACATATCCTTTGACAGTGGCGACACCACAGCCGGAGGGAGTACCGAACCACTCTTCCCACCTCCAGTACCACAACAGGCAAATGGCAGCCAGTACCCAAATGGACAGCTGGACCCAAATGTCGACATCAATAACCTTGCCCACCAAAGTAGAAACCGCCAATCGCCTAAGCAGTACGACTCACAGACGGGCACCTGGTCATGAAAGAAGGCTCGCATTAAACTGCGAGTACTGGACTGAACATTTGCTACTAAACATTACATATTAACGGTGTCCAGAATTGAACTTATTTTATTCAAAGGACTTTGTTGGAGAAAGAGAGGGTATGCCCTCAGAACTATTACCATGTTACATTTCATATTAGCAGATTTCCATGTTCTATATTGTTTCGTTTACTTATAAAAATAAAAGAGGCAAGGTATTCGTAGAAGGAAGAGAAGGGTAAGGAAACCAGCGGAAGTTACGTTGCGTTTTACGGCTAGTTCGAAAAGGATGATGGGAGGAGCGGGAAAGGAGACACGAGGAATAAAACATGTGAGAAAGAAATTGTTGTTGACTCATGATAATCTAGGATCTTACACAGGTAGGGTGTGCATTGGCGGTATGAGATGCCAGAAACGTTGTCCTGCACATGTAAGGTAGTTCTCCCGAAGGACAACGATAAGAGAACCTGAAAGGCTGAGGTGGATCCAATATTTAAATAAGTGGGATTGGAATAAACGACCACTGAAGTATCTAGGGGGATCCGGGGGCTGATGCTCCCTCGGGAGATTTTTGAAATGTTGGTCTCCTGAAAACTTGATTTCTGGCGTTTTCAGGGGCATTTAAAATTGCTTTAAAGTCATCCCAATTTTGTATCCTTGATCGTTATGTTTTATCGCAGCACATGAAACTGCAAACGAAATCTGAGGGAATGTTAACGAATTTACCTCTCGATACGCGAGTGTTGCCCCAAATAAGGGTCCCAGAATGAGGGTTTGGTGGAAAACACGGGGCCGGGGGCCGGGGGTCGGAATCCCCCCGGGATCTGTGGAAAACACGGGGTCCCGGGGTCTGTGGAAAACACGGGGTCTGGGGGTCTGTGGAAAACACGGGGTCTGTGGAAAATACCGGTCCCGCACGTTTCCAATAACTATAAAGAAAGGAAAGATTTTGCTGAATTTAAGCAGCTATAATAAAGCCATGTACGTTCCGGCTGCGTGGCATGGTTAAGGCTGGTTTTTATTGACTGTTTTTGCGTGACGGATCGCCTGTTACGCACTTCGTACAAGCGCGCGTATTAAAGTTATTTTTGATTGGTTAATTTTTACAGGCGCGCGCATTGGTTACGTTAAAATTTCAAATTCTCGTGGCGTATTATAAAGGCTGGTTGTGCAAATTTAGTGGTTGGGGTTTTACCGTCATTCTATGTTTTAATTTGGACATTACCCCCGATGAGGATTTTTTCCGACTGCTGTGTAAAGTTTTGTTTTGGACTGTTGATTCCGCTGCCGAACACTTATCCTTTTTTGGGCCCGTTTTCACTGGACATAAGCACTGTTTTGCTTCTGCTTATCCTTATGCCTTTGCTCGTGTCGCAAGTGAAAACCAGGCTTTGTACCGTGCACTGTTGATCCCGCACGTCCTTTGAAATGTCTTGAAAATTAGCTCGCTTCGTTGGCTTCACTCCGCGGTTTGAAAAAAGTTCAGCACGTGATCATTTCTTTGTTGACCGAAAGTCGACCACAAGATCGCTAACGTTGAACTTGCAAAGAATGATTTAAAACTATTTTTCCTTCAAATAAGGTAATATATTTCTTGAACTTTCTGTAACTTGTAATTGAACAGGAAGAACTGTTTTTCTAGGAACTGAAAGGTATTATCTGAGCACATTTGGGGACAAGAACGCTTGAAAAAATTCCTCATCCCCGGACCAGAAGGACCGGATTTGTTCCGGGGGTTGCCCGGTGGGGATGGCAACAGCTTGAATTGAACCATGCATTATGTCGGTCACTTTCATTAGGAAACAATCACGCTATATTCCATAAAATTCCAAAAGGCTTTTCTGGTTGGCTTAGGAATGGACCATTCTATTTTTGTCGGGGGTGGGGGGTGTTGGTCAATTTAATTTTCTGAGCATGAATTTTTTCCGCGACTGTTCGATACTTCTTTTCCTTTGGCTCGCTGTGCATGATTTTTTTTTTTAACTTTTGCTGTGCAGGAATTTTTTTTCGTAATTGCCCAACCGAACCACCCACCCCCCCCCCCCCCCAAAAAAAATAAACAAGAGGCTACACTTAGCCTATACTCATGCGCATGAGACTCTATACCAATTTTTCTGTGCTCGCTTTTAATATTTAATTTATTGATTCCCGATCAAATGCACACTCGTCTATTACTTTCTAAGTCGTGAATTATTTCTGTTACGTTTGAAAAGAATACTTGAAAAATAGGCAGTCGAGGACATGCTGTAAAAAGAAAATTGATAATCAATATAAAGACTTAGTTTTCCTGTGTTACTAAATCGCATGCAACCGGTGTAAAATGGGTTATTCCAGAAAAAGTCCCCCCCCCCCCCCCCCCCCCCCGACGGATGCAATATCTTTTTACCCCTCCCCTGCCCGTATTTCCCGGCCGGGCCGACCAACCCTTTTAACCCAGATGCCCCCTCCTGCCCGGATTAGTCTGGTCGTTGAAGAGTAAAATTAGGTGCTACCCGGAAAAAAATGGTATAAAGCTGGTTTTGGTATCAAACGAAGCAGAATTCTGAGAAGAACAACATATCCAAAATCCGCAAAAATTCCCTTTGGGGAAAATTTTTTATATGTATTTGAATATTTCTTATTTTTCGGCATTAACCCTATCCAGACCGGGCTTTTTTTTGACCGTCTGGGACCGGACTCCAGAAGTCCCCCTATGTAACTTTGAAACCGCTTATGCTATGGCCACCAAATTTACACAGGATAATGTTGTCATGAATTCTAGTAACTACAGATACTTTGGTGTCATAATGACGTCGCGTTACGTCATTATGACGTCATATAGTCGATTTTATTGGCTAAAACAGTCTTTCATCAATATTTTCATCAATTTTGAACATATACCAACAAGTCTTTAACAGCTACCTATTTGATAAGTCTTCTGTTTACCAACACTGTTGGTGTTGTTAACAATAACAGTGACGTCATTATGACGTCATATACAATGAAATAATCGACTGAAACGTTCTATATGGCATATCTCCGAAACAAATGGTAGCGTTCATACCAAACTTTCACATATTGATGCAGGAGTAAAAGTTAATGAATACGTACACTTTGTTGCTATGGTAACAGCATGTGACGTCATAGAAGTGATGTGTACATTTTCTAAAAAACTGAAACAGTTAACTTTGCAAATTATGCCTTTTCATGTATCTAATGAATTCAAAAAAAAGCTTTCTCAAGTGAAAAAGACATTTTTATGATATTCTGATAATAAACGTTTAGAGATAATGGAATTACACAGACAGGTAATATACTAGAAATAAATTTCCCATTTTATTGTCCGCCATCTTGGATCCGCCATCTTGAATTAGTCCAAACGTGTTTATTTCGGTAAAAAACACCGAAAAATAAAGCAAATGGATTGCTAAAGCTTAGTTTATTGTGCGCAAATGCTTTACAATCCAAAATATGAACAATGATGAAACTATAGAGAGAAACGACATTTAGTAAAACTTCGATCCGCCATCCTGGATTTTGACATTTCATATTCCACACTTTCCTAAAATTACCGTTAATTAACCTTAATTAATAAACAATTATAAATAATTTGATCAATTATCGCTAAATTAAGTGAAAAATATTAATTCAATAAAACTTTGAAACAATCTTGATTAAAGCGAAAAATGCTAATTTTGTAAAACATAGGTGTCAAAAGCGGTTGCTATAGAAAAATGTTGGTGAACAAAGGACGCTAATGTGAAAATGTTTCCAGATAAATTTTAGCAAAAGTCACCAAATTTGGTGGTCATTGCGTCGACCGTTTTGAAACGACACAACTTCAAAGTTCGAGCGGGCTCCGTTCTTCAGGACCACGTGTTGGAGTCCGTAATACGTAGTGAGTTCGAAATAGCGGGATGAGTTTTTCAGTAAATCTTATTCGCCAGCACTTCCAATATCTGTTCGTAATCACGGGATGTCCGTTTAAGCGAGTCCGTTAAAGCAACTCAAACGTCTTTTTTGATTGGACAAAAACTTGTCATGTGCCATGGATCAAAACAGTCTAACGCCCAATTGGGCGAACAAAAGTTTTCAAAACTCACTAACTCCCTTCGGAAACAACAACTTGAACTTTCGACTCGCACGTGATCAGGTAATGCGGCATATTTGTGTGCCAGCAGCACAAAAAAATTGTGTTTTTACAATTTTGGAGTTGGGAGGTATACTAAACACTTAATGACTGGCCCCACAGCAAACAGTGAGTGTTGTTTACCCTCGGCGAACCTCGATGTTAAACAAAACTCACTGTTTCCCTTAAAGCCAGTCATTAAGAATGTCCGCCACGTAGGAGTTGACTGTACTAAACTGCAAAACCTCATGCGCGAGCCTCGCTGCCCCGTAGAGCGTCTTTTTCCAGTCTCACTCTCCATATTCAGACTCACCTTTTTTTCGGCGTGGACGCGCAAAAATACGGACTTTTTTTGCAGTCCATGATACCGTAGATGCCTATATGTTTTATCTGATACTTTAATTCACAACGGTTTCTCATCACTGTGAATGTAAATGTGAAAAAAATACAAAAAAGCATAGACATTTGCTTTTTTATAGGAGTAGGCGATCTGTTCAAAGCCAGACTACAGACAGCGCCAGATTGCTGCGTTAATTGAAATGGGATATGCACCCTCTCTGCTTGGTTCTTAATTAGAGGGTCATAGAGAAGCACGAATTCCCCCACCGCGTGCAGGTAGCACTAAACTTGTAAGTAAATGCCAAACACGACTACCTTCTTACCCTCCAGTCTCCTGCACGTTTTGCACTGAGCTATAAGGCCAGATGGGAGCTTGGTCAATTGTGAGTTTCCTTTGGTATGCAGGGGCGGATCCAGGAAATCTATAAAGAGGGGGCCGGAGCAATTTTTATAGTGACAATATGGGTGCGCCAGCGCCCATGAGGAGCGCCGAAGGCGTGACAATCTAGGGGCAAAAGGCAAAAGGGGGGGGCCGCGGCCCCCTCGGCCCACCCCTAAATCCGCCCCTGGTATGATTGCAATGAAATGGCTTTTTTTAACTAGTTGCGAACAATTTGCGTCTATACTTGCAAGCTCGTTTGACCACGCAACGTTAGTTTGCCCGCCAGGGTTTTAGGCTGATAATTTGCAATTCAAAATCGTTAAGAAATCTTAATCTTTTATGGAAAAGCGTTCATTGCTCGTTTATGTTTAGTTCGTGTAAGACCCTAGTTTCCTACCAGCCGGTATTGGCTCGTTGCGTTGCGACCCTAACAGCTGCGTAGGAGACTAGTTAGACCCACTTCTCAGTAGGAAATCAGCATCGTGGCGCGACCGAGGTACGTGCACTGAAGTATTTTTCCCACACCAATTCGCCTTTGCTGTGCGCGAGCAGAGCTCGTGCGCGCCATTTAATGACGAATTTCGAATGTATTATGGAACAGTTTATGAAACAATGGAAACCAAGTTTCAGACCTATCAGTTTATCGCGTTGCTAAGTCGATGCTTGGAAGCTGATGGTCAGATCGTGCACAACAGTACTGGAGATGCTGATGCAATGATAGTGGAATGTGCAAGACAAAGAAGGGAAGTAAGTGTAGTTGCAGATGACACGGATGTACTTGTCCTCTTGATGTACCACTGGAACCAGAATATGGCTGATATTTATTTCCATGCAGAAGCAAAGAGATCAAAGAATGGTTTGAAGGTGTGGAAAATTCAAGACCTTGTTAACAAAGCTGGCAAAGTAGTTACATCCCATCTCCTGTTGATCCATGCATGGAGTGGTTGCGACACCACTTCTGAAACATATGGGCATTGCAAAACCAGTCTTTTGAACAAGATAAAACAATCAGAAGAATTGCAGCAGATATTCTTCTTGATGACCAATCCTGAGGCGACAGTGGAACAGATTGGCAAAGCTGGTATCCGGTTATATACTATCTTACATGGAGGCAGAGCAGACGATTCTTTGACCAGTCTACAGCACGCTAAATACATGGAGATGGTGTCGACAAGCAAAACACCAATTGATCTACAGAAGCTTCCACCTACAGAAAGAGCAGCATATTTTCACAGTTTACGGGTTCATTTGCAAGTCATACTTTGGTTCAAGCTCACAATCAATGACCTGGATCCGATGCAATGGGTTTGGAAACTTGCTGATACCATATTAATACCAGTCCTAACAGACTTGAATGTAGCACTGAAAAATGCAAACTTTCTCGAGAAATCCATGTGGCAATAACAGTTGCTCTTGTCGTAAAAATGGACTGAAATGTAACAGCCTGTGGAGACTGCAGAGGCGAAAGTTGTCAAAATGCCGAGGAGGTTACCCTCGACAACAAAGGCAATGCCGACACATATAATGTAGAAATTGTGTTTCAGTAGTTAATTAAAAGTAAACTTGCTATTTTTAATTTTTAGGAGAAATTTGCAGGGCCAATCAACAATTCCAGAATTATTTTTTCAGACATTGTCCTTTCCCGGGCACAAACCCACCCCTATTTTAAGGGGACTCTACTACTTGGGGTGGGGGTGGGGGGGGGGGGAAGCGGGGGAATTGTGCTTATACCAGAGGTAATGTGGTAATGACTATTATAGTTCACAGTAAAGTAACAATTTTCAGCAACTTAGACTTTGCATTTTCTACAATAAAGGTGAATGAACCGCCAAAAGTCACCATAAAATCCTTTCTTTTTTACCTTTTCCATTCAAAAACATGCAAAAATGTTCAAAATATTCAAATACTCATAAAAAATTTTCCCCAAAGGGGATTTTTGCGGATTTTGGATATGTTGTTCTATGGCACATTTGGCTTATGTGGTGTAAAAATAATCTTTATACCATTTTTTTCCCGGTCAAAATGCCCAACGACCAGACTAGATTGCCATTAGCTTTTTGTAGGCCCTAAATAAACAGGAAATCACATTCAGGAGACCCGGGATTTTTTTTTAAGTTTTCAAATCTTTGGTGAGAATTGCTATGAATTGGTCAAACATTATGTAAATAAACGTTGCGTGACGCATTCACTAAAATCTCTCCGTGATTTAAGACCAAATCGAAATGCCGAAATGTTTCCATAACTTCAAGCTGGTTCTTTAAAAAATGCTTTGATTTTGCCATCTACAATAAGTTTTTGCCAGGCTTCACAGTTTCTTCAAAGTGTTCAAAGTGTTCAAAGTGTCCCAAATACACAATTTTGCTTTATGCAAATTTTTATGTCAAATGTAATTTGATAGCAAGCAGTTTTTATATGACCACTGAAGAAAAAAACATATTTTCTATAAAAGGTCGAAACTTTTGAATGAAACTCATATTTCCTTGAATGAAAATGTCTTTCCTTTGATTAAAAGGTTCAAACACCTTTCAGAATTCAGTGATTTTCTGCTTCTGGAAGTCTTGGCGATTTATTGTGCCCTAATTACTGCGCGGAACCGACTAGCGTCTGCGAAAATATAATAAACATCACAAAATAATTCAATTCAGCAACCTATTTTTATTATGCTTTCTAAAATTTCCGACTTTTTCTGTGTAATGGAATGCCAATCTTATCCGGAAAAATGATTCGCGTAATGCTTTCGCTAATAAAAAAAAAAACAGTTCTGAATGGTCAAAGGTACAGAAATGAAATGCTGGCGGCGTTTGAATCATGAGTTCGGATAGCTCATGGTCTTCAAACAAACACTTCGATTCACAGCTCGATTTTTCACTAAAACCTTTTTCCAAACCACGAAAACACCTAAAATAATCTTTGAAAACAATGCTTGGCCACATTTCGTGAAAGCTGTGCTTGGTAAAGCAGTAAAAAGAACGAGAAAGCTCCGTTTACCTTTCCCACGGATCCAAAGTGGGCACGTACAAACAGAACTGTCTTGGGGTCTGTGTTGACAATCGAGTCGTCTAATCCGAAGCTATCAGAACTGTTTCATCGTACAGCAATCGGGTGAACTCGCACAACTTCGCGCTTCGAAAGGTCGGACTTACTTACACAGGTGACAACATAGTGGTTACTAGTAACCTAGTAACCACAAAAAACAATAAAGTCAGGAAAAATCGACATTAATATGACACGCATTCCACAGTCCATAATCCACAGAAGTCCAGTCCCGAATTAAAGTCCAAATTTTTAATTAAATCTGATGGGCTGATGTACGACGCTGTTTTGCCGTGTGTTTCTATTGTTCTTTCTTGAAAAAAGTCTTGAAATTACTCACCACAGGCAGCGAGGACTGCTCCGATCCAGACATTGTAAAGAATCGGCAGTAAAAAAGGGAATAAATTGACAATGTGCTTATCAGTGCGAGAGATCGATGTTTGGCATTTTTGCCTCGGAAGAACTCTGATTAAAAATAGCTCTTAGTTTTTTCAGAATCGCGACAAATTCGGCCTCAAGTTGTATGCTGTGTATAAAAGCAACGTTTACCTCGATGGGAGAAATACAGGACTGACTTATACACCAATAAGACCAAATGACGGAAAATGTTTGTCATGCGCATGCGTATCAAGCATTTGTCTTATATTTCAATTTACCGTAAGAAAAGAAGCAATTTATATTTTAATAATTTAAACAAGATAAGAAGACGTCCGACATAAAGAAGAGTTACTCCTTTCATTCAGTCATTGTACTGCAAACCACGTTACTATTGAATGTTTTACAAATGAAGGCTGTACCACAATGAAGCCAGTCATTCTTGTGAAACTAATATATACCTGACGTGAACAGTACTAATGCGAGTAGGGTTGTAGGGGACACTGTCGTGACACTTGAGTAACGATGTTTTGCCGGAAGTGAGAGTAGCCGGAAGTCACCAAACAGGAAGTGTAAAGCTGTGAACCAGAAATGCACAATTTAAAATATGCGTGAATAAATTTGCATGCAAAATCGTGACACAAAAAAGAAAAACGGAGGGCATTTTATAACTCATGCCGCTACGCGCATGAGTAATAAATAAATAAATAAAATAATAAAATAAAATGGTCCGGCCCTTATTTTCGGAGTGTGGGGAAAAGCTAGGCTTACTATCTGAATTTTACGGTATATTAAGCATATTTGATATAATGTCATTTCTCGTCTTTCATTTGAATAAAAAGGCATGGATAAAAAAACAACATTATCTTAAAATCAGCGATAGGGAGTAATCGACTGATGATCATGTATCATCCATTGCGACTTATGGCGGGAATAAAGAAATAATGATCATTGCTTGAATATTTCTCTACAATAGGCCATTTCCGAGTTACGTTATGCCTCAACGTCAAAGCGAGGCTAGGTGCAATGAGTTTTTATTCAAATGCAAATAAAACTCATTTCCATATGAAAGGTTGTGCACCTAGCCTCGCTTTGACAATGAGGCAAAACGTAACTCGGAAATGTCCGATTACAAGAAACGTGCGGGACTCCGCGTTTTCCACAGACCCCGTGACCCCGTGTTTTCCACAGACCCGGTGACCCCGTGTTTTCCACCAAACCCAGAAGGAGTGTTGTCTAATACTCGGACAAATTTATGCATAGCATTGTATTGTATTATATGACCATAACAATAGTTTAACAATGCATTCTAGAACGGCACAATACAGCACAATGTATTACAGTACAATACTATGCATAAATTAGTCAGAGTATTAATTGGACAAGTATGCCGGATAGTGGTCGAAAGTGAAACTCGGTAGTGTTGCGTGACTGCTTATGCAATGTAACCAATCAGGAGTCGAGCTGCTGCAGTGTTTACTCGTACATACAGTGGCGTGGCGTTGTCCTCCAACAACACGCAAACGATAGTCAACTACACGCAAAATTGAGACAGGTTGACTGCGCGGAACTTCCTGGGCCGGGGCAAAAGCTATTGAAGGTGAGATACTTATCCGGCATAGTTGTCGCTGAAAATCAGTGTTCAAATGTGCAAGTTCGAACGAAATCACCGCTACTGATCTGACTGTCGGTTTATATTTTGCAACGGCACCACGTGTGTCTGATTCCATACTTTTGTTGTTTATCAACATTGGTTAGCATTTTCCTAATCGACTGGCCAGCTGGGAAGTTAGAAATATCGCCGCCATATATTAAACTGGTGGTGGAGTCAACGTTAAATAAAATTTAGGTGTTAAATTCCAAAGCTAAGGGCGCGATATTGGATTCATCACTTCGGCGGTCGTTTATCTTGTTACATTCTCCTACTTAAGTCGACGAAATGAATTGGAATATTAAAGACCGCGCAATTTTTCCAACAAGAAAATGATTACATATAAATCAAACTTTTTTGTCTTCCCGAGGGATTTTGTGACTAAAAAGTGAACCGTATATACGTAGTTCCTGTAGTTCTTAATTACAATATCCGAGCTCTCATCAGGAACAGTGCTGAATTCTGAACTTCTAACAGCGGAACCATTAAAACTTTGATTCGAGTTCGGCAATGCACAAATGTATGATAAGTTTTTGAAATAAACTTCTTGTATCGAAAAATCAACAATCACAGACTAAATAAAGTCGTCTTCACGAACATAGTTCTGTAAGTGCTATATAAATAAGCCAAAGCAGACTTCGACTGACAGGTCATTCATGACATTGATTTGTCCTTTCACGCCCAGAGTCAATTACGGAAACATTTATAAATGTTCGATGTAACTTTTAAGTCTGTTGACAAAATCCTATGGTGTGACCATTCTGATGAAACCTCTTCAGCAGCACTTTTGCATGGTACCATTTGTTTTTCAATGTTTTAGAAAACGAAATTTAGAATTTATCTCGAGTTTTGAATTAAAAGGTTAAGATAATACGAAACAAAAGGTATTTTTATTTTTTTAATTTTATACATCGAAAATCAAAAGTGTCTGATGTAAGTTGTCCGAGAATTTAACAAAAGAATCCAGTTCGTCGAACCGATGACTTGACGTAATGCCCCGGGACATAATGTGATATGATCTGAAACGATATACTGAAAGCAGATATTTGCACGAAGTCCAATCCTGAAAATATGTTGTGCACCCTTCATTTTCAAATACCGAAAGCCACCAAAAAAGGCTAGTTTTCAGTAGAATGAAGATTTTGAACCGATCACCAGAATCTCAACAGTGTATTTAGAAATAAAAAAGAAAGCGGACTTCTCAAACTCATTAATAATTCACGACGAGAACACAAAGGAAATCACTACCGTGAAGGAGGTTTTGAAATCGTTTCTTAATTTGCATAGATTTTGGCGATTTTATTCCTTCGTTTTCTCCGCATTTAACGATCAGTTTGAGAAGCTATATCAAACACTCGAAACAGTGTTTCATCAGATTTCCAAACACCTTGAAGTGGTTTAAAAAAACTCGGCTGCGCCTCGTTTTTCCAATCCACTTCTCGGTGTTTGGAAATGTGATGAAACACTGTTCCTCGTGTCTGATATATTACTTCAAAAGTCGGGTATTCATACCAGTCTTCATCGTCTTCACCCGTAATATTCGATCGACCTCAGGTGAACACGCCGGCAAATGATCCCCGGACCGGAAATAAGCTCCTTACCAAAAGATAAGGAATGGCGTGGAATCTACACTTTGGATGATGGATTAAAAACAATTCTCATGAATACTTTAACAGCAGTTTTTTGTTTCAACTGTTAAAATTGTCATAAAGACAAGAATTATACAACTGTTGTTGGGGTGACCACACGTGCGATGGCGACGCCTCACTATGCAAGAAAACACAATTAATTACACAATTGCTTTGGTTTTGCACTGCTACGCTTTGTAATTGGTTAAAAAAATCTTACGCCACTTTCTCGACCAATCAGAAGTAAAACCAAAACCAATCGTGACTTGCTCGCACGCGTTTTCCCGCGCTTGTCGACGCCGACATGTAATTGCTTCGAGCTCTGATTGGTTCATTGGATTGTTTACGACTACTGTGATTGGTCAGAGTAATTACTTTGGTTTTGGTTTTAGAGCAGTTTTCAATTGAGTGTGAAAAGTAATTACACAATAGGCCTTATGCATGATGATGTCACCAGCCCAAAATTCACCACCAAGCCTCGTTTGTACGAAATTCTTTGTAACCTTTGAGCTCTG
This sequence comes from Cladopsammia gracilis, assembly GCA_022457155.1. Lineage (NCBI taxonomy): Eukaryota > Metazoa > Cnidaria > Anthozoa > Scleractinia > Dendrophylliidae > Cladopsammia > Cladopsammia gracilis. The sequence goes on from JAJGOT010000197.1 coordinate 494,367, forward strand.
ATTGGTTCATTGGATTGTTTACGACTACTGTAATTGGTCAGAGTAATTACTTTGGTTTTGGTTTTACCACACTCAATTGAAAACTGCTCTATCACACTCAAATGAAAACTGCTCTATCTCCACGGGATTAGCGTTAATCGGCTTTCGAACAACCGGGCCCAGGTTTCCATATGATCGCAGCGATCGCATGGAAACGTCGAGTAGGCCTGGATCCGATAAACTTTAAGTGCATTATGGGATACAAGGCTTTTGTTTGGTATGTAATGCTTTCTGGGACATTTTGGATCGCAAGAGTGGTTTCCATATAAAAACCTCTCGATCGCAAGGATTTCTATCTCTGCAATCGCAATCGCAAAGATCGCAAGGATCGCAAGGATCGCAAGGATCGCAAAGTTTTTGGTTTCCATATGATCGCAAGGGTCGCACTTGTAACACTTTTTTCTGCGATCGCTGCAATCCTTGCGATCCTTGCGATTATACCAGGGTTCAGCTAACCCAGGATTAGCGTCAATTTTGAAGCCAGTTAAACAACTCCACAATTTAATTTTTTCCAAAGTTTTCTGCCCTTCAGTTTCGACTGTAACTTGCCTTCACTACTAGCTACAAATGACCTTTTGAAAACATTTTTAAACAGAGAAATGAAATCCTCATTTAACTTTAAATCCGGGATTAGCGTTGATCGGCTTTCGAACAACCGGACCCAGAAGCTTACTTACTCATATGAGGAGCCTTTCCAATGCTTACTAAATCACAATTCTCAGCCGATTGCAAATCGTGCGAAACCAGATGCGAACCGTTAAAAAGTATTCACTAATTCTGTATTAAAGTACTAGTTCTGTATTAAGGTATTATAAAATGCTCCAAACCCGCTCAAATTTCCAATGCTGCGTTAACCATCTTTTTTCGAAAATTATTTAGCAGTTTGGTGTCAAACTCCTTCCACCTGAATTTCAAGGTACTGTTATACTTTTACATTGATTTTTTTTCTACTTAGAAGGGCTTTCGTAGTTGTTGTGATTATAAGCTGCTCCACATCTGATCTGAGCTCAGGCGAAGCTGACAAGAAGTTTTCAGAGCTTTGTTTATGAATACGAAATGAGCACGTGGAATTTTTTTCTAAAAATTCGCACCTCTGCAAGGAGGGGGGAGGGCGTACGCGAAATACGCGCGTAACCAGCATAGTCCCGGCATTTAGGAGCGTACATGCTCCCTCCCCTCCTGGACCGTAACTGGCGCGCATTTTACTTTCGCCTCCCTTGTGCGAATTCTTAGAATATATTCCACACCTGCTCATTTCCTATTCAGAAACATCACGTAGATACGAAAGCGTGGATTCTCGCAGGCGTCTGCTAGCGAATTTTAAAAATACCGTAACGGGCCGACGCTTTCGGCGCTTCTTGCGAGCAACGGGCAGCGATTTGAGGAAATAAGCCTAAAACAAAGAGCAAAAAAAAAAACTGTAACATGATAAATGTTAACTTTTTATTTTAATTCCATTTGCAGTTTACAAATAAGCGTAAATGCATTGTCTGAAACGAGACTGTCTTGACAAATGTATGACGTAATACACTGTGGAATTACAAAAAAGTTTACATCCGAGTGATTTAATAATCAAGAGAAAATTTGATAATTGTCCCCGTATACTATATATATTACTATATCCATTTTAACGCTTCCGCGCGTTTACACGAGATATAAAGGAGATTTTGCTACTTTTTAGGGCTTCGTTTCAAATCTTCGTCGCTTTTTTTTTAAATTTATACCCGGCCACTTATTTGCATGTCAATGAATAACATAGATACTTTTGTTTTTATATGCCACGTTCTACCATAGTTCGCAGACAGAAAGCATGTAGACCTATGCAAATAAGTGGCCGGGTAATCTAAAATCCTTCCTTATTATTTTTCAGGCACAGAAGAATGGAACTAGAGCAGGGAGACAGCGAGAGGTAAGAGACTATCTAGCTTGTTCCAGGTGTTCAGATAGTAGGGAGCTTAAGCAACGACTGGACGACGGCAACAACTCAGACAACTGAACAAGGAAAACGTCACTTGAAAAAAGGGTTCGCGCTATTTTAAACTTCATTGTAGTTGTTCCAATTTGTTTAGTTTGTCTAATGTGACTGGATTGTCCAGGAGCTGAATTTGAAGGGATGGCTTTCCAGTTCAAATGCCTTGAAAGGAAAATTAACCGTCGTGTGTTCACGTTCTCCACAAAACCTATAATTTGATTATTTGACGTTGTTGTTTTGAAGGGAACGACAAAGAAATGTACCAAAATGTAAAACGCACGTGCAGAGGCATTGTTTTCGCTCATTAAACCTATTGTTTTGTGCCGTTCTCGCTGCCGTCGCCGTCGTGGTTGGTTAAGCTCCCTTATTGCGAGTGCCGACGGAGGGGCCGGGAGAGGCGTGAAAGAGACCATGCAGTCTCGTGCCGATTTTAACCTACTCGCTGGCCCCACAATTTTAACTTATGAAACAGGTTAAAATTTAGTCTTTAAAATGGTGGCCTGCGAATACAGACCGCCTCTCGTCGCTCCCGGCCACAGGAAAAGAGAAAAAGAAAAGGGGAAAACACTAAATAGAACGAAGAAAACGAAACTTGGAACACAGCTGTTTCCTTCCTAAAGAACAAAAGCGCAGCGGCCATGCTGGTGGACGTAAGAAAGTAATAACAGCTAAAGAGATCTTTTGTTTCGTACGCCAGCGTGACGTCAGGTGAAAACGTCCAGTACGCGGCTAAATCTGTCATGTAATTCATTATTTTTCTTGTTCATCCATAGCATAGTAAACAGTACTAGACTCCGAGGTAAAAGTTGAGTTCATAATATAGACTCAAGGTTTGACTCACAATTTCCAAACTTTATAATAATGCGTTGAACCTGGCTTTGCATTTCGGGTGGTCGCTAACGGGACTCGGGTGGTCATTTACGGGTAGACACGCGCCTCGCGGCTTTGCCGGTCGCGCGCTCGCGCTCGCTCGCTCGCTAGTAACTGAGAGTAAACTAAGAGACTGCTCGCAGTCGACTTACGGGCGGTGATCGCTTGCGAGATCGAGGTCCACCTGAATGCCATTTTTCTGTCACTTAACATGGGTTTAATCGGTGGAAATATCTCGTTCACGTTTAAGCAATCCAAAAAGTCTCTGCTCATCTCATGAATCTATGTTATGGGGTGTTTTGTAAATTTGCGGGTGATTTGGGGGTATGTTTGGGAGGAAATAGTTTTCTGAAAGGATTTATAGTTAGGGAAATAAGAAATATTGAAGATTTAATGTAGTTTTTAATAAGAATTTGGAGTTAAAAAAAGTAGATCGACACCAAAATAATCCACTATCGACTTGGGGTGCTCTTGTGTGGGTATCAATTGCCTGTCTGTGTTCCGAATATTTTTTTTTTAGTTCTATCCCTTCTTTAAACCTCTAAATCTCATTGAAATTCACGTGTACCCCCCTCCCCCCCCCCCCTCCTTTAGGCCATTTTTTCGCCACTTGACATGGGTTTAATGGAAATATCTCGTTCACATTTCAGGCAATCCAAAACTAACAAACCCTACGCTCATTTCGCTTCTCTATGTTATGGGTTTTTTTTAATTTTTGGGCGATTTTTGGGTATGTTTGGGAGTAAATAGTTTTTCTCAAACTACAAAGGACTGGGAAAATTTAGATAAATTAGAATTTGTAGTTAATAATTAATAGACGGACACCAAGTTAGTCCACTAACAACCTGGGATGCTCCTGCGTGGGTATCACTGAACTGTCTGTTGGTGTTTCAAAAATCATTTTCTTTCTTCTATCCCTTCTTTAAACCTTTTAAAATTTCATTCAAATTTAGCTTGTCCCGCCTTAGCTTTGAATCATTTGAGCCTGTAGTAATTTCAATGTACAAATCATCTGTCAGCGCAGAATGTCGTATAATTTTGAACTGTTCATGCAAGAGGCAAAATGTTCGTTATATTACTGTAACACATTTTTCAATTGCGTCTGTAGTGATATCGAAATACGGGTGAGTGGTCGCTTATCGGAGGTTAAAACAATACTGAAAAATTCAAGTCATCAGCATTGAAAGTGTTCGCGGTCGCTTACGAGAGGCGCGGTCGCTTACGAGAGGCGCGGTCGCTTACGAGAGGTTCCGATCTTCATGATTTGACTGGTCGCGTAGGAGAGATGATCGCACATGGAGATTTGACTGGTATTACAACTGATCATGACTAAACCCCGATCCCAAGCCGGTGATCGCTGGTGAAAACAACTCGTTGCCATATTTAAACATTTAAAACATTTAAACTTTATTGAATCTCCCAATCAGGATTTTTCAGACCCAACGTACATAAACACATAAATAATTCATAAGGTAAGTGAAACATTGAATAAAAATGTCAAACGTTAAAATTGTAATAATAACTATTATAATATGACTGTACGGCCCCGCTGACGCAATCCTACAGAAAATAGAATCGCAAGGTGACGTGAGCGGGGCCGGACGGGTTGACGTGAGCCGGTCCGGAAAAAGCCGTCCGGCCCCGCTCGAGTTCAAGTGACCTCGCACTGCACGACTATTCTTGTACTTTCTAGTCATATTATAAAATACTTATTGACTGAGTTAGGTCGGGCCGGACGAGAAAATATTTGGCTCTCGGTCATGGCGCTCGAGCCAATTATTTTCCCGTCCGGCCCTCCCACTCAGTCAATAAGTGCATATTATTATTAACGCACGATTATTACGTCTGAGACCCCTCGTGCAACTGAATTTTTGTATTTTTTAAAAAACTGTACGAAAAATTGAATCGGTTTTTGTTTTCACTTTCTGCAACACAAAACTGCGTGTAAAGGCCCGGCCAAACGAACGCAACATCTTGCAACATTGTTGCGCGCAACGTGTTACACGCGTTTGGCCTCTCTTTTGCAACATGCTGCAACGTGTTGGATGCATGGTGTTGGATCAAGTTTGAAAATGTTAACATTGTTGCGCGCAACATGTTAAACGCGTTTGGCCACCCTGTTGCAACGCAACATGTTGGATAGTGTTGGATCAAGTTTGAAAATGGTCGATCAAATTTGATCCAACACCATCAAAAATGTTGCAACAGGGTGGCCAAACGCGGCTCTTGCAGCTTCTTTCGCATGCACCAATCACAGCCCAGCATGGATGTGACGTTTTACTGACGTTGCCTCACTTTCAACTTGCGAAATTTTTTTGCAAGACAAGTTGCATGGAAATTGTAACGCGTAACATTGTACGTGCAACTTGCAACAATCTTTTTTTTAGCGAGAAAGTTGCATGAAAATTGCTACGTGTAACAGCACGTTAAGGATGAAAATGTCTTTATTTTATCATTCGTGAAAGCAGGGATGGTGTAGCGGAGAAAGCAATCATCTTCTACCAATGTGGTCTTAGTTAGAATCCCGAATTCGGCGTCATAATATACCTTATTCGCTTGGGCGTATTTGTTTACCCATTAGAGACCACGTGTAATTCCCCTGGGTATTATTTCTTTCTTTTCCGTTAACGCTTGAGAAGCTCGTTCAGACAAAGAATTTAACTCCCAAGAGGTTTGTATTGGGTAAACATTACGCCCAAGCGAATAAGGTCTATTGGGTTGAGATTGTTGCTGGTTTTCTTCCATGCTTTTATCGTTTGACTGGAGCCGAACAGCCCGGTTATAAAGCCTATCATAAAAGAAGCATATCAATGGCTTTAACACATCCAAACTCATAACAAATGAGACTTATAAAAACACTGTACCATTTCCCTTTTGAAAAGAGACGCTACGTAAAAAACCTGCAGATCAATTTATCAATTTTCTTCATTTTACAGGGCATTAAGAGAAGAAGATCAGGTCAATATAGAGTTTAACAAAGGGAAGAGGTTGTAAGTAAACTCTTTTTCAAAATAATATTTTTCTTTTTCTGTCATGTAAAAAACGTCAGGTTATGCGTCCTCTAGACGCTCACCAGACTGAAACAGAACCGGACTTAGCCCCACCCCATCGCTTACAAACTTAACGAAAAGTATTGTCGGATCGGGGGATTATTTGTGGTTATAAGTACCCCGCTACAGCCCTTTGGAAGGTAAAAAATAATCCCGGGGCTTATACGCCAGACTTTGCTCAAAAGCGATAAGAAAATTTGCCATAATTTTGTTTTCTCTATTAATTTTGCTTCCTTGAATTGTTACTGAGCTCGTCCACTGAATTGTTTAGTGTTTCTTTAAAAGTTCAGTTTAATCAGCCCATTATCCTTCAGTTCTGATTATCTAACGCAAAACTGCAATGAAAACCTCGAGGTCGCCTTTAGTTTTTTGTATAAAGGCTTAGTTTTTAGGAAAAACTGTGGTGCTGCATCGATGAGGGAATGAAACATAGCCTGCGTGGCCAGGCTTTTCCGGACGTGAGCAGCGAACGTAAACGAAAGCAAGCGAACGAGCGAAGCCGCACGAACGAAAATTTCGCCCCATGCCCCACTCCTCGCACGACTTCTCGTTTGCTTTTGTCTTCGTTCGCTGCTTGCATTCGGAAAAGCCTGGCCACGCAGGCTACTGGTGAAACATAAAAATTTGGTTTATCAACTGAGTTGTTGGGCACCGTAAAGAGAACGACAATCTCGTACCTTCATCTCACATGTCCTTGTACTGAAATGTGACCGCGGGAGATCTGGGTACGATATTAGTTCGTCGTGCGTCAGTAAAGCGCGGGAAAACGCAGGGAATCATGGGAAAAAGGAGAAATGCAGTTTCGGACGTGTTCTTTCTTTCTTTCTTTTTTTTTTTTTTTGCAGTTCTAAAAAATGCAAAATAGTCACGGCGGCGATCGTGGTATTTGTGCTTTTAATTATCCTTTGTGTGGTGCTCATCTTGCTGTTAGTTGAGGAAAAATCACAACCCACCGCTGTAACTCCTACGGAGTATGTCCCACCACCACTTCCCACCGGAGGTAAGAACCTGTTCTGAAAGAAGTCGTACAAACCAAACGTTTTTTTTTTTACCGTTAACACTTTCATTGTATGAGTATTGGTCATCTAAACTAAACCTTGAAAGCCCCATTATGAAGATGCTGTTTACACTCACATCTACATTTTTCGAGGGGAACTCAGTTTTCATGGTCGAGTGTAGATTATTGAACTTGCCTGACACTGCACACATCACGGTCTGTCATGAGACAGGCCAGCTCCTCCTTTGTCGTCTTTGTCTCTACTCCAGCACGTTCAATCATCATCTTCACCATTGTCTTTGCTTGTCGTCCAGGATCTCTCTTACCGTGCTCCGGTTACCAAATGATGACTTTATTGGCTGGAAGCTCTGGGTGACGATAACAATTTCCGGCCAGACTGAGTCTGCTTGAGTTGATCTTTTCTGAGATCTTGGGCAGGTCTCCGTATAGCTCCTCGTTGGTCCTGTGGTCCCTCCAGCTGACATCTTGTACCTAGGAAAAGCTGGGAAAAGAATTTGAAATAGACTGTTCGTAACCTAGTATTGAATGTGGTCTTAAAACGAAAAGAAAATAACGTATGCGGTTTATGACTTTCGCACTACAGAAAATTGCATCCCGGGATCCGAGGCCGCGGGAAGAGTGGTACGTTTTACATACTTTTTTGCCCGTGTAAACGAAGCATCCCATGAAAGGAGCAGAAGTTTACAGAAAACAAAGACAACATCCGCATTTTTTTTCCAAAAGACTTGACACTTATGAAAGCCTTATAACAGTCGCAGATTTAATTTTTAATTTGTATTGTTCAAGAAGTCTGCTCTGGCTAACTTTGGGTTTTTTATAGTTTGTAAGAGATATCAACAGGAGTGACATGTTTTTAAATGTACCCTTTCACCAAATTGTAACTCTCTTCTTTACATCGTAACTAAAAATGTTACGTGCTGACGCTGGTTGCCTGTGCTTATCCTTGTGCTCTTAGTCGCGTCTCACCGGTCTCAACTTAGTTTAATGTGCTTATTATTCCGTCTCACTTGTTTCAACTTAGTTTAATGTGCCAATGCTCGTGTCTCACTTGTTTCAAATTAGGTTTCTTGTGTTTCAACTTGCGCCGTACGTGTAAACCAGACTGTAGAAGTGTGACGAAGTGGGTGTTAGAGGAACTTTAAAAAGTTTTCAAATTGCACTCGTTGGTTATTGTGCGGAAAAACTATAGAAATTCGTTTTCTACTGCTTAACTAAATCTGCCTTAATTGCACGTTTTCACCAATCACGCGCGATCGATATTTCTAAATTTAATCACATCACAGTGTTGATTATCATTTAGTGGTTTGTTCTCGTTTTTATCCCTCTTAGCTCCTCCAGGAGCAGATGGCCCGTATGATAACGGGGTTGTTGCAGCCGACGCCAGTTTGTGTTCAGAGGTGGGTCGAGATATCCTCAAGAAAAGGGGGTCAGCGGTTGACTCTGCCATTGCTACCTCACTTTGTATAGGCGTCATCAATATGCACTCGTCTGGTATCGGTGGCGGCGGGTTCATGACGATTTACAATAAAAGTAACAACAAGGCAGAAGTGTTTGATTATAGAGAAGAAGCACCTGGAAAGGCAAACTCTACAATGTATGTCAACAGCAGCCTCAGTTCCAAATATGGTAAGATGTATGTTACATTTAAACGGCATTTACTTTGGTTTGAAAATTCTCCACTAGTTGAAATTTAAAATCAGTACCATATTTCTAGCTGTCAGAATTGGATGAAAAACAATACAGCCATAACCAACATCCAGTCAAAACAATATTCGTTAATTGTCGCCCTGATCATTGTCGCGTAACTGTCACACCATTTTCGCAACATCACATGATATCATCATTATCGCATCATTGTCATGTTACATCATCATTGTTATCATAATATATAACTAACAGTTATTCATCGAGGACGAGCTGAATATGAGCTGATATATATAACCAACGAGGCGCCGCGCCGAGTTGGTTATATATCAGCTCATATTCGGCGAGGCCGAGATGAATAACTGTTTTAGTAAATTTTCAAACACTGAAATAACCGGAAATTGGAAAAAAAATTATTTCCGCTCCAAAAAAATACATGACTGTCACGTCAGTGAACAAGTGTCACATGACCGCTTCGCAAATCGAAAGCGAGTAAATGCTAACAAGCGGCGAGATCGAGAAGAATGTTTCTTTCAAAAGTAGTTTCCTTCAAAAATAGGTTTTAATCGGACTAGCCGAAATGGTTATGGATTTAAACATTAGAATTGTGGAAATTATATTGCGGATGAGGAAAGATTTGCCCGCCACGTGCACGAACACCTGCACGTGCACAACGTGCTCCCCGAATGTTGCCATTTTTTTTCCGCGACGGTTTTTTTTTTCGTGTAATTCGTCATCATTTTTCCATATTTGGGCAAATTAACCAATAACGACTCAGATCGGTAGCGGTTGGACCAATCAGAAATCTAGAAAATCATTATCGAAAGGTAAAAATTTACATATTACCGATAATCATAGTCTCCCACAGCTTGTCGCCTCATTTACACTTCATGTTTATACATCTTTCTCGCATTATTGTCCCATGGCATCATTCGTACAGTATATATTTATTGTCGCATCATTGTGACATCGCTGTCCCATCATTGCTACAGGTGCATCCGCTGCAGGCGTCCCTGGTGAAGTAAGTGGCTTTCGTGCAGCTTGGAAAAAATACGGTAGATTGCCATGGAAGGATCTTGTTCAACCTGCTATTGACCTGGCAAAAAAAGGTTTTCGTTTTGGGTACTCGGCTTATAAGGCTGCTAGTGGGTCTGCGTTATCCAGAATTAAGAAAGATCCTGGATTAAGGTAACAGATGCAATTGTTGCTATAAACGAACCTCTTTTTGCAGAGACCTCCCAGTTGTGGACGGTCATCTCACTTGATCTCGGAAAAACCAAACTCGCGTAATCTCTAGGTACCTAGATAATGTCGACACAACCATAATAAGGCCAGTAAGATTTGTCATTAAGCTCCTTTTGTGATGAAGTACGTCGGAACTTCAGAATGAATATTCTTGACACTTCAACTTCGGGGTCAGGGAAACCCGAAGTCAAACTCGAGGTACACAAAGAACCTAAGTTCGAGAATCGAGTGTCGCCTTGTCTAAAAAACTATAAATCAACCCTGTGATAATTACGACAAGCTTTATTGCAACAAAATAACATAAACATCCAAAAAACTGCTAGCCTGTTCCAGGCGTTGAGATTGTTGGGTTGGAGAGCAGCAGCGTGGAAAACGAGGGTAGACTGGGGAGAGGGAATGCCTACTCCCCTCCAATGGCACTCGCAATATTTTTTCCTTCGCTCCCCACTGTCTGGAACAGGCTAAGAAAAACAAAATGCACAACGTGCTTTCTTTCAACAGTACCTATACTGCAGTCGTCGCTTTAAAAACCTAAAGATAAAAACAAGTTCAATATACATAAATCCATTTTTTTTCATGAGAAAAGATAAACTTGCGGTGGTGATGAACCTGCAAAAATTGGCGTCAATCCTGGAAAGACTCCGGATCCATTACGACATTAAAAGGTTTTGATTTATTTTGATTTTTTTTTTTCAGAGAACTTCTAATAGACGAAAAAGGAAACTTAAAGAAGTTAGGAACTGTTCTAAAAATGCCCAAGTTTGCGAGAACTTTGGAGATAATTCGAGATAACCCAGACAGTTTCTACACTGGTGAGCTGGCCAAGGATATTGTAAAAGATATTCAAGATGGCGGTGGTATCATTACACTGGAGGACTTGAAAAATAAAAGGACCGTAATTCGAACACCCCTTTCTGAAACGATGGGAAACTACACGTGGTATACAAACCCACCTCCGGGAAGTGGCGCTGTTCTTTCAATGATCCTCAACATAGTGAAAGGTAAAATCTTTTGTTTGTATCCTTGTTGCAAATGCAATTGTTTTTCCTGTTTTGGGTGTCATAAAACAAATTGATCGTTTTTCCTGTTATACAGGTTATAATTTTACAGAGGCTAGCCGCAAAGATCTTAATAGCTCAGTCCTGACTTATCATCGAATAGTGGAGGCTTTCAAGTTTGCTTATGCGTACAGGGCTTTGCTTGGAGATGAAGACTTCTGGAACGTGACAGAGGTGAGCACTTGATCATGATACAATAATATTTTCTGAAGGCACGTCAGTGTACTTAACAATTGCCACGTGGTAATGGCCCTTGAGAGTTAAAAATATAGTACAGTCAACTCTCTCTAAGACGGACACCGTCGGGACCGGCCCCAACTGTCCGTCTTAGAGAGGTGTCCGGCTTATAGAGAGTCGAGGAAACGTGACAGCAATAATTCTGAGATAATCTAGCTAAATTGACCTATGTACAATGAACACACGTCTGTTTTAAGTCTGTTTATAGCCGTTACTTAAGCAAAACCTACAAACTGAAACAACAATAATATTAGAAAAGTGGACTCGTTTGTTTATATTCAGCACCTACATTTCCGTTTTGAAGTATTTTTCACTAAAAAAGCACTTCTCAAGTGTCCGTTGACAGTTTCAAATTGTCCGTTGTCCGTCTTAGAGAGGTGTCCGTCTTATAGAGAGTTTTGTTACAGAAAAATGACTGAAAATCGGCAGGGACCAACACCAGGTGTCCGTCTTATAGAGGTGTCCGTTAAGAGAGAGTTGACTGTGATCTAGTAGCAAAACTAGCAGCGAAATTCGCTGGACCAGTGCAACCGGCCAACGGATGAAGGTGTAACTAAAGGTGAAGTTAACACAAGATATTTTTAACTCTGTGAAAGTCAAAGACGGCAAACATTCAACACATTTTTTCTCTTCTTTCACCAGGTTGTAAAAAATATGACTAGTGGCGCCTTTGGGAATTATCTTCGGCACAAGATCTACGATAACCGAACCTTTAACAACTACACTTACTACGGAGATTTTTACTCCAGCACTAATGATGGAGGGACATCTCATCTGTCAATCATTTCCCCGGATGGGGATGCGGTTGCCGCCACTAATACGATAAACCTCTAGTACGTATGCTTTGTATTCGTTAGTACAGTATCAAAACCCAACCAGCACCACAGGATCGGAACGACTGCCTCATAGATTTCATTTGATTTTGTTTGTACACTTAGTTGGAGTTCACCTTCTTTCACGGTATACATAATAATAATAATAATATCTTTAATATTTATAAAGCGCAAAATACATGTGTATATGATCTAATGCGCTACACGATGAAAAATAATTGATCTGTTACATGTAATACATTTGAGTAGCACTGGTAAGGACGGCTAGACAGCGTTCATTTGAATGGTCACAGAATCCCACTAAGCAACCACTTTGTACATCACAAGGAAAGTATTTTTTTTTCAGAAAATATATTATTGTACGTGTCAAAAGCCATTCTAAAAAGGGATGTTAAAAAACTAGTTCAGGTCCCTTTAACTTCAGCACTTCGTGTTATTAATAACCATTTAACCGCTTAAAGTCCACTCAAAGAAATTTGGTCGATCAAAGGCAAAAAGAGAGAGTCCCCTCCCCCCCCCCCCCCCCCCCCCCCCACATTCTCAAATCCCTCCCCAACACGGCCCCATCCCGGAAAGACCGCCGGATATACAGAGGTTTATGTCTGTGTCTACAGTGCGTTTATTTTCTTTGCTTTCATTTCTCTGGCAGCTTTGGTTCAAAATATCGCTCTACACGTACCGGCATTATCTACAACGACGAGATGGACGACTTCTCCACTCCTGGTAAAAAGAACGCTTTTGGCGTGGAGCCATCGGAGAGCAACTATATCGAACCTGGAAAACGTCCCATGTCATCCATGACCCCGTCAATATTTGTGGATGCTATGGGCGTCCCTCGTTTGGTGGTGGGAGCCTCAGGCGGCACAAGAATAACGACTGCAATTTCTTTGGTGAGATATTTGTGTATTATATATCTGAAAGTTTGATAGTTTATTTAAACCTCCCAAGATAACAGTAATATTCCGTAATAATAATAATAATAATAATAATAATAATAATAATAATAATAATAATATTAAAAATATATTGATAAAAATACATATCAAAAGCTACAAAGTAGAATTAATTAGAATATTTAAGGTAGCTCGACTGGGTTTTTGAGTGACGATACCGTTTAGCTTTGAGAAACTTGTGAACCACCACAAACGATCCAACGAAAATCGATTGCCACAGCTGTACTAGAGAAAGATTAAAGTTTCAGATGAGGTAAGTTCTATGGAAATCGGGGCTGCCATAGCAACGTCATGACGTCATTCCCTGTTTTACATAATACCGAATTACTTGTCATCAAGAGATAATTTGGGAAAACGCTCTATGAATCTTCGACCTGACGTACTTGTCCAAAGGTGTACAAAATTTTACAAATTTCTATGGAAGCGTTTTCGAGAAAATTTCGAGTGAAGTTTTAAGGTGTTAAAATACAACAAAAACAAAACAATTTTGAAATGTTATTAAAACTTATGTCTACAAGGCTTGATGAAATAATATTTTGGTCTTAAATGAATTTTATACCATCCAAATACCATAGTGAAAATCTCAAGGAAAACGCTCCATTTGAATTTCAGAAATATTGGCTTGAATTGAAATATTGGCTTAATTATATAAATGGAGATAAAATTGAAAAGTCTATATCGTCTATATTGCTAATTTATATCAAAAACTAAGTCTATTAAAAAGGGTATTTTTATAACGTTCAGTGTTTATTTTCGGAAACTGTTCACAACTTTTTCATAACCTTATCGATGACTGCTTAATTCGGGGTAAGGTCGGTGGTTCAAGCCTGGTCTCTGCCGTCGTGTTGTTTCCTTAGACAAGAAACTTTACTCCACACTGTCTCTCTCCACCCAGGTGTATAAATGGGTACCGGCGACAAAATGCTGGGGTAACCCTGCGATGGACTAGCATCCCATCCAGGGGGGAGTAGCAATATTCCTAGTTGCTTCATGCTTCGGAAACCGGGTTAAGCTCCGGCCGTGTGGGCCATCGTGGCCCGAGTGCGACTTTACCTTACCTTTTTACCTTTCTGGTAACAGAGCGTTCAGTGGGACATTTCTCGTCCTTTGTATTTTAAAATAATTGGAATAATGTTACACTTCACCCCACTTCACCCAACTCCGTACCTTTCTTACTAAAAGTGGCTTATACTCATTCGCCTATAACTCTAGAACAAAATGGTCTTGCGCTTGAAAATTTGGCTCAGATGTGTAGTTTTTAGTTTTTTAGTTTTTTTTAAACTCTCTACAATTCCATTGCTTCTGAATTTTGATATGACGTAAGTGCAAACCCAAAATATTTTAATAAAAGTTGTTGTTGTTTTTTGTCGCTATAGGTCGTAATGAATTACCTCTGGTTCAACCGAAATCTCTCGGAAGCTGTAGTCGAACCCAGGCTCCACCATCAGTTACGTCCGAACTACATTCGCATCAACAAAGACTACCCAATGCCCCTCGACATCCAAGCAGGACTGCAGGGGCTTGGGCACGAGGTTAAGCAAATACCCGGTGTCTCAAATGTACAGGCCGTGGCCACAAGTGCTGATGGGAAACTTTATGGCAAGGCAGACCCAAGAAAAAACTCCTTTGCGGCAGGATTTTAAATGGAGGTCGAAGGGTCAAGTTTTTAACCGGTTTTGTAACCAGCTTTATTTGTAAACGATTTTTGTTTCCCGAAAGTAGCGACTGGCTGCTAATTCCGAAAGTAACGAGGGTCGCTACTATCGGAACCCTACGGTACTAACCCTAGTTTGAGTAACCAATCAGAGCGCGCCAAAAACACTGTTCGCTAGTTTGTTTATATTCTTTGCAGATACTGTAAAACATGTCAAACATGTATTAAGATTTTTTTGGTCCAAATAAAAGTTCATGCAATTCTCAGGTTATCAATGTGCCCCATTTAATAGCGTGTTTTAAACATGTAGGCGTCTCTTGCACAGATAGTACCGGGTGGGGTGTGCATAGGCGGTTTGAGATACCAGGAACGTTTTCCTGCACATGTAAGGGAGTTCTCCCGAAGGACAACGATCACAAGAGAACCTGAAAGCCTGAGGTGGATTTAAATAAGTGGGATTGAAATTAATGACCACTGAAACCACTGAAGTATCTAGGGGGATCCGGGGGACGATGCGCCCTCGGAAAATTTTGAAGTATTGGTCTCCTGAAAACTCGATTTCCAGCGTTTTGATGGGCATTTAAAATTGCTTTAAAGTCATCCCAATTTTGTATCCTTGATCGTGATGTTTTATCGCAACACATGAAACTACAAACGAAATCTGAGGGAATGTTAAGAAATTTACTTCTCGATACGCGAACGTTGCCCCAAATAACGGTCTCAGAATTACCTCAGCTATGCAAAACCTGTTCAGGGATCAGGTTTTTCTTGTAATTTATATCTATGGCAAACTGACGTTTTCGAATAATTTGCAAATAAGCATCACGTGATACATTTGTTTGTACCACGTGATGGCATGAGTGAGTGCGATCACTTGATACAAAAAATTCTCATCACGTGGTATTGACCAATGAAATCGATTGCAATTTGAAATTTCACACTCGTGGCATCTACCCCCTCCCCCCCTCCCCCCCCCCCACCCCCCACTGCGGTCATAAAATTGGCAGGTGTCGCGTTTACTTAAAAGAGTAATAAATTTACGTTTCATTCGTGAAGACGAAAATTCTAAAAGCCACAGTGATACTAGGCTTGGCAAATACCAAAGCCCCACCATACCACACAGACTAAAAGAGGCACCAACAACAACAACAACGGAATTTATTTAGACAGTGTGAACGAAACCAGAATTACACAAAGTAATTTTCATCCGGGCCCTGCTAAATTAAAAAAGAAAAATGCAAAAATAATATTATAATCTAATACTAATAAAAGATAGAAATACAGCTTCAAGTGGTCCTGGAAAAACTACAAAACGTTTTCTGTAATTAAACCTACGCGTGATCGAGCAAACAGATTGTACTAAAACAAATTGGTTTGTTTTAGAATTCGTTTCTCCCACCACGGTCCGGCCTTTACATTGTCTTACAGTATGTTAATTATGGCAAATATTTCAAACAATCTTCATTGTGGATATCTATGAAATATGATTGTTATTAATGATCTTCGCGGTATGTGAATTAATGAATGATGGTGCATTTTTATTCACCCATGCGCAAATTATACCAAAATGAGTTTTGAATTTTCTTAACGATCTTTTCACTTGCCGGCGCTGTGGTGAAACGGCATTGATCGCCTAGATTAAAGCATTCAAAGTAAAGTTCTCCAGGATATTTGTGACCATTGATTGTCAAGCATACAAAATGAGGGTTAGTGCAAGATGAATGCAATCGTTGCTGAACACGTCGAGGCACCAAGTCGACACTGAGAATGGACTAGTTCATGACAGCATCTCTCTAAAAAGAATTTGGAAATGGTTCCGTTCCGTGTGTTGAAGCAAAAGATTCTTGAAGTTATTGTAAGATTGTTTGATGACGTGGTAAGTAATATCTACTGACTTTTTAGTACAACCACCAATTGCACGAGCTAAAATATGAATGGCACATTGGCGATACAAGAAAAGATAATTCGATATAGTTTGAAATCGGGACCAAATTTATTTCTCTCTATTCAGTATATCCTTATTAGTAAGAATTCTGAAAATTTCCTCCCCCCGTTAAAAGTTTACCATAGAGGGTAAAATTATTTTTCAATTGATTTTGAATTGATTTTCGTTTCGTTTCAACAGTTATGCAAATAATACGTCGAGAAATAATACGTCGAGAAGATCTGAAGAACATGGAACTTTACCTTCGAAAGAAAGAGCAAGAGAATTGCAATGTAAGTACTTAGCAATGACAACTTATCCGTTTCCCCCTTATTATAGCAATAATTTGCCAATGGCGCAAACCCAGCGATTATTGCAGAAATCAGACTTTAAAACATCTTAAACACATGTGTGCAGTTTCTTACACGTCTTGAAAAACTTTTCTGACCCGAAATGCTATGTTCTGTCCAGCATGGTTTCCAACAATTATTCCGTTTCTGTTGATTTTAAGCTTGAATTTAAATAATTATAGCTCTCGGAAGCGAAATTTATTCGGGAACTTTGAGAAACACACATCAGATACGATTACAAGAAAAACCTGAAAGCATTTTTTCCTTCGTTTGATTGAACACCGAAAACCAATCAGAAAAATTTGCAAAAAAAGTATGTGACGGTAATATTAATATTAATTACTTTCGCAGGATGCCAAGCCTTGAACGTCAAGATAATAGACAGTAATGTCCAGCAAGATATGCAAGGCAAGATATAATTCTATTCATTTCATGTATAATGCCAATTATAATTAACATGTATATAACCGAGACCACCGGGATTCAAACTCGGGTCGTATTGATGGGAGGCGACCTCGTCTCCCTGTGTTTTCAACTATTGGATTTAACTGTATGAAGTAACTTAAATCAACAACTCCTTCGATGGAATCGAATTGAGCTTAAGCACATCGGCAAAACAAAGTAAAAGAACGGAATGATGGCCGGCAATAGATGCCTAGTTGTGACTCCAAGCTGGGTGGAGGGTTTCGTGCGTTCCACTTGGTGCTTGTCTACTTTCTCGCTTTCCCGTTAGGCAACTGACAGTCTGGTCGGGGTGATCCTCCAAACCCGAGTGAAATCGGCGACATTCTAGCGAGCATTGCACACAGGTACTGTATCGTACGTCAACGCAATTGACTACCGGGTGGCTCAATCCAGAGCCAACCAATACTGTACCGTGCTGTTAGGATGACAGGTAGTTTCAACGGGTCCCTGGCGAGCTCATCACGAGGGCTGTAGCTGAAAGGACGGTCTGTATTCAAGCAGGGGTCACCAACTCTCGTTTCTGTACTTAATTTTCTGGATCAAAAATGCCAATAATATAAACTAACTACAGTTTTTCTTATAAAGACTTGTTGCTCTGTAATAATAGTATTATAATAATTTAGCCTAAAATGTCACATTTCTGAAATCCGAATGAAGGAATGGACGAATTAACTAAGGTGATCCTGGAAATCTTGATGCAATGATGAAAGCAGTTGTATGTAAAGCGCAGAATATATTCTGGCCTGACTGAATGGGATTCGAATTAACCCATGTACAACAAGAGCTCTGCCACCAATCTATCAATCCCCTCTGCTTACAATTTGCGAGGAAATAAAGTTACTGTTGCAAATGTCTATTATGAAACATCACGGACAAGAACAGGGGATGACAACTTACCTTAGCAGAAGAGCCATCTGTTCATAAACCGTACTGACTGATTGTGTTTTAAGTTTGTAGATGTGTATCAACTAGACAGAAACGCTTAGTTGAATGGCAATAAAACTGAAGTCGTGTCTCTCATCAAGTTTGGTAAGTTACTTTATAATAAAAAAAAATCAAATGATATGTTAATGTGACGTAATAAAATAGTAGCTACCTCAATCACCACCAACGGATAGGAAAATTGGAGAAAAATCCTCTGAGTTAGATGAGAACCACTTACATACCTACGCGAATATCAAAAGAAGTCCGGATTCGAAACCGGAGAAAAGTCTTTCTATATGCATAATGTTTATTTTTTAATTTTGTTTATTATTGGTTGTTACTTTTCATTTGTTATTTAAGGCGGGGTACACGTGAATTTGAATGAAATTTTAAGAGGTTTAAAGAAGGGATAGAAGAAAGAAAATGATTTTCGGAACACCAACAGATAATTGATACCCACGCAAGAGCACCCCAGGTTGCTAGTGGACTAACTTGATGTCCGTCTATTAATTATTAACTACAAATTCTAATTTTAAAACTTCACTAAATCTTCAATATTTCTTATTTTTCTTAATTTTACAAATCCTTTGAGAAAAACTATTTCCTCCCAAACATACCCAAAAATCGCCCAAAAATTCACAAATCACCCCATAACATAGATTCACGGGATGAGCAGAGAGTTTTTGGATTGCTTGAGACGTGAACGAGATATTTCCATTAAAGCCATGTCAAGTGGCGGAAAACTGATGGCGTTAATGTGGACCTCCGCCTTAATCAATGAATCTTTTCTTTTCGAGGGGATGGGGGGAGGGGGGAGGGGGGGGGGGGGGGGGGGGGCTAATGTTCTCCTTACGGCCAATAATGTTTGAAGGGCTAACTTTAATATCTTGTAATTTATTATTTCTTTTTTTAGTTTGGTACAAACTACAACTCATGATGACCTTGATTCTTGGAAAAAGTCGACTGTGTGCTAAAAGAATAGAAGACTAATAGAACAAACATTAAGGTATGCGAGCTTCGTAATAGTAGCTTAACTCTGGGGACTATTTTTTCTCGATTATTTTTTGGCAGACATTGTATAAACGGCTCAATAGAATAAAGCATTGCCAACGCTGTGTCATATAGCGTTCCTTTAGGTCAGCAACAAGTAAAGGTATCTGAGACGAAAATGCTTATTAGTGAGATTAGGGGACAAGGCCGGATAATAATAGTTGAATAGATAAAATAAACTGACTGAAAATATTCCAATCTCCAGTCTAGTCTGTACCTCAATATGGCAGTTAGGTTTTGGGTTTTGCGGACTACACTTTCAGATAATAATTATGCTTAACCGGCGCGCGTTCTCTCAAGTCATGTGTGCTTGCGCTGCTATTTCGGGACCAAATCATGAGCTCATTTTCCCCGGCTCGGAGAACAGAAAGCTGAGTCTAGTAAAATCCGTTATTCAACCACTAACCTTGAATCTGTTCTATTTTAGGGCGTTTTCTTTGGTTAGGAAGACACCATGAATTTGTTTATCTGGATTTTCACTTCACTGGAAACTGATACGCTAGCCTTTTAAGAGTGTTCACTTCATCGTAAAGAGTCAGACAGACAAAGCTGCTGTTTATGAAATCAAAAACAATGTTATTTTCTGACAATAATGATAAAAAAGTTATGGATAAAAGGGTTAGAATAATTTTTATATCGATGTCACAGCAGTGATTGCAAGTGTCTCGGTTGTACGAGAGAGACAACAACAATAATGACCAAATTTAGATCCATGAATAGTTTGCTGCTTCGAAAAGAAAACAATTTTCGTTCATTAATATTTTTATACAAAACAAAGATTTTCGATAGGGTGGTTTATATTGTGTTCTCTCATCTCGGTTTTCAAATTTTAGTCTATAGGACGACAACTAGACATGAGTAGATTCAACCGCACATAATCTTTTCGGAGGTCTCTGTTTAAAGTGTACGTAATCTACATGCCGGGCCCGGTTATTCGAAAGCTAATTGGCACTAATATAGGACTTAAAACCAGTTTCTGCTGAATTATATGCCTTCCGGCCTTCTCGCGAGTGGAATTCATATTCAAAACAAAACATGAACTCGGGACAAAAATGTTACAGAAATCCTCATTTAAAATTTAGCACTGAAGTAATAAAGCAAAAAAGAACTAACTAAAAACTAAATCAAAATAATAATCTTAATCTAACATTAAAGAAATAAATTACTATTGAACAGGTAATAAAAAAATAAAATGATAATATCAATGCAAAGAGGTATCACCTTTGAGCAGTTGTTCAGTTTAAGCATATCAGTGTGGATTTCTGTAAATTCCTCTCGTCCTACTTTCGTACTATGCTAGAATTAGCACTTTGGGCAAGAGAAACAGCCGCAAACTTGAGATAGGCGCGACTAAATTGGTTTTCGAACAACCGAGCCAACAACATTATTGTTAAAAGACAGCTGAACGAAAACATGCAAGTTTATAATTGAATTGAAAATTTTTTTATATTGCTTTGTAATATTTTATGCAACTGAATAAAATATTGTAATCGACTTTGGCTTGAGTAGCAGTCATTTTAAAGGCAACAAGGCCTGGAATGCGAAACAAGACACGTCGAGCTAACAATTTATACTTGAGATGTTTTTACGAGTTTTAAATGCTAAGGCACTGGTCCATGTAAGACTGAGCAACCTGTTCTTCTCACCTTTCTTGCTCTCTAAAATGACTGCTACCAGGCTACACAGCCTCCTCTTATTTTGTTCTACCTGTACACTCGCTGTAAAGAGCGAGTGTAGAAATGGAAAACTAGAATTGCTTAAGGCTAAGCCTTGGAAATGTTCGGGTTCAACAAGAACAAGAGGCAGAGAGATACTTGCTCTTATTTGACCTGTAACTCAGTCGCCCATACACTTTCATCAACTCTCATACGCTATCGTTATTTTTTACCATATGCGCGCGTTTTCATCTGACTCCCATGCGTTACAATAAACAACAACAAACAAAACTTTATTAGGCATATATAAACCTCGATGTATCCTTAACAAACTTACTACCCTCTCATCAACTCTCAATAGCGGTTTCGTCCACCACTTTGCGGCCTTCGATCAAGGTCATTCGATCTCTTCAACTTTCTTGAGCTCATATCAACTTCTTCTTATCTCGTCAAAGTTACCGATCTTTTAAAACTTTAATCATAAACTCGCTTGCGTTCTCGTATGCTGTAAGCGATTCGCAGAGGTTTTGTCAACGTTCGTGCGATGTCGTCACCAACCATGCGCTCTTATCATTTTCCATAACCTCTCGCCAACCTTCGTACGCAGTCATCAACCCTTTTGCTGCCTGATCAAACCCTTGGTGGCTCATAAAAACTCTCTTTAGCTATAGTCTACAACGGTTCGCTGTTGTCGACTCTCAGGGGCTCACGTCAAACTTCGTACGATGTCGTGAACTATAATGCGGTCTCTATCGTGTCGTCAATTACCACGAGGTCTTACCAGCTATTACGCATTTTAATCAAATTAGTCTAATACTCTCTGAACACTTAACTTTGAAGTGCTATTTCAAACCTTTGTACGCTCCATCGCTTCACACTCTAGCTTTCTTGTCAACCTTCGTACGCTGTAATCAACCTTTAATCTTTTATTGAGAATGTAATTGCCGATAGCGAGGGCAATCCGGCAATGTTATCATTTGTCATTCGCTCTCGTCAATCTTCGTACATGGTCGTTCACTCTTTAACTTTCTCGTCCACCTTCGTACGCTCTCGTCAATCTCCGTACATGGTCGTTTACTCTCCAGCTTTCTCGTGTACCTTCGTACGCTCTCCTCAATATTCGTACATGGTCGTTCACTCTCAAGCTTTCTCGTCCACCCTTGTACTCTCTCGTCAATCTTCGTACATGGTCGTTCACTCTCTAGCTCTCTCGTCAACCTTCGTACGCTCTCTTCGATATTCATACATAGTCGTCCACTCTCAAGCTTTCTAGTCCACCTTCGTACTCTTTCGTCAAACTTCGTACATGGTCGTTCACTAGCTCTCAAGCGTTCTCGTCCACCTTCGCACGCTTTCGTCAATCTTCGTACATGGTCATTCACTCTCTAGCTTTCTTGTCAATCTTCGTACGCTCTTGTCGTTCTTCGTACATGGTCGTTCACTCTCCAGCTTTCTCACCCACCTTCATAGGCTGTCATCAACTATCATGTGCTGCATCAGTTCTCCTTTGCTCTCTTCAATCCTTGTATACCCTGGTCAATTCTCGTGCGCAAAAAACTTTTGAAACGACTCGGACGACCGGGACGACCGGGACGATTATATGAGAACCAGCCTTAAGGAATTTACCAGAATACAAAAAGGCGCCTTTACATAACAATAAAAAAATTATGTACATTATATACGAGTCTGAATAACAAGAAATCAGACTAATTGGAGAACGCTATCTTCAAGTAGTTTCTATTTACAAGGGAACCCTTTAATTTCTCTTATGAAGACCTTAGGGAGGATGCATTTGTGTATTTGCTCTCTTAGCCGACCTCCCCCCCCCCCCAACCCTCGAGTTAGTAATGGATGAGTCAATTCCAGCAGTGTCCATCCCCCCCCCTCCCGTGCCACTTACACATGTTGCTATCCCGGGGGTGGGCATGAGTAAATCTTGCTTGGCTCCGGGGGGCGGGTATTAGCAAAACCGTCATTTACCCAGGGGAATTTGACAGCCACGTGGCTTCGGCCTGGCAGTTTGACAACTCTTCAAACATGGTATCCTTCAAGGACTTTATTGGCAAGAACGAGGAGTTTGTCGGAGAATGGCTGGTCCAGCAAGGGCTAGAAAAGCTTGTAGACATTTTTTAAGGTATGTTTGACCGTCAATGATATCAAATTATTCAATATTTATTTATAAATAGATATGGTGCATGAAGTAAAATAATGATATGATTTACAAAATTTATTTTTGTCTGTGATACTTTTTTAAAATACGAATGACCATTCGGACACTTGATATGCAAATACTATAGTCAAACAACATTAAAACTTGTACTGCATGATTTAATAGATGAAAATGGATGAATAAATTTAATAAACCTCATTTTTTCTCAACTTACGGTACTCTAGTCTGTTCACTGGCTCTAGCTACAAGACAAATATTATTTAAACTTGAGCTGTATGAACCCCGTCCGCGGGGAATTCCTTGTCCCCGGCTTACTTGTTACTTGTCGCTACTATCGGAAGGCGGCGGAAGGCGGAAGGCGGAAGGCGGAAGGCGGAAGGCGGAAGGCGGAAGGCGGAAGGCGGAAGGCGGAAGGCGGAAGGCGGAAGGCGGACGGCTTACTTGCTTACTTGTTACTTGTTACTTGTTACTTGTTACTTGTCCGCGGCTTACTTGTCCCCACCGTGGGGAATTTTACCATTAAAAAAAAAACGAAAATGCCCGGGGGTTGGCCCGGGGGGGGGGGGGGGGATGGGCACTGCTGGAATTGACTCATCCATAAGTCCACTAGTTTGCCACAAATTATCCGAACTAATTATCATTTCGAAGTTTATTACAAAGTGCGACAGATCATTTTATTACAAAGTGCGACAGCTATTTTATTACAAACTATGATTCCTCGCGAAGCGAGGGCCGAAGGCCCGAGCGTAGCGAGGTTAATAAATTTGTCGTCCCTCGGGAGCTGAGCCGCGTGAATTCGAGCGAAAAATATATTTATATATATATATATTTATATACTCGATGGTGTCCGGCAGTTGCCTGGCAACAAAAATCGCGACCGCTGACAATGGCGTATTCATGTTTATTGACCTTTATTCATGGCGGCCGTGCCGGCGGCCGTTTAACCTTTTAATGTTTACTCTCGGTGAAACACAACCAATTTCTGATGCAAATGAGAAAGAACAGAAAAGACAAAAACGCTGGATTCCACAAGTGGCTGGAAATCCTTGTCCGTGTAAATTAACCACCGAAACTCCGCTGAACGGTGACTTGAAATTCAGCGCGATCGCGATCGAGCAACGAAGAGACCGGCAACGAGAGCATAGATTACAAAGACTTCGAACAGCCTAGGCACGCCGTTTGACTAGGTTCAAACGCCTTGACAAAATGCCGCCATTAGAATTCTGAACGAAACCGATCAGGAGAGGCGACACCGACTGGAAGTGTTGGACAAAATGATTCTGATCTTTGTAGATCGACTCAACGAGAGGTGGCAAGAATTACACGATCACCTAAATACTCGTGACGAATATCTTTCATACTTGATACGGTAGGGAAAAGCAAACACTGATTACAGGGAAGGCTCAGAGAAGAAGAGCGATTAAGAAATGTAGCTCAAATCACCGGCTAAACTACTGAGAGGATAATCAAACACTGAAAATAATTATCTTACTACACACTGTAATTATTAGATGTTTATTGATATTCTCACTAACGTCACTAACGAACTTTTTAAATGATCAAAACTACAGATAAATAATCAAAACTACAGATCACACAGGTGCAAATTATTTCCCAAATATACAACATTTACATGATGTAGCATTGTTTGTGAATGAAACAGTGATCGAGTTGTATACGTATACAGTATCTTGAGTTTACAGCATTCTTCATAAAATAGTTCAATGTTCAATAAGAAATAATATTCGAATGGTTTAGTAAAAAGAATTTCTGTTTACAATTTGGATAAAAACATTTTCTTAGGAAAAAACAATTTTCTGTTAGCAATCAGGACCAACTAATGTCAATGGGTAGCAACCGTATACATGTACCTAAACACATGACACATCAACATTACTGCTTCACATTTATTATTGGAACGGCGATCAGTATCTTAAATCTCCTCACAATATCAGTGTACGAGCAAGTACATAGATTATACAAGTTGAGAACCTGATCACCTTCAACATAAGTTGTCTGTGGAAATTGAATACAAATTCACTGTAGTTATATGGCTATGTGAACTGCATTGACACCAGTAAGGAAAATGTACATCAACAAATTAATTTTGATTTCAATATTTTTAAAGGTGCTAACTGGTCATGAAGGCCTAAGTCCTCATCTTAACCTATAAATTCTCCATCCAGATCTCTATACATTGCTTATGGTATTTGCATAGTCCCATGGCTTTTACAGCCACCCACAGCTCAAAACCCAACACTGACTAACACCAGCTCCCATTTATTTTATTTTAGGAAGACAGGGCACAAAGTACAACTTAAATTGAAGAGACTGAGAACGAAAATGTCTCAACTTTAAATGAGGTCAATTGCCAGCAAGCAACCCAACCTCTCCATTTATATCAGAAATTCCATCTCTCCCTCCCACATCGCTAAAATTTTGGACTGCATTCTCCCCCGAGCTTCGCGAGGTTCTGCGAGACACGTATTTCTAGTAGGTATTTAACACAAAGTGCGATGATATTATTACAAAGTGCGATAGGCATTACAAAGTGCAACGATTATTACAAAGTACAGCCGGGTTCCATATGATCGCCACGATCGCTGCGATCGCTGAAAAAAAAGTTCAGCGATCGTAGTGATCATATGGAAACCACTCTCCGGCGATCGTAGCGATCACAGCGATCGCAGCGACAACGATCGCTGCGATTCTATCTCAGCGATCGTGGCGATCGTAGCGATCATATGGAAACCATTCTCCAGCGATCGTAGCGACAGCAAAAATATCAAGATGCACTGCGTACGCCCACTCATTTCATGATGGCTGCTAACACGAACGCTGAGAAAGGGTGCGATTTGGCCCTTTTTATGGAAGAAGTGCAAAGATACGACTGTCTTTATAACAAATTTTAAAAACAAGCTTCAAGTAAGAGTCGACGATTCACAGCCGCCATGTTGAATTTCAAGAATGGCGCGAATGATATTGTCAGATCCAGGTCCACTCGATCTTCATTCACTTTCTCAGCGATCGCAGCGATCATATGGAAACCATCAATCAGAGCGATCGCAACGTTACGATCATATGGAAACCGGGCTTACAAAAGAACAGGGTGTCCGTAAAGCGGGGTTCCAATTCCATCGGAAAGTCGTCGAAAAGTGAGACTGTGGTGTAGGGTGACTGTTTATTCATTGTAACCTATCAGGAGTCGACTGCCCACTGCCGTAGTGTACCGGCCGTGGCGTTTCATTGTTTTGGAACAACACGCAACCAACCGTGGATCTACTGCACGTGAAACAGAATAGAGAAAGGTGTGACAGGCTGACTGCGAGGAAAATTCTGGGAAAAACGCTGTTGAAGGTGAGATAATCAGCTCCATAACTGTCGCTGAAAATCAGTGTTCAAATGCGAAAGTTCGAGCGCAAATATTGAACGGTTGGCTGCTGGCATGGTAGCTGCAAACGTAGCTGCGAAGTTAGAAATACGCCGCTACAAAGGGTTGCAGAGACAGTGACAAGGAAAAATAAGACCCGATATATGAAGACCATGCGAATTTTTTAAACAAGCAAAAGTTATGTGCCTTATATCATATTGCATGTACTTCAATATAGTCCAAGCGAAATTGTTGCGGCCATAAAATAATACATTAAATAAGATAATAAGATATTGTGTGGAAGGCGTTGATTATGAATCACTCAATCCCGCTGAAACTGTAGCAGCAGAACAATTTTATATACCATTTATACCTAATATTTCAAGCTAGGCAATGAACCAGCAGCTGTGTGACTTGTTTTTGAAAATTAACCTAACAATCAAAGGCTACAGCCGTCTGGTCATGGTCGTACGTAGTTTATAAACAAAACACATTCTGAAACGAAACATGCGAGAGCTATTCTTGTTAACCATTCAAAGTATTCAAAGTACCATGTGAAGTTATAAGGGCGTAAAATTAGAAAGCGAAAGGACTTATCCGACAGCGAAAATCAAAAACGTGTGATGCAGTTTTCGGAGAATTTTAATACTAAAAGAATCCAGTTCATCGAACAATCGAATGGCTTGACATTCGTGACCCAAATTTTGGTCGGGACGGCGGAATTTAAGAATTAACCCTATTGGAGACCCTCTAAGCAGCATAGACTCGTACATTTCATTCGCTAATGTGATAGTGCATGTGCGCCATGTTTCATATTGAAAACTGAAATACCCGGAAAATTTTTTTGGTTGTTGTTACTATCATTTCCTCTGGTTATATTTAACTTTTCGAGTTGAACGACAACGCTAAATCTAATTTACAATTCAATGTCAAGGGGCAATGCTTTTCCACACGCTTTAGAGAAAGATTTAGATCTTTCGGAAGTTTGCCGCTTCTGGTGTCAATTACTATCTCCAAATTTGGGGTCGCACTGGTCGCACATGGAATTTAAATCACGATTTAACTCTTCAGTGCGGCCTCAGCCCCTATGAAAAACCAAAATTATATTTGTAGCAATACAAACCTAAACAATTGCTCCCACCCCTCCCCCCCCCCCTCCCGTGCATCCGCTCCAGAAAGGCATTATGTTGTATCAACGGAAGTCATGAGGTGCGTTTGTTCAACGCATGACCCTTTTTGAAAAAAAAATATGTAAGGTTGTTTTAGATATATATCGCGTTCGGCAAATTAAAAAAATATATATCTTATGATTCGCGACCACCAGAGGAGCATTATGTACATTCCAACGTTTTCACTATCAGTCAGAGGTCTTTCAACAAAAATAGTATCATGTTAGCATTTTCGACCACCACTTTTTCCGCGTTTCAACTTCCTGCGTATACTTCTATAGCCTGCATGACAGGCGCTTTATGAGCCAAGCGGGGAGAGCGAAGCATTTCGAGCGAAGCATTTCGCGAAGCATTTCGCGCGAATCGCTCGCCCCGCTTGGCTCATAAAGCGCCTGTCATGCAGGCTAATACTTCTACCGCAAGTGGTCGAAATTTCTTGTGCTGAAGGGTGACTGTTTATTTTAATAAAAATGTAACCAATCAGGAGTCGAGCTACTGCAGTGTTTATCTGTACCGGCCGTGGCGTAGCCGTGTTCTGAAACAACACGCAACCGTGGATCTACATAACTGCGGTGGAACAAAATAGAGAGAAAAGTAATACAGGCTGACTGCGAGGAAAACCCTGGGACAAAAGCTGTTGAAGGTGAGATAATCAGCTCCATAACTGTCGCTGAAAATCAGTGTTCAAATGCGAAAATATTGAACGCTTTTGGCTACTGGCATGACGGATCATCAGCTATTGCAACAGTACTGCCTGAGTCAAATTGTTCCATATTGTTATTATTTATCTTTTTAAAATTAGTGCGTATTGAACTTTGGTCAGCATTTTCTCCACACCGACCAGCAAATGTAGCTGGGAAGTTAGAAATACGGCGCTAAAAAGGGTTGCGGAGTTATTGTGGTAGTGTAAAAAAAGACTGTGACTAAGGAAATTAAAACCACCGATATGTGTGGTCGTTGAAATGAATTGAACAATTCAAAGACCTCGCGAATTTTCCAAACAAGCAAAATATTGTGCAGAAGAACTTGAATCGCAGTTTTAAAGGCTTTGGTGTTGATTACAATCATTCAAACCTTCGCTATACAAAATGTACAACCTTCTGAAACCGTAGCAGCAGAACCATTACACATACCATTTATACCCTAATATTTCAAGCTAGGCAATGAATCAGTTGTAGCTGTGTGACTTGTTTTTGAAAATTAACCTAACAATCAAAGACTACAGCCGTCTAGTCGTACGTAGTTCAGTTATAAACAAAACAAATTGCGAGAGGTTATTCTTATAAAATATAAACCAAAGTATGATGTCAAGTTATAAGGGCGTCAAATTAGGAAGCCAAAGGACTTTTTATCCTGCAGCGAAAATCAAGAACGTGTGATTTAGTTTTCGGAGAATTTTGATACCGAAGGAATCCAGTTCATCACACGATCGAATGGCTTGACATTCGTGACCTATTTCTAGCCGTGACGTACGTACATGCAATTATCTATATACTATATCTAAAACAGATATACAGTCGAACCATACGTATGACACCCAGCCCGATATGGAAGGCCAAAACTGATCATTTATTCGAGTGTTCACCCTAAATAAGTGAAATAGGTTAGTTTTTGTGGTCGTCAGAATCTTAGCGTATTAATCAGTTATCTGATTTAGGGCTTAACTGCAGATGGATTTTTATAGCATTATTCCGATTTGTTAATGCGTATTGTCACGCGTAGTGTCAAGCAAAGCATGCAAGGAGTCAGGATTTTGAAAATTAATGTTCGAACATTAGTTTTCAAAAACTCCTGACTCTCTGCATGCGTGCGAGATATCCTACATTCTCGTCCCCAAGGCCTGGTTGTTCGAAAGCCGATTAACGCTAATCCCGGATTAAAAGTTAACCGAGGATTTCATTTCTCCGTTTAAAAATGTTTCAAAGGTCTTTTGCAGCTGGTAGTGAAGACAAGTTAAAGTCGAAGCTGAAGGGCAGAAAACTTTAGGAAATTTTTAATTGTTGAGTTGTTTAACTGGATTCAAAATTGACGCTAATCCTGGGTTAGCTTAATCGTGCTTTGAACAACCCGGCCCAGAGCTCCACAGTTTTTTTTAAATTGCGTCTCGTGTAGCTCTGATAATGGACAAAAATTCGATTTTTTTGATTGGCCGTTTAAAAATGAATGCGCAACAAGGTAAAACATTTTACCTTCTACGCAACCCCTGTGGAACTGGAAATATGGCAACCACAGCAACAGAACCAATGTTTCAATTTCAACGCAATCAGTGTAGTGTAGTGTAGTGTGTGGCTTGCTTGAAACAAAATGATAAGCGACCAATGTCACCCAGATTTGTTGTTTGGTTTAGCAGGTAAAGAGATACGGCTGCTAAATTTCAAAGGGTATCGGGATTGCCGCTAAATGTGAGCAATTCCATTTTAGAAAACAAAAGGCTACACTGGTAGCCTATACTCGTGCGCTTGCGTAAGAAAGTTTTACGTTTTTTTTTTAAATGGGTCACGCACCCCCCCCCCCCCCCCCCCCCCCCCCGCCACCCAACGAATTTTGCGTGATACACTAAGGAACACGATGAGACACGTTTTCTGTACTCGCTTTGAATATTTAATTTATTGATTCCCGAGCAAATACACACTCGTCTTTTATTTCCCAAACCGTGACTTCTTTCCGTTGCATTTGAAAAGACTACTTTTAAAAGCAATGAAATCAGTAAACGACCGAGCTATTTTTCAATTTTAGCGAATCTCAAAAACAGAAATACGCGACCGTCTGTTGGAGTGCACAGAAACTTTTTCTCGGTCTAAAACAACTAGTATGACTAATATATAGCTGTTAGAAACAAAACTAAAAATATTTTCAACGAAAAATGGAAACCTTTTATTTCAAATAACTCCCAGCTATTGACTAAACTTAGCACAGCAATTTGTTTTTTGTTGTTGTTTTTTTGTTGTTTTTTTTTTTACTTTGTATATATGTTTCCAGTATGTATCCAGTACGTACCTAATTAGTATTTGGTACGTACACAGACATCTTTGCGTAAGGGAAGTTAGCACTATAACGTTAACGTTAAAAAATCAATCATAAATTGATATCAACATAAATTCCCATCGAAAAATGTAATTTCTTTTACGGTAAAATCTCTCGGCTTGACTCGGCTGCTTGAAAGTTCTTTAAAACTCCGCTTCTTCAAAAGGAACATCACCCCGCATTGATAAAAACGTATGAAGTTCGACGAAGCAAGATTTCGTCGCTTAAAGCTCTCCGTTTTCTCCACTGCAGCGGCTTCTGAGTATTCTTTAAAGCTTTCTCTTTCCATTTTGAATATTCTAAATGTGTGTTATTACTCCGAGAACAATAATAATAAATAATAAAATATGCGTGCATAAATTTGTATGCACGACACATAAAAAATTAATAATAATAATAATAATAATAATAATAATAATAATAATAATAATAATATCAACCAGCCAGAACATCGTGCCTGAGCCTTAAAGGAATAAACACATAATAATAATAATAATAATAATAATAATAATAATAATAATAATAATAATAATAGTAATAACAAGAGGCTACAAGTAGCCTATACTCATGCGGATGAGACGCTAAGACGGGTTGATTGAAGCTACCAATTTTTCTGTACTCGTTTAAATATTTAATTTATTGATTCCAGATCAAATCCAAATTCGATCTATTACTTCCCAAACCTTGAATTATTTCTGTTACATTTGAAAAGACTACTTTTAAAAGCAATAAAGTCAGTAAAAATCAACATTAATATGACACGCATTCCACTGTCCATAATTCACCAAAGTCCATTTTAAAAAAAACCCGTTGGGCTGCAGTAACGACGCCGTTTTCCCGTGTGTTTCTATTGTTCTTTCTTTAAAAAAAGTCTTAAAATTACTCACCACGGGAAGCGAGGACTGTTCCGACACAGGCATTGTAAAGAATCGGCAGTAAAAAGGGGAATGAAGACAATATGTTTACCAGCGCGACAGATCGATGTTTGACATTTTTGCTTCTGAAGAACTCTGATTAAAACTAGCCTTAGTTCTACAGAATCGCGACAAATTCGGCCTCAAGTTGTACGCTGTGTATAAAAGCAACGTTCACCTCGATGGGAGAAATACAGGACTGACTTATACACCATTATAAAATGCTCAAGGAAATGCGCGCGCTAGGATTGGTTAAACCGAGTTCATTATAACTCGATAAAGCACGCGCGTGATGTACGGTTCATTATAACCGTTTTTATTTTATAAAAGAAATAAAAAAACTTGTTCCTCGTGTATTGTTGAGTTATATAAGCACTTGGAAATTTTTAAGAACACTCGAGAAGTGCGGGAAGCACTCGCCTTTGGCTCGTGCTTTTGTGCACTTCTCTCGTGTTCTTAAAAATTCCCCGCGTGCTTATATAACTCAATAATGCACTCGGCGCGTTTTTTATTTCTTTAATAAGACCAAATTACGGAAATGTATGTCATGCGCATGCGTAAGAAACATTTGTCATATATCTTAATGTACCTTAAGAAAAAAAGCAATTTTTCTAAAGCAGCAAGACGATAAGGACCCGCATGTTCCCAAAAATTATCTCTTGCACTTTATACTTACATGTGTAAAGTGCGTTTCTATTTTTACAATACAATACAAATTTTATTAACACTCCCTAAAAGGGCTTTTCGGTGTTAATTACTAAATTACAATAAAAACATGATAAAAATTGCTTTTATGAAGAAGGCTACCACAAGGAAAGCAGCTATTTGTCGGAACCTCATAAATAAGTAATTTGATGGGGGTTGACGGCGTGGTAGTGTGACCGTCCATAACGTTGTTTTGGTGGCGTTACTGTTTACGTCATTCCTGAAAACCGAAAGTCAAATATTTACTGTGTTGACCTAGGGAAAAGCGGAAGCCCGGGAATTATGAAACTAATGTGACACCAAAAAAAAGAAACACGGTGCCCAAACCTTAACTCTTGCCGCTACGCGCATGAGTAAAAAAAAGAACAACGAAGGACATTTTTTAACTCATTGCGCTTTGCGCATGAGTAATAATCAGTCCGGTGTCTTGGAAGATGAAGCAGTGAGGCGGTAAGCTTTTTCGCGAAAAGAACAACAAAGCTTACTACAGGGACGAGTAAAGAGAGGTAGAACTGAATCCTGAAGAAAGCCTAAGGGCGAAAATAAATAATTTATGTAACACTCTTGTAGCAAAGGTAAAAATAAAATAAATAATAAAAATGAACAACCACTTGGACACTCATTTTAATAATTAGAAGTCATATTTCAAAAGAATGTCATGCCAGCGTTACGGTATGTGCTCGCAGAACTCGTACCACGGCCGTGCGGCAACTTTCTACCGAATGCAACAGCTTCGGCTCGTGAATACGAAAATACCTTCGGATCCTCCCCTCTCCTACGAGTGATGGGAGGAAGAAGTGAAAGTTTGCATATTTCTTCCCGACAGCTATAATTCGTTCAACGCTTCGCATCCCGGGGGGAGGTACTCCCTATAATGGGCTATACGGGGATGCTCCGCCCGAAAGGGGTACCTTTTTGAGGCTGGAGGTATATGAAAGGGTTGGGATTTTACGAGTTGAAGTATATGAAAGGGTAGGGATTTCACGAAGTATAGGAAAGGGTAGAGAAAACACGCCGTTGAAGCATAAAAAAGGTAGGGAACTGCCATTTAAGTATTATAAAAAGGGCCATTCAAAATATATCAAACAGACGCACGTAAAGGCTATATGAAAGGGGTACCATTTTCAATGAAAGGTATGTGAAAGGGGTTCCATTTTCAATGAAAGGTATATGAAAGGGGTACCAATTCTGTCAAAAACGGTATATGAAAGGGTAAGGTTTGGACCTCGGGGCGGAGCATCCCCGTACGAAACGTTGTTGAGTACCCCCCCCCCCGGGCTTCGCATATTCACGAGTTAAAACATTAAGGAAAATCCCAAAAATGCGATTCTACAAACGCCCCCTCCTCCCCCCCCCCCCCCTAAAAAGGTAGTGTGGTAAATCATGCTGAAGATAAACATGTTTCACCATCATTCGCGCAATGCACCACCTGTCAACACCTTTCATAATGAAAAATGGTTCATTCGTGATCAGACTAAACATGTTTCTCCCTAGTGAACACAGCATAAGCCATTAAGATGTTAGAATTTTTATGACGTCAGGTGAAAACGAAGAATAGGCTTCTTTCATAATTTACGACGCACGTCTTCCGTTGTTACTTGTCCTTTGTTATTTTTTAGGCACTGAACAATGGAACTGGAGCAACGAGGAAGTCAGAAGTAAGACCCAAGACTTATCCTTTAACATGGTGGCCTGCGAATACAAGCTAAAACAGACCGCCTCCCATCGCTTCCGGCCACGAGAAAGGAGACAAAAAACTAACAGAAAAAAGAAGAGAAACTTGGAACACAGTAGCCTGCAGTACAGGCTAATGTTTGACCGCCATGTTGGTTCGCAAAACGTCCGGGGTCCGCGCTGCGCGGGTCCATCCCAGTCCTCGATTTAACTCGACCACGATCAGTGCACATGCTCATTCGCCCCCCAAATACGCCTGCTCAGCAGGCAAGGAACTTAACTGTTTCTTCCTTTAGCCTGCGTAGCAGGCGTCGGGGTGGGGGAACTGGGGAGAGAAGGGTAAATGACGCCTGCAATAAAGACCCCCTTTTGTTCATTTCTGCGATCTGATTGGCTAACGCACAATTAGTAATTTACTCAAAATTGTAAACACATCACATTTACGATGGCGGCGAACGGAGACGTTTTGGCGAAAGCATTGGCCGATTTAAATCTCGCTGGTAGCTACAATTTGAGCTTGAAATCTGAACAAGTATCGGCTGTACGATCTCTTCTCGATGACAAGGATGAGGTGTTCATCATTAAAAGAAGTGATGGTGAGACGTGATGGTGAGAAGTGAAGGTGAGAAGTGATGATGGGAAGTGATGGTGAGAAGTGATGGTGAGAAGTGATGGTGAGAAGTGATGACGGGAAGTGATGGTGAGAAGTGATGATGAGAAGTGATGGCTAGAAGTGATGGTGACAAGTGATGGTGACAAGTGATGGTGACAAGTGATGGTGAGAAGTGATGGTAAGAAGTGAAGGTGAGAAGTGATGGCAAAAAGTGATGATGAGAAGTGATGGTAAGAAGTGATGGTGAGAAGTGAAAGTGAGAAGAGATGGTGAGAAGTGATGGTGAGAAGTGATGGTGAGAAGTGATGAAAAGAAGTGATGGTGACAAGTGATGGTGACAAGTGATGGTGAGAAGTGATGGTGAGAAGTGATGGTGAGAAGTGAAGGTGAAAAGTGATGGCAAGAAGTGATGATGAGAAGTGATGGTAAGAAGTGATGGTAGGAAGTGAAAGTGAGAAGAGATGGTGCGAAGTGATGGTAAGAAGTGATGGTGAGAAGTGATGGTGAGAAGTGATGGTAAGAAGTGAAGGTGAAAAGTGATGGCAAGAAGTGATGATGAGAAGTGATGGTAAGAAGTGATGGTAGGAGGTGAAAGTGAGAAGAGATGGTGCGAAGTGATGGTAAGAAGTGATGGTGAGAAGTGATGGTGAGAAGTGATGGTGGGAAGTGATGGTGAGAAGTGATGGTGAGAAGTGATGGTGAGAAGTGATGGTGAGAAGTGATGGTGAGACGTGATGGTGACAAGTGTTGGGGAGAAGTGATGGTGAGAAGTGGGGGAGAAGTGATGGTGAGAAGTGATGGTGTAGCAGTAAGAGTGCCCGCCTCCTACCAATGTGGCCCAGGTTTAAATCCCGGACTCGGCGTCTTATTTGGGTTGAATTGTTAGCTTCTCTTCTCACTCTCATTCGTTATTTCGAATGAGGCTACCTTTGGAAGATTCCAATAATCAATTTAAAACCTGAATGTTATATGTATCTTTATTTCAATATTGCAATCCGTTCCCGATTAATGAAAATCATTTCCAAATAATAAGCGGAAGGCGCTAAGTATTTTGACTGTAATTTTCTTCATTTGCAGGGTACTTTATAAAAGCGGCGATTCTTCGGGTGAAGTCCAAATAGGCCGAAAATTGTAAGTACTCTCCTTAACAATGGCAAATGCATATCATTCGATCATATTATGAGATTACATGTGTCAAGATTAATCATTGCTCTCAGAAGGCGAAATCTTTGTATTCAATGAAGTTTAAATAATAAAGTATACTACGTAATGCCTAGTTCCAGGGGCGGATCCAGGAATCCCAGAAAGAGGGGGTTGTACACCTTCAGGCACCTTAATAACTTTCGACGCCATAGGCGTGGATGGCGAGCGCCGCAGGCGCGAGCTTCTAGGGGGGTCCGGGCCCATGCCCTCCCGGACAATTTTTCCGATTTAACCCCCTAAAACGCCATTTCCAGCACTCCTGAGACTCGAAAAGCGTTTGTGAAGGCATGATATAAAATCTGGAGTTTACCTTATTTCTCAACCAGAAAACCAAAAATAATAATAATGCAAATTTAAAAGAGACAGCAGAAACAACGACAATTTTTTTTTTCGTTTTTCTATTACCTCGTAAATCGAACAATGTAGCCTAAGAGTCTTCTTGGATGAGCTTTCACAAAGCCCTCGTATATCTCGTCTACCTTATTATAGGAAAATAACAAT
This sequence comes from Cladopsammia gracilis, assembly GCA_022457155.1. Taxonomy (NCBI): domain Eukaryota; kingdom Metazoa; phylum Cnidaria; class Anthozoa; order Scleractinia; family Dendrophylliidae; genus Cladopsammia; species Cladopsammia gracilis. The sequence goes on from JAJGOT010000197.1 coordinate 530,651, forward strand.
GCACTTTATTAACGCGATCTTACAAAATTCGCGTTAATTTAATGTATCTTAATTAATGTCGATGTAAATTTAATGCATGCTATTTGTTACAACATTTATTTCATTACAAAACCTTATTAGTTCATGACTCCTCTATTGGCTCTTCAGAGTCACTATCTGACAGGACGTCAAAATCGAGTTCAAAATGTCTCATTGATTGATCTTCTTGATACTCCTCTGTCTCCCCGAGAGGATAGAAACATCCGTGCACTTGTCTTGGAAGGTTTTATTGACGGAAGCCAAAACGCAGTTTGGCGTTCAGAAATGTAAAGTGCGAGTTTGCAGAATTATGAAAATCGCAGTAAATAAAGCAAGATGCTTATCGAAAAATTCGCGTTAATTTAATGCATGTAAATCTAACTTTTGAAAAATTCGCGTTAATTTAGTGTAAATGTAGTTAATGTAGTTAATGTAGTGTAACGTAAAATTTCTCAGAGTAATGCATAGCAATAACAGCGAGATCTGAGAAGCGCTCTTCGGCAAACATCGTTGATATGGAGCAGGTCTTGATCTGTTTCATGAGCGAAAAGGACCGCTCAGCTTCAGTACTACTGATTGGTAGGGTGTATGCAATGAGGAGATGACGATGGATGTTTGGAAAAGCATCCTCGTCACACGCACCAAGTGCTAGTAGAAGATTGCTTGGAAGTTCCTTCTTTGCCGACTGCCACATAGTTTGCCATCTTCGCAGCTCATTCCCAAGGGATTTGGGAAATGGAAGGTCTTTCTCCCAGTACAACATGCCTTCTGTTTCATCAGATAGCTCCAGGGTGTCATTGACTATGATTGATGGTACTAGATAAAGCAGGTGGGAGGCGTGGCGATCCTCGTCAGAAATAGGTCTTGCATTTGAATAATCAGGGAATCAAGAAGGGGAATAGCTACAGATTTTTTAAAATGATCGATTGGATAATGACACGACCTTTTCACACGTCAACGTCCTACTGTCGCGAAATGTACATTATCTTTTTCTAACTTGACAATCAGTAATTGGTGGAAGTGAAACAACATACGTATAAAACAATTTTATTCTATTATTTTTATGAAGAGTCAAACAAATTAAAAAAAAAATTCTGCTCAAAGGGGGGGGGGGGGGGGTTGCAACCCCCTCAACCCCTCCCCTGGATCCGCCTCTGAGTTCACGTCGTTTCAGTTGGTAAATGGCGGAAAAACACGTGAAAAGGAAACAAAATGGAGATGTAGGTTTTCACTTCAAGTTAGGGTTAATGAGATGACACTTTTTCTCATATATATATATATATATATATTTTTTTTTTTTTTTTTTTTTTTTTTTTTGCAGTTCCAGAAAGTACAAAATAATTACCGTGGCCGTGGTATGCGGTGTACTTTTGATAATTCTATGTGTGGTTCTCATAGTGGTGTTACAAAAGAAAAAAGAATCTGAACACACCAGTGTAACTGAAACCACCACTGCAACTGCTACCACCAATGTAACAGCTGTGACCAATGAAACCTCTGTCACCACTGTAATTCCTGCCACCACTAAAACTCCTGCCACCGCTATTACTCCTACGACGCAATATATTCCATCACTTCCTCCAGGAGGTAAGAAAAAAGTCAACTCAAATCATCTTTATTTAAGCAGGGCGGCCCTTTCAGCACTAGGCTGTTATCAATAGGAGCCCTGCATAATTTACGACTATTGCAAGATAAAAATCGCATCATAAATATGTACAAAAGTAAACGTAAATAAAAATAGTTAAAACTATTTTTATTTACTTTTAACACATTATCAAAGTAATTGGTACTATTTCATTATAATTGGCACTAAAAGGTATTATTCATTATTGGCTGTTATTGACCATTAGAGCCAATCAGAGATAACCTCTCATGTTATTGAATAACATGATTCTCATTGGATATAAGCCAATAACGATTAGCCGAGCTAAACACCTCAAGAGAGGTTATCTCTGATTGGCTCTAATGGTCAATAACAGCCAATAATGAATAATACCTTTTAGTGCCAATTATAACGAAATAGTACCAATTACTTTGATAATGTGTTTTTTACTTTTGTACATATGTGATGTTTTTAAACATCACATATGATTGTCGGGTCGGGTTTGCTTCGGCGGATCATTTGAGTAATTGAAGGGAGGGGGAGTTTTCACGCACGAAATTGACCTCAAAACAAATATGAAAAATACGAATACAAATTCGTACCCATTTAAAGCGCATTTACACTACAAACATTGACTGTGGCACGTGAAAGAATCGTGCCCGTTTAAACGATGTTTGCTGCGATAAACAGTGTGATGAATCTGAGCCCGTGCTTTTTTTCTGCTTTGGAGGCCACTGGCGACGACAAGGCCCAGAGCCATGTAGATAGATTGTTTACTGGTCATTTTTAAGTTTAAATTTAAACTGTTAATACGTTCAGGAAGCTCACTGGCCAGCTCTTGAGGCCGGTCCCGCTCAGCTCCTGTTTCTGGCAAAATATAAGGCGACTTTGTTAGGTGTACATTGTCCATGCCGTAAACGCAATGCTTAATCTCTCTATTGCCTTCTTTGGTATGGGTGCGCGTACAAGGGCTGCTTTGGACTAGCTTTTTGGCGAACAATTTGCTTCTACGTGTGAGTCCATTTGACCACACAAAGCAAGTTTGTCTTTTAGTTTGCATTTCTAAAACTTGGGAGAGTTTTGATTGCTTGATGGCTGTTGATTATTTTTTAAAACACCGAGATGCATTCATAAACTGACGAAGTGAAACCTAACTCACTGTTGAAATTAATCATTCGTGGGTTTGTGATGCAAACAACCTTGTCTGGTTCCAATTTAATACTAGCATACAAACCTCGCGTCCGAGACTCACATAATGTTTATTACGTCACACGTTTCCACCAATCACTAATTTTTGAATTTTGTCACATCACAGTGTTAATAATCAATATTTCAAATTATTTTGTGATTTGGTGTCCTTTATTTTCTCTTAGCTCCTGCAGGAGCAGATGGCCCTTATGATAACGGGGTTGTTGCAGCCGACGCTAGTTTGTGTTCAGAGGTGGGCCGAGACATCCTCAAGAAAAAGGGGTCAGCGGTTGACTCTGCCATTGCTACCTCACTTTGTATAGGCGTCATCAATATGCACTCGTCTGGTATCGGCGGCGGCGGGTTCATGACGATTTACAATAAAAGTAATAACACGGTAGAAGTGTTTGATTATAGAGAAGAAGCTCCTGGAAGGGCAAACTCTACAATGTATGTCAACAGCAGTCTCAGTTCCGAATATGGTAAGGTGCCAGGATGATGTTGCATCCAATCGAATGTAGTACATTAGTGTGACACTTTTGTTTCTGTTGGAGTTGTGTGTGTTTGGGGGGGGGGGGGGGGATGTTCCACCAGTTCAAATACAAAAACAGTGACAGTTTTCTAGTTGTCAGAGTTGGGTAAAAACCAATACCGACATAACCAACATCCGCCCAAAACAATTTCCGTTAATTGTCGCATCATTTTCGTAGAACTGTCACACCTTTTTCGCATCATGACATGATTGTCGCATCATTGTGGCATAATTGTCATACCATTTTCGCATAATGGCATGATTGTTGCATCATGACATGATTGTCTCATAATTGTCTCATAACTATCACACCATTTTCGCATCATGACATGCATGTCGCATCATCACATGATGGTCTCATCATTGTCGCAAAACTGTCATACCATTTTCGCATCATGACATGATTGTCACATGATACATGATTTTCTCATTATTGTCGCATAACTGTCATACCATTTTCACATCATACATGATTGTCGCATCATCACATGATTGTCTCATAATTATCTCATATTAAACTGTCATACCATTTTCGCATCATGACATGATTGTCGCATGATACATGATTGTCTCATTATTGTCGCATAACTGTCATACCATTTTCACATCATCAGGATTGTCGCATCATCACATGATTGTCTCATAATTATCTCATATTAAACTGTCATACCGTTTTCGCATCATGACATGCTTGTCACATCACATGATTGTCTCATCATTGTCGCATAATTGTCATACCATTTTCACATCATACATGATTGTCGCATCATCACATGATTGTCTCATAATTATCTCATATTAAACTGTCATACCGTTTTCGCATCATGACATGCTTGTCACATCACATGATTGTCTCATCATTGCCGCATAACTGTCATACCATTTTCACATCATACATGATTGTCTCATCATTGTCGCATAACTGTCATGCCATTTTCGCATCATATATGATTGTCGCATCATACATGATTGTCTCATCATTGTCGCACAACTGTCATACCATTTTCATATTATGACATGATTGTCGCATCATCACATGATTGTCTCATAACTGTCATACCATTTTCGCATCATGACATGATTGTCTCATAACTGTTATACCATTTTCGCATCATGACACGATTGTCCCACGCTCGTGACATGATGAACATTAAATCTTTCTCATTACATTACCGAGCTTAACAATTAACATCCTTCTTTATTTACCACCTCACATGACACTTTAGACATTGCTTATCCTAGCTGTACGCAGGGCGCATGTCATACATGAACCTAGAATATGGCCTAGCTCGCCATGAGTCTCTCGTAGCTCAGTGGTTGGAGCATCCGACCGGTGTGCGGAAGATTAGCCTGTTCCAGGCGTTCAGATAGTGGGAAAAGCGCGAATAGTTGGGGAAGGCACGAAGAAAAGCGAGCGAAAAAACTCCCCGCTTTTTTTTTCGCTCGCTTTTCTTCGCGCCTTCCCCAACTATTCGCGCTTTCCCCACTATATGAACGCCTGGAACAGGCTAGCGGAAGATCATACGTTCGATTCCTGTCGGGGACTCAGATTTGTTACACGATGAATATTACATCTTTCTCATCTTTCTCGCATTATTGTCCCAACATTGTCACATCATTGTAACATCACTGCCCCATCATTGGTACAGGTGCATCCGCTGCAGGCGTCCCTGGTGAAGTGAGAGGATTTCAAGCAGCTTGGAAAAAATACGGTAGATTGCCATGGGAGGATCTTGTTCAACCTGCTATTGACCTGGCAAAAAACGGGTTTCGTTTTGGGTACTCGGCTTATGCTGCTGCTAGTCGTAATTCTTCGTTATCCAGAATTAAGAAAGATCCTGGATTAAGGTAAACAGATACAATTGTTGCTATAGTCGATTGTCTTTTCGAGGAGACCTCCCAGTTATGGACGGTCAGCTCACTTGGTCCCAGAAAAACCGTCCGCGGAACGGAACTTCAGACTATGACTATTCTTGGCACTTCAACATCCAGGTCAGGGAAACCCGCAGTCAAACTTGAGGTACACAAACAACCTAAGTTCGCGATTCGAGTGTGCTTACGGAAATTTAAGTCGACCTGTGATAATTACGAATGCCCTATGCCCCCCCCCCCCTCCCCCCTCAACAATCGAAAAGGAGATGCCAAACCCGTGAAATCCCGAATATAAGTAACATCCTTTCTTGCAACCAAAATAACATAAATATCCAAAAATGCACAACATGGTTTCTTTTAACGGTACCTATTCTGCAGTCGTCCCTTTGAAAACCCAAAGACAAAAACAAGTTCAATATACATAAAGCCATTTCTTTTCGTGAGGAAGATAAACTTGCGGTGGTGATGAACCTGCAAACATTGGCGTCATTCTGGAAGGGCTCCGGATCCATTACGACATGAAATTGAAAGAAAGTTTTGATTTATTTTTTCTAGAGAACTTCTCATAGACGAAACAGGAAACTTAAAGAAGTTAGGAACTGTTCTAAAAATGCCCAAGTTTGCGAAAACTTTGGAGATAATTCGAGATAAACCAGACAGTTTCTACACTGGCGACCTGGCCAAGGATATTGTAAAAGATATTCAAGATGGCGGTGGTATCATTACACTGGAGGACTTGAAAAATAAAAGGACCGCAATTCGAACACCCCTTTCTGAAACGATGGGAAACTACACGTGGTATACGAACCCACCTCCGGGAAGTGGCGCTGTTCTTTCAATGATCCTCAACATAGTGAAAGGTAAAATCTCTTGTTTGTATTCTTGTTGCAAATGCAATTAATTTTCCCTTTTGGGTGTAATAAAACAAATTGATCGTTTTTCCTGTTATACAGGTTATAATTTCACGGAGGCTAGCCGCAAAGATCTTAATAGCTCAGTCCTGACTTATCATCGAATAGTGGAGGCTTTCAAGTTTGCTTATGCGTACAGGGCTCTGCTTGGAGATGAAGACTTCTGGAACGTGACAGAGGTGAGCACTTTATTTTCTTAAGGTAATCAGTGTACTTAACAATTGTCATGTGGTCATGGCCCCTGAGAGTTAAAATATAGTAATCTAGTATAGCAAACTAGTAGCGAAATTTGCTGGACCAATGCAACCGATCAACGGATGAAGGTGAAACTACAGGTGAAGTTTACACAAGATATTTTTGAAAGTCAAAGACAGCAAACATTCGACTCCTTTTTTTTTCCTTCTTTCACCAGGTTGTAAAAAATATGACTAGCGGCGCCTTTGGGAATTATCTTCGGCACAAGATCTACGATAACCGAACCTTTGACAACTACACTTACTACGGAGATTTTTATTCCAGTACTAATGTTGGCGGGACATCTCATCTGTCAATCATTTCCCCGGATGGGGACGCGGTTGCCGCCACCAATACGATAAACCTCTAGTACGTATGCTTTTGAATCGTTAGTACAGTATCAAAACCCAACCGGCACCACAGGATCGAAACTACTGCTTAATAAATTTCATTTGATTTGTTACACTCACTTAGAGTTCATCCAAAGACTTGAAATACAGTGGAACCTCCATGTACGACCACCTCTCGTAAGCGACCACCTCTCCTAAGCGACCACCTCTCCTAAGCGACCACCTCTCCTAAGCGACCACCTCTCCTAAGCGACCACCTCTCCTAAGTGACTACCTCTCCTAAGCGACAACTTCTCCTAAGGTGACCGTATCTCCTAAGCGACCACCTCTCTTAAGCGACCACCTGTCCTAAGCGACTACCTCTCCTAAGCGACCACCTCTCCTAAGCGACCACCTCTCCTAAGCGACCACCTCTCCTAAGCGACTACCTCTCCTAGGCGACTACCTCTCCTAAGCAACCACCTCTCCTAAGCGACCACCTCTCCTAAGCGACCACCTCTCCTAAGCGACTACCTCTCCTAAGCAACCACCCCTCCTAAGCGACCACCTCTCCTAAGCGACCACCTCTCCTAAGCGACCACCTCTCCTAAGCGACAACCCCTCCTAAGCAACCACCTCTCCTAAGCGACCACCTCTCCTAAGCGACCACCTCTCCTAAGCGACTACCTCTCCTAAGCGACAACTTCTCCTAAGGTGACCGTATCTCCTAAGCGACCACCTCTCTTAAGCGACCACCTCTCCTAAGCGACTACCTCTGCTAAGCGACCACCTCTCCTAAGCGACCACCTCTCCTCAGCGACCACCTCTCCTCAGCGACCATATCTCCTAAGCGACCACCTCTCCTAAGCGACTACCTCTCCTCAGCGACCATATCTTCTATTCGACCATTTTCCCTAAATACCAAACTTTCCAGTCAAATCATAACAGCCGGAACCTCTCGTTAGCGACTGCGACCACTTTCAAAGCACTAAGCAACCACTTTATACATCATAAGCAAAAGCACAAGAAAGTGCTGCTCAATAGTTCTTCCAGAAAATGTATTATTGTGTTAAAAGCCATTTTAGCAGAGGAAGCGAAACTAAGATACATATAATACGTAGAAAATACATATAAACTAAAGTCATCTTCAAAATTGATGCTAAAAACTAGTTCAGGTCCCTTTAATGTAAGCACATTGCATTTTTAAGTAATGCAATAATAAATTTATTGCTTATACATGTAGTCCATTCAAAGAGACCTGGTTCATCTGTACTCTGAAAGCTACAAAAAGAAATACAACTTTGGACCCAATACCCTATAAAAACCCCAGTTCTAACCACGGAAAGACGGCCGGATATACAGAAGCAGATGTCCGTGTCTTCAGTGCATTTATTTTATTTGCTTTTATTTCTCTGGCAGCTTTGGTTCAAAGTATCGCTCCACACGTACCGGCATTATCTACAACAACGAAATGGACGACTTTTCCACTCCTGGTAAAAAGAACGCTTTTGGCGTGGAGCCGTCGAAGAGCAACTATATCGCACCTGGAAAACGTCCCATGTCATCCATGACGCCGTCAATATTTGTGGATGCTATGGGCGTCCCTCGTTTGGTGGTAGGAGCCTCAGGCGGCACAAAAATAACGACTGCAATTTCTTTAGTGAGATATTTGTGTATTATATATCTGAAAGTTTTATAGTGTATTTAAACCTCCCAAGATGATGATGATAATAATAATAATAATAATAATAATAATAATAGTAATAATATAGTAATAATAATAATAATAACAATAATGTCTTTGTTCATTTGATAAAAATACATATCAAAAGCTACAAAGTAGAATTAGAATATTTAAAAAGGCGCTTACAATATAAAAATTGACTAAAATACTAAATTTAATTATATAAATGGAGATAAAATTGAAAAGTCTATATCGTCTTTATTGCTAATTTATATCTAAAAATAAGTCTATTAAAAAGGGTATTTTTATAACGTTCGGTGTTTATTTTTTGGAAACTGTCCACAACTTTTTCATAACCTTATCGATGACTGCTTAATTCGGGGTAAATGGGTGTATAGTGGAGATGAGTCGCTACTTATTGTCTTGAAAAGTCTTCTGTCATACTGCTCTAAGATTTAATGAACATTATGCAAGGTAGAAGTATAGCGTCTCTTAACCCTTTAAGCCCTAAGAGTGATCAGCATCAAATTTCTCCTTGTAATATTAATGCCTTATCAATCAAATAGGTCATGAGAATTAAGGACATGATCACACAAGATGAATTCTCCTGATATCCAAACAATTTTTCCCCACTACTTCTATAGGAAATGTATAGGGACAAGAAATGATAATTTAAGGGTTAAAGCAACTTGTTAAGAAGAATAAGATCAGTTTTTTTTTTTCTGGAAACAGATCGTTTAGTGCAGGAGTCATTTCTCGTCCTTTGCATTTTAAAATAATTAGAATAATGTTACACTTCACCCCCACTTCACCCAACTCCATACCTTTCTTACTAAAAGTGACTTATACTCGTTCGCCTATTACTCTAGAACAAAATGCTCTTGCGCTTGAAAATTTGACTCAGATGTGTAGTTTTTAGTTTTTAGCTTTTTTTTTAACTCTCTACAATTCCATTGCTTCTGAATTTTGATATGACGTAAGTGCAAATACAGAATATTTTAATAAAGTTGTTGTTGTTGTTGTTGTTTTTTGCCGCCATAGGTCGTAATGAATTACTTCTGGTTCAACCGAAATCTCTCGGACGCTGTAGTCGAACCCAGGCTCCACCATCAGTTACTTCCGAACTTCATTCGCATCGACAAAGACTATCCGATGCCCCTCGCCATCCAAGCAGGACTGCAGAGTCTTGGACACGAGGTTAAGAATATGAGCTTTTTCGCAGTTGTACAGGCCGCGGCCACAAGTGCTGATGGGAAACTTTATGGTAAAGCAGACCCCAGAAAAAAGTCCTTTGCGGCAGGATTTTAAATGATGGTGAAGTAAAGAAAAGGAGGGTCAAGTTTTTAATTAGTTAAAACATTATGCATAAAGACAGCAGCTGGGTATACATCCCAATTTCAAATTTGTAGAACCAAACGCCCGGTATCTCAGTTGTACAGGCCGTGGCCACAAGTGCTAATGGGAAACTTTATAGCTGACGTACGTATTTGATCAAGTCTAGCGTAATTTTCGTTTCAATTAATGAAAAAGGTTCATTCACAATTATTCACAATGTCGAAGTGAAAAGTGGTGGATATTTGCCGAGCTCCGAGGTAAATACCAACCATTATTCAACAAACAAAACTTTATTAGGCATATAAACTTAAATACAGTTACCCTGCAAATTAGCAAAAACGCTATTCGAGGCAGGGAAAAGTAATGTAATTGAAAATAATAACCCAAATAGCATCGCCTTCGATTATAATTCGGTCGATAGTATGAGAGTTCCACGGAGAAATATCGCACGAATTAGCCCATAACAAAGCTCGAAGACTCATAAAAGCACACTGTCTTCCTCTTCCTCTGGCGCATAATGATTTGTTGGATTCCGCTGACCAGTAGGTATGCTGTCTCGTAAAATTCGTCCTATAATATTCACCGACACTGAGGTTAATAATTGTTTTAGTACTCACCAAATTGAAGAAACTTTGTCGGGTGAAAAGCATAAACCATGAACGATGCGACCCAAAGGTTTACTGGGAAGTTGGAAGAATTAATCTTCGTCTGTGACAGAATACACATCATATTAACGCAGGATTTATAAAGCATGCTCTAAAATGTCTTAAACAAAGAAAACATCTTGATTATCGAGAAATGGAATATTACTAGCTTGCCGATGCAGTCTACCCACAATCCCATTCGGTCTCATCGTTCATGGTTCATGTTTTTCACGGGTCAACGTTTTTTAAATAAGGTGTATTCCAAAAAAGTGGACGGCGGGCCCAAACTAGCTACTTTATTTCTTGACATGTGAGCATTTGTGTATGAAACATGTGCAATATTAGTAATAATAATAATAATAATAATAATAATAATAATTATTATTATTACTATTATTATTATTAATAGTTTAATAAATATATTCTTTATTCACAATTTAAAAAATTTATCTTAATTACATAAGCAAAAATAGAAATAATTGATAATAAAAATTCAAAATTCTATAAAATTACAAATTAAAAATTAAAAAAAAATATTATTATTATTATTATTATTATTATTATTGCTGCGAGCGAGCGTTAGCGAGCGAGCAGCACACTATTCCCGCCACTTTCACGATGATAGTTGATTGAAAAGTCGATCTTTTGGAGTGACTTTGTCGCGATGGACGAATTTTTTGGAGTGACTTTGTCGCGATGGACGAATTTTACGAGACAGCATACCTACTGGTCAGCGGAATCCAACAAATCATTATGCGCCAGAGGAAGAGGAAGACAGTGTGCTTTTATGAGTCTTTGAGCTTTGTTATGGGCTAATTCGTGCGATATTTCTCCGTGGAACTCTCATACTATCGACCGAATTATAATCGAAGGCGATGCTATGTATCTAAAAGCTTTTGAAGACCGCTCTATACCCGATGCAGAGACGATTTCCTTGAACTACTTGCCTGATCAAGTCCTCTTTCCAATGTATACTCAAGCTAATGACTTTTGTCTAAATAAAAAACAAACGTTATTTTTACATTGAAAAGAAAGCATATTGAATGATTTATAGTCGAATTTATCAAGGCCTTCAGTGGCGTATACATTTTTTATTGATTGTTGTAGAGAATAATGAAAACTTAACAAGGCTTTATAATGCCACATTCCAAACAGCTACTTAGCATTGAACATTTTAACATTGTTGGATATTTTATACATTTATGTTTCAGTTTTAAAAGGATGAGAACTCTAGAAGTTATATTTATTTTCACATTGAACAACAAGCATATTGAATGATTTATAGTCAAATTAATCATGGCCTTACAGTGCCACATACAAGTTTTATTGAGTTTCTTTTTGTTGGACAACGTTTCTTGAAGGGTGTATATATTTTTATAATAAATTAAAAACACACCCACTTTGTTGTAGCATTTTTGTTGTTGATCTTTTAATATATTGGTACGTATACTGAATTTCAAGCTCATAACATGGTATATGGGATCAAATATCTGACGGTATTTATTCCTATATTTATAAGGATCACTTAAAAACACCGTTGACCTCAACTTTTCTAAAATCAACGCTCTGGAATAAATAAATTTAAGAAATAATCTGGGATAAACCAAGCCATATACCATATTTCAGCCTGTAATTTGGTACTTGACAACTCATGGCGTTCCCTATTCCAACGTACCACAACACACTCGCAGCTCTTCTCTTTTGATAAAAACAGCTAGTTTTATTATTAATTTTGAAATGTTGGTCTCCTGAAAACGTTATTTCTGGCGTTTTCAGTGGCATTTAAAATTGCTTTAAAGTCATCCCGATTTTGTATCCTTGATCGTTATGTTTTATATCGCAACACATGAAACTACAAACGAAAAAAGAGGGAATGTTAACGAATTTATTTCTCGATACGCGAGCGTTGCCCCAAATAAGGGTATCAGAATTACCTCTGCTATGCAAAACCTGTTCACGGAAGGTTTTTCTTGCAAATTATATCTATGGTAAACTGACTTTTTCGAATAATTTGCAAATCAGCATCACGTGATATATTTGTTTGTACCACGTGATGGCATGTAAGTGCGATCACGAGATACAAAAAAGCTCGCCACGTACGTGGTATTGACCAAGGAAATCGGTTGCAATTTTAAATTTTACACATTCTTTTTTGGCCCGACCGCGGGAATTACTTGTCCCCGGCTTACTTGTTACTTGTCGCTACTATCGGAAGGCGGCGGAAGGCGGACAGCGGAAGGCGGAAGGCGGAAGGCGGAAGGCGGAAGGCGGAAGGCGGAAGGCGGACGGCTTACTTGCTTACTTGCTTACTTGTTACTTGTCCGCGGCTTACTTGTCCCCACCGTGGGGAATTTTACCATAAAAAAAAACGCAAATGCCCGGGGGTTGGCCCGGGAGGGGGGGGGGGGGGGGGGGGGGGGGGGGAATGGGCACTGCTGGAATTGACTCATCCATAACTCCACTAGTTGCCACAAATTATCCGAAATAATTATAATTTCGAAGTTTATTACAAAGTGCGACAGATCATTTTATTTCAAAGTGCGACAGCTATTTTATTACAAACTAAGACAGGTATTTGACACAAAGTGCGATGATATTATTACAAAGTGCGATAGGCATAAGTGCAACGATTATTACAAAGTACAGCCGGGTTCCATATGATCGATACGATCGCTGCGATCGCTGGAAAAAAAGTTCAGCGATCGTAGCGATCATATGGAAACCACTCTCCGGCGATCGTAGCGATCACAGCGATCGCAGCGGCTGCGATCGCTGTGATTCTATCTCAGCGATCGTGGCGATCGTAGCGATCATATGGAAACCACTCTCCTGCGATCGCAGCGACAGCAAAAATACCAAGATGCACTGCGTACGCTCACTCATTTCAAGATGGCTGCTAACACGAACGCTGAGAAAGGGTACGATTTGGCCCTTTTTATGGAAGAAGTGCAAAGATACGACTGTCTTTATAACAAATTTTAAAAACAAGCTTCAAGTAAGAGTCGACGATTCACAGCCGCCATGTTGAATTTCAAGAATGGCGCGAACGATATTGTCAGATCCAGGTCCACTCGATCTTCATTCACTTTCTCAGCGATCGCAGCGATCATATGCAAACCATCAATCGCAGCGATCGTAGCGATCATATGGAAACAACAGGGTGTCCGTAAAGCGGGGTTCCAATTCCATCGGAAAGTCGTCGAAAAGTGAGACTGTGGTGAAGGGTGACTGTTTATTCATTGTAACCTATCAGGAGTCGACTGCCCACTGCCGCAGTGTACCGGCCGTGGCGTTTCATTGTTTTGGAACAACACGCAACCAACCGCCGTGGATCTACTGCACGTGAAACAGAATAGAGAAAGGTGAGACAGGCTGACTGCGAGGAAACTTCTGGGAAAGACGCTGTTGAAGGTGAGATAATCAACTCCATAACTGTCGCTGAAAATCAGTGTTCAAATGCGAAAGTTCGAGCGCAAATATTGAACGCTTGGCTGCTGGCATGATAGCTGCAAACGTAGCTGCGAAGTTAGAAATACGCCGCTATAAAGGGTTGCCGAGACAGTGACAAGGAAAAATAAGACCCGATATATGACGACCATGCGAATTTTTCAAACAAGCAAAAGTTATATGTGCCTTATATCATATTGCATGTACATCAATATAGTCCAAGCGAAATTGTTGCGGCCATAAATTAATACATTAAATAAGATAATAAGATATTGTGTGGAAGGCGTTGATTATGAATCACTCAATCCCGCTGAAACTGTAGCAGCAGAACAATTTTATATACCATTTATACCTAATATTTCAAGCTAGGTAATGAACCAGCAGCTGTGTGACTTGTTTTTGAAAATTAACCTAACAAAGGCTACAGCCGTCTGGTCATGGTCGTACGTAGTTTATAAACAAAACACATTCTGAAACGAAACATGCGAGAGGTTATTCTTGTTAACCATCCAAGTACCATGTGAAGTTATAAGGGCGTAAAATTAGAAAGCGAAAGGACTTATCCTACAGCGAAAATCAAAAACGTGTCATGCAGTTTTAATACTAAATTTTATAATACTAAAAGAATCCAGTTCATCGAACAATCGAATGGCTTGACATTCGTGACCCATATTTTGGTCGGGACTGCGGGATTTAAGAATTAACCCTATTGGAGACCCTCTAAGCAGCATAGACTCGTACATTTCATTCGCTAACTCAAGTGTGTTAAGGCTTGACTCAACCAATAATTTGGTGGATTTTTATTTCAAGTAAAAGCATTTATCTAATCTTTATGAAACTTGGCGAGCATTTTGTTATTCGTGTTTGTATCCATTTGATCAACTTTTTCTAGTCAATTTTGGGTCACGTGACTTATATTTGCCTTACAACGGTTAAAATCTTTCCGCGAAAATGGGGAATAGATAGTCACATTATATCCATCTTGTTTATTCCTTTTTCTATTACTCCTAGTAAGGGCTTAATAATGCCGCCTTTTAATCGTGTCCATGTGTCAACGGAAACCGCCATTTAAGGAAAACAGGTCACGTGACATAACAAATGTCAAAATATCTGACAAGACATATGACGGATACCGCCTTAAAAGGCGGAGTTACATTGTAAAGGACCGTTTGGACATTTTCATGGCGAAAGTTTTCAAACTTTCCGATTGCAAACGTTCCCCATTTCAAAAAACTTGTTTTGTGACGTCATCAATCAGGGAATATCACGTGATGGTTGATAAGACTTTCGTAAGGGGTGGACCATTAGAAATCCTGGGAGGGGGGTCAAAAATTTTTCAGTGTATGAATTTTTTTTTTCGACCTGATTTTCCTGCAGGATTTTTTTTTAGGGGAGGTGCAAGCCTGCAGGTTTTTTTTTTCCTGAGACCTTCTTTATAAATGTGTGCAAGCTCCAATTTTTTTATACCTGGCCCAATCCATTTTTGGTATTAAACTTAAGTCAGACTGTGGAACCTTTGCATAAAAAATAAGGAGAAATAAGAATTCAGATAGAGTGGTCGAGCGCCGAAGGCTCGAGCCGCTAGGGGGGTCTGGGGGCATGCCCCCCCAGAAAATTTTGAAATCTGGATGCTCTGAAACTCCATTTCTAGTGTTCTGAGACAACAATTACTGTAAAAAATGTTTGGCAAATTGATGTGGCTTCTCGTCGCTTTGCGTCTCTTTGTGTGGCTCCACATACAAGTACTCGATTTCATTTTATATTTCTTGCTGTTTTTTTAGTTTATCTGGATATCAGAGTAAAGTATATGCAATTTCGTCTTTTTGTATAGTAAGTATTATGAGAATTTGACGTACCAGATAGACCTTTGAGGCAGGTAATTTTTGACAGCATTTGACTCAACCTGAAGTTGCTTTTGATGAATTTTACTACCAGAGAGCATGTCATACTCTCATCTGTTCCAGTTTAAAATAAATAAATAAATATATGTATATATAGCCAGTTAGCTTGCAGGATTTTATTTTTTTATGGTCAACTGCTTGCAGGAATTTTTTTTGAGACAATTTTCCTTTGCAGGATTTTTTTTTTGGTAATTGTCACCCCCCCTCCCAAGATTTCTAATGGTCCGCCCCTAAGATCGAACAAGTCAATTACCTATTCCCTTAAACTCCATGACCGAGTTAAGTTATTATATCAAGAAAGAACGAGGTTCTTTAAAATCTCTGCAGGGGGTCCTTTAAGGATAAAAAATCCAAGCCTTAAGTCACTTGAGAATGTGATAGTGCATGTGCGCCATGTTTCATATTGAAAACTGAAATACCCGGAAAAGTTTTTTGGTTGTTGTTACTATCATTTCCTCTGGTTATATTTACCTTTTCGAGTTGAACGACAACGCTAAATGTAAGGTACAATTCAATGTCAAGGGGCAATGCTTTTCCGCACGCTTTAGATAAAGATTTAGATCTTTCGGAAGTTTACCGCTTCTGGTGTCAATTACTATCTCCAAATTTAAAATGACTTTTTGGGGGTTGCACTGGTCGCACATGGAATTTAAATCGCAATTTAACTCTTCAGTGCGGCCTCAGCCCCTTTGAAAAACCAAAATTATATTCGTAGCAATACAAACCTAAACAATTGCGACCAACCCCCCCCCCCCCCCCCCGTGCATCCGCTCCAGAAAGGCATTATGTTGTATCAACGGAAGTCATGAGGTGCGTTTGTTCAACGCATGACCCTTTTTGAAAAAAAAATATGTAAGGTTGTTTTAGATATATATCGCGTTCTGCAAATTAAAAAATATATATCTTATGAATCGCGACCACCAGAGGAGCATAATGTACATTCCAACGTTTTCACCATCAGTCGGAGGTCTTTCAACAGAAATAGTATGTTAGCATTTTCGACCGCCACTTTTTCCGCGTTTCAACTTCCTGCATATACTTCTATTCACACTGCATACATTAAAGTAACGCATATAAGATTAGTACATATGAATAAATTATCACTTTGGCTCAACTGCAGTGCGGCGTGGTTGTACACTGGCGCGTCGAAGGATTTCTTTTGCCTCTTCGTTCCTTTCTTCTATTTTCTGATAGCAGACGTATAATATCCAGTACCTGGACAAGGAGGTCAAAGAGTTCAACATGCAGTGGGACAAGCAGTTCAGGGAGTTCAGCCACCAGCGGAACAAGGAGCTCGAGGAATTCAACCAGCCGTGTGACATGCGGCTCAGGTTGTTCAACCAGCCATGAGACAGATACCTCAAAGAGTTCTACCAGCCGCGGAACAAGGAGTTCAAGGAGTTCATCCTGCTGCGGGAAATGCAGCTCAGAGAGTTGAACCGGACGCTGGACAAGGAGTTCAACCAGCATCGGGACAAGAGGTCCAACATGCAGCGGGACAAGCTTAACCGCCAGGGAGAGCTAGATAAATCAATCTGTTAGCTAGGGCAGAATCCCGCACCACAAGACCAGGGCTTGTCGACGGAGGAAAAACTTGAGCTAAATTTTCGCTTTAACACGTGTTAGTTCTGAAATTATTATTTTATTAAGTGTTGTTGGCCACGGGAGTAATACTTTCTTTTGAGAGTGATGCGCGATGGGAAATGTTATTGGCCCCGAAGTGGACTCGTAAGAGTTTTTTATTTGCGATAATGGCCATTGCGTAGGCCACAGAATTAGGACTCCTTGTGAGTTTGTTATCGCAAATAATGGTCATGTTTTATATTGACCACGGCACTCCTGAGATATGTGAAATGTATTGGCCGCGGAGTTGACTCGTAAGAGTCTATTGTTGGCGATAATGGCCATTGCGTCGGCCGCGGAGTAAGAACTCCTTGTGAGTTTGTTATTGCAAATAATGGTCATATTTTCGGCTGACTACGGAACCCCTTGAGATATGTGAAATGATGGTATTGGCCACGGGGGTGAAACTTGTAAGAGTGTATTATATACAAATGTGAAATGTTATTGGCCACGGAACAAGAGTTTGTTGACGCCGATGTGATATGTTATTGGCCACGAAGTGAAACGCGCAAGAGCTTGTTTATGCAGATGTGATATGTTATTGGCCACGAAGTGAAACGCGCAAGAGTCTGTTTATGCAGATGTGATAGGTTATTGGCCACGAAGTGAAACGCGCAAGAGTTTGTTTATGCAGATGTGATATGTTATTGGCCACGAAGTGAAACGCGCAAGAGCTGTTTATGCAGATGTGATATGTTTTTGGCCACGAAGTGTAACGCGCAAGAGCTTGTTTATGCAGATGTGATATGTTATTGGCCTCGAAGTAAACTCGTAAGAGATTGTTATATGCAAATGTGAAATGTTATTGGCCACGGAGGTGAGACTCGTAATTGTTTGTTATGTTCTGGAAGATGTGAATATTATTGGCCACGGATTGAAACTCGTCAAAATTTGTTATGATTTCTTAAGTGTGAATATTATTGGCTAAGGAAGTGAAACTCTATAAGCGTTGGTTATGATTTTTTCAAACGTGGTTAAGATTGGCCGCGGAAGGGGAACTCAAAAAGAGCTTGTTATTATTTTGCAAATGTGAATATTATTGGCGACGGAAGTGAAACCCTATAGGCGTTTGTTGTGATTTTCAAATGTGAATAATATTGGCCGCGGAAGTAAAAAAAAAAAAATATTGGCAATCGGGTGAGAGAATGTATTATGGGCGCAGATATGTTGAATACGTATGAACTAGTTCTACGATTATAAAGCGTCTGAGAGTATCTTGCCTTTTCCTTTTGAAATTATAGGCCTCACAGAAAAAGTACGATGAAATGAGAGCGGATATGGATATTTTCTCCAGTTCATCAGTGGACAGCCTCCTCAACAAAATTAAAAATCTCACCTCCCGTCCCATTGTGGAGTTTAACAAGCACGAGGTCCTAGAGTTACTGGAAGCTCTTAAGAATACCGCTCGCGATGTACGCCACGAGAAGGAGGGCTACTTCCGTTTGACCTACGAAGCTTTGAGAACGAAATTGGACCAGCCTAACCATATCTTCCGGAGTTTTCTCTTGCCATTGCTAGGTGATAAAGACCATGAGAAGATATTGGGTATTATGGCAAAAGTTGAGAAGAGCAACAGGAGTCAGCCGCAACCAATGCCACTGTCACATGCGAGGAGGTCAAATGCCCCATATGTTCGCTGCTATAGTTGTGGGAAGCTTGGGCATATCGCTGTCAATTGTTTCAAAAGAAGGAGGGAACAGCGCGGACGCCCGTCTGAACCTGCTTCCCGACCTAGGAACATTAATAATAACAAATGAACATGGGTCATATCTAAGATCGCAAAGAACAGAATTTGTTTACTATTGCGTCAGAAATTTCTGACTATGTAATGCTGTATTTCAATAAATACTGTATAATGTGACAATGAATCGCTATTCTACGTTTATTCACCCTTGCCTCTCGTTTTAGGAATTTTCTTCCTCCTTTTCCTCTAGTAGAGAAGTGGCAGTTGTGAAAAAGAGTATCTAAACACACTCCCCCAGTCTATTGCTGGGTCATGACTGTCACCCCTCTGCTAACCTCGGTTCCCTTTTTTTTTATTATCCCTTTGTTTTCATACCTAGATCACCACAAGTCTCCCCTGGGAATGGGAGTTTGACCCACAGTTCGATGAAAAAGTTGCACAATATGCAAAGATGCCGCAAAAGCCAATCACGTGGGTGGATTGGATGGGAACGTCACTGGAGGTTAGCTCAGGGGGGACAGTCCGGGAATTTTCAGAACAATACATACACAGAGTGATAAATGGAGAAGAATTAGCGGACCCAGCAAAATTATTATTTAGAGATCCAAACGCCTTTCGCGCAGGTGAACTCCACAAACACTACGATAAATGGTGCAGAATTGTGGGTGATAACCCTTCACCGGAACAAGTTAAGATCTTAAGTTGGATCCGCGATGGAGTTTCCATTTTTGAATTTTTTCAGCCATTCTCTGGCAGCTTTAAAGGCCGTCACTATCAATCAGACCGCCCGCCATCAGAGTTTTTTAAAAATAGCCCCGCCTGTAAGCCTTTTGCTCACTTTGTAAGGGAAACTTTGCTTGAACGTTTGCAAACAGGGGCAATAACGTTGATGGGAAAAACCAGTGAAGTTGAACTACCGCACCTAGTTTTGCCGCTGACCGTTGAACCAAGTAAGCCCAGATTATGTCATGACGCACGATTTTTAAATCTGTGGATGAGGGATGTTCCTTTTAAACTGGGGGCGTTCAACGGCAAACGTCACAATTCCGACCGGCCACCCACAGAATATTCACTGAGGAATAACGTATCCTGTAAACAATTTGGAAAATCTATCCGGAAAACGCTTTCACATCGCCTGCAAACCGGTGCGATCTTGGTCGTGGGTAAGGTTGGTCACGTAAACCACCTAATTTAGTACTATCCGTAACGGTTGAACCCACGAAGCCGAGAGTGTGTCACGATGCGCGGTACTTAAACTTGTGGATGCTGAAGAAGCCTTTCTCGTCAAACACGGTGACGGATTTGCCTCGGTATGTCTTCAAGGACTCTTACTAGTCTGTTCTCGCTGACAAGTCAGGTGACGACCACCTCTGGCGAAGGTTTGGAACTCAACTGGGGCTTCGGCGAGGCTGGCCTCGAATGCGGATGCACAGCCTACCAGTACTTGGCAAGACATTAATCAGTTGAAACGGTTTGTGTGTGCGTTCGGACAGCCCAGGGAGGAGACCTCATGAGAAGAAACGTCTGTGAGTCAAGGTGGACAGTCTCTCCCACCAGGGCTATCGGGTTAAGGTTTGGGTTTAGGTTTAGGGTTTAGTGTTGGGGAGTTACGACTACGTTGCAGGGTAGATATCTTGGGCAACCTATCGATGGCCTCCTGAGTTAGTTATTAGTATTGGGGAGGAGCCCATCGTTAGTATGGTAAACAGAAGGACACTGAATGACACAAAGGGATGGGAGCCAAATTTATCCCCAATCTTATTGCGGTTCGACAATGGATGCAGTGTTGGATAGTTTACTATTCACACTGCATACATTAAAGTAACGCATATAAGATTAGTACATATGAATAAATTATCACTTTGGCTCAACTGCAGTGCGGCGGGGATTGTGCAAGTACGAGGCGATGCGGTTTACATACGGGCAAGTCCTGGGGGCTGACGGCGGAATTCATTTCCCCACCCACCCTCCCATACATTCGCACTGTGACCATTGTCGGGTCGCCAAATTTATCCCCAATCTTATTGCGGTTCGACAATGGATGCAGTGTTGGATAGTTTACTATCGCAAGTGGTCGGAATGTCTTGAAACCAATCAGGAGTCGAGCTACTGCAGTGTTTATCTGTACCGGCCGTGGCGTAGCCGTGTTCTGAAACAACACGCAACCGTGTATCTACACATTAAACCGTGCGGTGAAACAAAATAGAGAGTAAAGTAAGACAGGCTGACTGCGAGGAAAACCCTGGGACAAAAGCTGTTGAAGGTGAGATAATCAGCTCCATAACTGTCGCTGAAAATCAGTGCTCAAATGCGAAAATATTGAACGCTTTTGGCTACTGGTATGACGGATCATCAGCTATTGCAACAGTACTGCCTGAGTCAAATTGTTCCATATTGTTATTATTTATCTTTTTAAAATTAGTGCGTAACTTTGGTCAACATTTTCTAAATCCACCGACCAGCAAATGTAGCTGGGAAGTTACAAATATGCCGCCATAAAGGCTTGCGGGGCTAATGTGGTAGTGTAAAGTCAGTGAAGGAAGTTAAGACCATCGATATGTGTGGTTGTTGAAATGAATTGAAGATTAGAATTCAAAGACTTCGCGAATTTTTCAAACAAGCAAAAGTTATGTGCCGTATAGAAATTGTTGCTGTCATAAAATAATACATTTAATGCAGTTTAATGCATTTAGTGCAGAAGAACTTGAAACGAAGTTTTAAAGGCTTTGGCGTTCATGATTACAATAATTCAAGCCTTCCGGCGTTAAATGTACAACCTTCTGAAACCGTAGCAGCAGAACCATTACATATACCATTTATACCGTAATATTTCAAGCTGGGCAATGAACCAGTAGATTGTGACTCGTTTTTGAAAATTAACCTAACAATCAAAGACTGACTACAGCCGTCAAGTCGTTTGTAGTTTATAAATAAAACAAATTGCGAGAGGTTATAATTATTCTTATAAAATGACCAAAGTATGATGTGAAGTTATGAGGGCGTCAAATAGGAAGCTAAAGGACTTTTTATCGGGTAGCAAAAATTAAAAACGTGTGATGTAGTTTTCGGAGAATTTTAATACTAAAAGAATAGTTCATCGCACGATCGAATGGCTTGACATTCGTGACCTAGCTACAGTGGAATCCCGATTTCTGACCATTTCTCGAACCCTCGGTTTCCCGAACCTCCCGATATCTCGAACCAAACCTTGTTTCCCTTGGATTTGCTTCAGGCTCTTTCATTTCACCCCCGATTTCTCGAACCCTCGATTTCTCGAAACTCCCGATAAGTCCGATAACTCGAACCAATTTTGGCTCCCGTGGGACAAATTGACCCTCGATAACTCGAACCTGCGAAAATTTCGAAACCACTTAGTGCGGATGTCAATCACATTTACGCCTTTCAACAAATTGACACTTCCGGATAAGCTGTTTTCTCCATTTTATTAAAGGGCAACTCTCGGGAAAATTACCCCAACTTTTTATCCTTTCTATGGTTTCTTTAAACCATGAAGAATCTTTCTCAGGTAAAATCTTCAATATATCGGCAAAAATGAATTTACTACGAATTTTTATTTAACACGCATTTGGCGGCCATTTTGAAAACATTCGGATTTTAGCTAGGTCACGTGATTTTACGTCACAGGTGTGGAAGGCAGATTGGCAATATTGCTTACAATCCAAGAGAAAAACGCACGTACACCAAGCTTCTTTACGGAATAAAGAAGGACGAAAAGACCAGTACCGTTGCATAATGTTCAGGATAAAACGGTAGTGTGTTAATTACTGTACTTTACCAGAGCTTAATACGAAAATACATAAATTGTGATGTAAATAATATTTTCGCGTTTGTGTAAATATAAAAGCGCTAGCAGTCACGACTTCAGATCCATTGACGCTTTGAAGTCAGAAAATGTACAAAAATTATATTATTCATATTGGAATAAAGAGTACTTTTTTTCGGGAATAGATAATAAATTATGAAGGGTCTGTGACTTCGTTCTGTGATACTCTTCATTTGCTAGTAATCTCTTGATTTATATGCGAAATCAACTCGTTCCAAACAGACTATAAGCGATCCGATTTCCTGACCTTTTGTGCGTTGTCAACGCAAACATGGCAAACGGCAAACTTATTCCTATGTAATTTTCCCTTCCTTATTTAGAAATGTATAACCCCAGTCAAATGTGTTATTACAGTCTTGCGAAATTTTGACGGGAGTTATTAATTTAAGAACCTTTGAAAGCGTGTTTTACATTTGTTTGTGGTGGATTATATTTCACTCTTACGAAACAAGGCATCACGCATTAAAATCATGTGAATTGATGGGAAATTTAAAGGACCATAAAAGGCTATATCGTGCGAAGGAAGAGAGTAATAAAAAGTCCTGCGTGGCAGCTCTTGGCTTCTGTTGTATTTAGACCACGAACACCTCTGCGGAGTGTATAGCGTGTCACGCTACGATTAACTCAGTACGTTTCTGCGTTGACCTTTAAAAAATCGCCCTTGTAGAAATAGTAATGGATAACGCGGGGGATAAAAACGCGCCCAAAGAAGTGCAGAAAAAGAAGGAACCTGGCAAACGCTGCGTGGTAATGTTTTGCAACAAAACCAACGCAGATGGGGTTAGTCTGCACAAGTTTCCGACCGATGAAACAAGACGACGCCAGTGGATTACTTTTGTGTTAGCGAAAAGAGACGATAACTGGAGGCAGGGCTCTGGCCATATTTGTAGTTCGCACTTTTCTGCGGACTGCTACGAAGGATTGGGTGCGAAAATCGCCGGATTTTCTTCAAAACTTGTTTTGAAGAATACGGCCGTCCCCACAATTCAGGCAAATCCTACACCTGAGCAACTGCATGAAGCGCGTCTACTGAAAAGAAAACGTCCTTCGTCGGCGTCCAAAACGGTCGAGGAAAATAAATCTGAAGAACTTGAAGGATACGCCACACCAAAAAGAACCAGCCGGGCCTTGTCGAAACTAACTGCGCATAGGGTGAGTAATATTATAAAACATTCAAGGGAGCTTATTTACTTTTGGAATGCTATCATTTTGTCATGTCTTTCCTATCGATCCTTAACTCTTGCTATCGACTGCTGTCACTGACAATAATTTCTTTTGGTTGAAATAGTTAGTAACAGAGTTTGAAAAGATACGTAAAACAAAGGATACGGATGATCAAGAACAACCATCAACAAGTGTTAATAGTGGGAACCCTGCCCACGAGCGGGAACGCGCGACAGCGAAAACAACTGATCAGAAAACCCAATCAGCAAGTAGCAATAGTGAGACTCGAGAGGTGCTTACTGTGGGTGAGCATGAAAACAGCACACCGGCGTCTCGTGAATTGAAAGCAAACAAAGGGACCCAAAAAGGACTTCGCCGCCCCATCTGCCGCAGTAAAGGTATTGACTCATGCGTACTAATAATGCACACAACAGGTTGTGCTGTAATCTTTTAACCGATCGTAGAAATTTACCCGGGGAGGGGGGTACCCAGAGAAACATTTATTGATTGTCAATCTTGTCTATGCATTTGTTTTAATAGGTACCCAAATTTCTCCAAAGCCACATACAGTCTTCGACAGTGCTGTTCAGTGCAACCTCGCAAATCTTCCTCCATTGAAACTGCTGTCATCTACTAACCCGACGGACAACCAAGAGAAAGAACTTAAACTGCAAGTTCCGGTGCATTCCGAAGAAGAGCCGTTTGAGGACCTTGAGGTAGACGATGAGGACTATAATCCATCGCTAGAGTCAGAGGAAGACGACGGCGACGATGAAAAGGAATTCACAAAAACAGAACAGTAAGAACGTAACTGAGCGAATAATGCAAGCGTTGCTTAATTCATAACGGCTTTCCATCTTGTATACTTCCCAATTTACTTGCAATATTTCTTGCGGAAATACTCTCAAGTTAACGTATTTGCCTGGTTTTAATTGACTAATTATTTTTTAATGTGGGCTAATCTCGATCTTTTTTGTGATTAATTCTCGCAAATGTTTGCTAAAACAACACAAGGCATGATTCATTTGAGGACTGATGTTAGTAACTTCGCATGCAATGAACAACCCAAGTATTGACGCATTTAATTGCCTGTGTTTTTTTACTACTAAGCCAATTTGTTAAAAATTCTATAACATTTATTATTGTCAATATTTATACATAGGTCGCCTGGACAAGAACAAAGAGTGAAGCCCCACGAGGAGAGGAAATTTATTGTTTTCGAGAGAAAATTGCTTAGTCTGTTTTCCTCTTGTCCTATTTGTGCTGGACCCGCAGAGGCGAGCATACTTAAAGAAATTGGCACAATGGTGAAAATACAATACTGGTGCACCGACGAAAAATGCAGTTTCACCGATGTGTGGTTCAGCCAACCGTTTGCAAACGGGAAAATGCCTGTTGGAAACTTGTTGTTGTCTTCGTCCATTCTCCTTACGGGTGAGTGTGTCGATAGCTATATTAGTCTAGATAAGGAATCAGATACAGTAATAAACTGACAAACCAACCAAAAAATTTGGTTGCTGTCATTCATCCCAAATTGTAGTACAAAAAAATATTTATTTTAGTATACTTGTTTCAATGGGCTTCGCGCTGTGACAGTCGAATTACTTTTTTTATTTTCTTGTAGGATCTACTGCTGCGAAAACCTTAAGGATGTTAAACATCATGAATGTGGCTAGCATTTCTGAAAGTACCTACTACCGCCACACCAGCTCCTACGTCAATCCTGTCATTATACGGCAATGGAAAGAACATCAACAGGAACTCTTAGATAGCCTTTCTGGTGTGGAAAATGGGTTGGTACTGGCTGGTGATGGAAGGTGTGACTCCCCTGGCTACTCTGCAAAATTCGGTTCGTTCACATTACTTGAACAGCAAATTAACAGGGTGGTGGACTTCGAACTTGTTCAGGTCAGTCATCTAGTACAGGATTGGTTTTACTCGATTCCTTTTTTATGTTTATCTAAGCTATTCTTACATTTTTACATTTACGGCAAATTCTCAACATTAAAGGATGGCGGAAATATTCGTTAAGCAATCCCTTTGAATGTGGTGACCTCACGTTAACTAATGACACGTTTTGATCTTTTTTTAAGAGCAATGAGGTCCGAAACAGTGCTTGGATGGAGCACGAGGGTTTGGTTCGGGGAGTTCAAGTGATTTCTAATGCCGGACTGGACATAGCCGAAATCATCACCGACCGGCACAAGCAAAACACAGCGTGGATTCGAAGGAATTTGCCCAACACTTGCCACTTTTTCGACATATGGCACGTATCGAAAGGTAACGGATTACCTCTATTATAAAACATGTCATTTACGAGACATTACTTATCGATGAAAATAACATAAACGGGCCAGAGTTTGAATCCCACATACTGCATCTACTACCACCCCCCTCGCGATCCAAAACTTATATTTAACTTTTTCTGGCTAAATATAATAGGCTTGAGTAAAAAGATTGATAAATTGGCCAAGAAAAAAGAGTGTAAAGATGTCGGTCAGTGGCGCCAGTCCATTTCCAACCATATGTACTGGTGCGCGGCGTCAACACCTGATGGAAACGCCCAAATGATGTTAGAGAAGTGGAAAATATTACCACTCCACATCCAGAACATCCACGCCAATCCAGACAGTGACGTATACCCCGAGTGTGGTCATGGTGAACTAGAGGGGGATGCGAAAGATCGACTATGGCTTCAGCCTGGTAAGTGCGCTGTTACCAGGGTCATAAGAAAAATACTTTAGTCATTTCATTTTTTAACCAAGCTGAAAAAAAAATTAGGCCCGTGTCATTGGGCAAAAAAGACAGTAGCATTCAGAGATAAATGTTCTTTAGTCCATATTGGGATAACATGCTTATAAAGATGCAGTTCTTTGTTCCAAGAAAAAGATACAAGTAAACAGTAAACACCGTTAAACTGAGCTATACTCAAGCAATAAACAAACACGACCCTTTTTGAGTATTCTTTGAGAATTGTATGTATACTTCCCATGCTAAATATGAGATTAACATTAAGTCTTGAATTGCATTCCATTTGTTTCTACAGGCTCAACTGCTGCTGTCAAACTGGAGGAGTTAGTAACCAAGCCTCAGTTGCTAAAGGACGTTTCACAGCTGTCCCCGAAGTATCAAACTTCGGCGCTGGAAGCTAAGCATAGTCTAGATATCCACTTCGTTCCCAAACATACTGCTTTCTCGTATTGTATGTAATCTAGTAACATTTTGTTGCTATCTCATGTTATTATCATGACAGTCCACTTGGCTTGGCTCCCATTGGTGTGTGGGAAAATTATACTGCAATATTACATTGTTATAAAATCGGATCGTAAAAACATTACATGCGTTTACTCATCTGCATAATAGAAGCCTGTAAAGACCATATCATCTTCTGGCCTTCCAGGCTCTTGAAAATGAGCTCGTATACAATTCACTGCACAAGATGGTAAAGGGACTCTGATTTCTTTACCAAGAGACCCCCAACACCATCTAACTAATTGCCTGTAGGCTATGTGCCTACTTTTCTTGTGGTCAGCTCCCTCATATGCTGAGGAGCCGTACTGCTGCTTATATTGTAGCCATGCAGCCTGTAATACCCAGTAATTGAGACAAACGGCCTGAAACCCTGGGTGATCTACTATACAGTTTGGCGGCTCTTCAAGGTGCTCAACATCAACCGCCTCTAAATTTTTTTGTTGCACCGTATCAACCTCTTGGCAGCGGATGTTTTCTTCTTCCCGCCACATTTGCTGGCAGTTACCACATAGGCACCTTACAAATAATAATCAATAATGATAAACTTTCACATCAACAACCAAAACTATGATAACTGAAAAAAAAAACAAGAAAATACTATATATCTAAAACTATTTAAGTGGGTATTTTGCACGCACTCCAGTGGCAGATCCAGGGGGGGGGGGGGGGGGGGGGGGGGTGTGTCAGACCTGTGTCTCCTTCGCGGTTCATAAAAATAATAGAATAAAATTGTTTTATACGTAGTCGTTTCACTTCCACAAATTGACTGATTGTCAATTTTTTGACTTATTAACAAACGCTTTTAGAGTTTCAGGAATGCTGGCAATGGCGTTTCGGAGAGTAAATTCTGAAAAATTTTCCGGAAAGGCATGCACCCGGCATTCGTGTACCCCCCCCCCCCCCTTCGAGTTTCAGGAATGCTGTAAATGGCGTTAATTTCAGAGCGTAAAATCGGAAAAATTTTCTGGGAAGGCATGCACCTGGACCCCCTTTCAGAAATTCCTGGATCTGCCCGTGCACTCCTAGTGTAAAATGACTATAACATAACTCTAGTAGCATTATTTACAAACAAATTACTATTTCTCCCTATCCACACATATAACAGTTTCGCATGTGTAAATGTTAATGAGCGGATAATTTGGGAAAACCTGTAAGACTATTCAACATGATCGAAACACGAGGACGAGTTTATTTTAATAGCAGCCGAGCAGCTAACCAAACAAACCCGAAACATACATATTACGCGTACGTGCTGGTGGTTTACAGAACACCTTCTCTTACAACCGAAGAAACCACGACTTAGTTCATATAATTTTCATGGACGCATTTCAAAAATGGGTTTTTTGTGCTGCATAAGTAGTCATTCAACAGCCTCATAATAAAAACATTTCAAAATATTAATTTTGTAGCGAATATATTTTAGGTGTGTTGAATCACTCACTCCTAGTGGAAAATGACTCATACAATTCTAGTAGCATTAATCACAAACAAACTAGTATTTCTCCTATCCACATATATAACAGTTTCGCATGTGTAAATGTTAACGAGCGGATAATTTGGGCAAAACTGTAAGACTACTATTCAACAAGAGGACGAGTTTAATAGCAGCCAAGCAACTAACCAAACAAACCCGACACATACATCTACGCGTACGTGCTGGTGGTATACAGAACACCTTCTCTTACAATCAAAGAAACCACGACTTAATTCATTAAATTTTCATAGTGGAGAGAATTTGCAAATAGATATGTCCAGGAGATAATGTCAATAACTAAAAGCACGCACTTCATGTGGGTCATGTAAAACTAGTCTGTTTACAAAATCATTCCATAATTTTAGGGCACAAGCACTAACAATGAAGAAATCATGCCTTCCGAACTGAAGATAATGCAATACAAGGACGTCCTTTTAACTATTTAAATGAAAGACTGCTTTACTTATTGTAATTTGAGTAGGGTCAGAGCAAACCACACAACTTCACTGTTGAATATTTCAGGGTCGTAACGAGGTATATTTTTTCATCGCTGATCCCGTATTTTTACGCAAATTTTTAATCCCTGATCCCAAAAGTGATGAAAATTTTGATCCCTGATCCCACAAAAGTTTGTTTGCCTGATCCTTGAGTCAATGAAAAACACGCTGATCCTGATCCCGAGGGCTGTGATCCCGGATCCGAGGCTGTGATCCCTGATCCCACCCTTTTTTAGGCCTTTGATCCCTGATCCCATATACCTCGTTACGACCCTGATATTTGCTAGACGGTTCAAATTGAGGACAGTGTAAACATCAAAATGAAACGCACAGTTCAGTCGAATGAAAGCACGTTTAATTTAACCGTCTCCTTAAACAAACGTTTTTATTGTCAGCGCCAATAAGATTAACAATTCAGTAGGTGATGTCGCAGGTAGTATAACGTCTACGCACTCACCATTCCTCACTGTCGAGATCACGGCGACGGCGAAAAGGTTCTACGTCTCGCATACTTTCTTCCGATTCTTGAGGCTCGGACGACCTTCCTGGAGGCTCAAAACGCCAAGGCTGAATGTCGGCGAAAGAATCGATTGCATTTTCAGGCATTTCGCCTTGGAAAGCTTCTTCGAAATCAGAAAAATTAGAAGAAGACGAAGAGCTTTCACTCGAAGAGCTAGAGTCAGACATGTTTGTGTTCATCTGTCGGTTCCACACCTGTGACGTATTATCACGTGATCAACAAATCGAAGCGTTCATGGCGGACTTTCAGTGGAGCCGTGAAATACTCGTTTTAACTTGGAAATTCACGGTTAAAGAAACTTCTCGAGTAGCATTTTTTGTCTCCTACGTGATTAGGGAAGCATTTGGAAGGTTTTCCTAAAAAATGTACATTCTAGCCAGGAGTTGCCCTTTAAATCACAGAACAAGCAAGCCACAAATGAACGCTACAACGACTGCTTCGGATTACAGAGTAAAAGTTCCCTTATTTAATTGCGCCATGCAATCGGCGTGCTTACCGATAATCTGCGCAAAAGTGCCAGGAACATTTCTCAATTTCTCGGTTGCAACGAGGCAACAATTTTTTGTTTGGACAGGTTCTCAAGAGAAAAAAAGCAATTGAATAATGATAAAGATCAGGTCAGAATAAGTCATTGTGTACATTTTCAAGGCCATAGTCTTATTTTAGGAGAAGTTATAGTCAATCAAATTTCGGGAAAAACATGAAAGCGAGGCTAGTGAGGCTAGAATGTTTTTTCTCATACAAATGCTTAAAATTTTAGTGAGCCATAACTTTGCAACCATTTAACCAAAAACACTCAAACTTTGCAAGATGATACATTTAGCAGCACTTGTTTCCGTGATATCATTAATTTCTCTGAAAGCTTGGCCAAACAAAAAACTGCCTGACGGCCATATTTGCATTCGGTGTACACGACATGTGTTCTGTTCTGTTCTTTTCCGTTTTTGTTTTTAAGTACGTTTTGTTTGTAAATAATGGCCAAGATCTACATTAAAAAGGATGTATTTTTGTTAAAACTTGAACACTACTCATAATCAAATTAAGCCGTCATTTGATGCCACCTTCGATTTCTCGAACTCCCGATTTCTCGAACCAAATGATTTGCGTTTCCCCTGGAGGTTCGAGAAATCGGGATTCCACTGCACGAAATTCAGCTTTAGTAGGCTCCTTTTTCTTCTCTTCTTTTCAGCCACTTGCGTATCCATCGTTTTCGGTCAACATAAGAAATCGACGTCGATTGGTAAATGACCATAAATCGAGCTCGGTTTCCCAGAAACAAAATTTGATCCCACATTTCTTCATCTAGTAATATCATTGACAGTACAGTGGAACCCGGTTAATACGGGCACCAAGGGGACATGCCGGTGTCCATATTATCGGGGTGTCCGTATTGAGCGGGCTCTCAGAGAAAACGTCAAGCCAAGGAAGTGAAACGTGTGTAACAGGAGGCAGAAAACTTTATTAAAGGACTATACGCAGTACAAGAGTCAAACACCGGAAGAAAGACAGACTGTTCAAAATCAAATATGTCACGCTACTTTGTTACTTTTTTTTTTAGTAATAAAATTTTATTAACCCGTAAAAATCTGTCATTATTTGAACAGGGTACAATGTCTACAATTATCACATAATTGTGACAATGAAAATAGACAGTGTGCAGATAACCAGTGTCCGTAAAGCGGGGTTGACAATATATGAGAGTTTGTCTGACTCGGGACACAGAAAAGTGTCCGTTCGGTTGTCCGTATTAAGGTTACAGTGTACCTTCGGGGGTGTCTCCAGTATAACAGCTCTAGCGTCTTAAGATTACACTTAATATACCTAAACCCAGATATCAAATTAAAGCTTATAAAGCTGGCTATCTAAATATGGAAACCATTTGGTAATAAAGTGAATTGTCGAATTTTTTACGACGTCTTAATTCGAACGTCCGAATCAGCTTTAAAACGCTATAACTCAAAGCGATTATTGTATTTTGCTAATTTGATTTCTTCTCGGGTTTCCGGACACGAAGCGCTAAAAAAACGTGTCGGCGATTTCCCATATTCAATTGCAGTGAAAAGTTACAGAATATTTTCGAAACAGGGAGAAAAAAAATTGGTATGATCGCACGGAAATGGCTCTTGACGAAAAAGTTTTCGGAAATAAGAAATAATTCGCCGACAAGTTTTTGTTGATTATATGTTAGCCTAGCTTCTGTCCAAATTTAAGGAAAATCGAACAAATTCCCTTTGAGTTGTAGCTCTTTAAAGTGTCCCCAACAAGCGAAAAATTAACTTTGAGAAAACAGCGCTTAAAAAAACATATCGCTTCATAAACAAACTCCGCCCACAAAAGTTATACCGTCATTTCTCCGTCAATTTTCACTATTTGTCGATAATTTTTTTTGGATAAAAGTTCATTCTGTAAACTTTATTTTGACGCCAAAAAAAAATTTTCGATAAATTTTCGATCTGAAGGTACACTGTAACCTTAACCGGTGTCCGTATAAAGCGGGTTAATTTTAGAGAAAATATATGAGCTTTTTTTCGGGACAAACGAAACTGTCCGTTATAAGCGGGTGTCCGTATTAAGCGGGTGTCCGTAGAGCGGGGTTCCACTGTAGTAGAAGCTTCTTTTTCCTAACCATAGAGTCCGCCATCTTTCTTTGCTCGTATACTAGTTCCCAGGCGCCCTTAGTGATTTCTGTGATTTTTATACCTCAATCCGCTTTACGTACTGTCCCTGCAACATGCGCCAGTATGGTGTGCACACGAAGGGGCTTGTCCCCGCTTCATGTCCCCGCAACATGTCCCCTAGTGTGTGCCGGCCTTAAGGAAATAAGTGTAAAGTCCTTAGTCGATTTGTCTGTTCGTGTACCTGTTCAACTCGTACTCTTCTTTCTATAAGTACTAAACACATTCACAGTTTACAAGTTTTTTGTGTCACTGGAATGTAGTCCCATGATGATATCAACACCTGGACATCACTGTCTGCATGAAACGCTCGACATCACCATTAGACTCCGCCCACCCGGGGGTGACTTTTCGGTGCCGAAACCCTTGTTCCTTTGCAACCTCGGCGAACTTTAACCCTTGGAATGGGGTCCATTATCTGTCTTGACCTCTTCTGGAATTCCATATGTATTGAAAACGCGCACAAACTGGGGAATGGACGAATGATGGCCTCAGCGGGGGTTGTGGTGACAAACTGTACAAATGGGTACCTTGAATATTGATCCCAGAACACTAGAGCCATGTCCTTATTTGGTAAAGGAACAGCAAGGTCGACAATGACTTTCCTCCACGGCCCTTTTGGCAGCTCCGTCATCTTAAGTGGTTCTCTGATGTGACAAGGGGTTGTGGCTTGACAAGCTAAACATCTCCCCACGTACTTCTCTACCATGGCGTCAATTCCAGGGAACCAAACGTGTGCACGAAGTAATTGTTTGGTTCCGACGACCCCTTGGTGTCCCTCGTGGATGATCTTTACCATGGTTTCTCTAAGTCCGTGCGGCACTACAATCCTTTCACCGCGCAGAACGAGACCATCAACCACCGTCATCTCGTTAAAAACGTTAGCGTATACTTTAACATCTTTGACCCTGTGGTCGAGTCGTGATTACATTTTGCAGTTCACTGTCATCTTCGGTTGCCTTGATGAGTTCCTCCTTGCTGATAGCATTAGGGATATCGTTTGACACTATGAAATTTACGTATTCACTATGGTGAACGGAAGGCCATATGGAATTTCTTTACACGCAAAATCAGCTGCGAGCATCTCAAGCTCAATCTGGGAGTATTTCGGCTTGGCATCAGCGAGGGGACGACTCGCATACTGCACCACACGCGATTCGTCGTCAACAGGGCCACGTTGTATCAGTGTTGCTGAGATTCCCAAAGGACAACCACCCACATGCACTTCGTGCTCTGCGGTGGGGTCGAAATAAGCCAGAACCGTGTCTGAACTTAGCGCTTCCTTCAAACACTCGAACTCTTCCTGGTGCGCTTTTCTCTAAGTAAAAACTTCGGGTTTGAGTAAGCCTCTCAGAACTCAGTCTGGTGTCCGAACTTGTCCATAAACTTTGCATTGTACTGGACGGTACAAAGAAAGAGTTCAATTCCTTTGCATTACGAGTTCGGTAACCTTGATAGCCTCGACTTTCTGAAGACCAAGGGACGCTAATTGTTTAGCAAATACCATCCCATAGTTCAAACAGCTCTCTTTGTTTAATTCACACTTTACTTTGTTGAACGTGATCTTCTTCTCTTTTGCTGTTTCAAGCCTTTTCTCCAGACTCTGATCATGTTCCTCTTGTGATTTGCCGTACACCAGAATCTCGTCACTGATGTTGAGGCACCCCGGTATGTCACGTGTGAGTTCTTTACTCACGGTATCTTGGAAGATTTTCCCAGCGGATCTCGTGCCAAAATTTAATCACGACTATTCTCCTTTAATTCCAGTTGATGGTACCCATGATTCATTATATATCCAAATGGGAGAAAACTGTTGTTCCCGTAAGTTCGTGTATGATGTCCTAAAGTGTAGGCATGACGTTGTGGGTCCGTGGAATGATACTCTCATGTCCACATTCAACCGGATTTCTTTTGCCGCTCGTTTGGGCGCGACTACTGCAGGGGATACCAAATTGGTAGGGTTCTCAACTTTCTCTATGATGTTATCGGCTTCAAGTTTCGCCAATCCCGCCTCGAGTTTCGGCCTGACACTAAAAGGAATTCTTCTGTGAGGTTGGGCCGCCGTTGCAACTGTACATGTGGGATCAACATGTAGATCTTCCTGCACTCCTTCCATCTCCCGATGCCCTTGAACTGGTCAGCGTACTCTTCGAGTAATCTGTTCGTACTCGATTGATCAGTATGGATGGCATTCGCAATCAACACGAGCCCGAGATTTTCAGCCGCCTCGAAACCCAGCAAGGGTTCAGTGTTCGTGTTCCCTTTAACAACGTGGAATGTTGCAGGCACGATTTTAGTGCTTGATTCGACGACCTTGTCGAATTTCCCCATCACCTCTAACGGGGCGGACGGGTTTGCATCCATGTGATTAAACGCATGACAGTAGAAGACTTCCGCAGCCTGTTTTCCATATAGTCGCAACGTCGATCGCAACAATCGCAGCGATCGTTACGATCGACGATCGCTGCGATTCTTGCGACCCTTGTGATCATATGTGAACCAAAACGTTGCGATCCGTTGCGATTGCGATCGCAGAGATAGAAAAATTTATAGCTCTGCGACAAGGGTCGCAGCGATCGTCGATCGTAACGATCGCTGCGATAGTTGCGATCGACGTTGCGACTATATGGAAACCAGGCTTTAGATTCATGGGTATAATATTCGTGAGGAAAACCGCTGAACAGGACCACTGCTGACACCTAATTGAGCCTCAAAGTGAATTCCATGCATCTCAAGTTTCAAAGAAAAGACATGTGTCAACTCATAAAAGTAATAAAACCATAGTAAAATCCCAAATTTTATATTTTTTTTTCTAAATATCTTGGAATTTTCTAAATATCCCAGGAGCTTCTAAGGTCTTCCAAATATCCAAAAATCATATTCGGATATTTGTAGCTAGGCCTAGTGCGAAAACTCTCTACAGAATGCGATAGCTTCGGCTCGTGAATACGAAACAATCTTCGGATCCTTCCCTCTCCTACTAGACTTGCCACAAGTCCCTTCCAATATTCATTTTCGCTAAGTTAGGTCCTTCGCGATAAACTTAATTCCGCGCGCAAATTTATCGAATAAAACTCGACTAAAAAAACGAAGGTCGACTTGTAGCAAGTCTACTCTCCTACGAGTGATGGAAGAAAGAAGTGAAAGCTTGCATGTTTCTTCCCGACTGCTATAATTCATTCAACGCTTCGCATATTCAAGAGTTAACCCTCGGACGTACACGCAAACGTGTACCCCGTATACCCCTTGGGTTTTTGCGATGTTGCAATATTTTGGAAATATTTTACATCTAATAGATAGCCCGCGATGTGCTCTACATAATGAGGTAAATATTATGGGTTGGAGCGCTGCTGGGGGTCCGTGACGTCATCCAAAATGGCCGGCAAGGTGGCCGCCATGTTGGATTTTGCTAAAAATTCAAATTTATCAGAAAGATGCGGAAATTGCAAATATTGTCTGCTAGAGTTGCGAAAAAACATACAATCAACCATTTTGATGCTTTTGGTAGCATTTTATATGTTTTTTCGCTGAAAAAGGTGAAAAAAGCCCTTTTTGTCCAAAAATGGGTTGACAACATGTTACTTATGACGTCATATCTCGTTACCATAGCAACCGGTTGTCGCCAAACTTTACCAGAATGTGTCTTGAGTATAAATGAACAGCTACTGAAAACGGCATGTGCTAATCTTAAATGGTCTTGAAAATATCGGAGAATAACCTTAAAGGGGGAGGGTGGCAACCACCCACCCCGCCTGTACGTCCGAGGGTTAAAACGGAAAATCCCGAAAATATGATTCTACAAACGTCCCCCCCCCCCCCCCTCCATCTCCTCCTCCCCCATCAAAAAGGTAGTCAGGTAACTTCAGTCATGCTCAGAATTATCATGTTTCGATCATGATTCGCGCAATGTACCACCTGATGTGAACAACTTTCATAATGAAAAATGGTTCATTCGTGATCAGACTAAACATGTTTCTCCCTTGTGTGAACACAGCATAAGACAGTCTAAACATGTTTCACCCTAGTGTGAACACAGCATAAGACAGTCTAAACATATTTCACCCTAGTGTGAACACAGCATAAGACTGTCTAAACATATTTCACACTAGTGTGAACACAGCATAAGACAGTCTAAACATATTTCACCCTAGAGTGAACACAGCATGAGTCAGTCTAAACATATTTCACCCTAGTGTGAACACAGCATAAGACAGTCTAAACATATTTCACCCTAGTGTGAACACAGCATAAGACAGTCTAAACATATTTCACCCTAGTGTGAACACAGCATAAGACAGTCTAAACATATTTCACACTAGTGTGAACACAGCATAAGACAGTCTAAACATATTTCACCCTAGTGTGAACACAGCATAAGACAGTCTAAACATATTTCACCCTAGTGTGAACACAGCATAAGACAGTCTAAACATATTTCACCCTAGTGTGAACACAGCATAAGACAGTCTAAACATATTTCACCCTAGTGTGAACACAGCATAAGACAGTCTAAACATATTTCACCCTAGTGTGAACACAGCATAAGACAGTCTAAACATATTTCACCCTAGTGTGAACACAGCATAAGACAGTCTAAACATATTTCACCCTTGTGTGAACACAGCATAAGACAGTGTAAACATATTTCACCCTTGTGTGAACACAGCATAAGACAGTCCAAACATGTTTCTCCCTAGTGTGAACACAGCATCAGCCATTCAGATGTTAGAATTTTGATGGCGTCAGGTGAAAACGAAGAATAGGCTTATTTCGTAATTTACGACGCGCGTCCTCTGTTGTTACTTGTCTTTTGTTATTTTTTAGGCAGTGAACAATGGAACTAGAGCAAGGAGGAAGTCAGAAGTAAGACCCAAGAGTTATCTTTTAACACGGTGGCCTGCAAATATAAGCTAAAACAGATCGCCTCCCATCGCTTCCAGCCATGAGAAAGGAGATAAAATCTAGTAGAAAAAAGAAGAGAAACTTGGAACGCAGTAGCCCGCAGTACAGGCGCCGCTGAATTTAAAACTTTGTTAATGTTGCACCGCCATTTTGGGTTCGCAAAACGTCGGGGTCCGCGCCGCGTGGGTCCATCCTCGATTTAACTCGACTACGATCAGTCCGCATGCTCATTCGCCCCCAAAATACGCCTGGAATATAACTGTTTCTTCCCTTGAATTGACAAACTCAAACTGAAAAATGATGCTAAATCTGTCAGACAAAGCAAACTTTTAAATTTACCATTATAATGGGTGTGCAATTTAACACAGGATGAAGTCTTTTTTTTATCGGTAGTTTCAATATTAACTGTATCCTTAAGAGTCACTAGGTCCAGGTTTCTTTTCTTTATAATTATGATAATTATGCAGTTTTTAATTTTAGGAGATTTAAAATAATTTAGCTTAATTTGTGGTATTGTAAATATTTTTCACTTAGGAGTCAGGGCTCCTATTGATAACAGTAGCGTTTGCCACTAAAGGGAACACACTGCGTTTTAAAGCAAAGGCGTCCGTCTTAGAGAGGCGTTTGTCATTAAAAGAAGTGATGGTGAGAAGTGATGGTGGGAAGTAATGGTGAGACGTGATGGTGAGAAGTGATGGTGAGAAGTGATGGTGAGAAGTGATGGTGGGAAGTGATGGTGGGAAGTGATGGTGAGAAGTGATAGTGAGAAGTGATGGTGGGAAGTGATGGTGAGAAATGAAGGTGAGAAGTGATGGTTAGAAGTGATGGAGAGATGTGATGGTAAGAAGTGATGGTGAGAAGTGATGGTGAGAAGTGATGGTGAGAAGTGATGGTGAGAAGTGATGGTGAGAAGTGATGGTTAGAAGTGATGGTGAGAAGTGATGGTGGGAAGTAATGGTGAGAAGTGGGGAAGGGGTGATATAATGGTGTAGCAGTAAGAGTGCTCGTTTTCCACCAATGTGGCCCAGGTCATCCGGCGTCATATTTGGGTTGAATTGATAGTTTTCCTTTGCACTCTAAGAGAGACTGGGACCCAATGGCCCCGTTGTGAAGCGCAGAGGGCTACGTAAACGACAGGCGAATTCCGGTGGCGTAGCGCATAGAATTTGATAGAGGCGCTACGTACCATCTCTGATTAATGTTC
The DNA here is from genome assembly GCA_022457155.1 of Cladopsammia gracilis. Classification (NCBI taxonomy): domain Eukaryota; kingdom Metazoa; phylum Cnidaria; class Anthozoa; order Scleractinia; family Dendrophylliidae; genus Cladopsammia; species Cladopsammia gracilis. The sequence continues at coordinate 569,188 of JAJGOT010000197.1, forward strand.
TTCATTTGCAGGGCACTTTATAAAACCGGCGATTCTTCGGGTGAAGAGCAAGTCCAAATAGAGTTCAACAAAGGCCAAAAGTTGTAAGTACTCTCCATAACAATGTCAAATGCATATCATTCGATCATTTTATGAGATAACATGTGTCGATATTAATCATTACTTTCAGAAGGCGAAATATTTGTATTCACTGAAGTTTAAAGGGATAGTATTACGGGGATTTGGTGTCATTTTAAAAAGCAAAAAATGTTATTGTATGATCTGAAACCGAAAAATAAAGCTCCAGTGGTGTGATAAATTATCACAAAATATATCAAAACTGTCGATTAGTGTCTCTGGTCATTGACGGACTGGTTCTCAATGAAATTCAACTTGAAAAAGATTAGCCTAATCTCTTTCAAGTTACCACAATTTCGTCTCCAAATGGGCCAGAACAGACCATAATCCGTCTCTCTTTCAAGAATTGGTTTATTTCACTCTTGGTGTTTTAGTATTATTTTGTAAATAAGTAAAGGTAATGTAAAATGGCTTTGACCAAAAAACATCAAAATTCCCGTGATACTTCTCCTTTAAATAATAAAGTATTCTACGTAATGCCAAGTTCACGTTGCTTTAGTTGGTAAATGGCGGCAAAACAGGTGGACGTGCGCGGGGTGTAATGGGAAGGAAACAAAATGGAGATGTAGGTTTTCACTTCAAGTTAGGGTTAATGAGATGACAAATTTTCTCTATTTTATTGCAGTTCCAAAAAGTATAAAATAATTACCGCGGCCGTGGTATGCGTTGTACTTTTGATCATTCTGTGTGCGGTTCTCATAGTGGTGTTACAAAAGAAAAAAGAATCTGAACACACCAGTTTAACTGGAACCACTACTGCAACTGCCACCACCACTGTAACAGCTGTGACCACTGAAACTCCTGTCACCACTAAAACTCCTGCCACCACTAAAACTCCTGCCACCGCTATTACTCCTACGACGAAGGGTATTCCACCACTTCCTTCAGGAGGTTAGAAAAAAGTCAAGTCAAGTCATCTTTATTTAAGCAGGGCGGCTCTTTCAGCACTAGGCTGCACTGTGGCATGCCCGTTTAAACGATGCTTGCTGTGATAAACATTGCGATAAATCTTAGCCCATGCTTTTTTTCTGCTTTGGAGGCCACCGGCGACGACAAGGCCCAGAGCCATGCAGATAGATCGTTTACTGGTCATTTTTAATCTGAAATTTAAACTGTAGTTACGTACAGGAAGCTCACTGGCCAGCTCTTGAGGCCGGTCCCGCTCAGCTCCTGTTTCCGGCGAAATATAAGGTGACTTTGTTAAGGTGTACATTGACCATGCCGTAAACGGCGTGTTTCTTGGTGTTGCGGAAGCCATTGTTGATTAGCTTTTGTGTTGTGGTGTGGGTATTGTTCAGTGTCTTTTGAATCTTTTGTTTTACGTCATTTGGTGATCACACCATCCGCAACACCAAGAAACTAACCGTAAACGCAATGCTGAATCTCTCTATTGCCTACTTTGGTATGGGTGCGCGTACAAGGGCTGCTTTGGACTAGCTTTTTGGCAACTGGCGAACAATTTGCTTCTACGTGCGAGTCCGTTTGACCACACAAAGCAAGTTTGTCGTTTAGTTTACATTTCTAAAACTTGGGAGAGTTTTGATTGCTTGATGGCTGTTGATTATTTTTTAAAACACCCAGATGCCTTCATAAACTGACGAAGTGAGACCTAACTCACTGTTGAAATTAATCATTCGTGGGTTTGTGATGCAAACAACCTTGTCTGGTTCCAATTTAATACTAGCAAACAAACCTCGCGTCCGAGACTCAAATAATGTTTATTACGTCACACGTTTCCACCAATCACTATTTTTCGAATTTTGTCACATCACAGTGTTAATAATCAATATTTCAAATTATTTTGTGATTTGGTGTCCTTTATTTTCTCTTAGCTCCTGCAGGAGCAGATGGCCCTTATGATAACGGGGTTGTTGCAGCCGACGCTAGTTTGTGTTCAGAGGTGGGCCGAGACATCCTCAAGAAAAAGGGGTCAGCGGTTGACTCTGCCATTGCTACCTCACTTTGTATAGGCGTCATCAATATGCACTCGTCTGGTATCGGCGGCGGCGGGTTCATGACGATTTACAATAAAAGTAGTAACACGGTAGAAGTGTTTGATTATAGAGAAGAAGCTCCTGGAAGGGCAAACTCCACAATGTATGTCAACAGCAGCCTCAGTTCCAAATATGGTAAGGTGCCTGGATGATGTTGCATCCAATCGAATGTAGTACATTAGTGTGACACTTTTGTTTCTGCTGGAGTTGTGTGTGTTTGGGGGGGGGGGGGGGGAATGTTCCACCAGTTCAAATACAAAAACAGTGACAGTTTTCTAGTTGTCAGAGTTGGGTAAAAACCAATACCGACATAACCAACATCCGCCCAAAACAATTTCCGTTAATTGTCGCATCATTTTCGTAGAACTGTCACACCTTTTTCGCATCATGACATGATTGTCGCATCATTGTGGCATAACTGTCATAGCATTTTTGCATCATGACATGATTGTCGCATCATACATGATTGTCTCATCATTGTCGCATAACTGTCATACCATTTTCATATTATGACATGATTGTCGCATCATACAGATGTGTCATCATTGTCGCATAACTGTCATACCATTTTCGCATCATGACAAGATTGTCGCATCATGACATGATTGTCTCATAACTGTCATACCATTTTCGCATGATGACATGATTGTCGCATCATCACATGATTGTCTCATAACTTTCATACCATTTTCGCATCATGACATGATTGTCGCATCATGACATGATTGTCTCATAACTGTCATACCATTTTCGCATCATGACATGATTGTCGCATCATGACATGATTGTCTCATAACTGTCATACCATTTTCGCATCATGACATGATTGTTGCATCATGACATGATTGTCTCATAACTGTCATACCATTTTCGCATCATGACATGATTGTCGCATCATCACATGATTGTCTCATAACTGTCATACCATTTTCGCATGATGACATGATTGTCGCATCATCACATGATTGTCTCATAACTTTCATACCATTTTCGCATCATGACATGATTGTCGCATCATGACATGATTGTCTCATAACTGCCATACCATTTTCGCATCATGACATGATTGTCGCATCATCACATGATTGTCTCATAACTGTCATACCATTTTCGCATCATGACATGATTGTTGCATCATGACATGATTGTCTCATAACTGTCATACCATTTTCGCATCATGACATGATTGTCGCATCATCACATGATTGTCTCATAACTGTCATATCATTTTCGCATCATCGCATGATTGTCTTATCATTGTCTCATAACTGTTATATCATTTTCGCATCATGACATGATCGTCGCATCATTGTCGCATAACTGTCATACCATTTTCGCATCATAACATGATTGTCCCATCATTGTCGCATAACTGTTATACCATTTTCGCATCATGACATGATTGTCCCATCATTGTCGCATAACTATTATACCATTTTCGCATCATGACATGATCGTCGCATCATTGTCGCATAACTGTCATACCATTTTCGCATCATAACATGATTGTCGCATCATTGTCGCATAACTGTTATACCATTTTCGCATCATGACATGATTGTCGCATCATTGTCGCATAACTGTTATACCATTTTCGCATCATGACATGATTGTCCCACGCTCGTGACATGATGAACATCAAATCTTTACCGAGCTTAACAATTAACATCCTTCTTTATTTACCACCTCACATGACACTTTAGACATTGCTTATCCTAGCTGTACGCAGGGCGCATGTCATACATGAACCTAGAATATGGCCTAGCTTGCCACGAGTCTCTCGTAGCTCAGTGGTTGGAGCATCCGACCGGTGTGCGGAAGATTAGCCTGTTCCAGGCGTTCAGATAGTGGGTAAAGCGCGAATAGTTGGGGAAGGCACGAAGAAAAGCGAGCGAAAAAACTCCCCGCTTTTTTTTTCGCTCGCTTTTCTTCGCGCCTTCCCCAACTATTCGCGCTTTCCCCACTATATGAACGCCTGGAACAGGCAAGCGGAAGATCATACGTTCGATTCCTGTCGGGGACTCAGATTTGTTACACGATGAACATTACATCTTTTTCATCTTTCTCGCATTATTGTCCCAACATTGTCACATCATTGTAACATCACTGTTCCATCATTGGTATAGGTGCATCCGCTGCAGGCGTCCCTGGTGAAGTGAGAGGATTTCAAGCAGCTTGGAAAAAATACGGTAGATTGCCATGGGAGGATCTTGTTCAACCTGCTATTGACCTGGCAAAAAACGGGTTTCGTTTTGGGTACTCGGCTTATGCTGCTGCTAGTCGGAGTTCTTCGTTATCCAGAATTAAGAAAGATCCTGGATTAAGGTAAACAGATACAATTGTTGCTATAGTCTATTGTCTTTTCGAGGAGACCTCCCAGTTATGGACGGTCAGCTCACTTGGTCCCAGAAAAACCGTTCGCGGAACGGAGCTTCAGACTATGACTATTCTTGGCACTTCAACATCCAGGTCAGGGAAACCCGCAGTCAAACTCGAGGTACACAAACAACCTAAGTTCGCGATTCGAGTGTCCTTACGGAAATTTAAGTCGATCTGTAATAATTACGAATGTCCTACGCCCCCCTCCCCTCTCAACAATCGAAAAGGAGATGCCAAACCCGTGAAATCCCGAATATAAGTAACATCCTTTCTTGCAACCAAAATAACATAAATATCCAAAAATGCACAACATGGTTTCTTTCAACGGTACCTATTCTGCAGTCGTCCCTTTGAAAGCCCAAAGACAAAAACAAGTTCAATATACATAAAGCCATTTCTTTTCGTGAGGAAGATAAACTTGCGGTGGTGATGAACCTGCAAACATTGGCGTCATTCTGGAAGGGCTCCGGATCCATTACGACATGAAATTGAAAGAAAGTTTTGATTTATTTTTTCCAGAGAACTTTTCATAGACGAAACAGGAAACTTAAAGAAGTTAGGAACTGTTCTAAAAATGCCCAAGTTTGCGAGAACTTTGGAGATAATTCGAGATAACCCAGATAGTTTCTACACTGGTGAGCTGGCCAAGGATATTGTAAAAGATATTCAAGATGGCGGTGGTATCATTACACTGGAGGACTTGAAAAATAAAAGGACCGCAATTCGAACACCCCTTTCTGAAACGATGGGAAACTACACGTGGTATACGAACCCACCTCCGGGAAGTGGCGCTGTTCTTTCAATGATCCTCAACATAGTGAAAGGTAAAATCTCTTGTTTGTATTCTTGTTGCAAATGCAATTAATTTTCCCTTTTGGGTGTAATAAAACAAATTGATCGTTTTTCCTGTTATACAGGTTATAATTTCACGGAGGCTAGCCGCAGAGATCTTAATAGCTCAGTCTTGACTTATCATCGAATAGTGGAGGCTTTCAAGTTTGCTTATGCGTACAGGGCTCTGCTTGGAGATGAAGACTTCTGGAACGTGACAGAGGCGAGCACTTGATTATATTATTTTCTTAAGGCAATCAGTGTACTTAACAATTGCCACGTGGTCATGGCCCTTGAGAGTTAAAATATAGTAATCTAGTACAGCAAACTAGTAGCGAAGTTTGCTGGACCAATGCAACCGATCAACGGATGAAGGTGAAACTAAAGGTGAAGTTAACACAAGATATTTTTGAAAGTCAAAGACAGCAAACATTCGACTCTTTTATTTCTTCTTTCACCAGGTTGTAAAAAATATGACTAGCGGCGCCTTTGGGAATTATCTTCGGCACAAGATCTACGATAACCGAACCTTTGACAACTACACTTACTACGGAGATTTTTACTCCAGTACTAATGTTGGAGGGACATCTCATCTGTCAATCATTTCCCCGGATGGGGACGCGGTTGCCGCCAGCAATACGATAAACCTCTAGTACGTATGCTTTTGAATCGTTAGTACAGTATCAAAACTCAACCGGCACCACAGGATCGAAACTACTGCTTAATAAATTTCATTTGATTTGTTACACTCACTTAGAGTTCATCCAAAGGCTTGAAATACAGTGGAACCTCCATGTACGACCACCTCTCGTAAGCGACCACCTCTCGTAAGCGACCACCTCTCCTAAGCGACCACCTCTCCTAAGCGACCACCTCTCCTAAGCGACCACCTCTCCTAAGCGACCACCCCTCCTAAGCGACCACCTCTCCTAAGCGACCACCTCTCCTAAGCGACCACCCCTCCTAAGCGACCACCTCTCCTAAGCGACCACCTCTCCTAAGCGACCACCTCTCCTAAGCGACCACCTCTCCTAAGCAACCACCTCTCCTAAGCGACCACCTCTCCTAAGCGACTACTTCTCCTAAGGTGACCGCATCTCTTAAGCGACCACCTCTCTTAAGCGACCACCTCTCCTAAGCGACCACCTCTCCCAAGCGACCACCTCTCCTAAGCGACAACTTCTCCTAAGGTGACCGCATCTCCTAAGCGACCACCTCTCCTAAGCGACCACCTCTCCTAAGCGACCACCTCTCCTAAGCGACCACCTCTCCTAAGCGACTACTTCTCCTAAGGTGACCGCATTGCCTAAGCGACCACCTCTCTTAAGCGACCACCTCTCCTAAGCGACCACCTCTCCCAAGCGACTACCTCTCCTAAGCAACAACTTCTCCTAAGGTGATCGCATCTCTTAAGCGACCACCTCTCCTAAGCGACCACCTCTCCTAAGCGACCACCTCTCCTAAGCGACCACCCCTCCTAAGCGACCACCTCTCAAGCGACCACCTCTCCTAAGCGACCACCTCTCCTAAGTGACCACCTCTCCTAAGCGACCACTTCTCCTAAGGTGACCGCATCTCTTAAGCGACCACCTCTCCTAAGCGACTACCTCTCCTAAGCGACCACCTCTCCTAAGCGACCACTTCTCCTAAGCGACCACCTCTCCTAAGCGACCACCTCTCCTAAGCGACCACCTCTCCTAAGCGACCACCTCTCCTAAGCGACCACCTCTCCTAAGCAACCACCTCTCCTAAGCGACAACTTCTTCTAAGGTGACCATATCTCCTAAGCTACCACCTCTCTTAAGCGACCACCTCTCCTAAGCGACTACCTCTCCTAAGCGACCACCTCTCCTAAGCGACCACCTCTCCTAAGCGACCACCTCTCCTAAGCGACCACCTCTCGTAAGCGACCACCCCTCCTAAGCGACCGTATCTCCTAAGCGACCACCTCTCCTAAGCGACCACCTCTCCTAAGCGACCACCTCTCCTCAGCGACTTTATCTCCTATTCGACCATTTTCCCTAAATACCAAACTTTCCAGTCAAATCATAAAAGTCGGAACCTCTCGTAAGCGACCGCGACCACTTTCAAAGCACTAAGCAACCACTTTATGCATCATAAGCAAAAGTACAAGAAAATGCTGCTCAATAGTTCTTCCAGAAAATGTATTATTGTGTTAAAAGCCATGTTAGCAGAGGAAGCGAAACCCTTTACTAATAGGGGACACTTAACTAAGATACATATAATACATAGAAAATACATATAAACTAAAGTCATCTTCAAAAGGGATGCTAAAAACTAGTTAAAGTCCCTTTAATGTAAGCACATTGCATTTTTAAGTAATGCAATAATACATTTATTGCTTATACATGTAGTCCATTCAAAGAGACCTGGTTCATCTGTACTCTGAAAGCTAGAAAAAGAAATACAACTTTGGACCCAACACCCTATAAAAACCCCAGTTCTAACCATAGAGGGCCACTGACTATTCTGATCAACGCCATGCACATATTGAGCTTCCCCTCAACCCTCCCCCTCCCCCCCCTCCCCCCCCCCCTCCCACGCCCAACTGGAAAGACGGCCGGATATACAGAGGTTTATGTCTGTGTCTTCAGTGCATTTATTTTCTTTGCTTTTATTTCTCTGGCAGCTTTGGTTCAAAGTATCGCTCCACACGTACCGGCATTATCTACAACAACGAAATGGACGACTTTTCCACTCCTGGTAAAAAGAACGCTTTTGGCGTGGAGCCGTCGAAGAGCAACTATATCGCACCTGGAAAACGTCCCATGTCATCCATGACCCCGTCAATATTTGTGGATGCTATGGGCGTCCCTCGTTTGGTGGTAGGAGCCTCAGGCGGCACAAAAATAACGACTGCAATTTCTTTGGTGAGATATTTGTGCATCATGATTTTATATTTGAAAGTTTGATAGTCTGTTTAAACCTCCCAACATTAGATCAGGTTTTTCTGGAAACAGAGCGTGCCTTTAGTGGGTCATTTGTCATCCTTGGCTGTTTAAAGTAATTGCTGCGGAACGAGCGGAACGAGTGAGCAGCAACATAATCAGGATTTAAGAGAAATATATGAGAAAAAATATAAGCTACGAAAAATCTCGAATTGATCGCTTTTTACCAGAATTCACTACGCCACGAACACATTTTGGGCCAGAATGCACTGCGAGATTTGTAATATTTTGGTCCAACATCGGAACTCAATACACCTTATTCCAAAATGGCGGCCATTTTATTATTCTTTTATATTCATGTAAATTAGCCCTCTTGGCCTCGTCAGCATGTGGAAAATACAAAGGAATTTTCAAGCGAAAACGAGGCCAAGAGTGCTAATTAACATGCATATAAAAGAATAATATATTGGCCGCCATTTTGGAATAAGGTGTATAGCGTTCCGCCCAGATTCTAAAAATAGAATTGGCGCGCAGCATCATGGGATTGAAATGCGTACAAACATTCAAGAACTATGCAAGAAGTTACGAAAAAAGCAAGTGCTACGAAGCACTGTTCTTGGGTACAATTCGACAATTATCCACAACATTTACAGGAATCGCAAAAACTGGTGTTTCCGTGGCAGCCATTTTGAAATATTTGTCCGCATTTCGATCCCACAGTGCAATGCTGCCAAAGATGACGTCACCTGGGCGGAACGCTATTGTCGAAGGCTACCGCGAGTTGAGCGAGGTCCGTCATATTTACAAGTCATGGAAAGAAGAATTACTTCACCTTTTATTCCGCTTGCGTTTACTGTCCTTCGTGGTTCTAAAGTTTGATTGACTGTAGATGAAACACCGAAGTGTGACCATTCAAATGAAAGCTATATTGAGAAGTATTTCCTGTGGTACTGTTTATCATGTTGTACAAGGTGGTTCTAAATTCTGAGATTGTAGATGAAACACCTAAGTGTGACTATTCAAATGAAAGCTATTAAAAAGTACTTTCCTGTGGTACTGTTTAAATCCAGTACAAGGTGGTTCTAATATTTGAGTCTGTGGATAAAACACCAATGTGTGACCATTCAAAAGTGATTCAAATTTCCTGTGGTTCTGTTTATTATGCTGTACAAGATGGCTAACTTTTGAATCTGTGGGTGAAATTCTAAAATGTGACCATTCATTGAAAGTTATTGTACTTTCCTGTGGTACTGTTTATAATATTATGCTGTACAAGCTAAGGTGGCTATAATTTTTTTAGTCTGTGGATGAAATCCTACAGTGTGACCATTCAAATAAAAGCTATTCAGTAGTTCTTCCCTGTGGTACTGTATGTTATGCTGTACAAACTGGAACCCAGCAACGCTTGGGTCTGTGTATGAAATCCTAAATTGTGACCATTCAAATGAAAGCTATTGAGCTGTGTGCTTCTATTTGACGATGTTTTTATGTATATTTTGGAACTAAAAGTTGGTTTTGTTTGTTTTGCTGGTTTATAGGTCGTTATGAATTACTTCTGGTTCAACCGAAATCTCTCGGAAGCTGTAGTCGAACCCAGGCTCCACCATCAGTTACTTCCGAACTACATTCGCATCGACAAAGACTACCAAATGCCCCTCGCCATTCAAGCGGGACTGCAGAGTCTTGGACACGAGGTTAAGAATATGAGCTTTTACGCAGTTGTACAGGCCGCGGCCACAAGTGCTGATGGGAAACTTTATGGCAAAGCAGACCCCAGAAAAAACTCCTTTGCGGCAGGATTTTAAATAGTGGTTGAAGTGAAGAAAAGGCGGGTCACGTTTTTAACCAGTTAAACATTATGCTTAAAGACAGCAGCTGGGTATACATCCCAATTTCAAATTTGTAGAACTAAACGCCCTTAATTTAAGACAATTAATTGTCCCGCCGATAACAAAATTTCTCTCACCTTATCATTTCCATGTTATATCACCAAATATGCAACTTAATTGGATAAAAAGATTCTATAGAGTAAAACAAAATCAGTAGTTTGAAGGTAAAGTGCAGCGGAATCCACCGTAGGAAAAAAAGATGGCGGCTGTTCATTTTACCACAATACTTTGCGGACCTAACACAGCACATAAGGCACAAAGAAAGCCAAATTTTTTCAATATTTGTTCCAGTACTAAGGACATCGTGTAGACTAGGTTTGAAGATTTTAGAACTTTTCGTTACATTTTTATGAACGTTGTTAAGGTTTCTGTGCGCTAAGAATCATGGGTAAAGGTACCAGTCGCCATCTTTTTTCCTACCGAGGATTGCATGGATGGAAGTGGATTACAGGTGACCTGATTTTTATTTCGTCAAGATATGAAAGTGCCATTCTTGTGGAACGTTGACTTTTTTTGCCGTGGGTGTATGTTTTGAAATCAAAACTTCGAAGGGTAGACATGCTTGATTGTTCCATACTCCACCACTTGAAGTTTATGGTCTTTATGAACTTTCATAAACCAGTGTCACATAAAACTTTGATTACATGATGTGATCAAAGTTTTATTATGTCACTGGTTTCCAAACGACAGCGGTTACTATAGCAACGCCGGCCAGCTTATTGCCCTTTGTTTGGCATAATGTCGTTTTTCTAAAAAATCTAGTTGGATACTTCATGATAAAAATTTCAAGTTTTGTAGTACTCACGTATCACTAGCTGCAGACGAAGTTTCAAGAACATTTTTATGATGGTTCTCGCGAGTAAATCAATAATCATTTTTTAGGGTATGATAGGCGAAATAGTAATAAAAAGCAAATAATTTCCAGAAAGCAAAATACATAGAGCAATAAAGATATTATTTGAAAACAACCAGCTGCTAAAATAATGATTGCAAAGTAAAGGACAATCATTATTTTAACGGCTGGCTTAGGAAGCTCCTGACCATAATCATGAAAACACGATATATCGGCCCAGACATTGTAAAGTCTACGATACATATTATGGGCTATAGGAAAATGCATTTTAACTAATTAAGAAAAGTTTTATTTTTCTCAAATAAAGTTAGTTTACTCACACTGCACATGCACATATACTTTGAAGTAGTCCTGTCTTTGCTAGTCGCTTCTTCCCATATATATTTCGTGAACACAACTTAAAAAGCAGAAATAGGGCCAACATTCTTTAGGTTTTGGTAACCAAGCGTTTTCTTCGATCCAATCCCAGGCGCGGGCGCTGATTGCTTGATTTCCTTCCCCCCCCCCCCCCCCCCCCCCCGTGTTATCCCTAAAAACGGTTACCGTAGAATTCCGATGGCAACGGAAGTAATGAAGTAAGTAATGTTATTTTTTTTGGCATATACGTCTCGGAACGCCTCACAGGATTGGCTGAGGAAACAATAAAACAGAACAGAATAATGGACCCTAGCCTCGGGGGGTATTGAATAAAGTTTTGTGCGGGCCGCGGATGCTCAGCCCCGAGGTCCAAACCCTTACCCTTTCATATACCTGTCATTGAAAATGATACCCCTTTCTTATACCTTTCATTGAAAATGGTACCTCTTTCATACGACTTTCATTACAAATGGTACCCCTTTCATATAGCCTTTACGTGCGTCTGTTTGATATATTTTGATAGGCCTTTTTTATAATACTTAAATGGCAGTTTTCCCTGCCTTTTTTCATACTTCAACTTACCCTTTCCTATACTTCGTGAAATCCCTACCCTTTCATAGACCTCCAGCCTTAAAAAGGTACCCTTTTCGGGCGGAGCATCCCCGTATAGCCCATTATATATAATAAAATCTCTAAGTGTGTCCGACGACGATACCGGCCGTGTCACTTGCCGTTTACTGTGTGTTTTTAACTGGATTCGCAATAGAGAAATACTGTCGTGTTCGTGAACAGTCGATGTTCAAAATGACGCATATAGAACGTGTCAGCTTCAGTATATGTTTGCAGTGCTGATCTAGCTGGAGGGGTTCCACTGTATGTTTTCTTTAACGTTTTGTTTGCCAAAAACAGAAACAAACATGTGCAAAAAATATCGTTTGCGGTAATACGTTAATTCCAGAAAAGAAAATAGTTATTCATGTAATAATTAACTACAGAAGCTCATAACACGTGATAAGCTTCTGTTAACTATTATAATTCAACACATTGATACACTGCCCAAATATGGTAAAAAAGTTATCGATATGCGTTATGTCTACATGACATATAACCAGCGATGGCGGTAAATCTCGCATTTTGAAGGAAAGTGAAAATGACTGCTGGCTGCAATTTCGTATTTTGTGGCAAAAAAGTGCGTGAACTATTAGTTAAAAAGGGAAAAGAAAGAAAAAAAGAGAAGAAAAGAAAACAGAAAAAGTATTGTTCACATGATTGGACAAAAAAGGCGCGAAATTTTCCCGTTGTCGCGGTCACGGTACTGGTTGCAGTGTTTCTTGGCGTAGCTGAATGAAAACTGGTTCAAAGTTTGACCGCTCGACAAGGAGTGAATGAAGGAGCACAATTTTCGTAAAATTCCTTTGGTAATCACCTCTGGAATATGATATAGGCTTGATGCTTCCTCAGAATAGTTTCTGATCTCGTTATTACGACTGTAGGAGCTAAGAAACGAGCAAGTTTAAATTTGTAAACAACGTTGATCGACTCAGCTCGTACTTCGATGTTTAAAAATTTGGTGCTGATGGAAGGGAATAAAAAGCCAAATCAACTACAGGTATGTTTTAACCGTTTCTTGTATCCTTTAGCTGTGAATTTTTGTAAGACATAGTTCACGCTGCAGTTCTTTCCGACTTTTCGCCGCTATGTTTAGGTTCGTAGCCGTGTGTTTGTTCAATTTGCTTTGATTCTGAATTGACCTTTTCAAGATACGAAACACTTGTAACTAAGATATTCTATGCCATTTTACTGTGTTTTAATTCTGGTAGTCACTACTTTGTCCCGTTCTTTGAGTAGACGAAAGCTCTTTGTAGAAACTCTCAATTGATTGTGTACACTAAATTAATTTTAGCTTAGCAAAAGTTTCGGCATTCGCTGTTGTTGTTTAAGAAATGGTGCGAGGCAAAATATTGTTGTTAGCCTTTTTACTTAATGAAAGGTTGTATAATATCTCAATGAATTTTTTCTCGAAACTGTGATTTGTTATCAATGTGTTGAATTACAAAACAGTTATAGTGTTCAAGCTTGCACAATATTGACAAAGGCGCCACTTTCATTCATGAACTGTGTGATGTTGCAAGTTTCGCGCGGTAAAACATATGTAAGCTTTTTTAAATAAAAGGCTTGTTGGCGATATTTTTCCTTCAAACTGTGCTTTGTTATCAATGTGTTGAATTATAAAACTATTATAGCGCTCAAGCTTGCGTGATATCGCCTAATTTTAGCCGACTCGGCCTAAGGCCTCGTCGGCTAAGTATTAGGCGATATCACGCGCGCTTTCGCGCTATAATAGTTAATTATAGCGCGAAAGCGCGCGTGATATCGCCTAATACTTAGCCGACGAGACCGTAGGCCGAGTCCGCTAAAATTAGGTTTTATAATTCAACACATTGATAACATAGTACAGTTTGAAGAAAAAATATCGCCGACAAGCCTTTTATTTTAAAGAAAGCTTACATATGTTTTACCGCGCGAAAGTTGCAACATCACACAGTTCATGAATGAAAGTGGCGCCTTTGTCAATATTGCGTAAACTTGAACACTATAACTGTTTTATAATTCAACACATTGATAACAAATCACAGTTTCGAGAAAAAATTTATTGAGATATACAACCTTTTATTGAGTAAAAGGCTTACAACAATATTTTACCTCGCGCCATTTCTTTATAATACACAACAAACAGCGAATGCCAAAACGTTTGCGGAGCTAAAATTAAATTGAGAGTTTCTACGAAGAGCTTTCGTCTACGTAAAGAACGAGACAGAGTAGTGATTACACGAATAAAAACACATGCAGTAAAATGGCATAGAATTTCTTTAGTTACAAGTGTTCGTGTCTTAAAACATATGGTTCAATTCAGAATCAAAACAAATTGAACAAACAAGCGGCTACCTAAACATAGCGGCGAAAAGTCTGAAAGAACTGCGCCGTGGACAGTATGTCTTTCAAACATTCACAGATAAAGGATACAAGAAACGGTTAAAACAACGTTACCTGTAGTGGATGTGGCTTTTAGTCCCTTCCATCAGCGCACTAAATTTTCAAACATCGAAGCACGCGGACTGAGCTGAGTCGATCGCTGTTGTTTACAAACTTGCTCGTTTTAGTTCCTACAGCCGTAGTGGCGTCAATTCGCTTAAAACAAAGATCAGAAACTTTTCTGAGGAAGTATCAAGTCTAATCATATTCCAGAAGTGATTACTAAAAGCATTTTCACATCTTGTCGAGCGGTTGACTTTGAACCAGCTTTCATTCACCTTCGCCAATGCAAGAGACTCTGCACTGCGACCGCGACAACGCGAAAATTTCGCGCCTTTTTTGTCCGATCATGTGTCAATAATTTTTCTCTTTTCTTTTCTTCTCTTTTTTTCGTTCCTTTCCCTCTTTTATCTAATGGTTCATGCATTTTTCTCCCAAAAACACGAAAGTGCAGGCAGCGGTCATTTTCACTTTCCTTCAAAATGCGAAATTTACCGCCATCGTTGGATATAAGTCATGTAAGACAGCGTATATCGATAACTTTTTGACCATATTTGGGCAGTGTATCAATGTGTTGAAGTTATAACACTCATTAGATTGCTTTCCCTTTGCTTCCTTGTTTTTCACCTAATTAATTGGGCGTAGCGACCAAGTATTAAAATGCAGTTTGGTCATACACAATTGTGCAGTATTGCGCAACTCTGGGGATGGCGGGATTTTTCAAACCTTCACCGCGGTCACACGTCCGAGTCTTTTTTCGTTTTATTTGGTGGGATTCATTTAGTATCAAGTGGAAACGTGGGCAAGGATGTGTAAAATAATTAGTTTATGTAACTATCTTTTCATCTTTCCGGCTCAAAATAACGAGCTTCTTTTCGATCGTTGAAAACTAATCAAAACGCTTCGTGCCTGAGCAAAATTGTGTTGGCAAATGGCGCCGACAGTTCTGCGGTTCATAGTTTTTAAACGCTTAGAACTTTTTTTAGTAAACTTTCAAAACGTTTGGCGAGTTGACAGTGTATTGTTAATATATGAAACTTTTAATAAACAGTGAAAATGACAACCTTAACTTTGAAGTACTTTGGTTAACTTTTGCAAATTTCTCTCGTTTGACCGCGGTGGAGTACCGTATTTTCTCAATTAAACGCCCCCAGCGTTTATTTCAAACTTGGCCTAGTGGACCCGGCGTTTCTTTGAATCAGCAGTTTGTTCTCGCCCGCCATTTTTTAAGAAAGGGTTATTATTCGTTTTACTTGGCAGCCGTGTACCTTGCCCTTAAATCTTAAGTTTATTATACCACAAATAAACGTTTGAGGGGCTTACTTTCAACTTCCTCTATTATACCCGGCGTTTATTCGGGGCCCGGCGTTTAATCGAGAAAATGCGGTACACCTGTGACACCTGTTGTTTGTTGATGCGAGGCGAACGTCACAAAGTGCGAGTTGTGTTTTCTCTGTTGTAACTAACAGTTTCATATTCAATATGCGTAAGGAAATTACTCAAGAAGACACTGCGAAAGTATTTGACACTCGCGATTTTTAAATTCTACGACAATGATACCTTCATGACGGAAACCCGCTAACACATGTTTATATTCCACATGGCTTGGTTTCCTTTGCTCTCGTAGGGGATTATCTTGAGTAATCGCCGCTAATTGTCAACTGTCTGAAAGGGAGTGCGGGGCTAAAACAATAGCAAAACAATGGAATATATTCACCTCAACATATTCCCCCGACATATTCCCCTCTCAACACCAGCTAACACCCAAAGTTGCAAACAAAAATAACAGCCAAGCAAGAAAAATTTGTCACCAACTTTAAGAATTCTTACATTTTGAACACAACCGAGCAATTTTTTAAATTGAACACAGACGATGATCGTTCCGAAATACTGGATTACTGGATTCTACTTACTGCTGCGATATCTTGACATTGCTTAGCATCTTGGCATCCGTTTTTAAAACACAGATTAACAATCTTGCTGTCTTCTAGTTAGTGTTATATAGTTGCTTATCATTGTATAATTTTTCTCCTTCTAATTCATTGTGTGTGGCAAAATAAATAAAATAAAAAAAAAATAATAATTGGAATAGTAAACGTTTTTAGTACACGGCTTTTCTGTAAAGCAGTTAGTTACTGATGTAAACACCGTGTTTAAATAAAGTTTATTCATTCATTCATTCATCTTCGAACAATACCTCAGTCACTTCTGCAACGCTAAACTGCGCGTTATCATAAGCACTTCGAGGTTGTTCAGTCGCGAGCTCCTCGCCTAGCTTACTGCTTACATTTAACGAGCCACTGAAACTGTTCCGAGTAAGAAACAAGTCGTCTGCTGAGTCACTCATGTCTTCTGATCTTGGAGTAAATAAAGCACAGACACGACGCAAAACATGTTTGTTCTGTACGAAATCCCCGTGCGTACGTTCAGCATTTTTATTCTATTGTTTTCCACACATACAAAGGCATTCCGATATATGCATTGCACAAAAGCGTTTGTTTGTCATTGGGCAGTCAACCTCGCCCATGTGGAATATAAGCCGGTTATTTTTAGGCACCTCGTGGATACGTGATTTAGGGTGTGTTCACACTTGGTGCCCGAGCACGGTGCCCGAGTACGATTATTGCTGGGCACTAATGTGAACACACCATTTTTTCAAGTACCCACGCCAGAATTCGGGCACGGTGGCCGTGCCCGAGTACAAGGTCGAGACCTTGTACTCGGGCACTAAGGTGGGCACTGGTTCCCAGTGTGTACGCGTTTTGCGTTAGTTCCGAGGCACTTTACCCACAAACCACTGCTTTGCGTACCCACAATTCCCTGGTACACTCACTTGTTCGTGGTCAAAAATGGCGGCCGACGGAGCAAAGTGGAGCAAGGACGAAACTAGTGCGCTAATAGATGCCTACAGCGATGCCAAAACGTCTGCAGACCCAATGACAACGAACAAGGACCTTTATACCACAATTAAGAACCTTCTTCGTGAAAATAATAATATCGAACGCTCCACGAAACAGATCGAGACCAAGATGAAGAAACTGAAATCTGGTTATAGCAAGCTGAAGGACCGTATGAAGGTATCCGGAGCTGAACGTCCCTATGACTCCAAAGCTCTCACCAGTGTGGAGAAAGGTGCCTTCCAACACTGGGATAAGCTTGACCGCATCCTGGGTAGGTTGAATTCTGTCATGAAATTGCCATGCTAACCCGCGAGAGTGGAGAGGAGACAAGGACATAATGTGGGGCAGTTGTCTTTTATGAGAATTTTTACCCTAGCCTGAGGAAAGGAAATGAAACTTTATATGTTCAAGTTTCCCCACCTGGGGAAGCCGATCGACCCCCCTGAAAATATAAAAGAACAATTCTCTGTTTATAATAGACTAAAAATTTACAGCAGACTTCAATGTTTATAACAGACTTCAATGTTTATAATATACTTCAAGAGGAAAGGGATTACAGTATTTTTATTACTTTCTACTAAGTTTCAGTTTGTTTTAATAACAGATGCCAAATGATGCAATGCTTAAATGAATAAAACCTCCAAAATACAGCTTTTGGTTTAATCTGAACTGAAATGATCCCTCAAGCATTTTGATCATTATTATCACTATACATTTCTAGAATATGAAGTTATAGTACCCATACCCGATTTTCTACACTATGGGGCAGTACGTGTGATGGTGGTATGATTTTATTTGTATATTTCTAAAACTGTTTTTCTTGATAAAACCAAGCAAGACCAACTGTGAGATTAGTGATATGGGATATGTACAATTTTACTTTAAGGGTTATAGTCCATGCTGTTGTCACTGTATTTTTGTCATCCAGGTACTCACCCAGTTGAAGACCCCCCAGAAGAACATTTGATTGAAAGCTTAGCTGATAATAGAGAAGAATGCAATGAAGCAGAATCAAATGCAATAAATGAAACAGAGTCAAGTGCAGCAGAAACAGAATCAAGTGCAGTTAAAGTAAACACAGCTCAGACATCAAAAGCACCAAAGAGAAAAAGTGGTAGGTCTGGTGCCCCAAAGAAAAAACCTCGCCTGTGTGATGTAGTGGAACAATCAAATGAACAGATGAAGCAGATGCATGAATACATGCAGGGCAGTTCGGTTACAGCAGAGGCACGTTCTAAAGAAAGAGAAGAAGACCGAGAATTTTTTCGCCAAATGTTGGGTATGATGTCCCAAACTATGATGGGAATGACGCAAATGTTCATGCAAGGAGCTGGTCCAGGATATCATCCACCAAACCAAGTATATGCTCCTCAGAGTGTACAACCGAACTACACCTTTCCTTCTAGTGGCATGGGCTGTGGTTTGTATACTTCACCAACAAGGTCATCATATGCATCGTCAAGCTCAGTTACAAGTGAACAACCATCACTTGAAGAAAATGAGTTATTTAACTTGCAGAAACTGTAAATGCAGTTGCATGTTTTAATACAACAATAATAATGTGGGCTTTGTTGTTATGTTGAGTTAAACCGGTGATAGTTGTTTTAATCCACAACAGCATATTAATGTTAACGTGTTCATTACACACCAAAAAACACAAGAGTTTTTATAACTAGAGTACTATTTAAAACAAAGCCTATTTGTCACTAAGCTAAAAAAAATTAAACATACGATGTGTGGAACTGTTTGCAACAGCTTCTAACAAATGTTAACATTTAGCTATAATGTAGTACTTTTGAACAGGCATGGCTTGTCTGTTGCCTTAGCTTATTGTCGTCCTGACGTTGAAAAATATGAATTCATACAGGCCATGTTTGTATAGGTTTTCTGTTGAGTTGTACAAATAATGAGCCAATATCAACATATTGATATTGTATACTTCGGTTTCTGTTAGCTGCTGTTTGTTTATAAAGGTACTCAATTTGTATCTCCAGAAAGTATCCATACCCTCTCAATGGGAGGCAATTAACTTGGTAGCCCAAGTTAAGCTATGTTGCCATACACAGGAGGGGTATGCATATTTTGTGGAGATGCACAATATTTAATAGCATACCAAAGAAACAACAGTATTTATAACAAGAGTGCTATTTAAAACAAACCCTATTTGGCATAAACTAAATAAACAAACGATGGTTGGAACTATACTGCAAAATAAAACAATTGAATTTTTAAACAGGTATGGCTTGTCTTTTGAAAACTATGAATTTTTACGGGCCATGTAATTTATGGGTTTTTTGTTCAGTTGTAAAAATAATGAGCCAAGACGTTCCTAATGACGTTGGAATCGTGAGTTGCATCACCATCATCATTGAAGGGATCAGGCCTTGGTAGGTCACCAATTTCATCTTCGCCCAGCCTGTTCCACTCTTCAAGGTAGCACTCCTTTAGCTCTTCACACATGTTGTGCAGGATGCAGGCTGATGTAGCATGAAGAACAGTTTTGTCAAGTTCACAATCTAGCGGCTTGAGCAGACATCTCCATCTTCCCTTAAGCCGTCCAAATGCTCTCTCAATCTGGATGCGTGCGCGGCTAAGTCTGTAGTTGAAATGCTCTTTTTCTGGTGTGAGATTACTGCCTGGATAATTCTTCATTAAATTCTTGGAAATGGGGTAAGCTGGATCACCGATAATAAATGGCTCAATATTGTGGTTACCAATAACCCGAGACAAATTTGCATTATTCGGTATCAACCTTCCCTCTGTTATCATCTTGCCTATTTGTGAGCGCCCAAACACCCTCGAATCATGTGCTCGACCAGGCCAGCCAGCAAACACATCAGTGAAGCAACATTGGCTGTCACAAACACCTTGTAGAATCACAGAATGGAAACATTTCCTGTTGTAGTAGTCAGCGTGGTGGATGAGGGGGGCTTTTATGGGTACATGGGTACCGTCAATGGCACCCAAACACTGGAAAATCCCACTTTCTTTGGAAACCATTTATTATTCTTTGAAAGTTTATACCCCTTTGTAGCCTGCTAATGATGTTTATCTTGGAACGAACCAAGAGCTGCATAGCTTCATTAACTTTCATGCATGCTGTCGAAGTACCGATTCCAAATTTGTCTCCAATCTCCCTGTAGTCCAATCCTTTCCCCAGGCGTTTAAGCAGCATCGCTACGATTGTTCTAACAGGTACAGGGTTGCGCAGTCTGGTTACCTGTCGCTGAAGGCTTTGCAAATCACGTGTCAACTGTTCAAACATACCTTTAGAGATACGATAGCTTTCCAGCCATTTTCTGTCAGGAAAATGAAGGAATTCATGTTCCAATACATTTTCAATTCTTGGAATTTTCCAAACTGCTCGTCCCCGAACTTGATTCCTATCGGCGACAAATGCGAGAATTCTTCTTCTAATTGCAACACAAGTTTCGGTGACAATCCGCGCTAATCTTCGTCTGTTGTCCTCATCCACGTCTTCTCTTAAGTATTTCTTGTACATACACATTATTAAAAAAGTAAAAAAGCCATATAAAGCAGTAATAAAGCAGTAATATCGCACATGCAACGGATACATTATGAAATTTGCGAAGTGAGCACCGTCTCGGTTTATTGAATGTGAACATGTTGATATCTTGGGTACCTTGTGTCTGAACACAGCACCATTTCGTGCCGGTGCCCAAGCACTAGTGCTCAGGCACCAAGTGTGAACAAGGCCTTATTCACCTCGGGTAGCCTGCGTAGCAAGCGTTCCCGTACGAACGAATTTTTCCGCATTCTGGCCGCGCGAAAATGGGGGCGAGAGCAAAAAATCGGAGGACGGGGGTGGTAGTGGGGAGATGAGGGAACGCTTGCCTGCAAACCCCACGATTTTGAAAAACGCCGTTCGTCCACGAACGGGGCTCCTCATTGGTGCGGTGTGGTCACCTTGAGTGACAGGTTTGACAAGTAGCTATCAAATTTTCACGCAAAATATTTTGAGCGTGACTTGAGATCAAAATGGAGCTCGGAGAATATGTGAAAGATTTTGAAACGTGTTTGAACAAAGTTATTCAGTGTTGTTTCTCCATTGCAAAGCATAATTCGGGATCCAGACGAAGAGGTAAATTGTATGGGGATGACGGCGTGCGATTTAAATGAAAAACTGGACTGCTTGGACGATACACAAAGGGAAATTTGGAAGAACGCACGTATTTACAATGTAATTAGTCAAAGTTACACAAGGATTTCCTCGCTTAAAAATGTAAAGGCATGGAAAGAAAACAATACGTACCTTATTCCTCTAATATAATAGGCCAGGAAATGTTTTTCTTAGACTTGAGTAGACCCGTTGAAAAAAATAATCGTGGTTTAGTTTGACTGTTGTCGTCCATGTCTATTTGTAGTAATCGGTAATGCCTATTTTAAATTGGTTGGATCGTTGGATTGATACAAAAAAGGCGAGTCAAAGGCCAAATAATATCCAAATCCAGTCATTAAGGTTTAGACTTTCTCAAAAACTTAATTGACACCACGATTTCATCCCAAATTTTAAAGTTGAAAGTGATCTATTTCGGCGGCTGTTTGTTTTTATCGGCGTTGAATTGAAAGTGGCAAGGCTAGTGTGGACCGATTCGAGTTTTATTTTGGTCACAGCAAAATATAAGATGAAATGAAGCTGAATGATTAGTGCTCGTACCATAGAAAAGTCAGAAAATAGCGAGGAAAGCGAAGATTGATTTTGAACTAGAAATATTAACCGTAAACAAACACAGCAGTACAGTCGCGCGATGAGTAGTTGAGCTGAGCAGTGTTATATTTTTATAAGCGGGAATTATTTCACCGGCTCTGTTAACCGGTGTTGGATTCAATAAGTCAAAGCAAGCAAATATACGGATATTTCTTCTAATTTAAGTCGGCATTGTTTTGAAATGGCGAGGAGGTTTATTGATTCCATGAATCTGTGAAGAGATTTCAACCGTTTACGTTTTCAGTTTCAGTTTATCGTTTGAAGGAAGTAAAATTCTACATCCGGTTATCTGTAATTGGCTTATTTGTTGACAAGCTGTCAATCGGCAAATGAAATCAACCGTGACAAATAGGTGGGCGTTTTTCAAAATCGTGGGGTTTGCAGGCAAGCGTTCCCTCATCTCCCCACTACCACCCCCGTCCTCCGATTTTTTGCTCTCGCCCCAATTTTCGCGCGGCCAGAATGCCGAAAAATTCGTTCGTACGGGAACGCTTGCTACGCAGGCTACACCTCGGGCGAATCACGTATCCCCTCGTTGCCTAAAAATAACCCTTAGTTAAACGAACATGAAGAAGATAATTAGACGAATACATACATTATAGCGCTTATTTAATAAGAAGTGAACAGTGGACAGCGAAGGAAGAAATATAAGCGTGGTAGGAATCCCAATTAATTTCACTTCTTTCGGTTGTTTGCCTTTCATTAATTTTTATTTCGTGAAGTTGAAGGAACAGACTTTGGGTGCAAAAATTCACCGCCGAGAGAAGATGTAAACAATGCACGCAGTGTCTTGTGAGTTTTGCTTCCGCTCAGTGAATGATTCTCGGGCGAAAATAACCTTAAAGCGATCACTTTTTCATTTAATTTTCTTTTCTGTGTTTCGGATACAGAGGAATAAAAACTGGATATATTTTCGTGTGTCTGATTGCGAGATGTTTTATGAAACAGCTGCGTTATGCGTTACTGGAAAGGTTTCAAATTACTTTCACATTATGCAAATTGCAACATTTTTACCTCAACTGAAAAAATATATTTCAAAGGGCTAAATTTGTTTCTCTCCTCCTAAATTATCACTTCTGTCGTTAACTTTGATTAAATTTATAAGTTTCATTCAAACTTTATTATAATAACGGCGGGAATACTTCCAGCAAAACTTTCAATTGGAAAAGTTGTTTTGACCTCGGGTCCGGACCAGGCAATTACATCATGGCTTCGAAAGGCCACTTTGCGGCTACATTTGCATTCACTTCAAAAGTGTCGAAAACACAGACCAGCTAGTTACAAGATTTAGCTAAAACCAATAACAACCATTGGGAAACTCTGACATACGGCCTATTTTTCAACGGTAAGTACAAAGTAGGTATCGATATGTACTCGTCTTTTGACACAATGGACACGCTACTTTAATAATTTGCGTGCGATCTCCCACGCTAAGTGTACTGTGTCTTCTTGTTTTAGACGGTTAAACGCGCTTCTTTGTTAGACTGTCACACTATCCGAATACTCCCTATCATCAAACCGTGTGAAATAACGTGCATGCAGATTCCCAAGACAATTATTCTCCAATATGCCTAATACAACGACGCCCACAGCGTCTTGTTTGCATTATAGTTATGTCCGCTAAAACAAGGAAGGGAAAAAGACCGAGAAACTGAATGTATGCAAAGTGTCAGAAACCAGTGATACTCGATTCACGGTTGCTTAATGGCATCATTTACCTCAACTACCAGATCAAACATACAGTTTAACTGTTTTTGTTTTCTCATGTTAAGGTACTGTTATTACGCTCCACTGGGATAACGAAATTTTTAAAATTATGAAAGGAAAAACGAAATGTATGGTAGTTGCAGTACTGATGACGCAGTCGTCAAAATCGCCTCCTTCCGTCATAGCTTATTAAAAATATATGCCCACACAGCGAAAATGTTTCTTTTGTTCTGACAGAGTATTTTCATGTTACCTTTTTCTACAACAAATATTTTCAATTTCATATTTTAAGAACGGCGGTCAAATCTGTCACGTCATTCTGATGCTTAGCTGATATTGACGGGATAAGCTATAGGACAAAGATTCCGCAATCTTTCAAACTGTTCAGGCGCAACAAAATATTTGAACAGAAATATTTGTTCTCCTTTTGTGAGTCTCTCGGCTATCTTAGTTAGTGAACTGAAATAAGCAGAATTCTTGCTAAAGAAACCATGTCTTCGGTTGAATGGCAATCAATAACTACCATTACAGAAAGAATCAAGCTTATGCTCAACAAAGATCGCCTCAGCGATGTGAAGTTTGTGGTTCGAAAGAGCGACGGTGACAGTGAAACTAAACAAGTGATTCCTGCTCACAAGTTTTTGCTGGCGATTGGTAGTCCTGTGTTTGAAGCCATGTTTTACGGTGATCTAGCGGAGACTAGAGACTCTATTGAACTGCCTGACTGTGAGTACGAGAGTCTATTGGAGTTGTTTCGCTTCATGTACAGCGATGAAGTGAATTTAAGCGAAAGTAATGTGATGGGAGTGCTATACTTGGCTAAGAAATACTTGGTGCCAGCACTCGTTGATAAATGCACGAAATATCTGCAAGATAAGTTAGATCCGTCGAATGTTTTCAGCATCCTGCCAAGTGCCTGTGGATACGGAGAGAAAACGCTGGAAGATCAATGCTGGGAAGTGATCGATGACCAGACAGAAGCAGCTGTAAAATCGGATGGATTTGCGATAATCGAGAGGTCGTTACTTGAAGCGGTAGTTGAACGAGACACTTTGAACATCGCCGAAGTCGAATTATTCAAAGGTGTCATGGAATGGGCAACAAAGGAATCAAATCAACGCGGCGTTGTAGCAGATGGGCAAGAGAAAAGAAGAATTCTCGGAGAACGCATCGTGAAAGCTATACGCTTTTCCTTGATGAAACAGGAAGAGTTTGTCTCAGTTGTCCTTGACAGCAAAATACTCACTTATGATGAGGTCACTACTATCCTTAAATGTTTCAATTCATTACAAACTTTTCCTTCGGGATTTCCAGTGACCAAACGATCCAGTCCTCGTTATAACCCAAAACACTGCTGCAGGTTCAGTTCGATGAAGTTTGGTTGGATCAATAGTGGAGTGACTTCCGGCTTTTATTTTTCTGTTGACAGCGAGATAGTATTTCATGGGGTGTACCTGTTTGGTAGCAAGGACAATACCTATTCAGCTTCCCTAAAGCTCGAAAAGGACTTGGACGGATTTGTTCTTGCCTCTACATCAAGTACCTTTTTATCTTTGCCTCACACATCGGGAGAATATTATGGTTTTGCTGTTCTGTTTGAAAAGGCAGTGTTACTGGAAAGAGGTGGCGCATACTATCTTGAAGCAAGCATCGCTGGTCCCAAGTCGTGGTACGGTACTCAAGGCCAGCAAACTCTCCACTGCTCCGGTGTTACGTTTAACTTGAGAGACACTCGTATGCAGTATGCCTCCTTTTCTGATTTAACGAATACCAAACAAGGACAAATTAATGAACTCATTTTCAGCCTTAATCGCTAGATATAACAGTTCTTGATTATTATTCGAATCGAGTTTTCAAAGTGTTCTACAATGGGCATTTTTCTATATTTCATTTCATTTATAAATAAGAATTTAAGGTGGCTCCATATTGTTCAGCCCTCTCGTCTTTTGCATTCCATTACAGCTAGCCCGATGGTGTGGCTAAAAATCTTTTTCTGAAACCAGTAAATCTTTTATCAGTCCCAAAAGTGGTATTCAAATGACGTCACCATTCGTTGCCATGGCAACGCGAAAAGAGGCAAAAAAATACGGTCTTTTGGACCATTTGAGGCTAATAACTTATAAACTACACGGTGAAAGTTTTTGTTTTCGATATATTTTTGTTTAATTGGCAAGAGAAACATTTTAACAATTTTTTAAAAAATTCCGCAACCCGCCACAGTCGGCGACGGCTCCCGCGTTTGGCATCGCTGACCGTTCAGCGTTACTCGCCGCTGTCGCATCTGGGGCTTTTTATCCTCCTTGCCAGTGTCATTCTCGGGTTCTGTCTCGCCCCAGTAAGAAAGAGGAGAAGAGAGACACTGGGAACGAGGTTGATGGGATCGCATCTCGTTTATCTAGTTTTCAGCACGTGACATTAACTGAGTCACGTAATCAAGGCGAAGCAACGGTTGTCAAGATTTTTGTCACGCGAGTCAAAACGATCTTTTTTTACTTATTTGAATGACTACAATTGTGGCCTTTATCAGTTGAACTTCAATACACTGTTCAGTCAAGGGCCCTTTAACAATAAGCCTACTTGTCAATGAGTAAATCGTGAATGTTGTTCCCGTACTTAAAATTAACATTCGTTTACTCACTGAGTTTGCCCCATGCCGCCAGGATCAACATAACTTCAAAACAAAGTTAATAATCTAAACGTCAGACGCCAGCCAAAACATATGGCAACGAAAAACCTTAAGAAATATGTTTTTGTTGTCACTGAGAAAATAAAAAGATCACAAAACAATCGCAAAATACGTCTTTCGAATGTTTTTATATTTTAATATAAACCTTTTTCAACAAAGTGGCCCTTGTTCAGCTGCGTTTCCACGCGATGATCAATCAATTCACCGTTCATTTCATTGAAGTCCAATGTCCTGTCTGTTTATTTATTTGTCTTACAGCGAATTAATATACATAATGTTATGAGTTTGTGAAGCTGAAAGGACACATAACATTAACACCTAATCTAGCCATCTCCATAACATTTTTTTGTTCATTTGACGATACGAAGCTAATACTGAACATGAGCGGTGAACCTGGAGTATCGTACAGGGTGAAAGGAAAGGATAGTGACTTGCACAAAAGGTAAGCATGGTATACATGTATTTTGCGGAATCTTTGACAAGGAGGTGATAATTTGATCCCTGATTGAAGAGCGTCCGTTCACCTGATTTCGGTACAAAACTGTTCAGTGCAAATTAATAATTAATCAATGGCTATAATTTCTCAAGCTGCATTTCACATGCATTCGTTGCTGGGAAGGTTAACGAGATTATTCGGGAGCGCATTGTCTGATCCCGTCTAAGAGCAAAGCCCTTGAACACGCCAGTTGTATGATTATGGCTATGATTATAGGGTCATTTATACGAGAGAAATAAGCCGCGGGTATACTATTTAAAATGGCCCTAATATGTCACTGCTTAAAATAAGCAACTGACTGGCTTTGATAGTCTTTTTCTCTCATGCACTTGGGTCCAAACAGAATTGCTACGTGATAAAAAAAATCTCAGTTAATATGCTCTCCGCCTCTGTGAGCTTTATTATAATATTCGGATATTGCTAGAATCTGATATGGCAGCGCGTTTACTCAGTTAGCGATTGTGATTTTTCTTCGATGTGCGTTCTTTTTAAAGTTCGTCCGTAATCAATGACTGACCTCCGAATGTATTGTTGTATTCGAGTAGTGGTTAGTATCATGACAATCACTATAGCTCCACCATATAAACATACCCGAATAAACAATGATTTTGTGCTCTAGCCGGATATGCAACAAGACCCAAGAAGCACTAGATAAATTTATTGGCGGACGGTGAGCCTATCTTTTTGGTATTTTCGTCGAAATCAAAGTCGCAACGTAATAAAACAACGAGCTTATGAACATCGAAATGAAAACGACTGGGGAAGAATCAAGTCAATTAAAGCATTCGAATTCTAATGAAAAACGACAGTATTTTTAAGTTTTTCAATATCAAACTGTTTACAAAGAAATAAATTAGGCGGAAGTACAGGAAATACGTTTCCATAGGTAGGGAAGACAGTTTATTTATCAATTACAATCGCCAATGAGTCAGTTTTTCTTGATTCACTAAAACGTGTTATGATCTGAAAATACTTCTAAAATGGTTTGAGCCGGCTTTGCTTAAACCTATCCAGACCGGGGAAGGGGGGGGGGGGGGGGGGGGGGGGCTTTTGGAGCCCGCTCGAACTTTGAAGTTGTGTCGTTTCAAAACGGTCGATGCAATGACCACCAAATTTGGAGACTTTTCCTAAAATTTATCTCGAAACATTTTCCCGTTAGCGTCCTTTGTAAACCGACATTGACGTTTCCATAGCAACCGCTTTTTGACACATACATACATACATACATACTTTATTACCTTTCCCCAAAGGGGCTTTTCAAAGATAATTAAAACTAACTAACAAGAATAATCGCAAAATAACTAATTACATTATGATCATAAATATAAATCGTATTTACAAAGATAAATTGAATTAATTAAGTTAAGATTCTAAAAATTCCTTAAGAAGCTTGCACTTTAAAACTTCTTAAAAACCGAGACAGATTTCCTATGTTTTACAAAATTAGCATTTTTCACTTTAATCAAGATTATTTCAAAGCGATAATTGAGCAAATTTTGTATAATTGTTTATTAATTAAGGTTAATTAACGGTAATTTTAGGAAAATGGGGAATTTGAAATGTCAAAATCCAGGATGGCGGATCGAAGTTTTACTAAAGGTCTTTTCTCTCAATAATTTTATTATTGGTTCATATTTTGGATTGTAAAACATTTGCCCACAATAAACTAAGCTTTAGCAGTTCATTTGCTTTATTTTTCGGTGTTTTTGATTTGACCGGTTGAATGAACGTTGAGTTGTCGCCGTGATTGTCGACTAGCTGAGAAAGCAACAACAACAAGTTTATTAGCATTCCCAATTTACATATGGTATAGCCTAAACAAAAATAAAGTAATATAAGTAATAAGTAATAGTAATATAACAAATAACAGGTCGGTTAAATTAATTAATATTTTTAACTGATCGCAGTGGGCCCTTGTCCAGTGGTAAAAGTGACTCTTAATTCGAATGCTTGAAATATATAATATCCTAGTTTTCTGCAAATGAAAGGATCTACATTATTAAAAAGAAATATAATTTTGTTGTGATCAGTTAATACATCATAGTTAGAATAATTAAGTTTGATGTCATGCATCACTTTTTGTCTAATATCTTTGTATCGATTGCAGTACAATAGAAAATGTGTTTCGTTTTCAATTTCGTTAGATTGACAATACTGACATATTCTAAGGTGTTCAGGAATTTTTGGTGTACAGTGTCTTCCAGATTCAATTCTTAGATTATGATTTCCAGATCTAAGTTTAGCTACAGCTTTTCTGTGTTTCGGATTTGTAATATGTTCTAAATATTCAGACTTGCTTACGTCAGTTTTAAAGATGGTGTAGAAATTTAACTTCCTATTAGATCGTATTATTTCCATTTGTTTTCAAATCAATTGCAATTTGTTGCTTTATTTTCTGTACATTATTCTTGATTATTTGTAAATCAGTATAATGATTAAGGGGTTTAATATTATTTTGAGGGCTGATGTTATATTTCTTGAGAAGTTCATTGATTGTAAATATGAAGGATGGTTTTTCATCAGTTGCCAATTGGTGTGAAATGCGTAGGCATTGTTTCGCAACACTATTTTCTGGGAGTGTTTCAAGATGTAACCAAAATTTTATCATTCTTGAAAATATGTTTAGCTGTAAAGAAAGTCGTCCTGTTTCGTTGCGGGACACGACGTTAGGAGCCCTTTTGTTGAGGCCAAGGTAATTTTTGTAAAATTGAGTATGTAGTCTTTCAATTGGGTCTTTTTCCCATTTATTAGGATTGATACTGTCATATGCCCCCCAAACTTCTGAACTATATAGAAGCATGGGAAGAAATAAAGTCTCGAAAAGCTTATTACATATATTGATAGGAAGTTTACTAAAATCAAGATAGCGTTTACGAGCGCGTGTTTTTCAATCTGTGAACGCTGGTCGGGCAATACTGCTAAACAGACCATAAGAGGGTACCCCAAAACAATTACATTTTTGAATATGCCTAGAATTTAGTTTAATGGCAAAATGTAACGCGCGTTTCATTAAAACAAATCAACCGATCCTGTCGATGCAAGAATTTCAGTGTCAAACAAGTGTCAGGTCTGATGGGTGGGGGGGGGGGGGGGGGGTGTCACTCCCTCCCCTGGATCCGCCACTGTAGTTTTGAAAAGTGGCAGAACATATAAGCAATCGAAGTGTAGTAAAAAGAATAAATTTTCCCAATACATGTTGACAAGGCCAAATATTATGCTCTTTAAGCCACTCCCAACCTTCGTGAGACAAAAATTCAAAAAGAAAAAATTATTCGACGAAAATAATAATAATAAATAAATTTATGCATTTGTTAAGTTATAAAGTTTTGTCAGTTTATAACTCCGGCTAACAGTATATTTCCAAAAGGCAAAATGAATTTTGAAAATGGGAGTTTAAAATAAATCATGCACAAAGTAGTGCATAGTTCTCCCGCGGATTTTTTCACCCTTTCTGCACTTCCTCCTCCCGACTAACTGCCCCTGGGTTAAATGGGAGTAGCCGCCGGCGAACTTTTCATCTTTTGGCGAAATTTGAGTAGTCATCCGGCAGTCAGAGGACAATAGAACAAAACTTAGGTCAAATATTGCATGAGGAATGCAAGCATTAGGTTAGTTAAGCTAAACAATTTTATTTCGTTAGAACTCACAATCAGGGTCTTGTTTGAAACCGACTCATAAAAACCACAACAGAAGCCACACGTCTCGCTATGTCACGTCACGCGTGTCAAACCACGCGCTAAGCTGAGGCTGTATATGATGTATGTCAGACGACAAGGACACCTGTTTCTAATTCTGCTTTCAATATAAACGCGAATAATTTGCATAATACAAAAGTCATGTAATAATTAATTATGTAATGTTTTGAAGTCTGCGATGCTGCATAACAAACACCTAATCTAGTCGTCTATCGTGCAATATTCGCTGCCTGGGCGAAATTTTGGTCTTGACTGCAAAATAGACAAGGCATTTTTGTTCATTTGACGATATAAGCTAAAAACATGAGCAGTGAATCCGGGGTAGCGTACAACGCGATGACGGTGACTGGCACAAAAAGAGATGATGACTTGCACAAACGGTAAGCATCGTAAAACTCTTCATTCAGTTGTACGATAGTTGTCAAATACGCGATAATTTGATAATAATCCATGGCTGTAATTTCTCGGCTTATTTTTCATGCATTCGTTGCTCTGAAGGTTCGCAATAATTGTTCACGAACGCGATGACCTTAACTGACACATGAGGGCTCATCCTCGGTGTAAAAACCTGCCAACTCACGAGTGACGTAAAACAAAGAAAACAAAAGGTACTGAAACAATAGAGTGCAAGACAACAAAGGTAGAAAATAAAGGAAAAAGTCACAGATTTTTACACCGAGGTAAACCCAACATGAGGTGCGCGGCGATTAAATATTAAGCAACTGACAGTCGAGCCTCTCCTTTATCTAATATATGCACTTGGTTCTTGTTCTCTGCCTCCGACTGACCTTGTTACAGTTGAACCTCTCTAATACGGACACCGAAGGGACTGAGTAAAGTGTCCGTATGAGAGAGGTGTCCGTATTATAGAGGTCACCACGAAGACGTCGCTGACAGTGTTCAGTAACAAAAACAGTCCCATACTCGTCTTTTAACTGCACTAAATTATACAACATTGAGACACTGTCTATCAGTAGCGTACATCTCAGCTACATACTGTATACGAATCACTGTTTTGAAAGGAAACGAACTACAACCGTCAATGCTGCACGTAATACAAAGTTCAATTCTGAAAACGTCTTTGTAACCACAATTGCAACTGAGGAAAATAATTGTGTTACATATACAAACTATCATCACCTGATCACCAGAGTGTCCGTAATAAAGAGATTAAGTTTATATGAATTTGCTCTCTGGGGCTGAGATTTAATGTCCGTTGTTCGTATAAGAGAGGGTCCGTATTATAGAGGGAGTTTTAAAGAAAATATGTGAGAATTTTGTCGGAACATAGGAAACTGTCCGTATTAGAGAGGTGTCCGCACGGTATTAGAGAGGTTCGACTGTATAATTCTTATTATAATGTTTGCCGAGTGTACGACAAGAAGACAAACACGTGGTATAATTCAAGCCCATATGATCGTCCTACCTTTTAGGGGTAAAAAGTCGTGGTTTGGTACCACTAAGAGTGTCTGAATCGAAACTGATTACTGTCAGAATTATTCTGATCCCCTTTTGGGTATTAAGCCAATCAATATAGAGCAGTTTTCAACTGAGTGTCGTAAAACCAAAACCAAAGTAATTACTCTGACCAATCACAGCAGTCGTAAACAATCCAGTGAACCAATCAGAGCTCGAAGCAATTACATGTCGGCGGCGCCAAGCGCGGGAAAACGCGTGCTAGCGTCACGATTGGTTTTGGTTTTACTTCTGATTGGTCGAGAAAGTGGCGCGAGATTTTTTAGCCAATCACAAAGCGTAGCAATGCAAAACTAAAACAATTGTGTAATTACTTTCGACACTCAATTGAAAACTGCTCTATACCGAATTGGTACCTCTTAGCTTAGCTTAGCTTAGCTTAGCTTAGCTTAGCTTAGCTTAGCTTAGCTTAGCTTAGCTTAGCTTAGCTAAGCTTAGCTTAGCTTAGCTTAGCTAAGCTTAGCTTAGCTTAGCTTAGCTTAGCTTAGCTTAGCTTAGCATAGCTTAGCTTAGCTTAGCTTAGCTAAGCTTAGCTTAGCTTAGCTTAGCTTAGCTTAGCTAAGTTTAGCTTAGCTTAGCTTAGCTTAGCTTAGCTAAGCTTAGCTTAGGGGTCAAAATTAATGTGAGCCACACCCACAAAACAGGTTTCTGTTACCTTTCAGGGGTTCCTTTTAAACTGTCCGACGATAAGCAGTTTTCAATTGAGTGTCGTAAAACCAAAGCCAAAGTAATTACTCTGACCAATCACAGCAGTCGTAAACAATCCAGTGAACCAATCAGAGCTCGAAGCAATTACATGTCGGCGGCGCCAAGCGCGGGAAAACGCGTGCGAGCGTCACGATTGGTTTTGGTTTTACTTCTGATTGGTTGAGAAAGTGGCGCGAGATTTTTTAGCCAATCACAAAGCGTAGCAATGCAAAACCAAAACAATTGTGTAATTACTTTCGACACTCAATTGAAAACTGCTCTATACCGAATTGGTACCTCTTAGCTTAGCTTAGCTTAGCTTAGCTTAGCTTAGCTTAGCTTAGCTTAGCTTAGCTTAGCTTAGCTTAGCTAAGCTTAGCTTAGCTTAGCTAAGCTTAGCTTAGCTTAGCTTAGCTTAGCTAAGTTTAGCTTAGCTTAGCTTAGCTTAGCTTAGCTTAGCTTAGCTTAGCTTAGCTTAGCTTAGGGGTCAAAATTAATGTGAGCCACACCCACAAAACAGGTTTCTGTTACCTTTCAGGGGTTCCTTTTAAACTGTCCGACGATAAGCAGTTTTCAATTGAGTGTCGTAAAACCAAAGCCAAAGTAATTACTCTGACCAATCACAGCAGTCGTAAACAATCCAGTGAACCAATCAGAGCTCGAAGCAATTACATGTCGGCGGCGCCAAGCGCGGGAAAACGCGTGCGAGCGTCACGATTGGTTTTGGTTTTACTTCTGATTGGTCGAGAAAGTGGCGCGAGATTTTTTAGCCAATCACAAAGCGTAGCAATGCAAAACCAAAACAATTGTGTAATTACTTTCGACACTCAATTGAAAACTGCTCTATACCGAATTGGTACCTCTTAGCTTAGCTTAGCTTAGCTTAGTTTAGCTTAGCTTAGCTTAGCTTAGCTTAGCTAAGCTTAGCTTAGCTTAGCTTAGCTTAGCTAAGCTTAGCTTAGCTTAGCTTAGCTTAGCTTAGCATAGCTTAGCTTAGCTAAGCTTAGCTTAGCTTAGCTTAGCTTAGCTAAGTTTAGCTTAGCTTAGCTTAGCTTAGCTTAGCTTAGCTTAGCTTAGCTTAGGGGTCAAAATTAATGTGAGCCACACCCACAAAACAGGTTTCTGTTACCTTTCAGGGGTTCCTTTTAAACTGTCCGACGATAAGCAGTTTTCAATTGAGTGTCGTAAAACCAAAGCCAAAGTAATTACTCTGACCAATCACAGCAGTCGTAAACAATCCAGTGAACCAATCAGAGCTCGAAGCAATTACATGTCGGCGGCGCCAAGCGCGGGAAAACGCGTGCGAGCGTCACGATTGGTTTTGGTTTTACTTCTGATTGGTCGAGAAAGTGGCGCGAGATTTTTTAGCCAATCACAAAGCGTAGCAATGCAAAACCAAAACAATTGTGTAATTACTTTCGACACTCAATTGAAAACTGCTCTATACCGAATTGGTACCTCTTAGCTTAGCTTAGCTTAGCTTAGCTTAGCTTAGCTTAGCTAAGCTTAGCTTAGCTTAGCTTAGCTAAGCTTAGCTTAGCTTAGCTTAGCTTAGCTTAGCATAGCTTAGCTTAGCTTAGCTAAGCTTAGCTTAGCTTAGCTAAGCTTAGCTTAGCTTAGCGTAGCTAAGTTTAGCTTAGCTTAGCTTAGCTTAGCTTAGCTTAGGGGTCAAAATTAATGTGAGCCACACCCACAAAACAGGTTTCTGTTACCTTTCAGGGGTTCCTTTTAAACTGTCCGACGATAAGCAGTTTTCAATTGAGTGTCGTAAAACCAAAGCCAAAGTAATTACTCTGACCAATCACAGCAGTCGTAAACAATCCAGTGAACCAATCAGAGCTCGAAGCAATTACATGTCGGCGGCGCCAAGCGCGGGAAAACGCGTGCGAGCGTCACGATTGGTTTTGGTTTTACTTCTGATTGGTCGAGAAAGTGGCGCGAGATTTTTTAGCCAATCACAAAGCGTAGCAATGCAAAACCAAAACAATTGTGTAATTACTTTCGACACTCAATTGAAAACTGCTCTATACCGAATTGGTACCTCTTAGCTTAGCTTAGCTTAGCTTAGCTTAGCTTAGCTTAGCTTAGCTAAGCTTAGCTTAGCTTAGCTTAGCTTAGCTAAGCTTAGCTTAGCTTAGCTTAGCTTAGCTTAGCTTAGCATAGCTTAGCTTAGCTTAGCTAAGCTTAGCTTAGCTTAGATAAGCTTAGCTTAGCTTAGCGTAGCTAAGTTTAGCTTAGCTTAGCTTAGCTTAGCTTAGCTTAGGGGTCAAAATTAATGTGAGCCACACCCACAAAACAGGTTTCTGTTACCTTTCAGGGGTTCCTTTTAAACTGTCCGACGATAAGCAGTTTTCAATTGAGTGTCGTAAAACCAAAGCCAAAGTAATTACTCTGACCAATCACAGCAGTCGTAAACAATCCAGTGAACCAATCAGAGCTCGAAGCAATTACATGTCGGCGGCGCCAAGCGCGGGAAAACGCGTGCGAGCGTCACGATTGGTTTTGGTTTTACTTCTGATTGGTCGAGAAAGTGGCGCGAGATTTTTTAGCCAATCACAAAGCGTAGCAATGCAAAACCAAAACAATTGTGTAATTACTTTCGACACTCAATTGAAAACTGCTCTATACCGAATTGGTACCTCTTAGCTTAGCTTAGCTTAGCTTAGCTTAGCTTAGCTAAGCTTAGGGGTCAAAATTAATGTGAGCCTCACGCACGAAACAGGTTTCTGTTACCCTTCAGGGGTTCCTTTTAAACTGTCCGACGATAATCCCCGTCAGTTTTACATGGGAGTCCCCCCCCCCCCCCTCCCCCCAGTATTCCAGATAAGAGAGGGGTCTCAGGTAAAAAACCCGGGCTTCCTGACCTGGCAAATCAAATGGCTACTTAAGAAGATTTAAAGAGACCCACAACCTGTTGACTCCTTAAAATTATTCATCGACTCCCTACATTTGAAAGTAAACATGTTTCAACGAAACACGTTTCCCGTAAGCCGTGTTTGCAGTTTCATTGTTTGATTTGTTGTTAATTTCAAAACACGTTTTATGCCAGGTTCTATAATTAAAATATCATCAGTCACCCGCCCACGTAAGCAGCCACGAAACAGTTAATTTGTTCAGCTACTTCGAGTAGGCAACCTCAGGGTGTCACACACCCGTGTTATACAGGTGTTAAATTACTGCACGAGAAATACGGAGACAGGCTCCGTAAGTCTTTATTAAAAATTGAAATTGAAATTAAAAAGGCGTTGTTTACATCCCTTTGCAGGTCAAAGAAGAGGAAGACGTTGATTGCTGTCGCAGTCGTGGCCGTCATAGTTATTATAGCAATCATCGTTGCATTGGCAGTTGTCTATACAAGAGACAGAAAATCCGATGCAGACACGACAACTCCGAAACACATCCATCCCCCACCAACCGGACCCCCAGATGCGGAAGGCCCATACAAGCACGCTGTCGTGGCATCGGATGCAGGCCCCTGCTCGGAGATAGGCCGGGACATCCTCAAGAAAGGGGGTACCGCTATGGATTCTGCGGTCGCATCTTTGTTTTGCATCGGGGTTTTCAACATGCATTCTGCTGGAGTCGGAGGTGGAGGATTTATGGTGGTCTATAAGAAAAGCACAAATTTTGTTGAGGTGATCGACTTTCGCGAAGAAGCTCCAGGGAAGGCCAATAGGACAATGTATGTCGGAGGGAAAATTAGCTCTAGATATGGTAAGTTGGATGTGTGAATTAAAAAATAACTATTCTATGGATTAAATCGTGTTTTGTAGTCTTAGAGGACTGGATAATTTAAAATAGGAGGGGGGTAGGGGTGTGGCCAAGGATCCAGAGAGAAAATGAGACAAAAAGTCTAGGAAATTGAGAGAAGAGATGGCGGAAAGAGGAGTTCCTACGGTGGCGGAAAGCAGGAGAAATGGAGAAGTATTTCGCAACCAGTTTTTGCAAAGCAGAGTGCAGAGTTAACAGAGAGTCAGATACACGACAGGAAGGCTTACTTATCTGTTTATTTTCGAACTGCAGGTGCGACAGCTGCCGGGGTACCCGGTGAGGTGAAAGGATTTTACGAAGCATGGAAGAAGTACGGAAAATTGAATTGGAAAGACCTTATACAGCCCTCCATTGACATGGCGCAAAACGGGTTTCCTTTCGGCTACTCTGCTCGCTACGCCGCGACACGATCATCAGTGGTAAACCGCATCAAAGCTGATCCTGGCATTAAGTTAGTTCAGAAGCTAGTTATCTCTTCTAAAAACATTATTTCAATTAATATACCTGCTATTACTGATAACAGTAAAAATATTTAACCTTCGGACGTATATACAAGCAAAGTCCGACACCCACACCGTGAAACAGAGGGGTGAGAATTAGTTAACTGTTACGTCATTCGGCGTACAATGACGTCATTAAAATTTATAAAGCGGCCATCTTGAATTCACCTTTTTGGATGCAATGATTTTATTTTATTTTATAATCTTCGCTGAGGAATAAATAAGGATAACGCAAATAAATAACATCAGTAGATAAATTGGCTGGGTGACCGCATCAGAGTGGAGCCAATCACCGCTGGCCCATTGCATTAAAAACAATAAAAATACAATTCTGACTAAATATAAACGAACAGACAAATACTAATTATAACATGACACAGGGCGAACGAGGCTACGGGAACCATTGCGAGGGTTATCAGAAAATCGCTTTTATTGTTCCAAAATTAACTAAGAGTCCTAGAATAGACTAGAATTGTGAAAATACCCCAAAACATGGTTGCCATGGAAATAGAAAAATGAGTTCGAAGAAAAAATAAACAGCCACATAAAGCAAGGAATCAGAGAATTAACTCTGTGTGTAAATTATAGTGCTAAAGTCAACCCATTAATTTCCCTGTACTGAGCGTTAGCCCTAGTAAGGAAATGAGGGACCACACGAGGGAAAGAAAAAAATCTTTGACCTCGGTGGGATTCGAACCCACATTCTCATTGCCACGAATTACCACCTTATTACCCACGATCTGCTCCCGTACGGCCTCGTGGCTCAAGCGGTAGAGCAACGGAAGATCTAATCCGGAGGTCGTGGGTTCGAATCCCACCGAGGTCAAAGAGTTTTTTCTTTCCCTTGTGTGGTCCTTCATTTCCCTACTGGGGCTAACGCTCAGTACAGGGAAATTTATGGGTTTACCTTAGCACTATAATTTACACACAGAGCTACATAAAGCGTTGACTTCACAAAATGAAACACATGGGTGACACAACCTCGTTCTCAGGCCTTTCCTTTTTTCTTAAAAAAAAAAAAAAAAACGGGAACGAGGCTTGGGGTGACAACCATCGCCACCCACCACAAAGTGGAGTACAAATCAAGAGTATGGCATAAATGCATCCGTTTGAATCCTGCAATACCAATTACCAGCCCCTCCGTCCCCACCCACTTAGACTGGTAAGTGACTTCCGATTACGTAGGGTGAACGGTGCGAAAACGAACTTCATCGGATTCCATTTCCCAGTCGTCGTGTGTAGCGCTCTTTCATATTTAATGTTGACCAAAAGAAACTATGTCCCCAGACATTAGATTGGTCGACTTCCTACAAATTTTAAGAACCGGAGTCGAGGGGGAACAAGGAACACGATCGCTCGCGATTTTAGCCTTTGTGAATCATTTATTTGCAGCAAACTTCTCTTCAACGAGGATGGTGAAATGAAGAAGCTTGGAGAAATCCTGTACATGCCCAAGTTTGCTAAAACCTTGGAACGAATCCGTGATAACCCCGATGACTTTTACAACGGAGAACTAGCCAAAGATGTAGTTAAAGATATCCAAGATGGAGGTGGTATTTTTACCCTCGACGATCTGAAGAATTACAAAGTGAAATTTCGTCGACCAATGAACGGGAATTTGGGCAACTACTCGTGGTATTCAACACCTCCACCGGGAAGTGGAGTGGTTCTTAGCTTTATCCTCAATATTTTAAAAGGTAAGCAAAATTATGAGACGTTTTTCTTCGGAGAGGAAGCTCTATTCAGGAGCTCCCTAGAATTGGGAGAACAAAACCTACGTTTTGTAACGTTTACTTCTGATTTATCATGATTTATTTTTTGAGTATCATTTTCACAATTTCTATTAGCAATATAACGAATAGCCTGCGAATACAGCCGCCTCTCATTGCTCCCTGCCGCTAAAGGCGTTCGCGTGAGAGAGCGAACGCCCCTAGCGGCCGGGAGCGATCGATGAGAGGCGGCTGTATTCGCAGGCTATATAACGAATGCATCGAATATGTTCTACTTCTTAATATCTAACCTGCGATCAGGCGCTCTTTTTTTTTCGGAGCGGAATAAAAGAGCGCCTGATCGCAGGTTACTTAATATCCTATAAAATATACTAACCGTAATAACCACAACTGAACCTGTCCAGTTACCAACGCATTTTTCATCCCTAACAGTCATGAATAGTGTACCCCGTCGCGTCACATAAAACCATACCAAAACCAAGGTAATTACTCTGACCAATCACAGCAGTCGTTAACAATCCAATGAACCAATCAGAGCTCGAAGCAATTACATGTCGGCGGCGCCAAGCGCGGGAAAACGCGTGCGAGCGAGTCACGATTGGTTTTGGTTTTACTTCTGATTGGTCGGGAAAGTGGCGCGAGATTTTTTAGCCAATCACAAAGCGTAGCAATGCAAAACCATAGCAATTGTGTAATTACTTTCGACACTCATAAGAGGTAGCAATTCGTTCTCAAACGTTGTCCCATGCAGCATACTCTAAAGGGTATCGTAATACCTCTGACAATACAGTGGTCATTTTCCACTGAGTGGCACCAAACCACGATTTTTCACCCATTAAAGGTACGACGATCATCCCCCCCCCCTCCCCCGTCACTTTTCTATGGGAACCCCTCCCCCGGGAAAATTAAAGAAATATTACGAGGTGTTTCTGTTTCGAGTTCTAAACCTTTTTTTTAATTATTACGTTATGTGCCTTCTAGTTTTTCTTTGATGTTATTGGAAGATTGGCCAGAGTACTTTATTAGCAGTACAATCATTAATAAAAGCGTTTACAGGCCATATCGTTTTAAACAACTCATCATAATATACGATCCCTGCAACAAGAATGGCCGGATCTGGGCTTCCAGACCTAGATCAGTCCCGGGAGTAGACTCCGATATTAAGATGAAGGGAGTGCCCGTCGTAGCGTTTGTTTGTAGTTTGGTACCGCTTAGGGTGCTTAAATCTAAAATGACGACCGTTAGAATTATCGCGGTACCTTGTAGGGTATTGAGTCGAACAAACATGACAGAACTGTTTGTCAGTCTACTAGTTTTTATAATTGTCGTTTTATTCATGACTGTCTGTCATGACTGTTTTAGAATTTGTACCTCTGGGGGGGGGGGGGGGGGAAGGCAAAAATCCATTTGAGCCACGCCCATCAAACAAGATTCTGGTACCTTTTAGGGTGTTTTTTGAAAATTTCTGACGAACACCCCCGTTATTTTTATATGGGAGTCCCCCCACCCCGGGAGATCAGTATGTTGGTGAAGAATTTGATGGGTGAAAACTGACAAGAGAGTGATGAGAAAACTAATGAAGTTCGTCGCGGCTGTTGATTCCAAGTGGTTTTAACGTTTTGCTTTGTCTAGAAGGTATGCTTCACGCGCTTTTCGTACAGAATCTCCCGGTCCATCAAAGTGTTCTGATATAGGAGTAGGGCAACTGTCCGGATGAATAGTTTACTTTCTTCCTTTTAAGGGTACAACATGAAGCCTTCTGATCGACAAGGAACTAAGAAATCAGTGCTAACTTATCACAGGATTGTCGAGGCATTCAAGTTTGCTTACGCTTACAGGGCCCTACTAGGGGATCAGGACTTCGCTAATGTCACTGAGGTAATGTACCTTTCTCTGAAAGCGTAGAAAAGTAAAAATAAGTATGCCCTTTACGTTGTTTATGAGTGGGTTAGGGCTATTAATTAGCGACAGTTTGCCTTGTCAACTAAGACATTAAATTTTGGTTGATTGTATTAGCTAGTTAGATGGACTATAAATGTCACAAGGCTTCCGTTCACCAATAAGCCTGACATTGCCTTGAGCGACGAAGCCCACCGAATAATACTCGCAGTTATTCTGCCCCATGTTCAGTTTATGCTGACAACGAAACCAGAAAAACTGTTTGCTTGACTAGCAGGGTCGTAAATTAAGGAAGCGAGATCTTCGATCAAACAAGTGGGGTGTTTCTTGGTGTTGCGGAAGCCATTGTTGGTTAGCTTTTGTGTTGTGGTGTGGGTATTGTTCATTGTCTTTTGAATCTTTTGTTTTACGTCATTTGGTGATCACACCATCCGCAACACCAAGAAACTACCAACAAGTGGGATTAGGTGAATCACAATTTTTAAAGAGATCAGCCGGATTGGGCTGTGTAATTTTCGTGCCGATAAGAATTGCGAGTCAAAGAAAAGGGAATTGTGATGGAAACACTCTGAATCTATTATAAATAGGTTGCTGAGTCACCTGGGGAACCAGACACTAAAATTGAACATAATGTTTGAAAATGCCTTCTCGTAGATTGTCAAGAACATGACCAACGCAGATTTTGCAGAATCGTTACGCCAAAAAATTTGGGACAATAGGACATTTACAGACTATCGCTACTATGGAGACTTCTATTCTAACTCCAGTCAGCAGGGAACTTCACATCTGTCGGTCATCGCCGAAAATGGTGACGCTGTTTCAGCGACGACGACAATAAACCTCTTGTGAGTATTGCTTTTAATTCTTTCCTTATTTTTTGTGGGCATAAAATTCAGTGAAAACTAGCTATAGGCTCCAAAATGTTTGAAAAATCATCGAAAATGTCTGGATGACCTTCCAACAATTATCGAGAATCTTTGAAAAATAATCGACAATTTAAGGCAATCTCCTTACTGACTATATGTATTCTAATTGGGGACACTAGCTAGTGTTATATATGTTTATCAGTCATCGTTTGTTGCGTTCGACGATAGGAAAACGCTTCCTGGAGTCTTCCTAATCTCGTGAAGGCAGGCGTTTTTGAGATTTATGGCAATTAAAACTGTCGATATTTGTTTTCGATTGTTGTTTTACCTAAGACCTACAATCAAGGACAAAAGTTCTTGGGACAAATGTTACAAAGTCCTCCTATTAACTACTAATTTAGTGTGACTGACCAATGAAGCCATGTTTTTCGTTTAAACCCCATCTTACCAACCCCACCCCTTCCCCCGAGACAATGTTGAAATCCACAAATCATTTTTATTACACGGGCTCAACATTGTAAGGGGGTAGGGGTGGGGAAATGGACACTTCTCGTTTGCGCGTACCGTGTTTCTGTCGCGCGCATTGGAAAACATCGTAAATGCAAATTTGTCCCAACACTATTGTTCTTGATTGTACCTTCTCAATTTCTGCTAGTTTGTACGTTCTTGTTGTATTTTATGCGTGAGGCTTATTTTTTAAACTTAACAGTGTTGTAACTTACTCATTTTTTTTAGTTTTGGATCAAAATATCGATCTACTCGTACAGGGATCATATACAACAACGAAATGGACGACTTTTCAATCCCTGGTGAAAAGAACGCTTATGGTGTGGAACCCTCCGAGTCCAACATGATATACCCAGGGAAACGCCCCCAGTCTTCGACCGCTCCTTCGATATTTTTGGACAAGAATGGCGATGCCCGTTTAGTTATCGGAGCTTCCGGCGGAACTAAAATAACCACCGCGATTGCCCTGGTAAGGAGTTATGCAACCTCGTTCCCAGGGCCTTCTCCTCTTTTTAAATCAAAATGGCGGATCGGATCGGGTCGGGTCGGGTCGCCCCACCCGCCATTTTGAAATTGAAAAAAATAGGAGAAGGCCCTCAGACGAGGTTGTAATACACCTGCAATACACTGTCAATTTACACTGCATTTTACAATACAATGTCAATTTACCAAACGTTTTGAAAGTTTACTAAAAAAAGTTCTAAGCGTTTGAAAACTGTGAACTGCAGAATTGTCGGCGCCATTTGCCAGCATAATTTTGGTCAGGCGCAAAGAGTTTTGGTCAGTTTTCAAGGGAAAAAAGCTCATCATTTTGAGAAAATTAAAAGATGGTAACGTCAACTAACTTTTTTTATACATCCTTGCCCATATTTCCATTCAATATTAAATAAAATCCCACTAATAAAAGGAAAAACGCCTCGGACGTTTGACCGCGGTGGAGGCACAACTTAGGTACTGCAAAGGGGTCAGAAATGCAACGACCGCATGAAAAAAGGAATTCCCCCAACCTCATTCCCGGTCGTATAAACCCCTGGCCAAGGCTGGCAAAATACTCCAACTAAATCGTCGGGTAATTTTGTCACAAGTGTATTTTAATCTTTAAATGTTTAAATAATTTAGTTCCCCCATATTTATGTGATAGTTTTGTAAGAAATCGTAGCATTCATAGTCATAACGCTAGACATACAAACGACAGTTACTTAGCGAACCCTAAATTAAGTTTAGGAAAAACCACTCTCGGATGTTCAGGTTCGGTCGTTTTTAGTAAATTACAAAAAACAATTAAAGAATTGAAGCCACATCGCTCTCTTATTTTAAAAACCTTAAACAACATTTTACTTGATGAGTCTTAATTGTTTTTTTTTTTCTGTAGTTAATCGTAAATTATAAGACTTGGTTTCTATTTTTTTTAATAACACTTGCATGTAACTTATTTCCTTGTTTTTAAAAATATTTTTGTATTTACGAGATTGTTTTAAGCATAAGTGATGTTGAACTATTTTTATTTACTTTTACGTTTTATTGTACATGTTTATGATACGCTTTTTTATTTTGTAATAGTCATTAATTATGCAGGGCCCTATTGATACCCCAGGGGGGGGAGGAATCCCATATAAAAATGACGGGGGTGTTCGTCGGAAATTTTCGAAAAACACCCTAATAGGCACTAGAATCTCGTTTGATGGGCGTGGCTGAAAAGAATTTTTGCCCCTAAGAGGTACCAATTCTAAAACAACACATGTCATATTCTGTCATAATTTTTCGGCTTTATACCCTAAAAGGTATCGCGATAATTCTAACGGTGGTCATTTTAGATTTTAGTACCCTAAGCGGTACCAATGTACAAATTTTGACCCCTACAAGGTACGACGAGCACCCCTGTCATTTTCATATGGGAGTCCCCTCCCCCGGAATTGATACCAGCCTAGTGCTGAAGGGCCACCCTGCTTAAATAAAGATGACTTGACTTGACGTAACACACGATGAAATGGCGTTTGAGGAGGGAGGTTCTTTTCAGCGGTTGGCAGCCGTGTTTGTTTTCAGAGTTTGGCAGCCATGTTTGTTTTCAGAGTTTGGCAGCCATGTTTGTTTTCAGAGTTTGGCAGCCATGTTTGTTTTCAGAGTTTGGCAGCCATGTTTGTTTTCAGCGGTTGGCAGCCGTGTTTGTTCTCAAGCAATCTGAAACCGTTGTTCAAACGAAAATAATACATTTCCATCATGTTTTACGCGACAAAATGCTCCAGGGGTTTCTTCATCCAGTCCGCCATTTTGAAAGCCGAGAACGCCCTAGGGAAGAGGTTAAAGAATCAAGTAACATTCTCGTCCCCAGAGCCGCTTGGCCCTCTTAACCGCCAGAGCCTGAGTACGAGGGTCAAGGCGGTTAAGAAGGCCAAGCGGCTCTGGGGACGAGAATGATCAAGTAACAATTCGTAAAAATTGAAGCTAGTTTGCTTGTTACTTGATATGTTCAGGTTCAAAATGTCCATAATTGTTACAGTACCTGATAGAGATCTATAATAGTGCTTTAAAAGGCGTGATCAATACAACATTTAGATTTTGTGTCATTTGAGTGCCTCTTATGGCTGATTAGATCCTTTACTAC
Organism: Cladopsammia gracilis; assembly: GCA_022457155.1. Taxonomy (NCBI): domain Eukaryota; kingdom Metazoa; phylum Cnidaria; class Anthozoa; order Scleractinia; family Dendrophylliidae; genus Cladopsammia; species Cladopsammia gracilis. Next base: position 613,801 of record JAJGOT010000197.1, read on the forward strand.
AGGATCCGATGCTTCCATTTCGTTACGGTGATCTTTGCAAATACAGTTACTTGTTTACCCTTAAAGGTAGAACTAAACTTGCGCGTTGCCCCCAGAAGGCAAAACAAAAAAAATAAAGATGCCGCATATTTTTCGATAATCGATACTGGGCATCCCAACTTAAGATTACATTGTACTATTTTCTCTTTTTAATTGATTGATTATTTTTCTTCTCTTTGTAGGTCATGATGAATTACTTGTGGTTCAACCGAACTTTGGCCCAATCTGTAGTCGACCCCAGGCTCCATCATCAGCTGCTACCGATGTACATTCGCATTGACAAGGACTACCAGATGCCCCTCGCCATTCAAGAAGGTCTACAGAACCTTGGACACGAAGTTAGGAACATAAGTGGTTTTGCCGTAGTCCAAGCAGTCGCCAGGAATGAAGATGGAACTCTGTTCGGGAAATCCGACCCCAGGAAGCACGGCTGGTCCGCGGGGTACTGATCGCCCGTTTACGATCTTGACTCGGGGGCGGGGCGGGGGGAGGGGAGATCTCCCTTATAAAAATGACGGCGTCGCTCGTCTTACCTTTTAGGGATCAAAATTTGCACATTGGTACGGCGTAGGGTGCTAAAATCTAAAATATCCTGTCTCCTTTCTTCCACCCCACGCTCAACATCTTACTCCCTTCTTCGAAACCCAAAATATTTCTTCGTATGAAACCTTCATTATATCCAACCTTTAGTAATCTTTTGGAAAACAGACCCACGGACAATTTATAATCCTCCTTAGTTAGAGAATTCCTTGAGTAACGAAAGCATTCAGTTCTAATTGAACCCTTGAATACATGCCTAGCATGATTAGAAGAAGGATTAATATAAGAAAATTTGTGTAAATTAAGGCTTTTGAGCCGAAAATATAGCAGAATATGGTACTGGTACCTCTTAGGGGTGAAAATATTAGAATCATCTTGCACGGCATAATGAACAAAATAGACAGCTTTGGGGGAAGTAGTAATACTCTCAGTCGCTTCATGTTACGAAAACCAGGTTAAGCTCCTGGAGGTGTAAGCCATTAGGCTCGTAAAAAATTTTACTACGGCTAGTCTGAAGTATTAGCCGGTTTCTCATCCTACCCCCTGTGGTCATCAGCGACAGCCCACAAAGGGTAGAAAGCAGCTGACACTACTCTACGGTAGGATTTAAACTTTACAGTAACACGACCTAATGTCTGACTCGGTGTAAAAGGGTAACCCCATACGCTGCACTTGTAGAACCGAGCAAGCTTGGGTCGGAACGGATTGAAAGTTGTTTTGGTAAAGCTGTTGGAGGAGAGGGAAGGGGGAGGGGGGGGGGGAGGAGAGGAAGGGAGGGGAGGGGAGGGGAGGGGAGGGGAATGAAACATATTCTTCGGTTTCACTACGGTTTACAATGATCAACATTAAACTTTTTTGGCATATTATATGCACTTTTAAATTAGTCGACTCTACGTCATTTCACCGTATATAAAAAAGAAACAAGCACGAACATCGCGGCTTATTCACTCTTTACATGACGTTTCGTATTACAAATTTAGCAAGGATTTTTGAAAATTGGAATGGGTTCGAAAAAAGTACATCTGACAAGCGGTCTTTCGTGCAAATTTACTCGTTCTGTTCGCTGTTTTGTTTCTTTCACGATTTCATATCATGGGCAATTCAGGTAAGATTTTATTGCGTATATTTTGAAAACTATTTGTCGAGCAGACTGATAAACACAAGCGAGTCAAAATAGGTTCATTTGCATACCAACGGGTTTTTTTCGTTAAATGATCCGGTTTAGGAATTTTCGTTTTTTGTTGGTCATGAAAAATGTATATGATCCGAGATCGGATTCTGTCCAAAAACCGCAGCCCCTTGGCGAAGCCCTCTCTCTTTGCCCTACAATATGAGCAGACCGAGCAGGAATAGATAATTTTATCCATCACCAGACAACCAAGCCTACGTATACTTGGTTCTCTTGTGAGCGATAATATTATTTACAGTCAGGAACCATAATCGAGGTATGGTGAACATTCGACAACCTTTTCACCTTCCTATAAACTTCATACTGTATTTTTTCTAAGTCTCTCGCGAACTGACTTCCGCCGAGTCGAGTCGACTTTCACACAGGCGAGTCGTGTCGAGCCGAGTCTCCGAGAACTAAACAGATCCCGACCTGATTTCCGGTAAGACGACTCTTCAACTACCTTAAAGCCCGGTTTCCATATGATCGCTACGATCGCTGCGATCGCAGCGATCGCTGAAAAAAAAGTTCAGCGATCGTAGCGATCATATGGAAACCACTCTCCAGCGATCATAGCGATCGCAGCGATCGCAGCGACAACGATCGCTGCGATCGCCGGCTGTGATTCTATCTCAGCGATCGTGGCGATCGTAGCGATCATATGGAAACCACTCTCCAGCGATCGCAGCGATCGCAGCGACAGCAAAAATACCAAGATGCACTGCGTACGCTCACTCAAAGGGTGCGATTTGGCCCTTTTTATGGAAGAAGTGCAAAGATACGACTGTCTTTATGACAAATTTTAAGAACAAATCACAGCCGCTATGTTGAATTTCAAGAATGAGGCGAAACGATATTGTCAGACCCAGGTCCCCTCGATCTTCATTCACTTTCTCAGCGATCGTAGCGATCGCAGCGATCATATGGAAACCATCAATCGCTGCGATCGCTGAACTACTTTTTTCAGCGATCGCAGCGATCGCAACGATCGTAGCGATCGTAGCGATCATATGGAAACCGGGCGTTAACGACTAGACTCCAGTTGGGTGTATTGGACAACCCTCTTGGGACCAGCTACGCTTTACAGGGGCGGATCCAGGATTTTTCTTAGGAGGGGGTGCACCTCTAAGGAATGACGTAACCATGTTTTTTTTTCTTTTCTTTGCAGAATACCAGTTATATTAGAAAGATGCAGGTCATCTCATGGGGGGAGGGGGGCTCACCCCCTACACCCCCCCGTCTAGATCCGCCCCTGCTTTAGCTGTTCGCCGTGATACAAAATTTATCGTGATTCGCACTTTCGTGAGCAACAAATTGCATCAGCAATACTTTTGATTATCAGGTAAGCAATTGTAGAATTGCACACATTTTAGGCATCCTACTGATGAACAGTTACGACACAGCGATATATATATATATATATATATATATATATATATATATATATATATATATATATATATATATATATAGCAACTACTGTGATTTGCAGTCTGTCCATTTGAATTGAATACTATTCCAACTACATCAGCAACAGAACTTGTTTGAAACACGGAGCGACTTAAGTAGGGGGCGATCCAGCTACTCATGGAGCGATCTAACTTTTTTGGGGGCGATCGGATGGGGAACGAAATGACTATGGAGCGAAGTGACCGGATTCCCGGGGTCTTCTGGAGGTGAGTTGATATAACCTGACAATAGAAATCCGTGAAATCGGAACTGAAAAAAGATCAACAAACTTGTAGTCTATAGACTGAGGTTCAAGCGAAGTGTTTGAGAAATAAGAGTAACTATCCAAGTCATTTTTGTATAAATATACATGATTCCGTATTTTGTTTCGTTCACGAAGACATTTTTGCCACGTAATAGACTTTGTGTAAAATAAAATCATTGTGTGATTATTTGAGATGTGGTTGATAAGATTTGCACAATTTGTAGTTTTATTGTCTATCTTGAGAGAAAGTGTTGACTGTATTCCTGCTCAGTAAAACACGCATCTCTAAAAGTTTTTCTCTCACTAAACAAGAGAATTGTTTATGGAACTCCAACTTTGCCCTCATGAATTCTAATTGTTCATGGAACTCCAATCTCTTTGCTCTAATGAATTCTTAGGCCATGTACGCTCGGAAATAGAACAGTTAACTTACTCACCAAAAAAAAAATAATAATTTGCGAATTTGACCTCTTGAAAGAAAGAAAGATTTACTTGTTTTGTTATACAGTAATTCAAATTGGGAAAAAGAAAGAGGACCGGATATCGAGAAGAAACAAGAAAATCACTAGGGAGGGGAGGGCTAGTATATTGAACTAGTTACCAGTTCTTCCACGTACTTCCGCAAAAGATTACGCATGTTGATTACGACTTTAGCACGGCACGGACACGGCACGTAGTTATCGGAGTCCGCGTCACGGAAAGGACACTATATTTCTTGACTTCGATTATTCTGTGAAAGGCCGACAAATTGGCTGTTACGGACTTCGTTTGCTCTTTACATAAGAATTTTTTTCTTATTCCTCGTGGTGTAAAATTCACGGTACAGTGTTAAAGATTTATACGACGATCATAGTCCGTCGCCCCACGTTCGGCACTTACGATATTTTGACGCGTATTAATAACGATTTCGCGCTTCACATATTTTGTCGGTTGGCGGATTTGACGGAATAGCTTTGCTCCATTTCTCATCCAAAACTGCTGTTAAAAGGCAGAGGCAGGGATATTTGAAGAAAAAGGTAAGTCGTGAGCCCAAGTTTACGAAAGAGCTTTAACCGGCGTTGAATAATCCCGGGAATAATGTACATATTTGTCGAGACAAACAATCCACTGCAACGCTTTTCAATGACTTTGTGTGTTTAGATCATTTATAATATTGTGGCAGTATTTGCGATCTCTTGGTGATACTCACGCGAAGTCGTTTTCTTTTAAGCTTCAATATTCTAATGGAAAAGGCAGTGGTTGTCCCGTCGCCTACTTGTTTAATATTTAGGTTGAGTTATATTATCTTATTACAAATGTTATTTTGTCTTGTTTTGACGTAGCTGTCATGGCTACAGCGAATTTTCAATAAACTTGCACAATAGGCGACCAATTTACGTGAAAGGTTGCATAAAGGTACGTGTAGATTCAATGAACGGATTTAATAACAAAATTGATTTATCATTCAGATCTAAACTAGAAAGCCTTCAACTAAATACAGAAATCTTGCTATAAACATAGTTATATTCTATCATTAGGGCTAGTTTTAAGTCTTATATATATGATTGCATCTCATTGAATAAGAATAGACAAATTCGGCTAACGCATTGTTGTACCCAATTCAAACCTTTTGGGATTAGAACTCTTTGTTCGTCATATTTCCATATCAATGAAGCATTGACATGGAAATTATATGGAAATATTGTGAACAAAGAATCTTATTCCCAGAAGGTTTGAATTAGGTACAACAATGCGTTAGCCGAATTTGTCTATGGTACCTTTTGTATATATGACTCTTTCTGTAAAACCTTCAGGGATATGTCAATAAGTGGCCGGGTGTTCTAAAATCGCTCCATGTCTTTTCATATAAACCGTCATCTCAGATAAAGAAACAACAATTGTCTCCCTTTGTTTGAACATCAGTTTTAGCTTTTTGTTGTTGTACAAAACAAATTGATGATAAATTTCCTCATAACATTATCAAAGTTTGTTGTGGATCCACTCACCTCGTGGATCTAACTTTGACAATATTATGACAAAATTTATCATCAATAAGAGGACAGATGCATAAAAAACCCGACAAATTTGAGTCCATATGATTGGCAAAACTGAATACTGAGTCTACTGGGAGTATTATTATAATATAATATTTTGGACCCCAAACTAATACGGGGCTATTGCAGACTCATCAGGTTACCTTATAGAGGGCAGATTCATTCCGAGGGTCGCTCCACCACAAAACCTGAATTTCATTGCCATAATTCAAACAATCACAGGCTCGTAAATTAAAGTTTGAGTAGAGCAAATCAGAAACACATAGAAAAATGTGAATTTCAAAACTAACAGCTAGAATAGAATGGTCCATGTAAAAGCCACTTTGTTAAGTTCAATTATGGCTTCCAACATGAGAAACGTAAACATTTTGCTCCTTTCTGTAACATGCAAACAAATTGGATCAAACTTTACCAATTAGAACCCATAGAGCTGACCTTTTGAGCTTATTGAAACTATCAGTTGAGTCTTGAACTTCTGGGCCGAGTTGTTAAAAGCACGATTAACGCTAATCCAGGGTTAATTACCATGACAACTCATGTTCTGTTGACAGTAAATCCAGACGTAGTGCTAATCAAGCTTTGAACAACGCGGCCCTAGGCCGGGTTGTTCAAAGCACGATTAAGCTAACCCAGGATTAGCGGCAATCTTTAATCCAGTTAACTAATCAATGAAATTTTTTTAAAGACTTTTTGGCCTTCAGTTTCGACTTTGACTTGTCTTCACCTCCAGCTTAAAATTAGCTTTTGAAAACATTTTTAAACAAGAGAAATTAAATCATCAGTTAACTTTTGATCCTGGATTAGCGCTAATCGGCTTTCAAACAACTGGGCCCAGAGTTTTTGTTCAGGGGTATTTCTCTAAAAAAGTCCCAATAACTTTTCAGATGTGGAAAGCTATTTTTATGTGCATAGTGATTTAAATTTTGTTGGTTTTGAAAGCTAAGCAATAAAAGGATAAGTTGATGAAACAAGTCAGGTTTGTGCGCTGGCTTGTGGCTGGCTTGCTGGCTGGTTTGTGAGCTTAAAAGTACACCAAGTCTTTCTTTTGATTTTTATTTTAAATAGCTCTGGGCCTAAAACGTTATCTGCTAGGACTTTTGAGAAACAGACGCTGCATTATTTTGTATTGACATGTCTTTTCATAGGTTCAAAGCTTGAATCAAATTACTCAAAGTTGATTACTCAAAACAAAGTTGATTTATCTTTATTGTTTTATTTTTTACTCTAGTTAGGTTTTCAGTGACGTAAAATTTTCTATATGGGTTGCGGCTCCTCTACAGCAATTAATACAGGTAAGTGTCAAGCAGTGTTGCTGTTAATAAAAATAATAATAATTTAACAATTTATATAGCGCATTATACATACAAAATGATCTAATGCACTTTACAATTTTCATAAGAAAGAATACAATATATATATATATAAACAATAAAAATTAATTAATATAGTCTTAAAAATTGCAATGTAGAAGAAAAAATATAATTCATATAGATTTGTTATTTTATTGATTATTATTAAGGTAACTACAAAGTGATGTATTTCATGAAGGACTAGAGATAATTGGAAATTGTCAAACTAGCCTCTTTTACACAATGGAACGATGACGTCATATGATGTAGTTATTAGGTAATTAGTTATACATCTGCCATCTTGGATTTCTGAAATTTTTTAAAACCTCTTAAAAACCGTCCAAATTGACTCAAAATTAATCAAAACCAATAAATAAACACTAAATGACATATAAATATAAAAGTTATACCAATAAACATTGTTTTTCTTCATTCAAAGGTACAAATATACAAATTTCAAAAAACATGGCTGTCAAAATCTTGTTGCCATGGAAACATCAAGTCATGCGATCAATAATTATTATTGTCATATGAAATTGTTGCCAGATAAATTTTAGGAAAAGTCAAACGAAGGGACCAGTTTTGTGGACTGATTAATGTTTCCTCAAATTGTGTTCTTGCTCCTACATGTATGTGACTGTGCATTCTGTTGTTGGGACATAATTGAATCTCTGTGACTGGATAGAAAAAAATGAACCAATCAAAGACCATATTGGAAGTTGTCTCTGTAACACTAGTTTGCTTGTGTGGATATTTAAGGGTCTAATGTCCCTAGTATGTGACATCATTGTTTATAACAAAGCTAAAGTAAAGCTTATGCTCTGATTGGACAATTGAACATTAATTTTGCTATTTGCCCATGGGTGCACACTGATGCTAGCAAGCTGATCCCTAACCCTGTTAGTCTTCAGACATGATGGGAACTTTGGATCACAGGGGCTCAAACCATTGACCTCTTATCTTTCAAAACTGCTACAACCCCACACCTTCAAAATTGGGTATTGCAAAAGGTAATTAACAATTCAACGTTTACCTTCATTTTTTTCCACAGCTGTCGAACCAGCTCCAAAACGTAAGTCAACTTCAAGTCGTTCCTCCATTAAGGTGACCAATGGCCATGCTAAGAACATTGAGGACAATGAGCAAATTAGTGAGTTTACATGTTTTCAAGTTTGTGAGTTTACTTTGTACATGGAGTCAAACATTGAAGCGGCCAATCTGGGAGGTCCAGAGGGTTAGGATACACACTTATGACGTAAGCATGAAAGCAAGGCCTAAGGGCCACCAAACTTACCACAAACATCAAAAAAGGAAATATGGCAGCGGAAACAAGTGCAATTTGTGATTTAGAAATTAAAAATTAACCCCAGAAGATATTCCTGGAGCAGATATACTAAATGAAAATCAGTTGAAAAGTGCACGGCGGAAAAACTACAATGTAACCTTCGGTAAGGATCCTTCGGAAATGCATGAAACGTCAAGTCTTTCCTATTATTGGAACGATTATTACAAAGCGCAGCGACGCAACATTTGTCAGAGAATTTTTATCGTAGTTATATGCTGCACTTCTGCCTTTTTAATTGCAATGTGGCCCTTAGGCCTTGCTTTCATGCTTACGTCGGAAGTATGTATCCTGGAGGTCCTTGGCTCTGACCACTGGCCAGAATTGTTTAATGGTAGCCCCAAGTTCAACTACTCTGACATGTTTGTAATAGCCTAATGGTCTGCCTAATTCTAGTTGGGGTTGTCGACCTTGTAACATAACTGTTAACTCTGACCCCCCCCCCCCCCCCCCAACTTGGGACATGTTAATGAAAACTATTTATTCATTTATTTATTTATTGAGTCATGTTACTTATGTGAATGTAATCAATAAGGGCAAGCATGATGTTTTCTTAACAAAATAAAAATGAAAGGCAAAACTCATCATGGCCTGGCATTTTTCCACTCCCCCCCCCCCCCCCCCCCCCCCCCCCAACCAGTCCCACAAGGTTTAACTTACCAGGGGCTAGTGGAGCCTCAGCTGTTGATAGCTCTCGGAAACATGAAAATACTTCAGCTCCACCACCATAACAAGGTGACATGCCCAGAATGGAACATTTAAAATTGGCCAGATGTAATTATTTCAGCTTCTTCTCTTATGGAAAAATTATGGGAGTGATCATTGTTGTCTCTTTTCCATCCACTTTGCAGAGGAGTCTTCTTCGCAGAAACATGGGAAGGAGACTTCACCTCCAGAAGCCAACGGCCATGTTGTAAATTATCACGTTACAACTCCAAACAACAATGCAATCTCAGAAACAACTAGCGGCGATATTGAACCTGATCCAGTTGATGAAACAGTAAATCAAAGCGTGAACAGTTCCACTGCGACGGAGGAAAATACAACACCTGAAATCACAATACCCGAGAATAAAGACAGGTCTGTGCAAGAACATTTTGATAGGGAAGAAGAGTCTCCCAGGCGCAACACTCTCTCTGCGGACGAACATCGACCAGTCGTTATTAGCAGTTCATCGGCCAGTGATGGAAATGTTGCTATGGTAACGAGTGTTGATGACGAGAAACCAGATTTGACCCAAGAAACAAGTGTTATAGAGGCGCAGGATATCTCTGATCAGGGTAAGGATATTGCAGGGACTGCTCAGATTGACTCAGTGCAGCACAGGATTGCCAGCAAAAGCAGTTTATCTGGTGAGAATGATATAGTGGCACATGGGGATGCTGGTGAACTTAACAAAGAGACAACCAGTGAAACAAGTTTATCAGATCGCAAGAGTACCAGTAAAGCCAGTTTATCTGGTGAAAAAGACATGGTGTCACACAGTAATACTAATGCAGTCCAAGCATCAAACAGGGACACCAGTCAAACCAGCCTATCTAGTGATAAAAATACAGCCCTTGGACAAGATCAGAACAACAGGAAGGGTAGTATGACTGTAAGTGAGTTTTTCGGTGCACCCTCACAGGACCACATTCATTTATCACGTCAAAGTCTTGGCTCTTTGCATCAAAATGTTTTGCCATCCACCGCTGAAGTTGAGACATCTTCTGAACCAAATGAAATCGTCAAAGAGGAATCTCCTCCTATTGGTGGGAAGGAGGCACCAGTGGATCTACAAACTGGTGTTTCTGATTCTGGACGTCCTGTCCCAACAAGGCAAGATTCCTCCTTGAGCAATGATAGCGAAGAAGGTAGAATTTGTACTGTGACTGCCACTGTTCGAATAGGGACTTTAGAACATGCTCTAGGCCAAAAAAACTGTCACTTTAACAGGGTCTGTGTTCCGTATACCCGAACAAGAGGGTGACTCAACCACGCCCAAGCCTGGCGATAAAATTGGCATTGTAAAAGGGGATGTTACTAACAATCAATCAAGTGAAAAACTAGCTATTCTTCGCGGAGATCTCTTTGCTGTTTCAGGTGAAGGTGCTGCAAATGGACTCATTGCTACAGCGTCAATTGATGTGTTGTCTTGTAATTTACGGGAAAAACTAGCCACCATCACAGCGGATGTGGCACCCAGTGATGATCCTGAACACCAGACTGGTATAATCTCGGGCGACGTTCTCGCCGCTTCGGACAGTGGATCATATGATGATAAAATTGGAAGTTTGTCAGGCAAAGTTGTTGCTTTGACATTTGGCGAGGATATGATCTCTTATTGATGACTACAGTGTTAGTAGTACAGCTAAGCTGTGAAATTTAATTGAATCAGTCAATCAAGGTATATTTTTAAAAGATAATTATTTTAAGCAAATGGGAGGCCTGGTTGGCTTAATGGCAGATACAAAGCATGCACTATGTAAAGTTTAAATTATTGATATTAAAAGGGTCAATGTTGCCAGATATGTCACACAGGCTAAGAATTTTGAAAAACATTGGGCCGACATAAATTAAATTTACACCATCGCAGTGGAATCATAATTCTATAGAAGCTCTATTCTCCCCTTAGGAGATAAAGGGACATTGATGGTGAGTCCCAAGGCAACTAAATGTGATTTTAAAGTTCTTATAAAGTATAACTAAATTTAATTTGTTCTTTAGCACTATGGACAAATCAAAATTGTTAAGAAACTTTCTGAGGAGAGGGTATCAGTGGATCTACTGTATAGCCATGCAAAATATACAATAATTATGAAAACATGTTTTTTGTATAATATAACAGAAACATTTTCACACATTTTAATAGCTTACACACACATGTCTGCTATTTCCTTTTTCTCCATCTGTACCCAAGCTAGTGCTTAAAGGGAACCTCAATTGTTATAACAAATTGATGGAATTATTTGGAACATGTGGAAAGAAAATTTTACTGTACAAAAACATTGGATAGGCATATCAGCTATTTTCGCTTTTAAATTTCCCGTGCACCGCCATTTTGAGTTTTTATGATGTCATATGGTTGCCCAAGAACGTCGATTCTTAACAATAGCGGCAACCATGTGACGTCATAAAAATTCAAAATGGCGGCGTGCGGGAAATTTAAAAGCGAAAATAGGTGATATTCATATCCAATTTTTTGTACACTAAAAAAATCTTTTCACATGTTATAACAATAAATTGAAATTTAGACTTTATTTCCATTAATTTTTTTTTGATAACGGTGGAAGTTGCCTTTAAAAGCAAGAAAAATGTGCCTGCAGAGAAAAAAATAATGAATTAATGCCTTGGCATTTTGAAGGCAGTCGTCTTTCAGATGAGCTGGCAAGGATATTTAATGATCGTGAACACCCTATTTAATTCCTTTTTTTTGGAAATCCGACTCTAAGATAAATGTCATTACATTGTAAACGTACAATTACATGTATGTACATTATGTGTGAAATAAAAATATTCATTTATATACATGTTGAATATGATATAAATTATTGATGTAATCAACGCTAGTGAAGGCTCGTTTTGCAGCCGTTTAAGGAGGTTCGGACACAAAATGATCCTAGTGTGACCGCTGATAGAGCGATTTTCAATTGAGTATCGTAAAACCAAAACCAAAGTTATTACTCTGACCAATCACAACAGGCGCAGACAATCCAATGAACCAATCAGAACTCGAAGCAAATACATATAGCCAACGCCAAGTGCGGGAAAACGCGTGCGAGCAAGTCACGATTGGTTTTGGTTTTACTTCTGATTGGTTGAGAAAGTGGCGCGAGGTATTTAGCCAATCACAAAGCGTAGCAATGAAAAACCAAAGCAATCGCGAAATTACTTTCGATAATAAATTGAAAAACCACTCTAGTGTGTGATTTATTTGTGGGGCTTTTATATATAGAAAACCGCCTATGAATATTCAATCAGTATAATGAGCAAATAGAGGTTTCATCAAGTTTTTTCTCTGCAGAAAGGAGGATTTGCGCCCAAAATTCGCATGCGTTTTAAAGGGTGCCAGCGCGTGACTATGGCAACCTTTAGTCAATGAGTTAATGACGTATCTGAAGAGAGGACCCTGGGAACGGAGTTGAACCCGAGTCTAGCACATTTTTCGCCGGAAGGGAAGAAGAGATAGCTTGGGGAAGAGGTTGCGCATTTCGCCGATATCACAATCGTTCAAGTGGTTAATTTATTTAATTTCGACGAAATCTGTTTATGCGACTTGAAGATCACTTCAAAACTAGACGGATCTTTAAATATGAGGGTCGTGCGATGCTTTTACGCACATTTGTTTGACAAACGGGTAAGTTTGTCCGTCTCCCATACAATGTCTGTAAAGCTTTCGCGACTTTAATTAGCGACTTGTAACTTTGTTCCCAAACATCTCATAACCCTCAAATTTGGGCAGTAGACTAGGTTTGAGGTGATCTTGCTGCAATATAAGCGGCTTAAGTAGAGAGCCAAGATAACGATTGAAAAGGGTGAATGACCCAGCAGTTTCATGTAGGGCTAAGGTAGTGTTTTCCCAGCAGGTGACAGGAAGAGTTTTTTTCGATCTAACATTTGCATCCGTTCTGGTGCGTTCGTGAGATTTTCTATTGAAATTTGGCGTGTGAAAACCCCGTTCGGGGTTCGCAGCCAGTCAGAATGGCGAAACGACTTTCTCACACGTGAAAAAAGCGTTTCGTCCGATCACAAATCTCAGTATGTATAAAATAAACAAATAACAGCATGGGCAGTGTTTTGTATACGGTATTTACGCACTCATTGGTTTGTATCACGCACGCCAGCACTGCCCATGAAGTAATCTATATCTACTCCGCGATGAAAAGGAGTATTCTGATTGGTCCCCAGATCGGTCCGAATTTTGCTATGCCTAAATGCCTGAGTGACGTAATCAATATACGACCCTTCCTTTGACAGGTTTTTTATATCCGAAATAGTAACCGTCATGTCAAGTTTCACATTGGTTTGGAGATATTAAAGAAATAAAAAACGCGCCGAGTGCATTATTGAGTATATAAGCACGCGGGAATTTTTAAGAGCACGAGAGAAGTGCAGAGAAGCACGAGCCAAAGGCGAGTGCTTCTCGCACTCCTCGAGTGTTCTTAAAAATTCCCAAGTGCTTATATAACTCAACAATGCACGAGGAACAAGTTTTTTTTCTTTTATAAAATTAAAACGGTTATAATGACCTTACGTCACGCGCGTGCTTTATCGAGTTATAATGAACTCGGTTTAACCAATCATAGCGCGCGCATTTCCTTGAGCATTTTATAAAGCATTTTAAAATTTTGGCGGTGAGTGAGCGTCTCCATGTGCGGAATGTGCGGGAAAGCGAGTGACATCTAGTGGCGCGAGATTTTTTTAGCCAATCACGAAGCGCGGCAATGTAAAAAGAAAGCAATCGCGAAATTAATTTCGATACTCGGTACGACCTGTACAATAATAGCCCGCTCTATTGGTGGTCAAATTGCCATGAGCGATAGTTATTTCCGTAAAGTCGGGAAATGTTACACACGTATTTGTATGCTGGGACCAAATATGAGCACCTAACTAACAAAAGTTGGTAAAATTGTAAGCTCTATCTACGCTACTCTAAAAGATATGACTCTCATTATTAGTGTCGATAGTGTATCGTTTATTGCCACTAACATTTTAATCTCTCGATACTTTTGTAACAAAATATACAGTAAGTGGCAAAGTGTTAACTCTTGCAATCTTATATACACAGGGGCGGATCTAGGGGGTGCTGGGGGTGCAAGGGGTGCGCACCCCCCCCCCCCCCCCCTCCCCCAGAGATGACCTGCATCATTCTAATATAACTGGTATTCTGCAAGGAAAAGAAAAAAAACGTGGTTACGTCATTCCTTAGAGGTGCACCCCCCTCCTAAGAAAAATCCTGGATCCGCCCCTGATACATACTACTCAATAAGGAAATAAATATGCCTCTTTTACTAAATTGATTTTAGACTTCCACCTTTGAAATAGAAGTGCATAATTCCTTTTAAGACAAAATCTAAAACAGTGTTATAAAATACTTAACATTGAACCATACGTCATTTATTAATTGAAATGTAAGTGACTGTAAGTGACTCATGCCACTCCCGCCGCGCAGGCTGAGCTAGGAAAAAATGGTAGTTTCTTGGTGTTGCGGATGGTGTGATCAGCAAATGACGTAAAACAAAAGATTCAAAAGACACTGAACAATACCCACACTACAACACAAAGGCCTGGTTCACACGTGCGACGCAAATGCAAGCGCAAACGCAAGCGCAAACGCAAGCGAACAAGTGCTTTTCACCTTGCGTTTGCGCTTGCATTTGCGTTGAGTCCGGTTCACACGTGTGAAATGCAAACGCAAGTGCAAATGCAAATGCAAGGAAATGAAATTTTTTCCATTCCTTGCGTTTGCATTTGCACTTGCGTTTGCATTTGCGTCGCACGTGTGAACCAGGCTAAAAGCTAACCAACAATGGCTTCCGCAACACCAAGAAACACCCGAAAAAATCCATGCATTGAAATTCTCATCCCTCTCCTTCCCCTTCCCTGTTTTTCGCCTGCCACTTTTCCAGACATTTCCGACCTTTAGAGTTATTACAATCGCTGTTTTGTTGTTGTTCTTTTTTAAAATCCCTATAATTTACCCTGGGATTTTGCCATGCCAGTTTTGAGTGACATGCAAAAGTTATGACATGAAATATAGTCTTTTGATTAAACGTTGTCATTGATCGGTCTCATCCCTACGCGACCAGACCGAAAAGGATTATGGAGAGAAATAAATTCACATTCAACAACTGCACATTACCAAAATACGAAACGTCTAACGGAATATATATCGAAGTGACTCTTGTTGTCTTTGAGTACGAAGACAAACGCGAAGACAAACGTGAGTTTTGTTGTTCATTGTAAACGCGATAGTAAATGATTAATCGTGCATTTTAATTCACCCATACTCCCGTTTGGTCTGGTCGCGTAGGGATGAAACCGATCAGTGACAACGTTTAATCAAAGGACTGTATGCTAAACGGTAACCGTCAACGATCAATTAAACAATTTAAAGGCGGGAGAAGGGGCTGTATTTAAACAATAAATATCGATACTGCACCACCCAGATAATGAAATCGATTGTTAAGTTAAATTTTCTGGTAAGAGGCTTTTTAAAATCTCTTAGAAATTTCCTATCTGCGTTTGAAAAGAACCTGCAGTCCCTAGTGCGCGTGCTTGAACTTTGTTTTCATTTTATTTGACGATACGTTACATTCTGTGACTACTCACATGACGCAAATTTCAAGTTTTACCAGAAGCTGAATGTTCGCCATTGTGGATGGGAAAGCTTGCGGAAGTAAGCCTCTATTTTGCTAACGAAGAGTTCAAAAGAAGCGGTGTTGAAGTCAAGTAAAGATCGGGCAGTTAAAGATAACATCGCCAGCAGCACATTCAACGAATGTTTTCTGCAGTAACGTGGAAGGTAAAACTGACATTCCATCGTGTGAGTCTTACAAAACATTGCATGCGCCGAAGGAACTGCAGGTACCTTTAAAATTAAAGAAAGTTATGACACGGGCCCTGTTTTCGGTTTGCCTCTGTATCTAAGCAACTGTCTGTTAAAAGTGTTATTATTGAACTCGATAGCCATATGGACTTGCTGCAACCATCGTTTCTTACGAAAAGTCATTGCAACATCCATGCTCTCCTTAGCTGCCTCGTGCATGTCCTGTCCGGTAACTCTGCTGAACAGGCTACTAGTTAACTGCCGGCTCAGATCCTCGCTGGACGCGGCTCTGCGATGCGGTGTTAAATTTGCGCTACGAAGGCGCTTTGTGGTGAAAAGGGAGCGAGTTCTTCTTCGTTTCATAAGTTCTCCATCGCTTTTAGAACTTTTCGCAGATTTCACTTTAGTGGGAAAGTCATCCGTTTTCAAGTGACTCAAAGTTGTATCATTCGCTTTAATCGGCGGTATTTTCTCTCTGAAATTTTCGTCATCATTCTTTTCACCGTTTTCAGCCTGGTTTCCAGTGTTGCGTTGCTTTTCTGAATTCATTACGACCCCTTGCGTGACAAAAAAGTCACGTTTCCTCTTGTCAGAATTACTGTTTTCGAAATCGTTGCCAATTTGAATATTCGTAATTTTGTCGCTTTTGTTTACACCAACTAAGCTGGTGCTTGTCGAAATCACTGGCAGGTCTTTAATCGTTTCGATCACTGGCAATTGTTTTTCTTTGTTTTCTTTTTGCCCTTGACAAAAACAAACGATTTCATCTTCATCTTCGTTCTTCAATAAATCATTATCCTTCCATCTGTACGCTTTGTGATGGTTTGTCGACAAAGCGCCACGTTTTGGTTGATTCGCATTCTTAATTTGCAATTTCTCCCTCATGGAGGTTTCAAGTTTCGATATTTCTCCATGGTGACGCGCGACTTTCGTAACAGACGGAAGCGAGCAGTTAGCACAGGGTATTAGTTTTTCGTTGTTCGCGAGTTCCTCGCTTAATTTCGCGTCTAGTTCATCATTTTCATCGCCAGTTCCATTGAACTCATCGCTTCCTGAATAATTATCGTTTTTCTCTCCTTCGCGTACTGATTTCAAACTTGTGTTTCTAGCAACACCTGTCAATGGCTTGTTTTTAACACTTTTAAGCGCCAAAGAAAACTGTATCTTAGAGGTGCCAGTTTGCATATTTTCTCCAAACCCATCGACTTGAACTTTTTGCCCCACCACCGCGTTTCTGTGAGTTCTATTCTCCATCGCGAGTAACAGCGGATTCGGTGAATGTTTGTGAAACACGATCGCTCTGTCTCGCGCGCGTTCGCACCATTTTCGTACGCGCCAATAAATCCCAAGCGTAAGCCCCGACGTGCTTCGAGTGCGAAACTGCTCGGCAATAAGAAGTTTGAAACACTCGGTTTTCCTGTATCTCCGTGCAATATTACACGGTGTCAGACCGTGGCCGTCTTTGGCGAGTATACACGCGTAATTGTGGTGAACGAACTTCTGCAAGCAGTTAAGGCTGCCGTGCTGCGCGGCTTCGTGAACGGGAGTCTTGAAATGATCGGGATGAACATCCTTATTACACCACTCTCTAACTGGGTGTTCGCCCACAGGTTCATCGCAGCGAGCTCCGCTCTTTATCAGCTGAGCCGCGAGTTGAGTGTAGTTGAAATGCGCGGCGATAAAAAGCGCGACTCGAAGCTGATACTTTGAAACCAACGGGTCCTCGTGAATGCTCACCATGTGTTTTAAGGTTGGTGTAAGCTGACCTAAAGTTGCCGCTCGTAGAAACTCACCCCAGCCATTCCAAGTCTCCAGACGAATCGTGTCCCCATAATCGATAGAATACTTTTTCATCGGGTGACAGTCATACATTTCTTTTCCTTCTGCGGAAACGAGTCGAAAAACGCTGACATGTAATCCTGTTTTTTCCGTGATCATAGTTTTGAGATCGCCTACTTTCGTTTCCCACACGTCAAACCATTCCGTGAATCGGAGCGTTTCGTTGGAATACGAACACACAACGTTCAAGTAGGTTTTAACATTTTCTTGAAGCTCGCATCGTAGAGTGGCGCCTGGCGGAATACTGATGTCCGTAAAAACCCAGTCGTCCTCCAAGTTTGATCCAGCGTAGTTGATAACCATCAGCATATCATTTTCACCATCGTCGCTCTGTACAGTATCCAAGTCGAGTTTCTTTCGCAGGATAGCCTTGATGTCGTTCACAGTTTGGCCAACTACCACGTCTAACAGATGTCTGGTGCCTCCATAAAGCACAAAGACTCTCATGTTTTCAATTTTTAGTTCCGTGACAAGTCAGAGCTGTTCAAACAACTGGATTTGTTATTTCGATTGCCTGTATCTGGGGCTGTGATCGACTGTATACCAAACAGCGCATCATCACTAGGAAGCGACGAGTTAAAAAGCTTTCACAGCATTAATATTTCATTAAAGTGTAGGGAAGCTTGCCTTTTGTGATACCATAAGCGGCAAGGGCACTAATTAACAGCTTAAATAATTAACACACACTACCGGCCAATCGGCACAGTATTTGGGCAAATTTTAGGATCTTTGTTGTCAGAGCGAGAAATGCAAATTTATATAAGGCGAAAAAAGGCCGCAAAGAATGTCACCCGCTCAGCTTTTGTTTAAGGTGTTAAGAAGGGCTTACCGCTAAGTTGTTTTAATGCTTGTAATGATCCATTGAAGAACATGGAAACTGTATGTTTGCACTATACAAGGAAGAAATGCAAACCTATTTGACACGGAAAGATATTCGCATAAATATCACTTTTCAGCATTCGATTGTTTGTACTACGGCTAATAACGAATTGTTTTAGCATTCTGTAATACGTCTGAGAAACTTATTTTTGGAAACAAAATGTTTACTATTCAGATTAAAGCCAGAAATAAAAGAGGATCGTAGTGGTGTGCGTGAGGCGAGCTTCATTTTTAAAATTTTTCAGTCCACTAGACGAGGCATAGCGTGTCACTTATACAAAACTAAAAGTCGCCAAAAATACATAAGAAACAATAGATCAGTTCCAGTTCATTGTGTTCCCAAGAACCGTTCAATACAACAGGATCAATTAATCATGTGCTTTGTTGACAGAGAATAATTGCAATGTTTAAGGAGACAACACTCGCTCCATAGGAGTGTTCCGTTATGTCAGTGCCACCACACAATGTTTAAAAGTTTTCTGAGGCCAAGAAAATGACGATGCGAAAAGCTAATTTTATTAAAAGTTAAGGCTCTTGATTTTATTGCCTCAGGCAATGTTGGAAATATTGACTTTAATAAGAATATATCTCACGCAAAGACATCTAATGCGAATTTATTACCGTTCAAGCTCCCCACTGGCAGAGACAATTGTATTTTATTTAACTCCAGATAGTTGCCAAGTTTAAAATATTGCAAGATGAAGTTCTAAATTCCTTTTTTGCATAATAATGAAAAAACTAACTGCATCGGCAAAAGAAAGCACCGCTCAAGAGCTTTAGTTCATTAGAATGGCTGTCACACTTTAGGGTTTCATACACATTCTAGTCGGAATTAGGCACTTGCCTCAAGGATTATTATTATTACTAAAATTTTGAAAAGGATTATTTTACTACGTTTTTATAAAAAATACCCACTGTTACATATAATACAAGCCATGAGCCGTTATGATCTTGGCCATTGCTATTTGTATGGAATTTCTAGGGAGAATTAGTCCATAAATAGAACTGCACAGTTTTGCCATCAAGAAAAAAACAACAAATATTGACATTAGTAACATCGACATTAGTAACACATTGACATTAGTAACATCGTGGCAACCTGCGACATAACAAACATGGCGCCCATGGCGATCTGAGTGATCAAATAACCTGGTGCTACGGAAGAAACACGAATGCATCATCATCATAAACTTATTCAAAATATCAGGAGAATATTTTAAATTCATTTGTCAGTTACTTAGCTCAGTAGGAGTTATTTATACTTCAAGATTACTAATTTAGTCAGAATCATTTCAGCAACTCAATAATGCGAGTTTTATTTCTACTTGAATTTTAGAGTTTTGTTTTCCTAAACAGAATTTAGCGACTTGTTAGTTAAGGATATCTTTTTCATATAAAACATTTTTAACTATTTACCTCACTTTTTAAACGAACGTGAAATTTTGCGAGAACAAAAATAATCGGGGTTTTTGTAATCGATAATTTTAATTTTAAGCGAGCACCTGCTACAATAACAGTCTCAAATTTAGTTGTTTTTTTTATAAAAAAAAAAGCGCGAAAACAAACTTCATTAAAATTTTAATGATTTCGTTTTACGTTTTTTCTTATATTTCCCTACTAATCTGACATATGTCTCATTCTTGTAATTTTTTTTGTTACCATTCTTGGGTCTTCAACAAAGAAAAAAAACCGTTTACATCACAGCAGCATTTTTGCAATTTTCGATTCGCAATTGCGTGCATAACACAGTTTCGATCTCAAAACCCTCACCGCAAAGGATATAATGCCCAATGTCATCAGATATTTTGACAGCTTTCTTTGCAAGTGCTTTTAATGCGCCTAAAAAGGTGCTCTCCTTGATGAAAACATCAAAATAATACAAACCACACATTTTGGACGCGTTTCATTTCGGACAAATAACTTTTGGAACTAATTTGCAGTGAATTCGGACAACATTGCTTTATAAGGGTTAAAAAGAGTGATTAAAAAGAACTTCAACCAACACTATTCTACTACTTGCCATTGCAACACGAGAACAAAATAACCAAATTCTCGGGTTTTGCCACTTTCCGTTTTTATTTACTGTTTCTGGTGCAACTGCTTTCTTAGGCTTTTATGCGTTGCTTTGTTCAGGTAAGGTTTTGATAGCTTTCGAAAATGTTCAGAAGTCTTCGAGTGATCTTCGGGATGTCTTCGGAAATCTCCGGGTGATTTTGGTCATTCTTCGGATGTTCTCGGGTAATTTTCGTCTCCCTTTGATGATCTTCAGAAAATGTCTAAAGTATATTTCAAAAACTCATTAATAATTCATAAAGAAAATACAAAGGAAATTAATGTTCAATGAGTGTCTTTATATCTGATATAGACACGGCTACATTTTGCGTCCAGTTTTCTTGCCCAAAATAACTAAAATCTAAATATTAGTGCAAGAATGAATAGATCTACATCAGAAGTTTTTGAAGCCGTTTAATAAACTCGCACTTCGTGCTTTATCAAGTCTAAAACACTCGGCTGCGCCTCGTGTTTTAAACATGATAAAGCACTCCTGCTCGTTTATTAAACTATACTTAATTTTCCTGCTCTCAGCCAATTAGTGAAAGTATTTTCAGTCATATAATTTAAAGAATGAATTGACAATAAACACACTTACAGATGTTGCTTTTAACAACTTTATTTCTGCCCAGCAGTTTCTCGAGAAATGATAGCTAGTTTAGTGAAAAAGTTAACTTTAATTTTTAAATATCAATTATGTTTATCAATTATTAATAGGTTCCTTTGGAGAATGAGTACAAGTAGGATTTTTCAAACCTAGTGCGCGTGCTAAAAGGGGCCATGCCACATAGAATCCATGCAAGAGCCGTTAGTTTCATTTTAATAAGCCAAAAGACATGTTTGCATCAACGCAAATCCACAAATAATGGTCTAGCTTTGTTTACAACTTCTCCAGTACAACGGTTTTCAATTGAGTATCGAAAGTAATTTCGTAATTGCTTTGGTTTTGCATTGCTACGCTTTGTGATTGGCTAAAAAAATCTCGCGCCACTTTGTCAACCAATCAGAAGTAAAACCAAAACCAATCGTGAGTTGCTTGCACGCGTTTTCCCGCGCTTGGCGCCGGCTATGTATTTTCTTCGAGTTCTGATTGGTTCATTGGATTGTCTACGTCTGTTGTGATTGGCCAGAGTGATTACATGTGCTTTGGATTTGGTTTTACGACACTCAATTGAAAACGGCTCTAATGTACTGGTCTTACAACTAATTGTCTTTGGCAAAGGATGGCCTGGATGAAAATGGATTGCAACTTTAAAAAAATGGGCCAATTTTATCAAGTTCTTCGGCTTGTGTCTTGGAAAACTGGCTAAAAAATGATGGTTTATTCTTTCTTTAAGTATTCACTTGTAATAGTGTCCTTCTCTTGATGTTCTAGGAGCATTTGGTCCATGAGAAAAGTTATTAAGCAATGATCCGCATAAGAAGGATAGCGCTGAACGGCAATGAACGATGGAATGTCAACTTTTTTCATTGTTACAACTAGTGATCTCATTGGCCTAGACTCAAAAACCGCTAAAAAGTTAAGGTTCAAGGTGCATTTTGTCTAATTTTTTTTTAAGGTTTCAAGTCATTTGAGACCCAATAGCACAACATGCAATTTTT
This sequence comes from Cladopsammia gracilis, assembly GCA_022457155.1. NCBI lineage: Eukaryota > Metazoa > Cnidaria > Anthozoa > Scleractinia > Dendrophylliidae > Cladopsammia > Cladopsammia gracilis. The sequence goes on from JAJGOT010000197.1 coordinate 635,886, forward strand.
AAAAGATATTGTATTTGGGGAACTTCATCAAAGAAGCAAAATTATTAGCTATTGTCTTCTGCTATTTTGATGGGTTAAGTACGAACATTTCCTAAAATTTATCTGACGCAAATGGCTTTTCTTTATTTTTATAAATAATTAAATATAATTATTAACCATCAGCTCCTCCTCTATTCTTGAAATCAAAGATATTCTATGTGGGAAAGAGCCAATGAAGTTTGCTATCGTTCTTATGTGGAGCATTAAGGGGCAATGTCAGCGATTTTTAGTACCACTTTGAAAAACCAAAAAACATATTTGTATCAATGGACTATACTATTATTTGTTATCTTTGGCTGTGGGTGGCCAGGGTGGAAATGGATTGCAACTTGAAAAAATTGGCTTCTTTAAAGTTTATCACGTGTCTTGCACAACTGGGTCTCGGAGCATCCTTTCCTATTGGTCAACAACAGAAAGGAGCAACGCGTCTGGGCACAGTAAAGGGTCTGGGCACGTGATTGGTTTGAAATTCCAAAGCTAAGTCGTACCTTCCACCGCGGTCAAATGTCTGCGCATGCGTCAAACCAATGCCATGCGAAACCGGTTTCCGGTTGCCACGCATTCAAAAAGTAAACAAATGTACATGGTACCGAACACTTTCCAAGTACTTCGCTTTAAAATGCTTGAAACGCTTTTAGTAAATCGTAAAATGGCTTAGTAAACTCAGACACATGAAGTTTATATGAGCTTTGAGCTCTCAAAGTAAACACCTAATGTTTTACGTATTTCTGTCGTTCTCGAGTTTTTCTTTCGTGACACCGGGTTGTCGAGATGGTTTGCTTTGAATTTTTACGCGGGAAATTCTTGCGGCCGGCCGACTGAGAATTAAGACATTGCGCATGCTCACAGTTTAACCGCGGTTTTTGTCCTACCAGAACCACAGGGTCCAGAGTGAGCTCTATTTGATCGTAAAAGACGCTATTTTCTTCGAATCGTCGCTGTCTTGAAAGTTAAACTGATTGCGTTACACAAAATAAGTACCGCGGACCAAATTACTACGGGCTCGGAAGCTGCGAAATCGGTGTACAGTAAAAAATATCTCTCGGCACTTCGTGCCTCGTTGTCGGCACTTCGTGCCTTGTTCGGGAAGCTTCGTTTTCCGAAGATAATTGCGCCCTAAGTAATTTGGCCCGCGGTACATATTTTGTGTAACGCAATCAGTTAAACTTTCAAGAAGAAGAAAATAGCGTCTTGTACGATCAAATAGAGCTCCTCTGGACCCTGTGCCAGAACATGCAACCTTGTACTCAAACTCCAATCTAATGGTCCATAATATTAAACGAGCTACCAACGAGAAGAAATATACTGTCACTGATTAATGCTTGCCAAGTAGTTTAATGTATACGTTTAGGCTTATTCATTTTAAATTTCAATATATTGGTTTAACTAAATTAACGATATTAAAACAAATAAAAAATATATGATGCATTCGATAAATGTAAACTGTTAAACGAACCCTTTACCTTCTGGAGCCAAACGTGGAGTCGTGTTGTGTGGTTCTTTTACACTTTGAGGTGAATAAGCACTAAAGATGCGACCGTTGAAAAAGTTCTATAGCAGTACTTTCATGTGGTACTGTTTATTATGCTGTACACGGTAGTTCTAACTTGTAAGTCTCTGGATGAAATCCTGAAGTTTGACCGTTCTAATGAACGCTACTGAACAGTACTTTCCTGTGGTGCTGTTTATTATGTTGTACAAGGTGGTTATAACTTTTGAGTCTGTGGATGAAATCCCAAAGTGTGACCATTCAAATGATAGCTATTGAGCAGTACTTTCCTGTAGTACTGTTTATTATGCTGTACAAGGTGGTTCTAACTTTTGAGTCTGTGGATGAAATCCTACAGTGTGACCATTCAAATGAAAGCTATTGAGCAGTACTTTCCCGTGGTGTTGTTTATTATGTTGCACAAGGTGGTTCTAATTTTAGAGTACTGCGGTATTGTTTATTATTCTGAACAAGAAGGTTCTAAGGAACAACGTGTTTTAAAAATTTTGAGTGTTTGGAATTAAAGTCAGTAGTGTGTCCAACAACAAAAAAAAAAGACTACTAAGCATTTTCCTGAGGTCTTGTTTGTTTTCCAATTTTTCAGTCTTGAGAAGAAGTTTGGTAGTTTCCTTGTTGCGGATGGTGTGATCACCAAATGACGTAAAACAAAAGATTCAAAAGACACTGAACAATACCCATACCACAACACAAAAGCTAACCAACAATGGCTTCCGCAACACCAAGAAACACCTGGAAGTTTGAAAAAGAAAAATTCAAATTTGCACTTTGGCTCCGACGGGAGATGAGGGTAAAAGAGAAAGCATTACGACTGCCAAAACTTAAAAATCAAGGGGAGCCTTTCGAATTAGTTTAAAATCGATGAATTTGATAACGTAAAGCCTCTATTAAGCTCCCTGGGGGCGTATTTATTTCAAGCGCGTTTGAGGGGGGGGGGGGGGGGGGGGAGGGGATTATTATATTTTAGCGAAACGCTGTAATTCATAAATTTCAATAGGTTCAAACAAGTGAATAAAAATGTTAACAACAACTTGAACAATACGTATAAAGAGAGGGGGTCTTAATACATTTCTTGATCCGAAAGGGGGGGGGGGGGGCTTATTAAAGAGGGAGAGGGCTATTTGACAGAGATGGGGGGGGGGAGGGCTTAATACAGGATTTACGGTAGATATAGCCGTTAATATGAGATTCACTGGGGGTAACTTCTCTTTAATAACTATTATTTTTAATCAATCCTACAAACCGAGTAACGTTTTTGAATAAACACAATTTCTGGAAGAAACGAGAATAATAATAAAAAATCCCGTGTAAAAGGGCCTTAATTTGTTTTGCGTGAGGGCGCCTCTTACAGAATATGACTGCCAACTGACGTTGCTAAACATAAAAGATAAAAAATATTCTTTTTTTCGTGACACAGGGTTCGTATAAAGTCCTGCGTAGAGGAATACACTGTTTAAATTGCAACCAAACTTTGTGTAACTGTTTTAAATGCGGGTTTCAAATTTTTGCAACGTGTCACATGAAACAGCTATTAAGCCATGCATTCTTTTCACTGCCATGGAAAGCAGTAATAAGAATTAAATAAAATGTCCTAAAATATATTAATATATCTAGCTATAGCATTTATCTTCAGAGCCTTCCACAATATTAACTATTTTCATTCATTGATAAATATATCTTTCGTTCAAAACATCTCATTGTTATTTCTTCTGGAAATAAAATATTCTACAATATCTTATGGCAAGATATTTATGAATAAGGAATCGCCTGTGTGAATTAAATGCAATTGAATGGAAATATGAGCTATATCGTAAACTATGTAGGTACAATAATTGTGGGAAAAATACTTCTGTGAGTCCTTCGTCGGACCATTCAGAATTCTCCCAAAACAACTGATATCGCGAGATGTAAGACATTTTAAGTCACATCACTGCTCAACTGACTGTTTTATACAACTTAGCCTTTCGTTACGAAAGAACCTATGCTTAAGCCAACAACTTTGTAATAAATATAAACCTCTTCATTTTGAAGACAAATATAACTTATTCACAGTATTATTACATTTTCTCAATCTCAATGTTCTACAAATTTTATAACTATCTACCAAAGAACGTATTTAAATGCTCACTAACAAGCACGCCCTTTCGTAAACGGGTATTCCAACGCCATTCTAATTATATTACCTTAACAATTTTCTATTCGTTAAATTCACTTTCCTCGTTCATACCAAACTCAAAGACCATGGAGAAAACAGATACGTCTGTCGTCAACTTCCGTTCCGTCTGCGTCCAAACAAGACCGCCATAAGCAAATTGCAGCCATTGGTGGCCATGATAAAAGCAAGACGACCCCATCTCAGGGTCATATTACCTTAAGTTTCCGCCCAACGGGCTAATCCGCGGTTTACCAGTTCTCTGTTGATCAAGATGGTCTGCAAAATACCAAGAAATGATTCAAATGTGGTTCTGTTGATTTTCCTGTTGTACTGTTTAGTATGCTGTACAGGGTGGTTGTAGCGTTTGAGTCTGTGGACTGGGTGAATTATACTGCGACCAACCAAATGAAAGCTATTGAGCAATACTTTACTGTGGTGCTGTTGATTTTGCTGTATAAAGTATTTCTAACTCTTGACGGAGTCTGTCGATGAAATTCTTAGGTGTGCCCCCCCCCCGGGTACAAAGTTTTGAACGGTGATGCTCCGCCCCGAAGTCCAAACCCTTACCCTTTGAGTTCATATACCGTTTTTGACAGAAAAGGTACTCCTTTCATATACCTTTCATTGAAAATAGTGCCCCTTTCAAATAGCCTTTACGTGCGTCTGTTTGATATATTTTGAAAGGCGCTTTTTTTAATACTTAAATGGCAGATTTCTCTACCCTTTGTTATACTTCAACTCGTGTTTTCCCTACCCTTTCCTATACTTCGTGAAATCCCTACCCTTTCATATACTTCAACTCGTGAAATCCCTACCCTTTCATATACCTCCAGCCTCAAAAAGGTACCCCTTTCGGGCGGCGCATCCCCGTATAGCCCATTATAGGGAATACCCCCCCCCCCCCGGGGAGGGAGGGGGGGCAGTGGTCCGCCTGATATAGTGTTTTCATCATTGTGGCCAGGAACTTGCTTTAGGCTCGCTTTATTGTCTTGAAATAGGATGAGAAAATAACCAAAAGTCATGAGAGCAAAGAAATGTTAAAGTGTCCCTGTGATCAAATTTTTGATTTTCATTTTTTTTACATTTTCGTGTGCAATTAGACTTTCTTACTCAGCTTGCCAAATTTCAATCCATTACGAACATCAGAAGTCATTTTACTTAACATTTATTTCCGAGAATTTACAGCCGCCATTAATCAACCTTGTTCCAAGGCTTGGTTGTGAATGGGTTGAGAGTTTGAACGGAACCCTTATGTGCGACCATTGAATTGAAAGGCATCGAGCAGTACTTTTCTGTGCTACAGTTACTCAAGCTGAACAAGGTGGTACTACCTTATTACTCGGTAAACGAAATTCTTAAGGCGTCTTCACACGACAAACCGGCTAAAGTTGGCAAACTGATGTTGGCAAACTCCGGCAAACGTCGACAAACTCCGGTAAACGTCGGCAAACTCCGGAAAACGTTGACAAACACCGGAAAACGTCGACAAACTCCGAAAAACGTCGGCAAACTCCGGAAAACGTCGGCAAACTCCGGAAAACGTCGGCAAACTCCGGCAAGCCTCATTCTCTGGGTTCTTTCTTCGCGACGCAGAAAGAGCGAGGACCCTGTGAAACGAGGTTGCGTATACTGAAGTTGTAGCACGTTTACACGTCAAATGCCAGTTTGCAACTCAAAAAAGTTGGCGAGAATAGAAACAAGTTCTATTTGTCGCCAAGATTTTGCCAACACGTTTGCCAGCTGTCAACCCAACACGAGTTTGCCAAGTTTTGTGAAGGCGTCTTTATGTGTGACCATTCCAATGGAAGTTATTGAGCAGTAGTATTTGTGGTGCTGTTTTCATCACTTACCTGTTGTCCTTGCACAAGATAGAGTTCTAAGCAAGGTAACCCGCTTCTGTGACCAGTGAGACGGCATGTCAAGACAGCGTTCATTGTCATGTCTTCCAGGACCGCGTTGGCCACGCTTGAAAACGTGTCTCCTGAAAAAACATAGAAGATTAATTTACATACATAGTTTCTTATTAAGTTGTAGTTTATATTAAATTGTTAATGCCTGATGTATTTACCGTGTTTTTTAAATAAAGATGATGATGATGAGCAAATGGAAATCCACATGAAATCTTTATGGTGCGTTTTTAGAGGGAGGGGCTGGGGGAAGAAGGTGGGAAGGGGGCGGGGGGGGGGAGGGTTAATTGCAGAAACGTTGTCGTGTAAAAAGCATAAATCATAAACGATACGACACAAAGGAATTTTGTGCACAAGGCAAATGAGGGTTGTTGATATATTGATCATGATAGAGCAGTTTTCAATTGAGTGTCGTGAAACCAAAACCAAAGTAATTACTCTGACCAATCACAACAGTCGTAAACAATCCAATGGACCAATCAGAGCTCGAAGTAATAGGCCATTTCCGAGTTGCCTTTAGCCTCTCTATCAAAGCGAGGCTAGGTGCGAAACTTTTCATATGAAAATGAGTTTTCATTCACATGCAAATAAGTTTTCTTTGCATGTGAATGAAAACACATTTGTGCACGTAGCCTCGCTTTGATAGAGAGGCTAAAGGCAACTCGGAAATGGCCTATTACATGTCGGCGACGCCAAGCGCGGGAAAACGCGTGCGACCAAGTCACGATTGGTTTTGGTTTTACTTCTGATTGGTCGAGAAAATGGCGCGAGATTTTTTAGCCAATCACAAAGCGTAGCAATGCAAAACCAAAGCAATTGTGTAATTAGTTTCGACACTCAATTGAAAACTGCTCTATTGGAGATCTGTTCCTTCGTAAAACACTTTCAGAGGTTGATTTTGGGCATATCGTGTTATAATTCGCCACTCCATAAACTTCAGGGAGACTAAGCACCAGCTTTCGGCACTAGTCTTTCTGGGATCGTTTGGGTAACCAGCGTTATAGTTACGATAGGTTGATGTTTTCCAAAGGCAACCATTAACCAATCATAGCTCATATTGGTTACCCAAACGATCCCAGAAACCTCAGCGTCAAAAGCTAGTGCTCAGTCTCCCCCATAGTTTCTGGAGTGGCGAATAATGTGTAATTATCTGAGAACACAAGAAAATTTTTCCGCTTCCCAGAAATCCATTCCGTATCGTCCATCCGTACCGTATCGTCCATGGTTTATACTTATTTTCAATCAGGTGTATACAGGAAAAAAAATACAGGTTTTGCAGGACTGTTCAGGAATACTCACGATTGAGAATACATTAAAAGTATTTGTAAGTTGAGAGGGTAAGCCGTGAAAAGGAGCGGTGAATGCTGAAGCGAGCGAGCGAGGAGATGAGGGAAAGGGCGGGATAGGGAACAACCATTCAGATGCGTGTTTTATTTACCTTGAAGAGGGACCACGTTTGCGAGGTAACACTCTATAGCTTGAAATGGCAGCGTTAGAAAATCAGCCCTGAAAAGCAACAAACAAAATGAATGAAATCTAAAAAAGAAGATGAAAAACGGCAGCTTACTAGTTAAACGATTGCGATCAACACACACTACAGCCCGAGCCAAACTAGAACGATAGTTTACATTCCAAATTTCTGAAAGCGTATGAGAGTCAGGGAGAGTGCCTGAGGCCAAACGAGAAAGTCGAAGAGAAGGAGAGAGTTCAGAAACAAAATAACACAAAATTAACAAAATAACGGATAAAAAAGTCAAAATTCCACAAGAATGGCAATTTTGATTTCTTGTCCGCCTGTCACGAAATCAAATTTGATGAACTGTAATCCACTGTAATCCACTGTAATCCAAACTACTGCTTCTGTTTTGCTCTATTGAATCTTTTTTATCAAATTAAGTCGTATGTTTGATGGAATTTGGCGATATAACATCAGTGCTGGAAATAATTTTTCTTGCTTAGAAGGACATGTGTCCTTTCAAAACTCCCTTTTGATCGGACATTCTACAAAATTGGTCGGACATCCGCCATTTTTGATTTTTCCTTAGACACAATCGGTAGGCATACACGACATGCTATAGAAGTTTTGCAATGCATTGTAGGGCGATTTCAAATGACACGGCCTTTTCTGAATTTTCTCGAATCAAGAGAGCCGTTTACAGCAAAATAAATCGTTCAAACAGCGTAAATTGTTATTGTAATGTTTTTGGAATCAAACGCGATGAGTTAACACGACTTTCAAGGTAAAGCTAAGTAATTTTTGTGCTCGGTCACCATGTCCGAGAATAATTTAAAATTGGTCGGACATTTTCGGATTTTGGTCGGACAATGTCCGAGGACCATTGGAAATAAGGTAAGCGAAATCGGCGGGACAGTGTCTCCTTTAACGCAAACACAGGAGATAGGGCGCGAAAGCGGCTGAGACTTCGACACTTCTGACTAGCATTACAAAGGTACACAAAACGCCCATGCCCTCAGGCGATAATACATCAGAAAGGAATTATGAACGTCCAGCTTGAAATGTTTTGGCTAATTCTGTCACCACGCAAAACTATGATGTGGATTTTAAAAGTTCGCTTTGCTATTTTCATTTTATACTGCAACAGTTTGTCAATCTTTTCAACGAAAATATTAAAACTAGAGATCCCTGCCCATGTAAAATGCAATAATCGATATTCTCTGACTGTAAGGCTATAGACTATAAATATAAATATAAATATAAATATAGGCTATAGACTAAACAGAGCAATTTATTGACCAGTTAAACCATTTGAACAACTCTCTGAATTTTGAGCAATATATTAAGCGTTACAGGTAAACATCTGTGCCGCGTGTTTTTCTGACAAGACAAAACTTTTTAAAGGAAGAAATAAAATAAATGATTTTTAGCTTAATTTGCACTTAGACGGCTAAGGACATAAAAATTTACAAAACAACAGATTAAGAGATAAAAAGTAGAAACCAAACGTTCGCCGTTTCCGGAATGATATCTTCATTGTATGTTGAAAGCGAAACCGCTTGTGCAAAAGCTGTCACTTTGTGAATTTTTAAACATTCTTTAGCTGTCAACTTGTCGTCATAGCTTAACCAATGTAAGATATCAATATATTATGCAGTATTTTTAAATGATTTAATTCTCACAACACGCAGCCTTAAACCACTTATTTGCATCAGCGTGGTGCTATTTTAAATTCAACTTGAATCGAAAGCATGAACGGAGAACGATGGAAAACAAATTGATCGGGTCTTCTTTATTTGAACTGAATAATCTACTGCCTTATTCTCCACACAGTGTACTACAATGCCACAAAAACGAAAGTTTATTTTGTACCACCGACATTCAAACCTTTTTCCTCATAACAGTTTAACATAAAAAAAACGTTCTGTAATTTTCATCAACGGTTTTTTTTTTAAAAATTAGCGTCATAATGCGTTACAAGGACAAAAAAAAAGAAAGAAATATACAAAAGTACGAGCTAAGCACAGTTAAAGTACATGTACGCATCATTAACGTTGATATGAACATTAAAGTCGCATCTTAAGATTTCATCCAGACTCACAGTTACAATGACCTTGTGCAGCATAATAAACAGCACCACAGGAAAGTACTGCTCGATAGCTAGAGAGATAGATAAACTTTATTTAACCAGGGGCAATTCATCAGCTATTTACAGAAAAGATCAAACGAAAACTACACAACTATAACTATAACTATGAACTACACTATACTAAAAAGCTGCTTTCCGTGAATGTCGTCCCTTAAGGATTTGCTGATTGCGCGTTTGAACGACCCGAGGGATTCCGCGCACCTATTGTAGCCTCGCAAGGAAGGCTATTCCACAGTGTGGCGCCACTATAACTAAAACTCTTTTTGAAATAATTTGTGCGTGTGGTAGTCGAACATTAAGTTTGTTCTCGGAGTCCCTCAGGCTGTAGCTTGTGTTGCGCTCAGAGAATTTCGATGCTAAATAGTCTGGAGCTAACCCATGTAGGCATTTGAATACCATGGTATGGTTACACATTAGTAGAACGCTGGTCTGAGATTTCATCCACCTTTTACGGCTTAATAAACAGCACTAAAGCCAAATACTTCTGAATAGCTTTCATTGACATGGTCACACAATAGGATTTCATCCACAAACTCAACATTTGGAGTCAACTTAACTTTTAAGTCTGGGCGGTAAAGGGTAGATTCAAAGACAAGAGCAGGTACAAAGCGATTAATTAAGCCGGGCATAAAATGAAACAGCAGTGGAAATCATGACGGAGTAAAATCTCTGTAACACCGGAAAAATAAACTTTTTACTGACGCATCAAATTATACAATAACCAAACAGCGGCAATTCCAATTTACGACCCCCCAAAAATTGCACATTTGACGGATACATTAAAACAAACATGGCAAAATGTGTCTATCGCTGGGTGTCATCAAGTCAGTAAAAATAGAATCGGGCTTTTGTTGATATATTCACACAGGTTAAACCAACTCAAACTTGACAACCCCCAGAACGTTGGTCATTAAGATCACAGAGAACTAAGGCGACATGAAGCGCAGCATTTCTCTTTTATGTTGATGACAGCGTATGTCGGTGTTATGTAAAAATTGACAAAGTTATTACCATCCCGTCAGAACTGCTTGAAAAAACGGTGAAGTTCGTCAACATCCGTTATCCCAAAACTCGAAACCATGAGGCGGATCACGAAGAAAAATAAAACAAAACGACATGTAATATATCAAACACGAGGAAGAGTGTTTCATCAGGATACCCAAACACTGAGAAGTGGGTTGAAAAAAACGAGGCGCAGCCGAGTTTTTTTAACCAACTTCGAGGTGTTTGGATGAAACACTCTTGAATCGAGTGTTTGATATAGCTTCTCAAACTGATCATTGAATACTGAGAAAACGAAGGAAGAAAATCGCCAAAATCTATCTGATGCCAATTATCGGGAAGAGAAGGCTATGAAAATTTTGTTGATTAGCTAACGCACAATTTAAGTTGAGATATTTTTAGTTCACGAATACTCGCCACTTTTCAATGTTCACAAAGTTGATCTAAAGTGGATCTAAAGTGGCCGGGAAGAGAGAGTTGTGCAGCACACAGTAAACATACTGTGTGTATTGTAACTCAACGCAAATATTGAACCTCGCCAACTGTGACAAGAATATACGAACAATAAAATTATATTTAAGGTACAATTGTGGGTATATTTCCCTGTTCCTGTTTGCAATGTCGATAAGAACGATCCGTGAAAACAAAACGTTTCTGGTGTGTACCTACGTGGGGGGATATTTGTGGCCAAAGACGAATGTTTGATCTAACTTGGACGAAAATTTGCAACGAGCAAAACTATGAGCTGCAATGTTGGGAGGGGGAGGCGCTGTATTTCCCCAAAGCCGACTGTTTTATCTTACTTGGACGACAATTTGCAACGAGTAAGAGGATGAAGGTTGAAACATCCTCTCTTTCTGGCTAAGTGCTGTAAAGAATGATTTATAACTGTAATAACAGCTTTAAGTGTCTGAATTCATCAGTCAATGGGGCTTGGGGAACATGCCAAAGTGTTTTATCTAATCGATACGAGAATTTGCAACAAATCATTACATAAGTGGCACAATACTTCACTCTTCCTGTTTTGAAGCCAATGAAAAACATCGTGAAAATTATTAAAACGAAAAACCTGTAGATCTAAAGCTAATTGGGACAACAGTTTACACCAAGCAAAAAGATGAACGAGCTAGTTTTATACTTTGACTTACCTCAACTGTCGCAGGCTGGACGCGGCAATTCTTCCATATCCACCATAATCCAGATATTTGACCTCCACCTCGTCAGGATTAGCAGTAGGCCCCAAAACTTGTGCTCTGTACCAACCATTGTACGTATAAGCCGGGGCAGCACAACACGAACCCACTACAATGGGCTGCGGCAGAGGCAGAATAAGGGGCGCCGTTCCCTGTCCATAACACTGCAACATGTTCTGATGCAAGTCTTGCAGCTGCCGCTGCATGAAGTCGTTGTGTAGCTGCACAAAAAAGTGCCCGGCGTCGGCAACGCTCGTCACTACAACATCGAAATTTGCAACGCTGGGAAGCATGGCTTGCACAAATGGCATAGCCTGAGGTGTGAGCACAGCTGTGGTGGCAACCATTGGTTGCATATGTACAGCATTTTCTGACCCGGTTCCGTTCAAAGTTGGTAAGTTCAGCCGTGTTAGGGGAACGCAGGGGAACTTTTCGTGAATCGAATCCAGAGCAGACTGAATCTGTGAAGAGCTCCCCGAAATTGAGATGATTCGGTGTGTGGAAACCTCGCCTGGTGACTGAGGAATCAATCGAATCTTTGCCCCGGATTTATCTGAAATCACACGAACATTCTTGCCTTTCCGTCCAATGAGTCTTCCACATAAAATTTGCGGAAACTCAATCTCCCACACGTCTTTATCGCCGTTTTGTACGCCTTTTCGCGACTTGTTCCCGTTGTTTTCGTCGCCGATAGGCGGCGGAGTATCGTTGCTGAAGCCATCTGTATACAGCGTGCTGCTATCCACACTTCCCTCGCTCAACGATTCCTCGCCACCGGACGATTCTTTCAACTCTGAACTCATCGAAGGCTTTGTTTCCACACCCGAATCTTGCTGAGCGCTTTCTGTAGTGCTGGATTGCTTTTCCAATGGGAAGCGCTGTTCCGCGGAGGGTTCAGCGTCCACCGTGTCTTCGCTCGCTTGACAGATTTCGCTCTCTGAAACAGTGATCTCATCTGCGTTGTTTTCTTTCTCTCCGTCTTTATTATTTACAACTCGTTCCTCGTTGTCCAGCTGTTGGAGCTCTTCCGCTTCTTGGCTTTTCTTTTTCAGCCACAGAAAGCTCACGATTATGGTGATGGCAGCTGGCAGCACCAAGGAAACGAAGAGTTTTGTTGAGAACTGCATCTTGGCCATCCTAACGACGCAGAAATAAAGCATAATAAGCAGCGAGTTTAACAACGTACTAAATCGTCATGACCCAATATTGTTCAATACGGTCGTAATGTTTTAAACAGTGTTTCAATGTTTTGGTTAGACTATGTTCGGTTAGTACATCAAAGGAAACCAAACATTTTGTTGCGAACTCCGTCTCTACCAACCTGAAAACCGAAACAGCACTAGCTCATCATACAAGGGATCACAGAGCGAGACGAACCGAACGCCGAATATCATGTTTAGCTCAGCTAGGAAGATAAAAAGAGGTCGCCCAAGAACAGAAACGACGTTTTGAACTGATAAAATTAAGCTTTTGTACATTTACTTGTGATAAGAAAAATAAACATGCACCTTGCAGCGTTAACACCGCAAGTTTAAAGACGCTTCTGGTTTTAATTACCGTAACTAAACTACACACAGGCAGCGGCTCTAGTTCTTACACCTTGATAATTTAACCAAGAAACTAAGATCTACAATACAATGTGTTACACCGTAGGGCCTTGAAATTTTTTAAAGAAAATTCTAACTGTGAAAGACACAACTTCGATTCGAGTTACACAAAAAGAGAAAGAACTGAAATTCTCCTTCAATTTACCAAGGACCATTCAACGCTGTAGGTAGGTTGTCGTTGTTGTTTGTTGCAATGCGCTAGTGCCGGTTCTAAGCTTAAAACATGCGTAAGGCAATTACCTTGCAAGGTTTATTAAGTTGGAATGGACTCTTCTGAGTAACTGGAAGACTTTATTCCTAGGACATCAACCACCCATGATCAATGAGGAAAATGCAGTAACTTGTTGTCGCAACACACACGAAAAGGGTTTGGTCTCGACTATTCTATGACATGCGCACTAACTCAGTGAAATTTACACCAAAATTTATAAATATTCTCGTGTAAAAGAATAAGCCATAAGCGTTACGACATCAGTGTTTATCATTGTTTTCGATCGTATGGACGAAGGCGAAAACGTGTATGGATTTTCAAACAAAAACGGAACAGCGTGGAAGGAGCCTGAGCGATCTACATCATCATTCAAAGTGAGCACAACATCGTCAAGATCTGTTGATATGTAATACTTTTGGAAAATGTGCCAGGTTTGTGTTGATGTTTGCGCAATAAGCACTCAGCCTGTGTAATCAATACTGTTAACACATCAGCAAAAAGAAAGCTTACCTACTTCTTTTCCAAATAAAACTGACATAAGCAGTGCAAAAAAAAAAGATTTCTGAAAACCAAGCTTTGATCTTCTGTTTGTTTACTGGTGTTAATCACGTTTACGACTGATTTGTTTTGTGATGATGATGATGATGATGATGATTATATATATACATATATATATACATATATATATATATATATATATATATATATATATATATATATATATATATATAGGGGAAAACGTCCATAGAATGTTCTCCTGGGGCGCGTCAGTGGCGGCATAGGATGCATCTGCTAAGCTGTTCCTTCGTCTAAAAACTCAACCAGATACCAAGTCCTTAAAGGGGCTATGTTACCTATTTTTAGTATCACTTTGAAAAGCCAAACAACATATTTGTTTCAATGCAAACCTACAAATATGGTTCAGTTTTGTCAACAAATACTCTTCAAGTGCACAGAAACTAGTATTCGTTATTTTTGGCTGCGGAAGGACAGGATGGAAACGGATTGCAATTTTTTTCAAGTTCATCCCAAGTGTCGTGGAAAAATCGCAGAAAAACTTATTATGGTTTGTTCTTCCTTGAAGAAATCACTTGATTCTTTCTTCTTGGTGTTCTAAGAGCAATTTTATGTTTGAGCAAAGGTACTTTGTCAACTATTTGGTGTATTTTGTCCAAAACTCAGCAAAATCTGCGTGACAATTCCCCTTTAAAAAGAAGGAAATCTCCAGAAGCTGTCACACAAACAAAATTAGTTCACCCTCTAATTCCCAGCAGAATCAAAAGAAAACGTTCAGTTTCGTAGTGTTGGTTCAACATATGAAAGTCGGTTTAACCGATTTAGGCCTGATTAACCATTTCACTCCCAGAGTCAATTATGGAAACATATTTAGTGGAGTTCTAACTTTTAAGTCTAAGGCTTTAATGCGTCCGATTTCTCTTGCGCCTCTTTGTGTTTATTACACAGTCAAACCCGAATTAAGCGGTCACCCTTGGTGAATGGCTGACTGTCTGCGAATACAAGTTGATCGTTTAAAACGGGTTTGACTGGCCCAGAAAGTAAGTCAAATCACGTGGAGAAATACCCGTCACGATACGAATTGGCCACTTAACTAACGGTTGTTTTAAGCAACCAGAAACAAGTGCAATACCATTGGTAACGGAGACAATCATACACGTTCAGGTGTATATGTACGGAATTAGAATTTTGTTCTAGAAAGATCGCATTCAGACCTTTCTCTTGCAAAATGTTTACGACACCTTTTTTATGTAGTAGTAGTAGTAGTAAGTAGTAGTAGTAAAGTTATGGAGGAAAAATGGTTCTCGCCATTGTCTTTAATGAACCCTTTAACTCGCAACAGTGCCAAAGATAAAAATTCATATAAAATCCCAAATTTCATTTCGTAAAATGTTAAAAATGAAATGATACCATGCAAAAGTACTACAGAAGAGGTTTCATTTGAATGGTCACACCATAGGATTTCGTCCACAGACTAAAAAGTTAGAACAAATGGTACCATGCAAAAGTACTGCTGAAGAGGTTTCATTTGTATGGTCACACCATAGGATTTCGTCCACAGACTCAAAAGTTAGAACAAATGGTACCTTGCAAAAGTACTACTGAAGAGGTTTCATTTGAATGGTCACACCATAGCATTTCGTCCACAGACTCAAAAGTTAGAACAAATGGTTCCATGCAAAAGTATGGTTTCATTTGAATGGTCACACCATAGGATTTCGTCCACAGACTCAAACGTTAGAACAAATGGTACCATGCAATAGTACTGCTGAAGAAGTTTCGTTTGAATGGTCACACTATAGGATTTCATCAACAGACTCAAAAGTTAGAACAAATGGTACCATGCAATAGTACTGCTGAAGAGGTTTCATTTGAATGGTCACACCATAGGATTTCATCACAGACTCAAAAGTTAGAACAAACGGTACCATGCAAAAGTACTACTGAAGAGGTTTCATTTGAATGGTCACACCATAGGCTTTCATCAACAGACTCAAAAGTTAGAACAAATGGTACCATGCAATAGTACTGCTGAAGAGGTTTCATTTGAATGGTCACACCATGAGATTTCATTCACAGACTCAAACGTTAGAACAAATGGTGCCTTGCAAAAGTACTGCTGAAGAGGTTTCATTTGAATGGTCACACCTAGGATTTCATCCACAGACTCAAACGTTAGAACAAATGGTACCTTGCAAAAGTACTGCTGAAGAGGTTTCATTTGAAAGGTCACGCCATAGGATTTCATCAACAGACTCAAAAGTTAGAACAAATGGTACCATGCAAAAGTACTGCTGAAGAGGTTTCATTTGAATGGTCACACCATAGGATTAAGTTAGAAAAAGTGGTACCATGCCGAGGTACTGCTGAAGAGGTTTCATTTGATTGGTCACACCATAGGATTTCATCAACAGACTCAAAAGTTAGAACAAATGGTACCATGCAAAAGTACTACTGAAGAGGTTTCATTTGAATGGTCACACCATAGGATTTCGTCCACAGACTCAAAAGTTAGAACAAATGGTACCTTGCAAAAGTACTACTGAAGAGGTTTCATTTGAATGGTCACACCATAGGATTTCGTCCACAGACTCAAAAGTTAGAACAAATGGTACCATGCAAAAGTACTGCTGAAGAGGTTTCATTTGAATGGTCACACCATAGGATTTCGTCCGCAGACTCAAAAGTTAGAACAAATGGTACCATGCAATAGTACTGCTGAAGAGGTTTCATTTCAATGGTCACACCATAGGATTTCGTCCACAGACTCAAAAGTTAGAACAAATGGTACCATGCAATAGTACTGCTGAAGAGGTTTCATTTGAATGGTCACACCATAGGATTTCATCCACAGACTCAAAAGTTAGAACAAATGGTACCATGCAAAAGTACTACTGAGGAGGTTTCATTTCACACCATAGGATTTCGTCCACAGACTCTAAAGTTAGAACAAATGGTACCATGTAAAAGTACTTCTGAAGAGGTTTCATTTGAATGGTCAAACCATAGGATTTCGTCCAGACTCTAAAGTTAGAACAAATGGTACCATGTAAAAGTATCACTGAAGAGGTTTCATTTGAATGGTCAAACCATAGGATTTCATCCACAGACTCTAAAGTTAGAACTGCTTAACATGTCACCATTATTGACTCTGGGAGTGAAAGGGTTAAGAGGGCGTTTACCCCTAATCTCCACCGCGGTCATTTAGTGGGATTTTATTTAATATTAAATGGAAATATTGGCAAGGATGTATAAAAAAAATCAGTTGAAGTTACTATCTTTTAATTTTTCTCAAAATGATGAGCTTTTTTCCGTTGAAAACTGACCAAAACTCTTCGCGCCTGATCAAAATTCAAGTTGGCAAATGGCGCCGACAATTCTGCAGTTCACAGTTTTTAAACGCTTAGAACTTTTTTATTAAACTTTTAAAACGTTTGGTAAATTGACAATGTATTGGCAATACATTAAACTTTAAACAGTGAAAATGACAACCTTAACTTTTAAGTACTTTGCTTAACTTTTGCAAATTTCTCTCGTTTGACCGCAGTTAACCCCTAATCTGGGTTCTAGCAGTGTCCGGTAGCCCCAGGCTACTAACTTTTGTCTTCAGACCACAAGCAAAACTTGCTGTTTGTACAAATCCTAACCCTTTCACTTCCACGGTCAATTATGGAGACATGAAGTGCGGTCATTCTAACTTTTTAGTCTGTGGATGAAATCCTATGGGGTGGGGTGACTATTCAAATGAAACCTCTTCAGTAGTACTTTTGCATGGTACTATTTGTTTTAACTTTTGATTCTGTTGACGAAATCCTATGGTGTGACCATTCAAATGAAACCTGTTCAGCAGTACCTTGGCATGGTACCATTTGTTCTAACTTTTGAGTCTGTGGATGAAATCCTACGGTGTGACCATTCAAATGAAACCTCTTCAGCAGTACTTTTGCATGGTACCATTTGTTCTAACTTTTGAGTCTGTTGATGAAATCCTATGGTGTGACCATTCAAATGAAACCTCTTCAGCAGTACTTTTGCATGGTACCATTTGTTCTAACTTTTAGTTGAGTTGAGTCTGTTGAGTCTGTTGAGTCTGTTGAGTCTGTTGAGTCTGTTTAGTTGAGTTGAGTCTGTTGAGTCTGTTGATGAAATCCTATGGTGTGACCATTCAAATGAAACCTCTTCAGCAGTACTTTTGCATGGTACCATTTGTTCTAACTTTTGAGTCTGTTGATGAAATCCTACGGTGTGACCAATCAAATGAAACCTCTTCAGCAGTACCTCGGCATGGTACCACTAGTCGACTGGAATATCATTAAAAATATTTGCATGTGAATCGGGCCCGACGCGCGAAAATCTGTGCGGCTGTCACAGCCGGATTTTTCCGAGTTGGGCCGACTTGTTGAACTGGAGTCGCGGGCGCATCGGATCGCTATTCACAAGCGCCGAAACAATTTCCGATTTATCGTGACCGAAAAATCGCGCCGAGTGTTTTTTCTTTTTGGAAAAAATCGCTCGCTGAATTCAGTTTTGACCCATAAACGATTTTGCTTTAATTTAATGTTTTCGTAATATTTAATTAATAATCTTGCAGGAACTTATATAGTTTCTCGGTTTTTCTTTTTCTTTTTGTCCGTTTTTTGTTATTTGACGCTAATAGGGTGAGCACGCAAAATGGTGATTTTAGTTCCCTGCAGGATACCTTGACAAATAAAGAATTGAAACATGTGTCCGCGCATTTAGCGAGCTTACGGGAAGTTAAGACTGGACGAATGGCGCGGAAAGGACCCTTTACATAACGATTTGAACGATTTCCAATCTGTAGCGATTTGATGCAACCACATCGAAACTGATCGACGAGTTTGCGATACAAAAAACTGCCTTTGGATCTGTGATGTGTTTTATGCTTGCATCATCCTCGGCGTCTGTTCCAAAGTATCCATAAAAAGTGTGTACGCGTGTGGGTCTAGCGTCTAAATTTTTATTTCCAAGAGTGCCAAAAATCAAAATTCAGAAAAAATCCCAAATTTCATTTTGTAAAATATTGAAAAACAAATGGTACCATGCATAAGTACTGCTGAAGAGGTTTCATTTGAATGGTCACACCACAAGACTTCATTGACAAACTCAAAAGTTAGAACTGCACTATATGTCTCTATAATCGACTCTGGGAGTAAAAGGGTTAAGTCATAGGGATAAATCAGGAAGGAGGCTACACTCAAACGCACTTACCATGGGAGAAACTCAGTCTGGAGCTGTCGGAAATTTCATTGCTAAGGCCAGTTGCAGAAGCAATCAAGTCAACATCGAGAAAAGAAGACTTACATTAAAATAAAAACATTCGTACAGGAAGTCTAATAGCAGCTGTGAAAAGACACTGAATTGCACCAAACTCGGAAAATTAAATCCACTCACGCAAAAATGTTACGCAAAGTTACTCCTCGAATGATGTCCTGATCAGCTTTCAATAAAACACCTTCTTTTTTAAGTCCTATGAAGCGTAAAATGAGCCTCGCTTTTTAACTTCCTTGTTGTAAGTTTTCGCCACCTACACAGTTCGGCCAAAAATTGTAGCAACTGAAAAATGCGAAGCAACTTCCTCTGTTGGTCGCAATACATCCCGTCTATAAACTTGAGATTGTAATTGGCGCCCCAGGCGTTTATTCGAATATTAAAATATGGTATGGTCATTTTATTTAAAGTAGTAGTGAGGGGGTGAAGTTCAAACAATGGAAATCCCACTCTCAGGAAAATTGTATTCTACCTTGTTTTGTTTCTTACTCAGTGCACTTCGCATTCCGTGAGGTTCTTACAGCTGTGTACACTGTGTTAGTCCTCGGACAAGTGTCCCGGGCGTTTACAATTTCCGCAAACTTTGCTCGTCAGTCTCGATAATCCAGAATGAATCTTTGATAATTTATGGTTCTTGGCAGTTAACCCCTCCTGAAATTCCGCTTTTTATTGCTTCATACATTTTTATACAACTCCGCTGACACAAGTGGAGTACTCTTTCGAGACAGGGCGCTTAATCGAGGTATTAATTGATTTTGTTTGAGGAAACCTATGCTATGACTATGCTATGACTAATAAACTAAACACTGTCAATGAATTCCCACGTGTCACGAGCATGCAAAAACTCAATCTCTCTGTGGCCCACGCCTGTTACCACATGAAGCAAGATGTCATAAGTTGGTATAACTTCCTTTTGTTAAGGGATGGTGCAATAGCTCTGCTCGGACTCGGCGTCATATGTGGGTCAATTTGTTGTTCCTTCTCGCCGGTTTTTTTTTTTGTTTGTTTGATTTAGGATGATTAAGGTTGTATCGTCACCCACTAAGCATATATAACACCTCAATCGTTTGCCAATTTTCAATCTTCCACCTCTGAAGTAAAATCGCCATCCTGATTCAGTTGTGAGTCACCTCACAATATAGCTCGGAGTCGGGTGTCATATGTGGGTAAAATGTGTTGCTTCTTCTCGTCTTGCTCCAAGGGTTTTTCTGTTGAGTTAGGATGATTAAGGTTGTATTGTCATCCGCTAATCCACTATAACACTTAAATCCATTTGGCAATTTTCAAACGTCCCCTTTTGAAGTAAAATATCGCTAGTCTGATTCAAAATTTGGAGCCTGTATGTAGAAACAATTCTGAAGTGCACCCGTTACGCCGCTAAGAGCGCTGTAAACGAGAGTCAAAGTGTCACGGATGAAATCCAAAGTGTCATTCAAAAGCGTACAATACATTTCTGTCGAGAGGTTTATTATGCTGATCAAGATGAACTTTGAGTCTGTCAATGAGATCCTTAAATATGTCCATTCAATAACAGCCCTTTTCGCGATTAACCTTTCTCATTTGCATTACAATAAAAATCAACGTGGTTGCGAGGCAATTTCGGGCAATTTTGTAGGTTCTGCCCGAAATTGCCTCGGGTTAGGTTTACCGCGAAAAGGGCTATTGACTTGAGTGTCAGATATATGTTTTGGTAGCCTTTGAAGATAAAAGGCCTTCTTATCAGATTATTGTGGTATCGCAAGATGTTACGGAGAGTTCGCTGCATTTGAACTATCTGAGCGGAAGTTGGAATGTCATAACAGATTGAACAACCTGAATTTAGTCGAACAATTAAACCGTGTCTAGTCATAAGTTGTATTAATATATAAATGCCTAAGCAAACTACAATAAATTATTTTCTCTCTTCTTCTAATGGCGAGCCAGGGCTACCGACAACAGGAAATAAATCTGCGGTAAAATCAACTCGCGAGACCGTTGTTAGAGTAAGAAAGAGATGACTTCCGTTCGTCATTTTTTTTTCGTCCGCTGGTGGAATTCAACTGTCGTCTATAATATTAAACGAAACGTTCGATTATAGCCTTACCTCGACAGCGCTTGCTTCATTTCAAGTCCTCCTGTTCTGTTCTTTTTCGCTACAATGCTACTAAACTACTACTAATAGTTAACCTCTTACTCAGTTATGCGTCCCACGTGCACGTGTTTCACGTCTGTTACAGGCCGCGGGCGCGCTACTAGCGTCGATGAATCGAAACAAGGAAGCAACCACTGATGACAATGTATACTGATTTTATTTACTTTTCTGATAAGTTCCTTGTATTAAAGCGGGCTTTGCAGGAGGAAACACTTGAGGAACACGCGGTCATTTGCAAGTGTATATACAGTAATGTGTGTTATCACAGCCCCACATAAAGATAACCATCTGATTTTAATGAAGTGTTGTGTGTGTGATTTGGAAGTCTCTCTATGTATCACCTAAACACTTTAAAAAATTGAATTCTTCAAAAACAAATTACACTGCTATCATTACCGGAACATACCAACCTTGGAAGCACTTCCTTAGAATGCTCAAGAAAACTTCAGTAATAAAACTGTTTGGGAATGACACAATTGCACCTTTGTGTATATCAATTTTTAAACCATATCCCATTTGTATTTCAAGCAGGGTCATTCCCGCTTAAACAACGCAGTAACCAATCTTAAACTACAGGGCAAAATGAAACGGATTTCTTTCAGTTATAATTGTGGCACGATTTACCATATGTAATTTTTTTCCGGCATAAATCGCGCCAGCCTTTCTGTGAATAATTATAAATAAATAAAAAATAAGTGTCCTTTATTTCCCTTTTGTAATGGTTCAAAACTGAAGATGCTTGTGTTAACGAGTATTCAAACATCAGAAACAAAAATTTCCTAGTTTAAACACCGTTCCGTGAATAAGCGCCGTGTAATGCAATTGTAAATAAGGTTAGCTAGGATTCTCAACAGACGGGAAAGACCCGTTGGCTATTTATATGCGTGACCAAGGAGTTGAATTCGCGTCTTTCTCTGTCATGCTACACCTGCCAGACCGGAACTTACATACGGGACATCTGGATTTCAATTCTAACGACCTTACAACGCGGCCATGAAACTCGTCGAATTTATTCCGGAAATTTGTTTGAGATTTGAGCAAGGATGGCACAAAATAAATGGCTTAAGCAAGAATGAGAGTCCAGGGGAGTTCATTAATTGTTCGCGCTCCGGGAGCAAGTTATCCTTAACAAGATTTATTTGCTTACGTGAACAATACACTGTTAGCTGTCCTTTTTCAGTTAATCGAGCGGGAGAGCTTATCACAAAAACAAGCTCGGTGAGACTGGAGCGAGCGAACGAGCCGGGGGGAAACTGGGGGAGAGGCCGTAGAAAAAGCCCTCTTTCACTTCCCGCCTATTCCCCAGAGCCCCCTCGGTTCGCATTACTTTTCGCTCACTCTCGGCGCTCGGATCGCCGATCGCGTATTTGCTCGCCGTCTCGACTACCCAGAGAGGGACTGGCAGAGTCTCTGTGAACGACGAAATTTGGCAGTTCTTAATGTCAACTTGTTCAAAAACTGGTATTTACCTTTTAGACAAAGAAACCTGTTATTCGAGTCTACGAATAAAAATCTCACTTTTTTTTAATGCTTTTATCTGATAAGTTTACATTTGCTCGAGTGTTCGACAAAATTTGGCTAGTTTTTACTGGTGGACAAGTTTCCTTGTTCAAAAACTGAAATGCCACAAAACGTCACCGCGGGAACTTTCGCAACGAGAAAAAATGACTACCTACTGTTTTTATTCAGAAGGATAAACGTATAAAAGGTCAGTTAGGATCTTCGGAACGGAAAGTCAATTACAAATCCAATTTGGGAAATAACATTCCACTCCATAAAATAATCTACGACCTAATCATTTGGATAACGAATACGGACAATCCAATATCCTTAATATAAAAACTCTGACATGAACTATGAAAACAAAAACGAAAGACAATTTAGCCTGTTGCCTCGATGCCCTCGTTAATTTAGACGGATGCGCCCAACATTTAGAAAGACCGCAAAGTGATATGGATTTTGAGGAATAAAAGTTATCAAAATAAGCAACGCTCTTTCCGAACAGAAAGTACATACGGAGACCAACGATAACATTGAGTAACATTCTAACTTCTGTCACGTTGAAAGCTACGAAAGCTATGTAAACTTAGCGAATTTACTGAAATACGGTAAACCCATACTCTTTCGACCTTGCCTAACAAGCTTGAGGCTTCTTTGCCAACATAGCGGTCACGTATACTGAAAACACTAACCATAAGCATAAAATAGATTTGTAGGAAATACTGAAACTCACCGTATGAGCTCTCTGCAATAAGCGTGGTGCAATCGGCCCTTCAAATGTCGTGGAACTGAGCCATACTTCTGTTCGTAAATGGTCTGCAAATAATTAAAAACCTTTCGTCATTCTTTTAAAAAAAAAAAAAACAGAAATAACAGGTGTAAAAAAAATTCAGAAGCAAGGATGACTAAGTGGTCGGGTAGATTGAAACGGAGTACGAACTACCAACTTAAAAATATTAAAAGGGCAATATCATGTATTTTTAGTATCATAAGGAAAGGAAACCTTAAAATAAAGGTCCAGTTTTGTTAAAAAATCACTTAACTGGCACATCGAAACTATCATAAATTGTCTTTGGCTGCGTTTGTCAGGAAAGAAATGCATTGCTACATAAAAATTGGCCATTTTCTTCAGTTTCAAATTCTTCCCTTGTGTCTTGGAAAAATCATCGCGCTAAAAACTAATTATGATTTGTTAATTTGAGAATTCACTTAATACCTTTCTCTATTTGCTCTAGGAGCTAATCACAACTTTGACTCCTCAAATCTTAAAAATTCCCAATTACACAGCCCCTCAAAAATTTAAGGTCAAATTTTCTGGATGCGGAAACCGTGAGAAAGCTTACTTAACTTTGCGTGAGTGTCGCTGAGTGAGAACAAAGGAGCGGGATTATTTCTTTATTAAACTTTAGCGGGAAAAAATTAAATAAACATGTCATGGAGGAAGAGGAAAATCCGTAAGACCTAATCTTAGCGATACCCGTAAAGGATTAAAAATATAACGTCATTACTTATATTGAATAATTTCCGTCAGTAGTTATATTGAGTATTTCCGGACTACTGGGTGGTCCTATATTTTACACAGGCACTCGCATGGATGGTCGTTTTGGCGGAAAACCTTACGTTTACTACACATCTTTAGCTGATTTGTGGACTACAAAACTTCAACGCCTTTCGTTAGAAACTACATTAAAAAAAAATAGCTTTCGGGCCCGAAAAGTCTTCCGGAGTTTCGAGAAACGCACGCCTGGAGCGATGAGAGGCGGTTGTATTCGTACGCCAGCGGAAAATCTGTTCTGGTAGCTTTCTTGGACACTCAATGATAGAGTTCCCTTTGGTGAAATTGTCACACCAGCTTTCGCAACACGAAGTTGTTTTGTTTGTTTGTTGTCAGATGCATGGACAACGAATCGTTTTGCGCACCAGAAAAAGCCAGCTGGGATTTTAGTAAACGCGAAAAAGTGTTAAGTTTAACGCTGTAAAAAGTGTTAAAAATGAAACTAGACGTTTCGGCAATGCTGCCTTCATCAGTAGTAAAAATGTGTTCGTTGCGGGATTTTAGTAAAGACAACCGATAAGTGCTACTACGATCAAACTGTCGAATACCTTTAATTTTCGCTTAATTGGTAGTTATCCTCATGCGATGAAGGAAAGTGTTTTTTTTTTTTTTTGCGCTCAATTTGAACCGCCATGTTCCTGCGGCCTGGTTACCAACGGGAGAGGCCTGGTCACTTGGAATTCGCGGGGAAATCGCGTTCGTTAACAAAATTGCCTTTAAAAAGGAAATAGCTGGTGTCAAAAGTCAGTGAGAGCACTGTTTTCACGTTTTTCTTGGAATCGGCGAATAGTTAAGCTTTCAAGATGCTCTCTCTTGTCTCACACCAAAAAATCTCATTTTAGCCTACGCGCAGGCATCTCTTATTTCCTCCACTTGTGTGTCTCCTATTTCCTCCCTTTTCACGGCAAGGAAAGGAAATATGAACTGGGAGGGCAAACGGGTCCACAATTGAATTAATAAGAGCGTTGCAAACAATTTGGTGACATTTGGCGAGAATTACATGTAACCAGCCAGGCTCTGATGTCTGCCTTAGAGTCGAGATGTCCATTTTTACAGGGGCGACTGTTTTGACACGGTCTGAGTCATTCGAGTCGGTTCAGCTTCTGGAATGAGTCAAACTGGTCTGAGATGATTTTCAGACCAGTCGCATGTTAAAAAAAGCAAGCATTAGTATGGAGGCCAATCTGAAGTTGCACTGGTTGAAGTTCATACTTATCGATCTCTGACTCATGTAGTCACGGCTTTAGGCAGTTTCATCAAGTACAATAGGCGACAAAAATAGTTGACACACTCTATAACAAAAACAGTTTTCGTGACATATTTATCACTGTATCTTTCCTTTTACTACACTCTGCCGCATTAACCCCCGTCCCCCCATCCAATGTTGTAGGATTGTAGCGACAGACCTGACGAAACGATACACAACATTGTCTGGGGGGGGGTGGGGTGGGGAATTAGGGTGGTGGGGCTGAAATGCCTCTCGTCCCGAACAAAATGGGGTTCAAAATGACAATGTGTCAACAATATTGTCGCCTATTGTAGGATCAGGGGCGGATCCAGGATTTTTTTTAGGAGGGGGTGCACCACTAAGGAGTGTTTTTTTTTTTCACAGTTTTTTTTTTTGCAGAATACCATTTGTATTAGAAAACCGCAGGTCATCTCAGGGGGGGGGGGGGGGTGCGCACCCCCTGCACCCTCCCCCTAGATCCGCCCCTGAGGATGACTTTTTGTTCACACAAATTTTACTCAAAGGGGAGCATATTGTTTCACCTGTTTTGCAGTCTACCAACCCTGAACAGAGTTGAATTTCTTGTATCTTTATCACAGTGTAATTCCACTTAGCACCAAATACAACACTTCAGGTTTAAGCAGGGAAATAGGTCAAGTGGATTGGAGACTTTAATCTTTATCTGAAAAATACACAAGAATTCAAAAAAATCAATTATGACATTTAATTTAAATACTGATACCTGTACTGACATAATTAAGTTAAAATTAATATTTGTTTAATCAAACTAAAATAGACTGTTTGACAAAAAAAAAAAACAGAAAAATTAAAACAAAAAGCCAAATAAAAGCAAACCAAAAAAAATAATTCAACAAAGGGTGGTTTAGCTGGCTCCATATAGTTTTTTGGTATGCGAGGCAATGGGCACAAAAATAGTGCGAGCAGGTGTTTATTTATTTTGATAACGTCACGAACAAAGTTGGCATTAATTGGTAGGATTTTCTTGGTTCAAGATCACGAAGAAAACACAACAATTTTTGTACATACACAAACCCAATTAACATAAAAAACAAAAAGTGAGTAAATTGCTGAAAATTATGTACCGATTGTTTTATGGCTTTGTCACAAGAGACTTCTGAATGCTTAAACTGTTTTTCCAAAAATCGTGAATATTTACCGTGTAAAAACCAACAAAAGCTGTCAAGAGGTTTGCCCACCTTGAACAACAAGCCCAACAACTCAATCAGTGCTTGCCATATTAACGAGACAAGACTGCCAAATTAGACTTCTCCATATAGGAGAAAGCCTAAGCTATGTGTATATTATGCCTAGTATAGCGAAACAAAACTCTCAAAAGACAGCAATAAGATTACCGGTAAGTATATTTTGTTTGGAAGACTGGCCAATAGCTATATCGAGCCACCTTAAAGGCACATGCACCCTCACCCAACAGACATTGCGGTTGTTTGTTTTTGTTTTCAAAATGCTCCATTGTTCAAACGCATTATCTGATTGGTTGCATGCATTCAAGCGTCAATTTCTGTTACACGAAATTCAGCACAGAAAGTGATCATGGCACACACAGCATTTTGGGTGAAGGTGGGCCAGCACTTACAAAGTGTAGTGAACAATTCTAAAAAAATTACCAAAATTATCTAGCATTTTTCCACAGGGGACCCAAACGCTTTATTAGCTATAACAGAATCATTTAATAAAATATTGTTATTTACCTGTGTTCCTGTGTCTTTAGAGTTGTTTTCGGGAAGCGATTTGAATCAGAGCGAAGACGGTTGACCTTGCACATTTCAAATATTATCTTGTCTGCCGCTTTGTAAATCCGACACGCCTATTACACAGTTATTATACATGGTAATGGGAACTTGAGTTAATAATAATAATGGCAACTTGAGACATAATAGGCACGTTGTATTTATGAAGCGGCAGACAAGATAATATTTGAAATGTGCAAGGTCAACCGTCCTCTCTCTGATTCAAATCGCTTCCAAAACGACTCAAGTCCTCAAGAAGACACAGAAAAACAGGTAAAGAACAATATTTTAGTAAATGATTATGTTATAGCTAATAAAGCGTTTGGGTTCCCTGTGATTTTTCTATTGATTAATGAGTAGGTTCATCTCAATGAATAATAATATTATAATATATTTTTATTTTTTCAATCTTGAAGGTATAGGAAACTAACTACAATTTAATCTCTTTCAAGAAATTCAATACAATGTACTTTGATAAAAATATACATGTAATATAAATATGAACTGAAGCTTAATTTTGAATATGTCATTAGAAATGTTTGATTGAACTTCAAAGAAACCTTTGCTAAAATTATTAATCGGTAGAAATTAATTTGAAGTTGTTTTAGGGGTGGGTGGCAAATGTGTCACAAAATTATGAATTTATTTTACTTCAACCATGAGTAAGTAATATAGATTGAGAGTGGGTGGATTTTAAAATTACCAGCACTTACAAAAATAATTATTCCAAAATAAATTTAAAGGTTTGCTGCATTGCACAATAGTTTTCAGTAAATTTAGCTGACCAAAATTTCAATTTGCCAACCTGAACTGCTTCCTAATTCATCAATCAATACATCATTTAATTCCCAAATTTAAAACATTGGGTTGTCATACATTTATTTATTTTGCTAGGACTAATATTCTACAGTTCACCATTGTCAAAACTCTCATCACCAATGTACTTGAAAATGTATTGATGAAAAAAGAAGAGAAATAAAATGGTGATCAGACTGTGTCTCTCTTATTTTGGTCCCGGGGGGCCTCCCATATAAAATTGATGAGGGTTTTTGTCATACCTTTTAGGGATCAAAATTTGGAGATTAGTACTGCTTAGGGTACTAAAATCTAAAATGACTATGCGGTACCTTTTAGGGTATTGAGTCAAACAAATATGACAGAATATAACATGTGTTGCTTTAGAATAATTATTGGTACCTCTTAGGGGTAAAAATTATTTTGAGCCACACCCATCAAACGAGATTCCGGTACCTTTTAGGGTGTTTTTTCGAAAATTTCCGACAAGCATTTTGATACATAAAAAGATCACCCAGAGAAGCAACACAACTAGACACAGCAGTTTAATTCCCAGAGACAATAATGGAGATGACATGTAGTGTACCGTATTTTCTCAATTAAACACCCCGGCATTTATTTCAAACTTGGCCTTGTGGACCCGGTGTTTCTTTGAATCAGCAGTTTTTTCTCGCCCGCCTTTTTTTAAGACAGGGTTATTATTAGTTTTTCTTGGCAGCCGTGTACCTTGCCCTTAAATCTTAAGTTTATGATAACACAAATAAACGTTTGAGGGGCTTACTTACAACTTCCTCTATAATACCCGGTGTTTATTCGGGGCCCGGCGTTTAATTGAGAAAATACGGTACATGTAGTTCTAACTTTTGAGTCCGTTGATGAAATCCTGTGATGTGACCATTCAAATGAAACCTCTTCTGAGTAATTTTGCATAGTACCATTTCAGTTTTTTAATATTTTATGAAATTAAATTTGGGCTTTTTTTAATTTTGATGTTTGGCACTCTTGGGAGTTAAAGGGTTTTTCCCTTGAAGCTCTCACTATCTCATTAGAGGTGAAACGTAGTTTTGACAACACTCGCCATTTCTATAAGTGACTTTACTGCACAAAAGAATGTACAATTTGTACTTGCCCTAGAAGATTAATAACATGAGTGGGTGAATGCTTTATAATTGTTTCCATCTCTGGTTTAGATAGAGGTACAATATTGTATTAAACTTGCACAAGGTCTGAATTAGGAAAATATATTAGTGGTAGCTCTTTTTTGCAAGGTTATGGAATGAACGGCACTGCATTGGGTCCATAAATATCAGAACATGACACATGTAATTATTGGAAACTAAAATATTAAACAACATTTACACAGTCAAGGAACTGAAATTACTAGGCATCACCATACACGTTGACAACAATTTACATTTCAAGCAACACATGTTAGCCATGTGCAAGAAAGCAAGACAAAAGTAGATTAATTGGGGTTGTTTTAAGACTAATCTTAACTTAACCACATGTATAACAACAGACAAAAGGAAACTGGAACAAAATAGAAAGATTGAGCTTGTTTTGTACAAGACTAATGAGAGTTGATTTGACAACTTCATCTTGAAATTATTTGGATGCAGTTGTGCCTTTCAAATACTTGTATAAGCCCAACAAATTTTGAAACACAAAATTACCGGGTCCAAAAAAGTCCTTTGAACAAATATCAGCCAGGGGCTTATAATCAAAATTTCAGGGTATTCTTAACAAAGTGCCAGTTCAATCAAATGTTTTAATTTCAATATTTTTTACACTTTTTGGAAGGAAATATTGTATTTAATAACCTGTCGAAACCATTTTTCAATCCGATCAAGGTAAAAATTTTTGTTTGGCCATACTTTTCACATTTTGATTTATAACAGCACAATATCTACAGTTTCAGTTATCACACACGTTGCATGTCTATTTTTGCACTTGAGAATGATGAAAGCTATGATAATGTTAATCTACTGTCATAATCTGCATATTAGGTTATTTTTGAATTGCAACAAATAATTTTTACTTGATTATGGACAAATACAAAAGTATAAATGTAAATTTAAACTACTTAATTTTTCTAAATTTTCATACTGGGCAAAAAATTAATCTGAGACTCATATTGCTATTGTGAAATTAATATTGCATAATTTGGCATACAATTAATTCATTGTTATAATCATATATTGTATGATCTGCAATACATTCTTAATGTAGCCTTTACATGCCATTTTATAGAATACTTTGTCAAGAATTGTCATAATGTAAAAGCCACTTTTACACAGAGAAATGGCTTTCTGATGTCCTTCAATTTAACCCAGTGTTCAATTTGTAGAATTTTCCTATCAAACCCTCCTACCCAATGACAAATATGTAAGAAGAAAGTCCTGCTGCATCATGCATGTAAATACATGTATTTTTAATAAAGACGTCTTTCAACATACAGTGTAGTACTGGTTATTCATCACTATTATTATTATTTTAACTAATGGTTTCTATTGGATCATTAAAGAAAAAAATGGAAAACTTATACAATGCAAGACATAATATGAAGGCTTTGAGGCAAGTGTATAAAAATATACAAAAGCTGAATGTATTGTAGTTATAAATGTTGAATGGCCACAAATAAAATGTCAGCATTTCTGTGACTAAAACGTTGATTATTCTATAAACTAGCAAACGCTGAGCTAGCAAAACTGCCCCAACATCTTTTTTCTTCAAATTATGTACTGTTATTTATCACCACAATAAGCTTATATATGCTTTAAAAATAAATAAGCTTAAGCTTAAATAATACAAAATATAACTAATATTAATTTTGTTCAAATTTCAAAATTGTTGCTTTTGCAATTAAGCTTAAGTCAAGAAGTCCTAAAATGTTTTCAAGCTATTTTTTGTAACCAATAAGCTAAAATATATTTTTAAAATTAAAAGCTTATTTCGGACTTCCGCTAAATCTATTTTTATTTGGTAAGCTAACTGTCAATGATGTCAATTCCAATTCGTAGAACCTGTCATTTTGTGAGAGTGTACATGACCCGAGAAACGTTTTTCAATTGTGTATGAATTTTTCTCAGCTTTTTCCAACTAATTTCCGCAAACGTCAATAGAAGCACACTGTTAAATCACAAATGGAAGTCGATTTTGGAATGATAAAACCAGCTCCGTTTTATACTCAAAACTCGATAAAAATGCGCGCGTGAACTTTGGCGGCATGCACATTCGAATTCCGTTGGTAGTAACGCTAGAAATAAACACTTACATGGCAATTCCTCGCTTTCTTTCCGCGAAACATCCACGCTGGATCGCGAATGATCCGTCATAAACCACAACAATCCTTTCAATCAGTTGCCAGTCAGTGTAAATCGCCGGTACAACGCACTAACAAAATTCAAATTCGCCGCCAGTCGAATTGTAGACCAACTTTAAGACGGCTTGAGATTTCTCCTCGCGAATGAAAAAACGGCAGAATTCTACTTAACAAGACATCGGTCGTGGTGTAGGAAGCATCGTTACGAAGCAAAACGAAGTAAAATTCTCTCATTTTCATTCATGAGTTCCTAAAGTTTCTCGCCCACGTGTGTGTGCCCTCCCACGCGCGAATGCTGTCCCAGCATACAATACGGGCGACCGAGTATCCCACGCGAAACAAGATGGCGGACCCTTTTTTCCCGCTTCAAAAACTTTTCTTGGAAATTTTTGAACTCAAAAATCTTTTTGGCACCTAAAACGATGTTTTTCTTTTCACTTCTTTGAATTTATCAGTGAAGAATCGGTAAATGACATCACGTTTTTTAATTGATATACTTTATGTCGATATAATACGTTTTCTGATGCAATCAATTGGTAATACTAATTTGTAACTAAAAAGTTCCCGCCAACATTTTTAACTTCCTGTGTTATCTTGTCGATTGATAGATAGATAAGATAACTTTCACAGTCTTCAAATACGGTATATTCATAAATACATGGCTTTTCGTTCCCGTCTTTTTTGTAAGACTTGGTCGCTACACAACCAGAACTAGAATATTCACCCTTAGCCATGTTCGTTCAAAGAACTAAAAACTAATGTATATATTTAATGGAACTCTTACATAATTCTATGTCTGGAAATTAACAGTCTGGGATCGAGTGCGGTTTTTTAATTTAATTCGCAATTCATATTTCCCATCAGGAACGGACTGAAATGAGTCATTTAACTTCCCGTTTAATTTAAGTCATCAAAAGGCAGTCCTTCAGCTGTATATTTTTGTTATCTTCCCCGCCCGACTAACCGAGAAGCGTATTATATCAGTTATTTCCCCTAATGACATTCAAATGTCTGCAAAGGTGTCATTGTTTGGCTGTCCCACGCTTAGTTAAACTCCGCAAGATTTGATGTACTGAATCGAAACGCAAATCGGCCCACCGGTCCACCTGTTCACACGGCGTGCCGCCTAGAGCGTTTTTGAGCAGAATGGGTTTTATTCTTTTCTCTTTCAAAATTTTTCAAATTCGTTACTGAAGATAATCCCAAGTCGGTCGATGCCGTCGGGTCGTCCTCCACCCCCCACCCCCAATCACCGCAGGAAAAAAGCAACAAGTTTGAATGTTCACACTCTACAAGGGAGCCTGCTCAGCCACAATTAAAACATGCCGTGTTGTACAGCATAACAAACATGACGGACCACGAAAAATTGCTTCTCCCAGATCTTTGTGGCAGTCATTTGATTGATCTGACTGCACGGACGGTTCCGGTCCACGCAAGACCCAAAGCGGATTCGAAAGTCATCCTATCGCGACTCAAAGTTGAACAGTTTTTCTAATCTGACGGATTTTAACGCCTTCACTCCCGAGTTATTCAGAACCACGTTGTTTTTCTGATTTCCTCTATTTTCAATCACCTTTGTTCAGAGTTATTTGCTCGGAACAATAAAAGATCGGTTACAAGCACGTGAACAACACCTGTTTACGCAAGCGATAGCTGACTAGTTTATATACCCTGTATAAATAAAGCAGTTGACTTTAAACGGAATTCTCGGTTCTTGCCTATCAGGTTCTTACTTCTCAGCCGCAGGAGCAATTGCCCTACATTCGTGAGCCAGAAATTCCCATGAAAGCTAAAAGTTGTTGAAATTACTCAGCTATAAATTAAAAAAAAGATCCTTGCTTCTTTCATTATTTGACAGTTCAAAACTTATACGTCTTATTTGACTTTCAGTCAAACATTATTTATACCCTCTTACTGGTAACTCTCATCGAACTCTCTTAAAAAGAATTAATAAAGTAACTCATTCGTGTAGTACGCTTGACAGCCATTAAAATTTTCTCTCTCGCGCGCACCTTTTCGATTTCATAACTATTTTTTTTTTTTCGTTTCCTCGTTTTTTATCTTCTTTTCTCGCTTTTCTCTTCATGTTACTGCTTTAGAATTCTCTGTGGAGAGGGAAGCCGTGAAATCGTTCAAAACACATAGCGAAAATAGCGCATGCAAACATACAACTCGCATACAACCTACGAGCATGATTTCTTCACAGTCACTTGCAGGAATTATCGCTTATAGAAAACAAAGGTCTGACTCCTCGTTGTCTAACGTAATATCTTTTTCATCTTTTTCGTGGGGCTCTTGTATTGCTCCTCGTTTTTTTTTTCTTTTTTAATTTTTTTTATTGCGCCTAAAAGCATTTTCAAGCAGCACGTGGATTACATGCGATGCATGGCATCGAGCACTGAATTGCATACCGCCATGACTGAGCCGGATTACCGCAGATCGATGTGAAATCACTATATACCTTAAGGCTTCCTGTTCTTTCTGAACGGCGTCACCGGCGACGGTGGCACCATGTAATACTGGACATATTCAGCTGATTTCGTTTAAGCTTGTTTTCTTCACTGATCTTGTTTATCGTCTGCCCGGAGGAGGTTTTCAGGGTTTTAGCTTTAGTAGAAATTACGTTTTCATGCGGCGGACAGTCTCCGACGCACTGATCATGGGACTTGCTAAACAAGAGAAATGAGATCATTTTCTCACGTCTACATACGTTAGTAGCACGTTGCAAACACAAACACTCCCTCTAGCTCCTCCCCCCACCCTCAAGTCCCAAATCTCTCTTCTTCTTTTTTTCGACTTTTTCAGGTACGCACGTGCGTACGTGCGTACGTGCGTACGTGCGTACAGGTAGCTACGCCCCTGCATCTGCTATACATACTTGTCTAACCAGTATTTTAGTATCCAAAAGATATGAGCACTTGGCCGTATGTTACGATCTGTTTGAATAGGTTGCCCCCGGCTACCGGTTGCAGTCAGCGTGATGTTTTACACTAACGCTTAAACATGTTTACAGAATGTCACTGTTGTTTAGTTGAACAAGTTTAGAGAAATATCTCCAAACTTCTTCTTTTTTTTCAACTTTACTGGACAGAAACTTACTATAACGAAATAAGATGCACCAAACGGAAAAGGTGCGAGCGGGACGCGATAAAAATGGACTAAAAAGCAAAAAGCTTCCCATTATATTTGGAGTGAAATCTTTACTAAATGGAACTTAATTGCGGACTACGTACAATTACCATTTCCTGGTTCTCTTAATCTTGCACATTTAAAAGCGGTGACTCTCCTAAACATGTTTAGTTGGTATGAATGGTGTTTTAAACAAGAGACTGCTGTGACGTGTTGTCACTCGTTAATATTCACCATGTCTTTTTTTTAAATTTGACAATGGCGACTTCTTGGAGCGTAACCTAACAAAATGCTAGAAATTTTTACTGCTAAGAACTAGTATCCCATCCAGCACGGTGGGGGAGAGGAGTAGTGAGAACTCTTGAGAAAATATGAGCCCATTAACCTGATGAAAACTCGTCGGTCATACTGACGAGTTAAAGTATAAGATAAAAATTTCATTGACAAAGTTCACAGATACTAAAGGCCTTAGAATGTGGACACTGACTACAGGAAAGATAAGTGACTGTCAGTGAACAACTTTTCATTTCAATGATCATTCTATATTTTCAATTTCATACAATACTCAACTATTGTCTTAGAGAGGAGGAGGATTTACCTTACAGAGACAAATTCATTCATATAATACGAGGAATTTCCACGCTTTTCGTCTACCTTTCTGTCGGACTAATATCAAACAATTTTCCGTTTTTTACCAAGGACCCAAATTTTACAACTCCTTATCTAATGAGATCGTGAACTCGTCCTCCCCTGCCTCCTTTAAAAAAGCAATTAAGACGTTTATTTGTAATAAATATTAGTAATCTTATATAAATGTGTCAAAAAGTATCCGTCGTCATGTTCTTATTTTGTTAATGTCATCTTACAAAACTAAAGCTGAGGAGGCCTAATTAACATAAGCTTCATAGTTTCTTTTAGGCCTCCTCGCCATTGTTACCTCTACTCTTCTTATATTAATGTGTTATTGTAATATGGCTAATAAAAATAAATAAAAAAAGAGGATCCCTCTGTAAATCACTACTGTTGAAGTTGGCATCCTTAAAAAGATTAATATTTAAAAAACTAAATAGTACCAAGAAGTAAGTACTGCTCAATAAGAGCAGTTTTTAATTGAATATCGAAAAAGTAATTTTACGATTGATTTGGTTTTGCATTGCTACGCTTGGTGAAAACCAATTGTGATTTGTTCGCACGCGTTTTCCCGCGCTTGGCGCCGGCTACATGCATTTGCTTCGAGTTTTGATTGGTTCTTTAAACACCGTTACGCGTTTTCTCAAAAACTCGTTTTCAGGTTTGCTTACATGGAGGATTGTTAGAAGTATTAAGTTTCCATTACATTTTAACACTTATATCGATTTATTCTTCTGTCCCCGGTTGTTCAAAAGGTGGATAGCGCTATCCATCGGATAAATTACTATCCGGTGGATAAGAATTAACAAAATTCTTCGTGTTATCCACTGGATAGTGATTTATCCGGTGGATAGCGCTATCCACCTTTTGAACAACTGGGGCCTGTACTTCTTTGACTTTTTTTCTAGACTTCAATTCTTGAGCGCTAATCATGTCAGGTCCAACTAACCGTAGTCAGGCTCAGTGTTGTTAACAAATTACAGCACTCTTTTGCCTACAGCTGTAGCGCAGCCACGCAGCTCTTTTGGGTTTAAATTTATGCATTTCACAAAGCTCATTTCATCAACCGTTTTATGTTGTCCATATTCTTGCTTTTTAAGGTTTTTTTGTCGTTCTTTACGTGATCCTAATCGTAAGTGTATATTTCCGATCAATGCTTGTTTTGTGTTCCTCAATGCGCGCTTCGCTTCTTTACTTTCGCTTCGCTACTTTAGATTACTCGCAGTCTTAAATAATTACCTTCTCAGTTTTGGTTAAGTTTTCACCGCAGATTATGGTCACGATTCGACTGATTTTCTCTTCGCAGACCCTGTTTCGTTTAGTAGATCGAAGTGTTTAATGAATCGGTATCGAAGCTTATAGTTTCGTATATGAAGGCGTATATCTTGTGGGATGCGAGTCGTAACCATACATTTCAACGTCATAATAGCAGTAGGCCATATCAGTGGTTCACTGCATGGTATAGGCGTGTGTAGTTCGTAATGTATCATATCTAAGTGGACATTTTTATCGCAGTGTTTACTTAATTTGAAGCACATTTCAGTCATAGGAGGGGAAATGTCCTTATTTTCCTAGTTCTCACCTTTTCAATTCAACCGATACAGTGCCGGTCAATTAAATATCGTAAGTCATATAATGACCGCACTTGTTAAGAAATAACTCGTGGAAAAAATGTGAAATATTCCCTCTTCGATCTTCTTCGACAGTTTTGTGTATTCATTCCGAAGAAACGGATTAATTATATAGCTTCTGATGTATTCTGATGCATTCAATTCGCTTGTTTTAGCAATTGTAGCCAACAGGAATAAAATACTCTGTTTTCTTCTTTCTTACCGACTGTAAAATTCTATCACATGATACCATTGTGTTTCATCCGTTATCTGTGTTCAAAACCGTCTGTTTATATCTGCACGTCGATCGTTAGTAAATAAATGAATAACTTCAAATGGAAATGCAATATCCTTTAGGCGAAGTTTTCGTTTCTATGGATATCTCGTCACTCTGTGACCCGTGATTTAGGTGCAGAATGTCTTTTCTTCTTTAACAGGTGGAATTTCAAAGACTTCTCTCAAATTTCAGATTACAACTGAACCCGCACAAAGAAACTCTGCGCGTGTATATCTCAGTTCTTGATATCAAGTCCATGTTTATGTTTTGTAAGCCACCTGCATACTATCTCTCACAGTAAGGAATAGCTATGGGGTCTAAATCGGTTACATGTTATGTCTACCTATAAAAGGCAAATACTCAGTGTAGTTTTTAAAAACTAGGCTGTCAAGCATTTTTAATTCGACTACGGACTTCGCTTATCATTACTTACAATTTTTGCAAACTTGAACATCATGTTCAAGTTTACAATGATTGGACTGATGATGACAGAAGTTCTATTCGTATAGTCATTTTTTTATACCAGTTAAGTTTTATAGGCAATGCCTCATAACACTGATGCAGACGCTGGGCCCTTCAACTCTGCCCTGCATAAAAATAGCAGCCATTTGCATGTAAAAACAATTTTATGCACTGGTCATTTGAACAACTGATGTACAAGGTCCATCAGATTGCAAAGTTTACAAGTACTTGCAACTTGTACGATAATCAAGCGATTTCGGCAACACGTAGTTTTCCACAGATATCAACCTCGCGTGATAGTTTTAATTGAATTTTAACTCGTTCGTGAAAGAAACACCATCGGATGTACTTCTGAGCAGAGCACCTCAGATCAACATATCTTAAAAGGGGCCGCAAAGGAGATGAGTCGTGGGAATGTTTAGTGTTTTTGTGTCAAACCGGTGAAAAATTAGAACTAGTTACATCTTCTCATCCACCCATGCTATGCTCTTGGAACACCACTGAAGAGTTTATTATATTAAATCTTGAAAGGAGAACACAGCGTTCTTACTATTTATCCAAGGCAAGGAAAAAACCTTCGAAAATTGACCCAATTTCAATTCTTCAAGTTGCAATCGATTTCCATCTTTGCCATATGCAGCCAAAGACAGTTGGACCGTTATGATCCGTTATTTTTGGGTTTCCATGGACGCAAATACGTCTTTTGTACTAAAAACAGGTGACATCGCCCCCCTAAGGCGTTGAAGCTTGCATAGAGACGAGGAGTATGATTTTTTTCTTAGCGGTTCAGTAGGAAATTTTGAATAGGGCACTCAGCATTATGTAAGGGTTATAACATCTTTACCTCTTGCATATGAGGCTATAAGTTTCATGTTTTAGTAGGAGTAATATCGAGTCTCTTACTATTGAAGTATAGGTAACCCAAAATTATTTAAGAATTTTTGTTTTCTCGGTTTCGTCATTACTGTCGATATTATATTATCTACCTGACATGTGAATAAAAATACGATAACGTGACAGGTCATGCAGACGGTTTCACTGAAGTAAACTGAAATATTACAAATTTTGACGAGACATTAATTTCCTTGGGGAACAAACACGACAATTTACTGGAAATACAGCCATACAAACGTATCTGTTTGCGGTGTAATTTTTAGTGCACCAATTGAATCAGGGTATTGGAATCATTCCCGTAGAAACCAATTTCGTGCTTCATATTTCAAACAACTGGAATTGAAAATTGTTTGGGTTTGTTTCATGTACATGTGAAGGCGGTGATAAAAGGCGGTAGCGTGTATCTCACAGTTAACGAAAACAAAGTCTTCGTAGAGGTTGTTTGAGTTTAGGGGGTGTAAACTAAGGACATCCGTTGAACTGAAGTCCTTACAGTGGGCTGTGAAAAAGGCGGTTAGAATAGAAGGTACCCTTTGGCACGTAATTTAGTCCAATCAAAGAGATTCTTGTCGTGGATGTTAACTCCTCTGCTACATACAATATAATTGTTTATAGTGGTTTATCCAACGGCGGTTTAACTA
Source organism: Cladopsammia gracilis (assembly GCA_022457155.1). Classification (NCBI taxonomy): domain Eukaryota; kingdom Metazoa; phylum Cnidaria; class Anthozoa; order Scleractinia; family Dendrophylliidae; genus Cladopsammia; species Cladopsammia gracilis. The sequence continues at coordinate 674,860 of JAJGOT010000197.1, forward strand.
TTTGTCAAAGCTGGCCGACCAGACCTGTCACTGAAGTTCGTAAATAGAATGCGCCTGGTTGAAGACCTGTTCCATCGACTCCATCAAAGTTGTGAATACTGTTCACGAATAGATTTTTCTGACCGCCCAGTTCTGACAAATAATGGCGTGCTGTTTACGAAATTATCCGGGTCCGGTCGACCAGTTCTGATAATTAAGCGCCCTTCAATTATTGAAGTGTGTAAAATGTCATCTGTTAGCAAAAGGTTTGATAATAGAATTGTTGGAAGGCGGTTTTACTAACATGCAAAAAACGACGTCCGTTTGCCTACTGACTGTGTCTCTCTAAAGGCCCGTTTACACAGGCGATTTTTTGTGCAATTGTTGTCGCACTTGTCAAGCGCGAAGTTGCATCTTCAAATCGCGTGTGTGAACAAGCGGCGATTTCAGTGCGATTTGTCGCGCGAACTCGCAGAGGTTTCGAACATGTTCGAAACTCGATGCAACTTAGCGGCGATTTTTCAGAAATTGCAGCAAATACTCGTGCCTGAATCCCACAGAAATCGCCGCTTGCTTACACTTGCGAAGTTTGCGACAAAAGTTGCGTTGGACAACGCGACAAAATTCTCATCAAAAATGGCAAGTGTAAACGGGCCTTTACGAGTATACCTAGTATATATGAAAATTTCAAACTTCTTGAACATCTTTTTAAGTTATGGCCAATTTAGTGTCACATGGACGTTTGTAAGAAAGTGAATTCATGACAGAAGACGCTGTTTAATTAGTCAGAAAGACTATATTAGCCATTTTCAGCTTTTATATCCTTTTCATGTCATTTAAAAATATATATATATATTATACATTTTATTTAGCGATTGTTTTAAATTTCAATGTATGCCAAAATTTATTACCTGACCAAATGCTGTGTAAACGTGTACTAACAGCCGTCCAGTGAAAGATAGAGAATAGAGTCTTTTCTTTAAATTTAAAAATGAAAATTCGTTCACGACTTATTTTGGAGAGCGGTTTCAAAATCCTCCTTTTTGATGCCCGATAAACGGCCGCGTGTATATGATAATTTGGCATGGGAAAAAGACAAAAGCAGTCGATCGCTACATTTCCTTGTCAGAAACAGGAGCGTATTTTTTGTGTGTGTCAAGCCATCTCGGCTTTTTGTTGCATGCAATTCGTCTGCTCTATAAGTTACGTTTATTGGCTTCAATCTTAACGCCTCCCCCGCCCCATCCCCACACACTCGCGCAATCCATACCCATAAAAAAAGTAGAAGTTATACTAAATTTCGCAATATTTCAATCAGCCGCCGCTGACCACACAATTTAATATTTTATGCAAAATTTAGATGTCAGTTCAGGGTTATACAAGTATTGCGTAATAAGCTAATTGATTTCAGTTATCTGGTGGGCGGTTTATCAGCAAAATGTACGGGAAAATATTACGCGTGATGAATTAAAATCAATTTGCAGTCAAATAAAGAAAATGGCACGAGAGACCGTCTAGTCACGTTTCTAATAGAGTTTTTATATGCTATCCGATCGTTGATATTCATTCAGATATTCAATATTCATATATATGCAGTATTTACGTGCGTTTAAACGAGCCCTGAGGTTTTCTTACTGGAGCTATAATTAATTGTCCTTTATTTAAAAAATGTTCGTTACATCACTTTATAATGTTAAAAGACAATTTTTCAACTTTAAACAATTCAGTTAGGCCATCCCAATAAAATGTTTCGTTTCCCATCGCCCGACCGACCCATTTTTTTGGAAAAGTAAAAACAAAAAAATTCAGATACACTGTCTGACAAGCAAAATTTTACTATTTAAACAGGTGATCAAGGCTTTATTTTGAATAGAAATCTTTCACATTTAATTTATTAGCCTCCATTAGGGGTGGCGAATGGTACCTTCAAAATCGTGGGTCTCGGAAAATTTTGGTCCGGTCTCGAAATCTCGGCAGTTTTTGTTTTAAGCTGTTTTTTTTTTTTGGGCTGGTGCTTTTTCTGTCTCGGAGTCTCGGATTTTTTTCCTCAAGGTCTCGGAGTCTCGGATACTTTTGTTAAGCATTCTCATTCTTCATCCTTGTTTGTTGTTTGATAGGTGAATCGGATATTTTTGGCACTGAGTCTCGGGCTCGGTTTTTTCCCGCATTGGGTCTCGGGCTCGGATTTTATAACGTAGCTGCGGTCGCGGTCTCGGACTTTTTGAAACAAGGGTCTCGGCGTCTCGGCGAGTCTCGGATTTACCATTCGCCACCCCTTCCATTGCAGATAACGAGTAAATTTGGATTTGGAAAATATTGGCAATCGAAAGCAAAGGTGTAACCAGGCCTTCTTACTTAACATCCGGGCTTTTTCTGGACTCAGGATCCCTTGGTCAATTTTCTCTTTCTTTTTTTTTTTTTTTTTTTGCCCGACCGACCGACCCACTTTCACGAGAGGGAAGGCGATGGGAAACGAAACATTTTATTGGGATGGCCTTATAAGTCACAGAAGTATGTCATGCAATGCCGGAGAACACCGGAGAGACCACAACACTTCAACCGAAAGGGACACAAACTCACAGACGTCGAACTCATACCACTCGAACTCATCAATTCTAAAAGAGAATCCGTACATAGAGCTCGCGCGAAACATTGTATACTGATAGAAATGGCCAAAACCATGCAACCGGTATGGTATAAACAGAGAAGACGACCGATAGTTTTTTCTACAATTTGTAATTTCCATTTATTTATTGACTTAGTTTAGCTTTATCCCTATTCGCTGTTTTAAATTCCTAGCCTGTATCATATATCAAATTATAACCGTTTCACAATTTGTTTACTATATAAAATATTGTATAAAATATAAAATCCCCTGAAGAAGGACAGCTTGACTATCTGAAATATGGGGAAGTTTATGGTTATGACAGGTTTCAGAATTTGGTGGTTTTACGTTTTTTTCCTCCTCTTGAATGAATAACATTACTGTATTTAATTTTCAAAGGTATTTAGCTTTAGTAAAACTATAATTGGGAATTCAACTTTGAAACCGGCTTTCAGGGTAAAACTAAGGCCCCGTCCACACCAATGCGTTTTCGTTTGAAAACGCATACTTTTTTATACGTTTTTACCGATGGTCCACACTAAAACGATCAAAAACGGAGAATGAAATCGATGAAAACGGAGGTTTTCGAAAACGCTTTTTAAAGTGGAGACTTTTGAAAACGCAGGTCTATCGTTTTAGTGTGGACGGCAAAAACGGAGCTTTTCAAAAAAGCTTAGGTCACAACAAGTAACGCATAGTATTGCTGACGGTATTGAACAGAAAAACGTCCGAGCAGAGCCTGGTGATGAAAACGCATCTTTGGATCATCGTGTTTCAGCTCCTAGTGTGGACGCAAATCTTTTTATCCGTAAACGGAGGTTTTCAAAAACGCATTAGTGTGGACGGGGCCTAATTGGGGACACTCCTGACACACACATTCTCGGACGCTCTTCAGCAGTTACAGTTTTTTAAAACGTTACATCTCGTCAGAATATGTAAAAAAACGTGTGCAAAATCTAATAAAAGCCGCCCAGTTGAAGAATAGAAAATCAAACCCTTTTATAATATTTGTTCCAACTTATTTGTATCACCTTTCTAGTCAAATTAACACAACATATCTATGGCTTTGGCGTTAAAAACCTTTTTTACAGTTCACTGATACACGACCTCAAAAGCTATAAGCTTCTTTCTCTTGTCGTATTTAAATAAAGCCTTACCTACCTTCTTACCTTTCAAAATTTTCCGTTTTTGACGCCAGTGATCTGTACGACTACCGTGGAAATACTTGCCCTGTCCAAAAGACAAAATACACCGCCGGATCGCCGCAAGGAAATACTCCTTGTTATGACTGGGGATAAAAATGTTTCGTTTTATTACATGATCAATTCGGCCGTCCTCTTTGTGGGAGTTTATGTTTATTTTGTTCTTAATTTTAAAGCTTCTTCTCCCCTTCCACCCTAAAAAAAAAAGAGACGTTACACTAAATTGCGCAACATTACAACTAGACGTCGTCGCTGACCATGCTGACTACACAACTTTATATCTTGTACAAACTACTGCTAAATTTAGATATCATTCCGGGTTATAATTAGCATTGCATAATGAGCTAATTGATTTCAGTTATCTGGTGGGCGGTTTTTCAACATAATGTACGAGAAAATATCACGCGTGATGCAATAAAATCTATTTGCAGCAAAACAAACAAAATGGCACGAGAGACCATCGAGTCACGTTTCTAAAGTAGAGTTTTTATATGCTATGATCGTTCATATTCATTTAGATCACGATTTATTCAATATTCATCATATGCAGTATTTACGTGCGTTTAAACGAGCCCTGAGGTTTTATTTATTAGAGCCGATTATTGTTCTTATTGTAGAAAATGTTCGTTGCATCACTTTATAACTTTAAAAGACAATTTTTCCAACTTTAAGTCACAGAAATTTCGAATAAGGCGCTCAGCATTGTGCGAGAGTTAAAGATCCTTACAGCTGTATATGAAATGACAGTTTTCTGATAACCTCAATATCATGTCTGTTACCGAATATATTTTGGGACTTTTGTTTACTCTGTTTTGTCATTACCATATATATACAAATTATCTAGAATATATTATTTACCTCGCACGTGCAAAAAAAAAAGCACAATATCTCGAAAGACGGTGTCACACTGACCAGCTGTTGTAAATAATAATGATAATAATAATAATAATAATAATAATATTGAAAATTTATATAGCGCTACTTTACATGATAATGATCAAGTGATCATGTGCGAGACATACGTGTTATACTGACGAGAACAATTAAACATGGCAAATTAGGCAATACAGCCAATCAAACGCAATCAACGTTTGTAAAGTAATGTATAATTTTTAGTGCATAAAGCAGAATCGATCGCATCTTTTTTCGATTCTAATCAGAAATCGATCAGTAACGGATTTTTCTTGCGAAATATTTTATATAACTTAGTACTGCATGGTTAACTGAAAGATTAGTTAGAATTAAAAAAAAACGTGCTGTATCAACTCTTCCATACTTACTAAGTATGAGAAAGTTGACGGAGGATGGAGGGGGAGATGGAAGTGTCATCGATTTGACGGTGGGTTTGTTGCGTGTGAAAGCGGCGATAAAAGGCGGTAGCGTGTATCTGCAATTAACAAAACAAAACCTACAGGTCTACGTGCCTGATCAAGTTAAGGGGTGTAAATGCATGTCATCCGTTTATATAACAAAGCTTCGTACAGTGGGCTGTTGAAAGGCGTTAAAATAAAAGGTATACAATGTGAAACACAATTTCTTATCAAAGGGAGTTTAATCAACTCATTTTCTCTTATTATAGTGGGTTTAATATATTCACAGGCGGTTTAAAAGAATAGGAGAAAGCCGTCGTCCTACAAGTTTTGGTTATTAAATAAGCGGATTCCAGGTAGGGGTATAAAGCGTCATCTGTTAGCAAAGGTTTGACAATGGAACTGTCAGATCGAGGGAAATTTTCAGAAGATATTCTAAATGCGAAAATGATGTCCGTTTACTTATCAATAATAAGGTTTCTGCATGTTAGTATAAATTTGTAGCAGGGAATGAAACGTAACTAAACCTGACTGTCTCTCTATACTTTCTTAAGCCTATAACTATTTTCTTTTAATTTCTTGAACATTCAGTTTTCCTTAAAACTTGCCAAATAGTACATGGACCTAGGCAAGAAAGAAATTTCGCGATAGAAGACACTGTTTAATTAATTAGCCAGTAAAACTAGTACTACTTTTCACCATTTTCAGCTTTTATATCCCTTTCAGACGCTTTAAAACAGTTAGTAATCTTTCTTAATTTGTTATTTATCGCTTGTTACCAATACGATCCGTGGCATTTTTCGATCACCCTTTTTAATCGATGCAGTCTTCAGTCTCTTTATCATCAAGCCAAGTTTCATGGTTATGACCGTGTTTCAGAATTTGGTCGTTTTACGTTTTTTCCTCCTCTTGAATGAATTACCTTATTTAACTTTCCGGCAAAGGTATTTAGCTTTAGTAAAACTAATTGGGAATTTTGAAACTTTTAGGGTAAAATTAATTGGCCGTCACTGACACACACATTGTCGGACGCTTCCCTTAAGCAGTTACAGTGTTTTGTTCTAATCACCTTTCTACTGAGTCAAACACCACATATCAATGGTTTGGCCTTTGAAAAGCTTTTTCAGCTGATAAGCTTCTATTTCTTGTCGTGTTTAATTAAGGGTAACCTACCTTACTTCCTTTCGAAATTCTCCGTTTTTGACGCCTGAACTGAGTAACTACCGTTGAAATACTAATAAGTCATGTAGTGTTGACCCTGGCCAAAAGACAAAAAACACCGCCGGATCGCCGCAATGAAATATTCCTTGTTAAAATAAAAATGTTTCGTTTAGTTGCATGATCAATTCGTCCGTCCACTTTTTGGGGGTTTAATATGTTTCTTTTATCCTTAATTTTAATCTTAACGCTTCCTTCCCACCTCCACTTTAAAAAAGGAGACGTTACGCTAAATTGCGCAACAGTCGCCGCTGACTACACAACTTAGTAACTTGTACAAACTATCGCTAAATTTAGATGCCATTTCGAGCTATACTTAGTACTATAATGAGCTAATTGATTTCAGCTATCTGGTGGGCGGTTTATCAAGAAAATGTAGGGGAAATATCACTCGTGATCTATTTGCAGTCAAATAAAGAAAAACTACGTGAGACCTGAGGTGCTTTCTAGTCATGTTTCTCATCTAGAGTTTTTATTTGCTATATATCGTGCATATCATACCCCAAAATTCCCAAATATTCAATATTCATCACATGCAGTACAAATTAATTTTTACATCCGTTAATTCATTAGACGACTAATTCGCAGAACGTTCGAATATTCATGGTCATCGATACTCAGGGTTTCGATTCTCGGTCAACGATTGTTCAGTAAACCATGTTTTCGCCGCACATAAAAATTCTAGTTATTGTTGGAATAAGTCCTTTTAGTTGAGTACCAAAGCATTCAGTGTTAATGGCAGCCTGTTGTTGATTTCTAACGCGAAGATTTTGTTTTTGGCCATTTAAAGCACAATTACCAGCAAAAAGCCTTCAAAGACCAATCTCCAACGCAAAAGTTATTTATAGGCCCACCTTCACCCAAAATGCTGTGCGCACCGCCGTGATCATTTTTTGTGCCGAATTTCGTGTAACAAGAAATTCACGCTTGAATGCGTGCAGCCAATCAGATCGCGCGTATGAACAATAGAGCATTTAAAAACAAAAACAAACGACCGCAACGTCTTTTGGGTGAAGGTGGGCCTTTAATCACGCGACGCCCCAAATAACAGTTGCGTACGAGACTATCATAGGACTGGATTCTGCACTGACATCGTAGGCCGTTATTATAGGACTATCATAGGACTGGACTCTGCACTGGAAAACGGCGGAAAACACGCATAGCCTTACGTCCCACACCATTCTCGTCACGAGAGCTCCACATTTGTTTGAAAATCATCTCACGTGTAGCTCTGGTAACTGCCAATTTGTTTTCTTACTATTATTATTTTTGGATTGGCAGTAACGTATGTGCAATAGTCTGCGCAATAAGGTAAAACTCTTCTACACATACGGTTTTACTTCCAGTTGAATTTAAAATTTTGGCGCGCTTTTCCTGCTGCCTGCGTTTTGTTAGGCAACGCTGACGAGACAAGTTGCGGATGGAATTGCGTTGCGAGTTGCAGAGAAAGTTTAAGAGTAAAATAATCAGTTCTCTACTTTTCGCAGCGTACTTTGTGATATTATTAGTTGCGCGCGTGTAACATGTAATCGAACGACAAAAAAACGAGGCCAAGCACACTCGCAAACGCTTACAAGCATCCAATATGTGTAGATGTTGTCTTCATGAAACAATACATAAAATAAAACACAAATAAAGACAAGACACATTTTTCTCAGAACACCTATATTTCGACCGACTTGTCGGTCTTCTTTAGGGTATATACAGCTATTTCAATAGGCCATTTGCACGATGACGTCATTTGACTACAACTACCAGAATCCTTCAGTTTTTTGTTTTGTAGTGCAAATTAGGGCTATTGTTATTTCAACCGCACTGGGATTGCAAAATTTAAATAAGAAAGGAAAAACGAAATAAATTCTGGTAGTTGTAGTCAAATGACGCCATCGTGCAAATGGCCTATTAACGTTGTCGGATGAAAAAGGCGAAAAGCCAAGACCGCAAGGTAGTGTGGGATTCTTATGCAGTGGCTATTTACAACTACCCATGCTACCTTGCGGTCTTGGCTTTGAACGAAGTCCGTCTTATGAAGGGAATAACAGTGGTGACAAAACAACCCAAAAAGGCTGAAATACCCCAAAGAACAAAAGAATACACCAGGGATGAGTTCAATAGAATCACTTAAATTTCGCTTTATCAAGCGTTCGAAATCTACGTTATTTTTTCCCCATACAAAGTCTTAAATTTTTAAAACCACCGCCGTGTAACACAATACCGCTTTCATCGAAGGGTCACGTCCCGTCTCACACACGTGAGACGGCTGTGATCAAGATGGCGCAGATTTGGTTCCGACACTTTTCTCGATTCGTTCCGCCTAGACGACACACTAAGCATGCTGGATACTATTGTGACGTTTCAAGATGGCGCAGATTTGGTACCGACACTTTTCTCGATTCGTTCTGCCTAGCCGTCAAGATTAGGAAGCGTCTCCTTCGTCGACGCAATTATAAGTAGCACTTGGCATTTGTAATTTATTATTGTTTTACCTATTCAGTTAAAAAACGGACGCCCTTTAGAGTGGTTTTACTTTAGGTAAAAACGGCAAACTGATCCTTACGGCAAGGAGAAAAGATTGAGATAGAAGTGAAATAAAAAACAGTTCAGGAGCCCATTACTAGGAGCGTGCAACTCCCATACTAAGCTAAGCCTTTCTCACGGCGTTTTCACAGACGAATTTATTTTTAGACTATATTTTCCCGCGAAAAAGGGCAGTTCCGACGCTACTTGTGATTGGTCATCGGGGCTCTGCGAGTCTGCGGGAGTCTGATATTCGCGGTAAATTCAAATCTAAAATTAAATTCGTCTGAGAAAACGCCGTGACAGGAATATAGGGCAGTTGTACGCTCGTAGTAATGGGCTCCTGGCAGTTGAATATATTTGCCCGATATTGCAAAACAAACCTTCTACGGGGGCTAAAAAACAAAAAGCATATAGGGCAAATATATTCAACTGCTTTTTATTTCACTTCTGTCTCAATCTCTTCTCCTTGCCGTAAGGATCAGTTTGCCGTTTTTATCTATACTATTTCAAGATTTTTACTGATCTAGGTCTACGATAGATCCGGCACTCTTCATTGGTTTTGCCGTTTGTACGGTTTCACTTTACCCGTGAAACGCTATCTGACAATCAGTGCATGTGTGATAGTCCAAATTAAACAAAAGAAAACAATCGAATTATAGTCTAATAGTGCGTACTATTCTACTAACTATTTCACGGGTTAAGTAAAATCGCTCTATAAAGTAGAAATTCATCTACGTTTTGCTATAATGTTTTATACCAAGAGTCATTTTCTCTTGTTTATACTGATTAAATCAGTTAGAATAATAATACAAGATCTATGATTCGCCACAATTTATATTTTAAGTGACTGCGGTGTGGGGTCCTGACATTTTCACGAAGGTGCTTTGTTTTTTATCGTGCAGATAAAACCGGTTTGCAAGCAGTGCAAGGCAAATAGAAACTCCGTTAAAATCCGTTTAGTTAAGGAGAGCTATAAATTTTAATTCCCTTACGTGGAAATAAACAGAATAGTTTCAGCCAAATTTCTGCCCATTTCTGCCCGGATGTTCACATTAGCTGTTAATTTAACCGAATGAGGCTTCAAAATCATACTTTTAAATGAGAGCTACAAAAACCCATACAATTATTACGTCTATAAAAGGTTGATCAAAACAAATTTTCTAACCTTGTGTTGTTTATTTCCTCTATGGTTTTCGTGGCTCAAACGAAATAACCGAGAGTTCTCGCTCACCTTACTAGGGCTTAAACTCTTCCGGCGCTGTCGTGGAATTCGACAAGTGCGCATAAAGAGATTTCAGCTTTCATCGACTATTAAGCACTCACAAAGAGTTTGGACTCTTGTCAACTCTTGTGGATTTTGATTTGAACCGGACTTAAAAAGCTTTCAAGAAAAATATGTTTATAATTTATGAGCATGCTGTACAGTGGGACTACACGTGCGTGATGTATAAGTTTCTTTTTCACGGCAATAGAACGTGCATATAAAAATTAAAGATTTTAAAGGCATCGTCCTCGTGTAAGGTTTCCAGGACGAAATTTCCAGTTTCCAGGACGAAATTGGCTAAGTAACAGGCCTATTTCGATATATTAAAATTCTTACTTCGCTCCTAGGCTCAGGGGAATATAATGAAACAAAAGAAATTGAAAGTTCTTTTATTTTATTCCCCAGCCTAAGCGAATGATTACGACACGGTTCAACATTTGTTGCCCAACAAATGTTGAAGGATGTTGCAATTTGTTGAAGAGTAGAAAACACATTTAACATTTTAAAACCATTGACGGAGCTTGTTTCTACTTTCGTTCGACAACGTTCAACAAGTGAGGGTTCAACATGTTGAATGGCCTTATCTCAACATTCAACATGGCATTTTACACTGATGCGCAACATTTGTCGAAGAACTGTTTAGCGACTTAAGTGTGTACTGATTTTCGTTCTTCTATACACGGTTCAACATTTGATGATCAATAGATTTTGTTCCGGCTGTTCAATAAATGTTAGATAGTGTTTCATGCCATGTTGCATGTTGAAATAAGTCGCAAATAGAGACAGGCTCTATTTCGTTCAACAAGCATATTGTTCAACAACAGCTAACATGATTTAATAAATGTTAAAAGGGTATTCTGTGTGCGGAGCTAAAGGGTACGGTTTTTGAGCCGTTTTGGTTCATCTGAAATAAGGTATCGACTTTGGCCATTTTGGTTGAAATAGCCAAAGGCAATGTTTCTGTACTCTGGACTGGACTTGGATATGGATTTAAGAAGAAGCTACTTTTTAAAATTATTATTCAGTTTTAAAAAAGAAGACACATTTGATTTTACAAGACTATTACGACCGGTAAAACGGTCTTCAGATGTTTCGGAAATGGGCCAATAATCCATCGTAATATTCCGATACTGTAATGCGAACTATTTCCAAGTTAACTCTCGCGGGATAGCTCTTCTTAAAGCCCGGCCAAACGAACGCAACATTTCAAAGCAACATCTTGCAACATTGTTGGATCGTGTTGTGAAGGAGCTGGCTTGGATGGTGTTGAATCAAGTTTGAAAATGGTCAAATTTCATCCAACACCATCCAACATGTTGCAACGTGTTGCAACCGGGGGACCAAACGCGTGTTAACAAGTTGCGCGCAAGAATGTTGCAAGATGTTGCGTTGAAATGTTGCGTTCGTTTGGCCGGGCCGTTTACGGCAGCTTTCACAAAACGCTGTTTAAACTCTCCGCTCACGAAAATCATTCCTGTAAGCGACCAGCTCCGACCAGTTGCGGACATTTCTGCTTCCCGAGCAGAAGCGTCGACTGTAATTCGATTATAAAAACACCTGCAAAACTGTTGCAATATCTCAACTAAAAGTAAAAGTACTTACAGTTGACAGTTTAGTGAGTCAGTTCTGACCAATAGCAGCAGTTAGAAAATGGAGGTAACATGCACTTCGGTGTAAAAGTTAAAGTCCAAAGAGCGACTCCTTTGTATCACGATGCTTCCTAGCTCTCGTTGTCCGCTTTAAGGAAAAAATGATAAATGTGATAATTTATATTGCAGGCATACATCGATGATAAGTTCTCAGTATAATTACTACTTCCTTTATCGGTCCTGACGACGGATCTTTTGTCTCTGCCAAAAAGGTTGACGGCTTTAATTTTTAACTTGAACGAGTGTAGGTAGGTTCTCCTTGGAACAGTACCAAACTCCATTATTTTTCTGTAATACAGGCTAACAAACACACCGGAGCTTTACTTTAGCCGCCATCGTTTGAGGGTTACTCATCGCGCCACTTCAAATTTAAACCGTGTCGGCGTGATTCAGATCGTTTTCACCTGACGTCATCAATATTCTACCATTATTTTATTCTACTATTCTACACGGTCCTTCTTTTAACAGGTTCTTCATATCAACAACAGCAATCGTCGTGCCAAGTTTGATGTCAATATATTACATTGCTTTGGAGAAAATTTCGGCGGCGCAGCTAAAAGTCTCGACGTGCGAAGCAAAAACAAGTATTTTTCAGTCACTTTGTACTGACTTTTCTAAAACGAGGGTGCAAATTGGAGGTCTTTTGAACCTTTGAACTGAATATAAACACTTATGAAGAAAATTTAGCCGTATTTCAAGAATTTCTTAAAAATGCAAATTCGGCTGCCATGTACCAAAGTGGTACACTAAAACTTTTCGAAAAATGTTTTCCCCATTACTCGATTATTAAAGATCGTCGGACTTCACGATTTTGCCAAGTCGTTACATGTTGCATTTAGCATTCTCTGCATCTCTGGCGTGCTTTCAAAGCCAGAATAATAAACTGTTTACGCAGATGAAAACGATCTATAGGGTAAGAGCTGCTTTTAGAAAAGCATAAATTAGGCGTAATTAGATTTAGCGTACTAAAGTGAAACATTTTAAAAGTATTTGTGTCAAATGTGACAAGGATAAGTTGTGAATTAACAACGTTTATATAATTGCTTTGGCTCAGTAATGGTCTTTTTAAAATATTCGAATTAGTCTTTTGCAATGCATCCCAACGCGAGCACGCAACTGGAGATAAGACGGCAGAATATTCCTTCATGATCTAAATATATTTGTACTGCTCGAGTGGCATGATATCATCAATTCAAGATATTTTTATCTTTTTGGATTGTTGTGCCGGCGGCAAAAACTTCCCTCGCGATGCTATCGCTTGCGTGACCACGCGTGAAATTTCTCGCAAAAACACTGAGTGTTTTTTGACAAGAAGATTTAAAGGTGCCACAGTTTGAAAATCAAAATATGTAACACCATATAGGCGAGACTGGCGCGCGCTATATTAAAAGCACACGTTATTCACGTGACGCTGAAAGCGTCGGTGGACGTACGGCACGAGGATAACATATCATTAATTAAGTGGAATTATGGATAAACAGTTTTGGAAAAGACACTTGTACAGCGTGGGGAAAAATGCCTTACGGATTACGTTCTCCCCGCGAATTAGACGAAAAATATCGCCAATATACCAATAAGAAGTAAAACCAAAGCCAATCGTGACTTGCTCGCACGCGTTTTCCCGCGCTCGGCGCAACCGACATGTAATTGCTTCGAGCTCTGATTGGTTCATTGGATTGTTTACGACTGCTGTAATTGGTCAGAGTAATTACTTTGGTTTTGGTTTTACCACACTCAATTGAAAACTGCTCCATAGTCTAAAGTGGCGCGAGATTTTTTAGCCAATCACAAAACATAGCAATGCAAAAACAAAGCAATCGCTTAATTACTTTCGACACAATTGAAAACCGCTCTATGACTGTTACAACAGGTCAGTTTTGTTCATTATTAGAATTATTACGCCTTATATTTTCTCCTTAGACTGTTCCAGGTGTTAAGATTGCGGGGCCGGGGAACCGGCGCGCGCATGAGCGGAGAAAATGAGGGTAGTTAAGATTGCGGGTCCGGGGAGCAGCTAAAAACCGGCGCGCGCATGAGCGGGGAAAATGAGGGGAGTTAAGATTGCGGGGCCGGGGAACAGCTTAAAACCGGCGCGGGAATGAGCGGAGAAAATGAGAAGAGTTGAGGTTGCAGGGCCGGGGAACAGCTAAAATCCGGCGCGCGCATGAGCGAGGAAAATGAGGGGAGACTAGGGAGCAGCTAAAACCGGCGCGCGAATAAGCGGGGAAATAAGGGAGACATGGCGTTGAGCCTTCCCTTGGTCCTTTGCGTCCTCTTTCAAGCCTTCCAGTGGGCCCCGCTGATCTCCCGCAAGGGAGAGGAGGTGAGATTCCCCTCCGTCCGTCAGCACTTGCAATATTTTTCCCGCGCGCCGCCTATCCTGTTCTTTGCTCACCACTATCTGAACGCCTTGAACAAGCTGTTCTCGTCTCTGGACGCATAATTCCATCAAATAACCTGCGAATAAGCCGCCTCTCACCGCACCCGGCCGCTAGAGGAATTCGCGCGCGTGAACGCCCCTAGCAGCCGAAAACGATGAGACGCGGCTGTATTCGCTGGCAACCGATCAAATAGAAACTTGAACACCCCCCCCCCCCCCCCCCCCCCCAGCGGGCAACCCATGGATATTTGCTTAGCTAGTGTACCAGGGAGATAAGACATCAGCAGTGGTTTTGGGGGGTATACGTAGGGAATTCGCCGGATGAAAATGCAAAAGAAGTCGAAACGTTCTTGTCCAAATGTCAAGATAAGGACGGTCACGAACGTGATTTTAAACATCCTCGGAGACCCATACAGGGACGACAAGTCGGGAGCGGGAGAGCAGTAAAGAGCTAAAAAAGTCTCCCTTGCCCCACTAACTGGGTTGAGCCCAAATTGTAATTTTAGCTTTTAAATTGTAAGTTTATTTTTTATTGTTATTTTAGCTTTTTAAATCATTGTAATTTTTACTCCTAATTGAAATTTTAGCTTTTTAGCCTTTTCCGTTTTTAATCTTGTCATGCGCATTTGAACATTTTATGGAATTTGCGCACTATAAACGTTGTTATTATTATTAAATCATACCGTCCAGAAGGACATCGGACACCTTATTGAGACTTATATAACGTAATGTCGACTCTTAGAATTTTATTATCAATAACTTTTTAAGTGTAAAAAAGAAAATCTGGAAAATCACTCAGGATTGAACCTGTGACCTCAGCTAGGCTTAGGCTTACATAGCCTAGCTTCTCGGGTTGCTTAGTCCTAAATTTAACTATATGAAACCTCAACTGAAAGCTAACCAGTTACTCCGTTATATAAGCCTCAATAAGGTGTCCGACGTCCTTCTGGATGGTATCATTTGGGCTTGACCCACTAACTGCCCCTGGGTCTCCCAGGATGGGTTTAAATGGCTTAAGTTTAATTTAGTTTTTCAATTGACGTCTTTGGAGCGATACGAGGTGTCAAGCATACTATAGTATGGTCTAGTGCAGGATAGGTTTCATAACTCATAAGTATTTTGGCAGTTGCGTTCATACTACTGTAAGTGATCAAGCGAACTATTTCAAACCTGTGTGGAGCGGGAAAGTTGTATGGCGAGAGATCACTGAATCAAATAAATACTAAATAAATCGTGGAAAGTTGAAATCCTCAGCAGACGTCTATTTGTCTCATTTCCAACAAATGACGGGACTACACTGCGTATAGCGTGAAACTTGAAATTCAATCGTTGATATGCAGGCAACCGAAACAACACTGGAAAGTATCAAAGGGCTCTGAGAGTCATCTCGTGAATACGAAACAAGGTAAAGTTAAGTCCACAGATCGGTTTTAATTTCCCATATTGAGTTTGAAGTCAAAGAATTGACGAGTAAAACAGATTTAAAATGACCAAAACATCGTAGCGTGACATAAATATGCATTGTGCGAAACGAGACTGTCAGACAACTGGATGATGTAATTACACTGGGGAATAGGCCATTTCCGAGTTGCCTTTAGCCTCTCAATCAAAGCGAGGCTAGGTGCGAAACCTTTCATATGAAAATGAGTTTTCATTCACATGCAAATAAAACTTATTTGCATGTGAATGAAAACTCATTTTCATATGAAAGGTTTCGCACCTAGCCTCGCTTTGATAGAGAGGCTAAAGGCAACTCGGAAATGGCGTATTAAAGAACGTTCACTGCAGCAATTATTTTGAACACGGAAAACACTGGGGAATTAAAAAAGTTTACAGGTAATGGAACGAGTAAAATATGTGCAGATCTGTCCCTGTATACTAGTCAAGTCAAGTCAAGTCAAGTCAAGTCAAGTCAAGTCAATTTTTATTTAACTCATACAGAATATACTATATCTCGTTCAACGCTTCTCGTATTCACGAGTTAAAAATGGTGCAACTGTGTTTCTGCGTCGGAATTTAAAAAACAAAACCAAATCAAAGTAGCGACAGGCCCCGGCTCCTAGAATAATAATGGCCCGATTTATACTGGAGACGGATGATCCGTCTGGACGAACTTGGGCAAACATTCGCTAGTTCGTCTGATAATCCGTCTGTGTATAAACACGGGCAAAGAGACGGATTAACCGTTAAGACGAACTGTCTGCTAAGTTCGTCTTGGCAGACGAACTAAGCAGATAGTTCGTCTAGGGGAGGCAGTGTGGTCGAGTGGTTAGGGCGCTGGACTTGTAATCCGCAGGTTCCGGGTTCAAGTCCCGCTTTGACCACTTGCTGGAGTTGTTTCACAGCAGACCCGAGTTCAACTCCTCGACCACGCTTGTAAAATAGCCAACTGGTTTGCCTCCTGCCAGTTTGGATTTTTTTTTCTTTAAAAATGTTATGTTCTATTTGAATATTTGTTTCTATATTTAGTGTCCCCAATTAGTGCTCGCGCGCTAAATACCTTGACACTTAAATAAAGTGATTATTATTATTTATTATTATTCTAGACGGATAATCCGTCTCTTTGCTCGTGTTTATACACACACGGATTATCAGACGAACTAACGAATGTTTGCCCAAGTTCGTCCAGACGGATCATCCGTCTCCAGTATAAATTGGGCCAATAAGTGTCAAAGGTATTTAGCGCGCGAGAACTAATTGGGGACACTAAATATAAAAACAAATATTGCAAATAGAACATAACAGAACATAACAGAAATACGATTTATAGCACTTACCCACGATGAAATTAACCTAATCGAGGGATAAAATACACCCTTTGATCAGGTTCTTTCCTTGAAAGCACGATAAGCGCTAACCGTGGGATCAGAAATGAAGGGTTAAATTTAAACCACATGGTCAGGTCGATTAACTGACCTATAACATAGATGGCAAAATTACTGAATGCTGATTGGCTGACGAAGAGGGCATTTTTCTCAATTGAGGGCAAAATTTCTCACTCGTGATTGCTTGAGCGCGTCGTTCTCGTTGCATTCAGTTGGCTTGGCGGAATTTTGAGGAAAATTTACGATCAGAGCCCTCGCATGTTTCGCCGGAGATTTTGTTACAAAATAGGGATGAAATTGAATGATACGTAAGAAAGGAATTCTAGAGATGAATTACAGCAGTTTACGGCAAACAGGAAGCGATTATTTGTGTAAAACTTAGGCCTGGGTCAAAATTGATTTTGATCTTTTAGTTTATTTTCCAAAACTCGCCCTTTGAGACGTAATGAAGGAGCAAATGATGGTTAAATAATATAATGTATAGAAACTAGAACAAAGAATTTCAAAGTGCCTGGTCACGTGACTGACCACGCCCTTTATCTCGAAAAAAACACAAATAAAGATTCCCACCACTAGCTGCATTCCCAGATTTATTTTTCTTTATAAAAATATTCAACATGGGCAGGGATTAGGAAACCCGGCTGGAATGGTCCGGATCGTTGCACTGGTCAAGTGTTATTTCCTGTTTTTTACTAGTGCCAGGCCTACTCCAACTTGAAATCGGTTCAAAAGAAAACCGTTAAATGGTTTCCTCTCATTCTACCCGCTGTTCCAAGAACAATACTGATAGCCATAGTTAGGACGTAAAAATTGTTAAGAAAACTATTGCTTACTGGTGGGAATTTTGAGTCAACGGATTTCTTACAAAATTGGGCGTGAATGGTCACGTGATGAAAAATCCACAATATTATATATACATGAGAGATACCTCTGAATCCGTTTATGTTAGGCCACCCTCTTTTAAATCGACAGGGACCCAGGCCTTAATTCACTTAGAAATAGTTCCTCGTGGCGACTTTAACGATATATGATTCGTTGAAAATGGCAACACGAGCAGTTTGAGATCTAGCATAATATCTTAATATAAACGGCTGCACAAACATCAAAGCGCGTGTTTTGAAATTGGCAATCATGTTTTCTTTATAAAGCAGTCGAAGTACAAACTCTCTTAAAGCTCCAGAGAGTCTAGGCATGCAGTTAAATTCTCGCTCTCATTTGATTGCCAACCATACCGTCTCGTAACCCCCGAGGGGGGGGGGGGGGGGGCGTACTCCCTATCATGGGCTATACGGGGAGGCTCCGCCCGAAAGGGGTCTGGATTTCACAATTTGAAGTATAGAAAAGGTAGGAAAAACTTCCAGTTCGGTCGCACGTAACGGCTATTTCGTCTATTAAAGTATTTTAATGTTTATACTAAAGTAACAAGTGAGTAAATGTTGTTCAAATGTTAGCCAAAAACGCTTCTTTTGTTTTTGTTTTGTCAATTGCAACATGTATCAGGAATATAACTCAGGGATGTAAGTCAACTATGTATATGAAAGGTTTAGTATACCTTTTCTGTCAATTAAAACAGTATATTAAACTGGTAAGAGTTTGGACCTCGGGGTAGAGCATCCCCGCACAAAATTTTGTTAAGCATCCGGACCCTCGTGTGCTCTCATCATAAACAGCCTTCATCTATCGACCCTCTCGTGTTCTGATCAACAGTCATACGCTCCCATCATCTCTAGTGCGCTATCACTGACTCCGGCATGAGCTCTCAGGATAGATTCCCACATTTGTCCCATGCGCTCTAATCAACTCTCAATTCGCTTATTCTCATCGACTCCCACACGTTCTGAACAGCTCTAGAACTGTTACTCTCATCTACTTTCACGCGCTCTCGATATCGTTGACTCCCATGCGCTCTTATCATGACAATCTCTGTTTGCTCTCATCGACTCTCATGCACTCTAATTAACTCAGTCTCTATTTGCTCTCATCGACACCAACTCGCTCTCGTTGACCCTCCGTTCACTCTCATCAGCTTCTTGCGCTTAAAGTGCCGACCTGGTTATCCCGTTGGCATGGAAACATACATTACCGTTATAGTGGCAGACATTTTATATAAGGATCAGTTCCCAGTTCTTTTGTTGGAATCGAAGAAAATTAGACTCGTTTCATAATTCAGTATAAATATTTATTGACTCCGAAACCATTGCTCTTCTACGTTCTTGTGACAGAAAAAAATCTTGACACTGGAAATTCTGCTCAGTTATATCTCAAATGTCAATTAGTCTCCTACACGGCCCTTATTTGGGTTGTCACGCAACGCTTCCCCGCGCGGTGGGGAGGCGTTGCGTAACAACCGACATAACAGCTGTGTGGGAGAATACACCTGCTGAGGGCCCGCTCCAAAATATAGCAGCCGGCAAAACATGATTACTATAAACTACTATACTCACACAGTTATTATTTAACACTTAAAAGTGAAAAACAAAAAATAAGGAGTACTTAAAACACCAACGCTTTGAATCACTATCAACGCTAATTTGAATACAAAGGTATGAATGAATTTTTCATATTCAAATCGGTACCTTGGGTAACAACCCTCTGTCGCTGAGCTCCTAGTCTAGCCTAGTAGACATAGTAGAGATGTCTACGCAAAGGCTACTAGCCCAGCTTAAAAAAAATATAATATAAAAATATGACTAGAAATGCACAGCGATTAGTTTTAGCCTTTTTTAAGTAAAAAAGGGGATGGTTGAACTGAACAGATGACTTTAAATCAGATGTGTGAATCAACTTCACATGTTGCACTGAATCAGTAACAGTAGAGCCCTCCCCGGCGCGATATATTTCTGCTATATATAATAGTGTATTATTAATAGTAAACTTAGTAAACTGACCTTACAGCCGGCGCCCTTGAATTTCACCTGAGGTTTATTGCCTGTTAAGGTTGCACATTAAGCACTGAATCAACCAGGACACACTGACCCATTAGCTCAGTTGACGTGTATTTCAAATAAAAGTTAACCTTGCGCAACACATGCTTTAGGGTAAGTAAAGAACAATTATAATAGCAACGAAGCTTATTAATATTCTTAGCCCTTGGTTTAAAATTCTAATACATAAGGCTTATTAGTATTCTAGCTAGCTCAGTTGATACAGATTGTTAATAAGGTTTAACTTTCTTTTCTTCAAGTCACTCAAATCAAATTATCGTTTCGGTGTACTCCTAAAGATTTGAAATGGAAAACTGTGAGCTTGACCTTTACACTGTTTAGCAAGCATAATTTAGCCTCTGAAATCACGCCTTTAGAAATGAACAAGCTCTAGCGCAAAATCCACATGACTTTTGTGTGGCTCAACAACAACGAGTCAGATAGCGATAGCGGCATTAGAACGATTTCAAAAATACTGGTGAAAATTACGGAGCCCCATAAGAGATGTCAAATTGTCGAGGTGTCGAGATGTTAAGTTTTCAAGGTGTTGGGATGTCAGGATGTCAAAATGTCATGTCATGATGTCGGGATGTCGAGTGGTTGACGAAATATATCAAATACGAGGAAGAGTGTTTCATCAGGATATCATCAAACACCTAGAAGTCGATTGAAAAACGAGTCGCAGCCGAGTTTTTTCTTTTAATCCACTTCGAGGTGTTTGGATACCTTATGAAACACTCTTTTGAGTGTTTGATATAGCTTCTCAAACTGATCATTAAATGTGGAGAAAATGAAGGGATAAAATCGTCCAAATCTATGCAAATTCAGATCCGAGAATCCAAACCCGCCTTCACGGTAGTGATTTCCTTTGTGTTCTCGTCATGAGTTGTTGATGAGTTTTAGAACCAACGCTGACAAATATAACGCATACGGAGAAAAGCTTTGATTTATCGTTTTTGTAAGTTTTCTTTTCTTCATTCGGCCATCGCCGGAGTAGCTTACTTCATCATTGCGTTTTCACACCTGATTTTATACGTGCTGATTGCGTTTCTCTCTTGTATGATCAATTTAATTCTCCAGTTTTTTTATGTCGGATTTTTTCGGACTGAGCCACAAAATTGAAGATTGTATTGAGTGCTGTTAACTGTTTTATGCGGTAAGAAAGGAAACGTTAAAGCGGGATTGGACGACACTTATTTAAGTTATACTACTACTACTACTACTACTACTACTACTACTACTACCACCACCACTACTACCACTATCACCACCACCACCACCACCACCACCACCACCACTACTACTACTACTACTACTACTACTACTTCTACTACTACTACTACTACTACTACTACTACTACTACTGCTGCTGCTGCTGCTGCTGCTGCTGCTGCTACTACTGCCGCCACCATCACCACCACTACTACCACTACTACCACCACCACCACCACCACCACTACTACTACTACTACTACTACTACTACTACTACTACTACTACTACTACTACTACTACTACTGCTGCTGCTGCTGCTGCTGCTACTACTGCCGCCACCACCACCACCACTACTACCACTACTACCACCACCACCACCACCACCACCACCACCACGACCACTACCACTACTACTACTACTGCTACTGCTACTGCTACTGCTACTGCTACTGCTACTGCTACTGCTACTGCTACTGCTACTGCTACTGCTACTGCTACTGCTACTGCTACTGCTACTGCTACTGCTACTGCTACTGCTACTGCTACTGCTACTGCTACTGCTACTGCTACTGCTACTGCTACTGCTGCTACCATCACCACCACCACTGAATAAAAAGATATATTCTACAGTGCAAAACAGAACAACTATTTTTGGGATAATAGGATTATAAAGATGGAGGTGGATTACAGCTCATCAAATTTGATTTCGTGACAGGCGGTCAAGAACGCAAAATTATAATCCTGGTGAAAATTTGCGTTAACTTTAGGGATTGTTTAATATTTTTAGTTTACTCACGCTGTCACCCATACATTGTCTGTCACCTGTGGGAATGGTTTTCCTATGTTTAAACCGGAAATATAAGAACCGGAAGTAGAGTAGCTAATTTTCAGCGGTAATTCCCATTGGAAAAGGCCGCCATTTTCTGTAAAATTACGTTTGTCTCGCGACCAAATCGACACTTAAAGTTTCCGTTATTTTACTCAAACAGCGAGATCGGTCATCAATATACGGTATCCAAAAGGATTCTTTACTGTTCCGCGCGACCTATGGCCGATCGCACTCGGCGAAGCTCACGTCGGCTCGAACGAAGCCTGGCGAAAGATTCCGAACCTCCGTTTACTTCGCCAAGTTTCAACTCGTGGACTGTAGTGAAATTACGTCAAGAGTTGAAAAGACGAGGTTATACTTCAACAGGCCTCAAAGCAGAACTGGTAAGGTTTTCATTTGCTTTTTCTTTTGTCTTATGAAGTTTTGGCAAGGTTAGCTATGTTTATAGATTACACGGTGTTAATTTCCTGTAATTTCCGATCTCTCTCATTTCAAGGTTGCTCGTTTGGAGCGCGCAGTTCAAGAATCTCAAAAGGAAATGCCCGAAGAAAATAAAAGGTAAGTTTTCGATCCAATTTTATATTATTATGCCGCTGTGTTAATGCATACAATGTAAGGAAACCGTAGAGCTCTCTGTTCATTCATAAAGTTGAAGAGATCTTTCCGATCAAAGGTTCTGTATGCAGATCACTGACGGTCGATTACGTGTCCAAAATTCACTTTCACTGATTCCTTTTATTTTAACCTGTTTTGTTTATGTAAATATATTAGAAATGGTTGTTTAAATTAAAGATTCTTGTTTAATTTGGGGGCAGAATTGCCTTATGTCAAATTAAGTTCCACTTATGATGAGTTCACAATGCTGATTCCTTCCGGAGATTATTGGCTTTGTAGCACTTACTATGGCTTGCATGCGATCCACGTGCAAGTATGACGTAATAATGTTTACTGACATGACATGAGTGTGAAGTCTGTATTGGGAAAATATGGACCAAGCTGCAGGCAGTCCATAAACTTGCAAAAAGAATGAGAACCGTATAAAAGATCTATTGCTGCAAAGCACCTGAGCTTCGCAGCAGACTATTTTGAAAGGACATGATGACGTCAAGAACACGATTCCTGGATACCAAAGTCCTGAGGCAAAAAAATATGTTTGTCTCGACAGAACAACAGAACTTTGTCATACAAAATGCCTTGATTTCTTGAAGCCTCGATTACGTGCATTCTCGCTGGTCTCAGAACGGCCTTCATTTTCTTTACCATGTGAAGGAAAGGTGTGACAAACCACCTAACGCCCGTTTATAGATGCCCCGTTTCTCAATATTGGATCTTAATTTTCCCTTCAGATGGTGTTTTTAAATAATACTATTTTTGTTGTTCATTCAGCAGTGTTTCAAAGAATGTTGACAGCGCGCAGCACATGAATCTTTGTTCATAAAATGAAAGTATTTTATGCAAATATATTTTGCAGTTTCTATTCACTTGTCTGCTTCACTATTAAAGTTTGTTTTGTTTCCATTCATGCACAAAATAACATAAATATAATTTGAGAAAGCTTTAAGGATATAGCACCATTTTATTATATTTTGGAATATCCATGCATTGTGAGTAAATTGTGACTTTTAAACTGCTGACAAACATGACGGACGTGCTGCTCTAATCCGGGTCTAAACAAAGTAATTTCTTTGCTTTGGGATTTACGACACTAACGGCTCTATAAATAAAAGTCATAAATCACATCTTTGCAGCAATTCACTTTCTATAAGAAACTACTACAATGTAGTTACTATTAATGGTTCTTTTACAAATTTGCCAATGTTAAAGTATATTTCTGTAATGGTAAGCATGTGTGCTACAAAGACGAAAGAAGAGTGCAAACATAATTTTCATAACTTGCCATTTTCATTGATGGTCAAGACTCGATTAGTATGCGTTTCACTGACAAACTCAAAGTTGTGGCAATTGTCATTGATAAATCAATGATCTAAGGAATTCAAGTGATGCTTTATAAATATTAAATATCATCATTTATAAAATGTGGCAACCAGTACATAATTCCAATACAAAAGCAATGATCTGGTTAAAAAAAAATTGGCAAAGCCCGACAATTTGTACAAAACAAGGGATGAAATTAAGTCTTTTAAAAGGGTACTGCATAGAGAGGGTTCTGGTTTTGCCAAAATTGTAGGCAAGACACCCATGAAATTAAAAGTTTTCTTCTTCATACAATACTGTTCTCTCTTGAACATTTTTTGGAAACCACATTTAATAGTGAAATGTGTAGTTCCAGAAAAAATCCATACCCACCCCATGGAAGGTCATTGGAAATTCCTAGGGGGAGGGGGGTCTTAAAAGCCAACATTTTAGAAGCAAAGTATGAAGCTGAACTGGAATTTCCTGGGGGGATGGGGGGTGCTAAACAAAAAACCTTCCATGGGGGGAGTATGGATATTTTCTGGAACTGCACAATCACTTTGTGGATGGTCCATCTTAGTGGTCCATATAGGCCCTACAGTTCTGACAGTAGAACCATGCTAATTCAAGCTCCCAAGGGGAACAAAATATAGTTAATAAGTAAGCGGGGCTTTGAGTTATTGGGGTAAATTTGAGTCAATTTTGAGCCAAGGGAAAATAAAATTAGTTTCAGTTAGTGGGGTGACATTCTACTATATCCATAGGTGTACCTGGTGCTAATTTGGTATGTACAGGTGTATTAAATACATCGTAATATCGAGGACATCATCAGCTGTATCAACATGGTCTTTATGTGTAAAATGCAGCATGGATAGTGTTTGTGCTATGATTGGCTATTAAAAGATCTTTCAGGTTTAAGACATGGACACCTTTTTAACATACTCTCTGTGTTTCAAAACAATTAATCATTCATCCATTCAATAACTTGCAACTGAGGGCCTTGGTCATTAACTTCACATATAATTCTCAAACTCATTTAATAATTCATGACGAGTACACGGAAATCACTACCATGAAGGAGGTTTTGAAATCCTCTTTTAATTTCCATAGATTTTGGCAATTTTATTCCTTCGTTTTCTCCGCATTTAACGATCGTTTGAGAAGCTATGTCAAACACTCAAAACAGTGTTTCATCAGATTTCCAAACACCTTGGGTCAAAAAACTAGGCTGCGCCTCGTTTTTCCAACCCACTTCTCGGTGTTTGGAAATCTGATGAAACACTGTTCCTCGTGTTTGATATATTACTTTAAACTCTTTAACTCTCAAGAGTGCCAAAAATCAAAATTCAAGAAAAATCCGAAACTTCATTTTGTAAAATATTCAAAAACAAATAGTACCATGCAAAAGTACTTCCAAAGAGGTTTCATTTGAATGGTCACACCGCAGGACTTTGTCCAAAGAGTCAAAAGTTAGAAGTACGTACTACATTACATGTCTCCACAGTTGACTCTGGGAGTGTGAGGGTAAAACAATGAAAAAAAGATTATTCACCAGGGCTGGGTTGTTCAAAGCACAATTAAGCTAACCCAGGATTAGCGTCAATTGTGAATCCAGTTAAACAACTCAACAAATTAAAATTTTCCAAAGTTTTCTGTCCTTCAGTTTCGACTTTAGCTTGTCTTCACTACTACATGTAGCTACATGTACAAATGACCTTTTCAAAACATTTTTAAACAGAGAAATGAAATCCTCGGTTAACTTTTAATCCGGGATTAGCGTTAATCAGCTTTAAAACAACCAGGCCCAGATGTCAGTACCAAAGGTCATTCATTTACATTAAATTAAATTTAAAGACTGGTTCATTAATTGCAGTCCTGAAATGAATACTAATATCATTTTATAAGTGTGGTTAACAACCATTCACCATTATAACTCCATGGAAATACATTTTTCAGAAAAATTATTTTGATCCTTCATTAAATTAATACTCTTCATTAAAATTAATACTCTACTTTTACATGGTACCATTTGTTCGAACTAAATTTTTAGGTGTGTGTACGAAATTCTATGGTGTGACCATTCAAATTAAAGCTCTTCAGCAGTACTTTTGCATGATACCATTTGTTTTTCAATATTTTACAAATAAATAAAATTTGGGATTTTTGTTGAATTTTAATCTTTGGTACTCTTGCAAGTTAAAGGGCTCAGTGGTCAAATCATAAAGTGGGTACCAATAAGGGCCATATTACAATAAGGGCCATACAGTGGCCAGGGAATTTTTCTTGGCTGTCATGTGTTTGAGCCCCAACTACTTTGATACAATAAAAATAAATAAAATAAATACGGACAATTATATAGCGTACTTTCTATGTGAATATACTCAAATGTGCTTTACAACACTGTTCAGGGTAGAAAAGCAAAATATTGACAACACCACAAACCCATTTTCCTGTTTCTCCACTTCCCTGCCAATCAAACAAATTGTAATTTTTTTATTTGCAGTGAACATGTGAACTCTGCTGTTAAGCCTGGGGAAGCAAGGTACAGAGACAAAATGAAACAAGGTAAATACATGTATCTAAGGGATCACTGCTCAGGAAACAAAAAAGACTTAGTGTGTTTTCCAAAATAAACAAGAGCTTGGAGGAGTGGTGGAGCAGGGGGCAGGGGGCAGACTTGTCATTATATTGCCCCCCCCCCCCCCCAAAAAAAAAAAATAGAATAAATAAATAAATAAATAAAAAATAGAGAGATCATTGACAACAGCGATCAGTGTAACTACGGCACAACACTTGTCAGAAGTTTGCCCAAAGGCACATAATTATGAAAATTAATATTTGTGAAACATCAAGTGAATCCTTCAAAATATCTTTCATCCTTTCCCCTCATGCCTTCCTATAAAACATCTAGTGTGCCTTGATTTACTTGTGTCTCTTCACCCGAAAATTAAATCAATAGTGACAAAAGACAAGTCAGGAGGGGGGGTGGGGGTGCTACACTGCAGGGGGAACAAGGGGATAACTTTCTAGATGATTTGACTGGACAATGAAACCCTGTCGTTTCTTGTTTGTGTTTCACCAACAGCTGAAAATGATCATGTGGTAAATAACCACACCACAATTGATGATGACAGCAGTGAAGTGACAGTGCTGTCAGAAGATGAGATGCGCAAGCAGAAAAAACTTGACCAGAAAAAAAGACATGGCATTGTGCTTTGGCTGCGTCCAATTACAACTCTGACATATTTCTGTTTTGAGCTGGGAATTCTTTTACGTGATTATAAGGAAAGGTAATTATTCAAAGAAAGAGATGTTAATAATTGTAAAATATTTATTATAATCTGGATCAAGTGGGTAGGACCTTCACAAAATTGGAGTGTCAAATCTGGACTTTGCAAATCTATTAGCTGATTAATGGTAAAGGAAGTTTCTTATTGCATTAAATCGTCAGCTCTGAATTTATGTTAGTAGTTATTGTACATTTGAAGAGTTTTTTGGCTTATAAATAAGTTTGCTTGCCTGTTGGCACTTGAATGTTGAACTTTATTGTTGTCTGCCTTTTATTTATTTTCAGAATATTGAAACATAGGAAGACTGTCACATCAATAGTTGTCATCTCCATTTTAATGATTCTTGCCTATAATTTAGATGGAGCACATCAAGAGGTAATTGAAGGCTGGGGGAGGGGTACTTCCTTTAATGGCCTATACGGGGATGCTCCACCCGAAAGGGGTACCTTTTAGGCTAGAGGTATAGGAAAGGGTAGGGAAAACACAAGTTGAAGTATAAACAAGAGGCTAGCTGGTAGCCTGTACTCATGCGCTTGCATAAGAACGTTTTATGGTTTATTTTAACTGGGTCACGCACCCTTACCCTCTCAACGGGATACAGGAAACTTTAAAAAAACATGGCAATTTGTGACTACAAAAGCGGAACGAAAGCTAAAAATGGAAACAAGGAAACCTTACCGAAACCTTGACTCATGCCGCTATGCGCATGAGTAAAAAGGGTAGGGAAAACTGCCATTTAAGTATTATAAAAAGCGCCTTTTAAAATATATCAAACAGACTCACGTAAAGGCTATATGAAAGGGGTACCATTTTCAATGAAAGGTACATGAAAGGGGTACCTTTTTTTGTCAGAAATGGTATATGAAAGGGTAAGGGTTTGGACCTTGGGGCAGAGAATTCCCATGTACAACTTTGTTGAGTACCCCCTCCCACTGCACTGCATTTCAGAATTCCTGGATAATGTCGTCTTATAAATGTTAAGGTGTTATCACTTACCTTGACCTTGATTGTCCCAGATATCAAATACAGCTGTAAACCTCATCCAGTATCCTTATATTTTCGAAAATTTAAGGTGGCTCTGAACCCCACCTACAGAATTTTTTTAAACTTTGCCAAAAGTTGCATCTTATCCTACTGATCAAAATTCAACAATAAAAAATCGGGTTCACCGAGTCACTTTCGAGTTATCAACACTTAAAGCTAAAATCAAGGGTGTTTTCAGCATGTTATACTGTTGCTACAGTAACATATTGTGTCACAAAAATTATAACAACACGTTCACCAATCATTGGGCATTCGTTTGATATCATGATTGTAGCATCAACTGATAAAGAGTGATTTTAATGACCCGTCAAAATCTAAGTTTTGGAAAGTGCTGGAAATTGTTGGGGGCCACCTTAAAGGGTTAAGAAACTTTGCTCCACATTGTCTCTCTCCACCTGGTGTATACATGTATGTTGCAAGTTAAATCCATTCTCAGGTTAAAGTACAATATAGGTTATATGTGTACCCAGTATTCAATCTAGGTAAGCTAACCCTAACCCTATCACATAGCTAACTGTCACCTCTAGCACAAAGATACATGTAACCAGTGGTGTGATGGTTAGCTTTGTGTTAGAGTTCACTTTGTGCTGGGGTGTTGTACATTCATAAACCTAGACTTAATACTGATCTAACTTGAGAATTAATATATGTTGTGGTTCAAATTTGAAAATTTTCAAAGCAGTTTAATTTTTTTCCCTCTCTCTCAGATTCGTTATCATATTATGTTTTATATAATTTATTTTTGCTATAATTGTTTTATTATTTATTAAATCACTAATAGATTAGTCATTCAATTCAGGGGTACAGCATAGCAAATGTTTGGAGTAAGATAATTTTTCTTTCAGTCCTTAGGTCAGATCAAGTCAGTGTTATTTTGGTGGTTTTACTGGATCGGCCTTGGCATTCTTTCATCTGTTGGTCTTGGCACTGGGCTACACACATTTCTACTCTACTTGGTAAGTAGAATAAAAAGTTTTAGGATAGACATTTTGAATTTCATACCATTTTGATTTTTCTAACGTGCATGATTATTCAGAGTGAAAAATACTCCAAGCTTTACCAGATCTGGCAAAAGTAACATTTGTATGCTGTTTTAATTATCAAAGGAATAAACACTCTTCGAAAATCTGTTAGTTTTGATTTTTTATCTTTGACAACCAAACATGCACACATGCAACCAACTGATCCTTTGATTTAGTTTCCTGACGTTTTGACCTTAGACAACCGGGACAGTTTTTTAAATTCCAAGCACTGCAAGAAGTGAAAAAGGTTATAATAAGCGAATGGGATTGTTACACCTTTTTTTTTCAGGGACCTCACATTGCTTCAGTAACACTGGCTGCTTGGGAGTGCGGGACTTTAGACTTCCCTGAACCACCCTACCCTGATGAGTAAGTTTATTACAAAATTAATAATTGAACTGAATTCTAAACTCAGACTGGGCATACAAGTTCTAGCCTGTGGGGTTCTCCTTGTTTCTCAGTGTAGTCCCAGGTTAAAAACCTTGGTAAGATCTTGACAAGAACTGAACTGAACAAAATTAATGCTGGTGAAATCTTGGCAAGATCTTTGGTAAAATCCTGGCAAGATCTTTGGTAAGATCATGCAAGATCTTGGACAAGATCTTGCAAGATCATGCAAATAGCTGCAGGATCTTGCATGATATTACTCAAGATCTTAGAAGATCTTGCTCATGATCTTAGCAAGATCATAACAAGATCTTACCTTGGTAATGATCTTATCAAGATCTTTGTAAAAGAATATGCAAAAGAATAGAAAGTTTGGGGTAGGGTAGGCAGTATTGTTGTCTAGTCTAGTATGGGGTTGCAAAATCAGCTGAACATGGTCTGGTATAGGGTAAGGGTTTCAGAGTCCCTGAGTCCCAGCGGTGCACCCCCACCCAAAATTATACAGAGTTCCCCACCCTCGGCAAACACAGACATGTGCAACTGAAATTGTTGAGCTTTGACTCATCGTTTTGACTTGTAGTTGGTGAACTGAGACAAACCACCTCAAGAAAAAAATTGGTTTCTTGCAAGATTTTTGCTTAATCGTTATGTCATTGACTTGCATGCTATGTGATCCAGGACCACTGCAAGGGAAGGCGCGAGATGGAACTGGTACTTTAACTTGCTTTTAGGTCGTACTATGCATGTACCTGCTGACCCTTCTGGATTATCATGGAGGCTCCTGGATACATACATACATACATACATACATACTTTATTTAATGTGGATATACTCTTAGCTTAAAAGCTAGTTTACAGGTATTCCACCTAATAACTAGTTAAAACCTAACAATTAAACAACACTAATATAACAATACATCAGATAAAACCACTGATTAAATACTAATTAAAACTATTATTACAATATTACCGCCTCAGTCAAAATGCTAATTAAAACTAATATTACAAATTTACTTATCTCCGAAATTTAACGATTTAATTCTATTTACAATTTCATCGGTGCCCACTTTTGTTCTAATGTCATTTGATAGTTCATTCCATTTCTTAGCTGCAAAATATCTCCATGATTTCAGTCCGTATTTAGTAGTGTTAACTTTAGGCAAAAATAAAACATATTCTTGGCGTCTGAGATTGTACTTAAATAAAGACCTCATCAATAATCTCCTTGTCGTCTTAATAGGTCACCAGATCTCCTGATTAGAAGTGAAATCATATAAATGCGATATGGCTAATTTTTGTTTGAGATTTTATTTATTTTTTGTATGTTTTTTTTTTCTTATAAGATGTGTTGAATAAAATTGAATTGAATTCTGTTGCATCTCACACTTTGATAACAATGTACTTTTGTTGTGTCTAGTATCCAGTGTCCTCATGATGAACACACATCCACAGTAAACATGTGGACCATCATGTCCAAAGTCAGAGTAGAGGCATTTATGTGGGTGAGTCAAACATGAAATACAATGCATTCAGTGTCTAGCCTGCAGCACAGTCATTTTATGGCGAGCGAGCATTTGTAAGCTCGTAAAAAATACTTGTTCACAACTTCTGTTAATTTGTAGGGTGCAGGGACTGCCATTGGTGAACTTCCTCCTTATTTTATGGCCCGAGCAGGTATACATATAGTTTTAGCAAAAAAAAACTGTTTCTAATTTTACAGTACATCGTGGGGGGAGGGGGATGTGTTTCTCAAACCACCAGAAGATGTACAACATTTCGGACCTGAAATGTATTTTTAAAATTCAGTTATTTTCCTTTCTTTCTTATTTATTTATTTATTTATTTATTTATTTATTTATTTATTTATTTTGAACAATACATTTTTTACATCACTGCATTACAATATGATACTACACGAACTACGCAGACGTACGGTTACATTTACAAATGTACTATACTAATTATAGAAGAACTAATTATAGGAGAACTATCCACTTTCGGCGAAAAGCAGGCAAGCATTTCTTTGCAATTTCAGTTTCTTTAATTATTTCAATTTTTCTTGGATTCGCAGCAGCAAGTTACAGAAGTATAGTTACCTTGGCGCCTGTTTGACGTGCAGGATATATAGTATTTTGCTATTAGAATTAAATTAAACTACTCAATTTTAAAATTCAGTTGCTGTCTAGTAAAACAGTGGTTTTGTCAACTATGGAGTTTATTTCTAAGCTTTTAAAATCAAATGCATTGGCTATTCCCATTAGTCCAGCCTGTAAGTCTGCATGTTTTTCAGCAGTGAGTGAATTAACAAAGGGGATTAGTGTGATAATATTGACTGTTGCTTTTAGAAAATTGAAGACATGGCAAAAAAGAAGTGATAAATGATGTCAAGACTTTTTACAACAAAAATGAAAAAAAATTCATGAAATGAAGGCCAAACAAATCAAGGTTGCAGATTTGCAAAAGACCATTTCAAATGATTACACTAATTGTATTTTACACAGCACGTTTGTCTGGAACAGACCCAGATGATGAGGAATTAGAAGAGGTTGAAGAGCTAGAGCGTTTAACTTCGCTTAAGGATCAAAGCTTGTGGACAAAACTGAAGAAAGTTGTCCTTGATTTGGTAGAGCGTGTAGGCTTCTTTGGTATTCTTGTGTGTGCCTCGGTGAGTAAAATAAATAATTTAATTTAATCTCGCACACCTTTAGAGTGGTTTTTCTTTGAGTGTCAAAGTATTTATTTAGCAATTGCTTTGGTTTTGCATTGCTACTCTTTGTGATTGGCTAAAAGATCTTGCACCACTTTGTCAAAACCAATTGTGACTTACTTGACAATGCTGGCTGCATATATTTACTTTGAGTTCTGATTGGTTCATTGGATTGTCTGTATCTCTTTTGATACCAGAGTTATTATTTTGATGTTGTTTTTACGACACTCAATCGAAACCACTCTAATTGCTTCATGTAAGGTACGCTGAAGTCTTTTACGAGTCTAGTGGCTCACAACTGCCGGAGCTTAACCCGGTTTCTGTAGCATGAAGCGACTGAGAGTATTACTACTCCCCTCTGGATGGGATGCTAGTTTGTCGCAAGGTTACCCCCCAGCATCATTATGTCGCCGGTACCCATTTACACACCTGGGTAGAGAGACACACAACGTGGAGCAAAGGTTTTGACTGAGGAAACAACACAACAGCAGAGACCGGGGTCAAACCACAGACCTTCAGGTTGAAAGTCCAACACTCTAACCACTAGACTACCGCACCTCCACAGTTGATACATGACAGTATGTACATGTAACTGGTATCATGCAGCTCAAGAGCCGATTATTACTTCTTATTGGAAAGTTACTGAACAGCGTTTATCAGACAGTGCATTTACAAAAATGGAATGCTTTTTGTGGAACTGAAAAAAAACCCTCTTGATAGGACCGTACCAAAAGGAATCATAGTTCAATTTTTTTTTGAAAAAACAAATTGCAAAAATAATTTTTGTTGTATGGTGCAATCATGTTAGATATCGTAATCTTTTTTATTATTGTTGTAACCAAAGTCACGCGTCTTGTGCTCTTATTTATTATAAATCCACACTCCAACGGTACTGTATAAGGTGAACGAAAAATACAAAGTTAAGAAAGTACGGGAAACAGAAAACAAAGCAAATACAAAAGAAACTTACGTAGAAACCTACAATTGTATGAATGCGACTAACAAACATTACCTTAACGGTGTTAACGATATAAAACATCTAAGCTGCAAACAGTAAACCTTCTGTAAAAATTCTGATAAAAATGCTGACATTCAGGACTGAATTTATGCACAAAACTTGACAAATTACGCAACCTTAACGGCGTCATGATAACACCGAAGACAAAGTAAACAATAGAACTAATGAAAACTTCAAACAAAGACAACTAATTAATAAGTGGAAGCGACATACACGAAACGCAGAAAACTGATAAAAGAGACAATAAAATCTAAATAGCGTTCCGCCCAGATTCTAAAAATAGAATTGGTGTGCAGCATCATGGGATTGAAATGCGTACAAACATTCAAGAACTATGCAGGTAGCTACGAAAAAACAGGTGCTACGAAGCACTGTTCTTGGGTACAACTCGACAATTATCCACAACATGTACAGGAATCGCAAAAACTGGTGTTTCCGAGGCAGCAATTTTGAAATATTTGTCCGCATTTTGATCCCACAATGCAATGCTGCCAAATATGACGTCATCTGGGCCGAACACTATTCTAGAAGTTTCGCGGTAACTTTGTTTTGTTTGCTTCTTGTGCAGGTTCCAAACCCTCTGTTTGATTTAGCTGGAATCACATGTGGCCATTGTCTTGTACCTTTCTGGACCTTCTTTGGAGCCACACTTATTGGCAAGGCCATAATAAAGATGCATCTTCAGGTATGTACTCTATGTAGTCATCATCAAGAGATACCTCTCTTCAAAGCACACCTTCCTTCAGCACTTTATACAGGCCGTGGAAAAACATTCAGCTTGTCTCTGAAGTTTTACTTGTCAGGCACAATTTTTTTTTTCATTTCTGAGTTGCTTTATGCCTCAAAGTGAGGCTTGGTGTACAATAATGTACAACCTTTCAGATGAAAATGAGTTTTCTTTGCACGTGAAACTTATTTTTATATCAAAGGTTGTGCATTTAGCCTTGCTTTGATAACAAATGATAAAGCAACTTGGAAAATATGCGCTATTGTTTACTCTATTAATGAAAAAGTTAACCCCATCACTAATTCATAAGGAAGCGTGTTTTTACATTTTAACTCTTGTACACTTTGTACTGATGATGCCTAATTATCATCTAAAACTCCAAAAAAGAAAAAAATTGATTTTTTTCATGATGGTTCATGGAATCCTTTATAGTTCTTGAGAATTTTTATTTAGTTAAAAAATATTTTAACCCCATCCTTGCCCTTTGAGCAAGTGAGCATGAAGAGTTACTTGCCCAACACAAAATTTATCTACTTGTGGCAGACACCCTTGTTTCGAAAATCAGAGATGATGTATGAATGGCTTAAATTACCTGTTTATAGTCTACTCAAGCCATCATCTGTCATTTAAAGCCATTTTAACATTATGCATGTAAAAATTCCCCAACAGTGGACATTCACCATTATTATTATTATTATTGTCATTTTATTTGGTTTGTATTTTCTTTTATTTTTGGCTTATGCCATTTCCCTTTTTATTTTCAGAAAACATTTGTTATTTTATCGTTTAGCAAGAATTATGTTGAGGCAGTTTTATCTTATGTTGGGTGAGTTAGACTTACAGCTGTAAGTAATGTATCCAGTTTTCTTCCTGTTCAAATTGATTCATTGCATTTTTGTCTTGTGATTACTTTCATTGGTTTCACGTCAGTTAGAGCGAGTGCGAGTTCAAGTGTCATAGAGCGGTTTCGAGTTGAGTGTCGTAAAACCAAAACCAAAGTAATTACTCTGGCCAATCACAAAAGAGACAGACAATCCAATGAACCAATCAGCACACGAAGTAAATATATGTCGCCGGCGCCAAGCGCGGGAAAACGCTTGCGAGCAAGTCGCGATTGGTTTTAGTTTTACTTCTTATTGGTTGAAAAAGTGGCGCGAGATAGAGCAGTTTTCAATTGAGTGTCGTAAAACCAAAACCAAAGTAATTACTCTGACCAATCACAGCAGTCATAAACAATCCAATGAACCAATCAGAGCTCGAAGCAATTACATGTCGGCGGCGCCAAGCGCGGGAAAACGTGTGCGAACAAGTCACGATTGGTTTTGGTTTTACTTCTTAGAGCAGTTTTCAATTGAGTGTCGAAAGTAATTACACAATTGCTTTGGTTTTGCATTGCTTCGCTTTGTGATTGGCTAAAAAATCTCGCGCCACTTTCTCGACCAATCAGAAGTAAAACCAAAACCAATCGTGGCATGCTCGCACGCGTTTTCCCGCGCTTGGCGTCGCCGACATGTAGTTGCTTCGAGCTCTGATTGGTTCATTGGATTGTTTGTGACTGCTGTGATTGGTTAGCCTGCGAGCAAGCTCTCGGGCTCGGGGTTTGAGAGAGCGGAGAGCGAGAGCTTGCAACGATGTCTCAGAAATTTGAATGCCGCCCCCAATACTTCCCGTGGCTTCCCGCTGTCCGAGCTGTCAGAATTCGGCCAATCAGCGCAAACCGGAAACGAGCGTTAATGTCAACAAACATGTAACAGTCCACGTGAAAAAAAAACGGAACTTGCTCGCAGCAAGTATGGCAAATATAGATCTGTGTAGGGAGAAAACCGAAAGCAGAAGATCCAAACGATTTAATATTGTAGATATTGTAAAGCTTCGTTAAAACTTCGCTAGCGAGTTTATAATTTTGTGAATCGCGAGATGTTTTTTATTGAAAAGGTTTCAAATTACTTTCGAACATATGCAAATTGCGTGGTGAACAAAAATAAATAAACTAAATAGCACCGGCCAAAACACTAGAGCTCTTTCGATAGCTGTTCAAATGGCTGGAAATCTTTCATCTAAACGGGTACTAACATTCGCCGTTCGAAAGGGTGAAGATTTTTTTTAAACGTTTAACAGCCGCCGTTTGAACGGTTGAATATTTTTTCCCGTTAACTTTCAGCGTGAGAGGTCACAATTTTCTCGGCTGACCCAAACAAAAGCTGAAACTTCGCCGATCTTAATTCTTCATTAGATACATCGGCAACAGAAGCCGCAGACATTCCAATACTTCTGGCTTCTGCTACCTGGTCGTCGATGATGCGTTGTAACGGACAGACAACCAACACTTGCAGCCGCGGCAGCAAACAGTTGAAATATAAAGCTTTTGCCATAGCCCGTCAGCAAAACAGTGAGGACATCACTGCCTTTAAGTAGTGCTTCAACTGCTTGACGTTGCCCGGGTTTCAATTCCGAAGGAAACTTCACATATTTTGAAAAATTCTCGCACGCTTTATTAATACAATCTCCTCCGCTCTCCGTGATTTTGTTTTCTTGATCACGCACGACGCACGAACAATGATGACGTTATTATCCAATTAAATCTCAACCAATCAGCATTTTCCGCTAGCTTTCACGGGTTAAACATTCAAATTTCTGAGACATCGTTGCAAGCTCTCATTCCTTTCCCTCCCCCACCCCCTCCCCCCCCAAAAAAACTCCAAACCCGAACCCGAGAGCTTGCTCGCAGGCTAGTGATTGGTCAGAGTAATTACTTTGGTTTTGGTTTTACGACACTCAATTGAAAACTGCTCTATTTGGTTGAAAAAGTGGCGCGAGATAGAGCGGTTTTGTGTTGAGTGTCGTAAAACCAAAACCAAAGTAATTACTCTGACCAATCACAACAGGCGCAAGCAATCCAATAAACCAATCAGAACTCGAAGTAAATACATGTCGCCGGCGCCAAGCGCGGGAAAACTCTTGCAAGCAGGTCACGATTGGTTTTGGTTTAACTTCTGATTGGTTGAAAAAGTGGCGCGAGATATTTTAGCCAATCACAAAGTGTAGCAATGCAAAACCAAAGCAATCGCGAAATTACTTTTGACACTCAATTGAAAACCGCTCTAAAACCAAAACTAGTTGACTTTCACTTTAGAGCGGTTATCAGTTGAGTGTCGTAAAACCAAAACCAAAGTAATTACTCTGACCAATCACAGCAGTCGTAAACAATCCAATGAACCAATCAGAGCTCGAAGCAATTACATGTCGGCGGCGCCAAGCGTGGGAAAACGCGTGCGAGCAAGTCACGATTGGTTTTGGTTTTACTTTTGATTGGTCGAGAAAGTGGCGCGAGATTTTTTAGCTAATCACAAAGCGTAGCAATGCAAAACCAAAGTAATTGTGTAAATAATTTTTCACACTCAATTGAAAACTGCTCTATTTAAGCCAATCACAAAGTGTAGCAAAGTGTACCAAAGCAATCGCGAAATTACTTTCGATACTCAATTGGAAACCGCTCTAAAACCAAAACCAATCGACTTTCACTTTAGAGCAGTTTTCAATTGAGTGTCGAAAGTAATTTCGTAATTGCTTTGGTTTTGCATTGCTTCGCTTTGTGATTGGCTAAAAAATCTCGCGCCATTTTCTAAACCAATCAGAAGTAAAACCAGAACCAATCGTGACTTGCTCGCACGCGTTTTCCCGCGCTTGGCGCCGGCTACATGGATTTGCTTCGCCTTCTGATTGGTTCATTGGATTGTCTTTGTCTCTTGTGATTGGCCAGGGTAATTAATGGGTTTTGGTTTTACTACACTCAAATGACAACCGCTCTACTAGTACAATATTGGTAATACAATACTACAATTTATTAAGCTACCATGAAACTGTGAACCTTTGCCTTTCTGATGGTAATTTCGCTTTATTTTTTTTACAGAGTACAGAGGAAGGCTTCTCAACTAACTAACCTTCTGTTTCACTTTTGCAGTGATATTCCAACAATTGGCCCCTATATTCAGAAACCTTTCAAGATAGCGCTAGAAAAGCAAAAAGAGAAACTACATCGAAAACCAGGACACGGAACTAGTACCACATCGGTAAGTACATGGAAGATTTGTGTGTGATAATTAAACATGTTAAGCCGTCGTTTAGCCTAATTCAACTCACAATAGATGGTTTTCACTCACGTGTCCTGTGGGACTCAAATGACAAAGGCCATGGCGGCCATGTTGGTGCACATGATAACAAAAGAAGCTCATTAAAATTCTTTTGTAGGTGTGCACCAACATGGCCGCCGTGACGTTACGTGAAAACCAGCTATATATGCGACCAAAAGTATCCACGGCGATTTGTTTTATAGATTTTAGCAACGCTCCTAATGTCAAGCATCGAGTCGTGTATGTATGTATGGTTCCAAGAGGCGAACCGTTAGATTTCTAGGGAGGGAGGGGTTGGGGAAAAATATCCCGCCCGACTCGAGGCTTTTTTTAGCAACCATAATTCCTGCACAGGCAAGATCACCAAACCATTATTTGGCAGGATTCAAAATTGACGTCAACCCTGGGTCAACTCATTTATTTTTACCTAAATTCTCCACAGGAGCCAAACATTCTCGCGTGGATTTTCGAGAAGCTTGTCATCGCTATGATCGTTTACTTCCTTCTATCGATAATCAACTCCATGGCGCAGCATTATGCTAAACGACTGGACGAGAAGAAACGGCAATCACTTAAACCGGCCAAGGGGGAATAGTTGAAGCTAGAAAACAAGAATTTATTATCTAAAGTTGTGAATTTCGACCAGGGACCACCATCATACTAAGACTGCAAAACAGTCGTTTTTGCGCAAGTCCACCGATAAAAGCGGCGATAGCTGAAGCAGCGGAAAAGAACTGGAGCGAGTGTGAATACAGAGCAGAAAGCGGTGAGACTTCGGGTGCGTGAGGCTCGCGCGCGAGGATCCGCGCTTTGCGCCTCTTCTCGCGAGTGTCGGTGCGTCGCGTATAAGATAAAAGTGTCAAGTTTAATACGCGTGTGATGTACTTTAAGCCTGGTTTTGACTTGTTACATAAGCATAAACATACGCATAAGCGGAACCATAACAGCGGTTTCGCCTAATATAAGCATGCGCGCACGCATAGGCATAAAGATCAATCTTGTGCTTATATTCATGTTCGTTTTCATTTGACGCAAATTCTTACGGCTGGTTTCGCTTATGGTTTTGCTTATGCTTATGTTACAGTGAAAACCAGGCTTTAATAACCAGGTTTTAACGAGACCAAGAGCCGGCGAGAATTGACGAGAGTTTAAACTCTTATGGTAGTTTTATCCGGGGGGGGGGGGACTCCCATATAAAAATGACGGGGGTGCTCGTCCTACCTTTTAGGGGTCAACATTTGTAGATTGGTACCACTTAGGGTACTCAAATCTAAAATGACCACCGTTAGTATTATCGCGGTACCTTTTATGAGTATGAGCCGAAAAATATGACAGAAATAGGACATGTGTTGTTTTAGAATTGGTACCTTTTAGGGTGTTTTTCGAAACTTTCCGACGAGCACCCCCGTCATTTTTATAGGGGAGCCCCCCTCCCCCCCCCCCCCCCCCTCCGGGAGTTTTATCGCCATTTCTCTGGTGCCCTTCAGTACTCTCGTGTGCTCACAAATAGACTCACTTAACCGTTCGTTACGGGTTTAAAGGCGATTATCCTGCATGCAGACGTCTCTTATCTTCTTTGCTTGACTCGGAGCGTGCAGTAAACTAGGAAATAGGAGTTGTCGGCACGCAGGTTAAAAGGGGACTTGTGTCTTTCTTATAACGTGCGGGACGAATCAATATTCTCGTCTTATTATGTTAAGGAAGGGCTTGCTTAAAGTGTAGAAGAAATGGCAATCCTTGGACTGCTTTCACACGCTGGCAGAAATTTATGTGAAACTACTAGCGGCGGAAAAGAACTGGATCGTGTATAAATAAGTGCTTTTATTATTATTATTATTATTATTATTATTATTATTATTATTATTAATTATTATTATTACTATTGTACACGGAATGCAAAGATGATACGCAAACTGGTAGACGTGAAGTAGTGCTTGCATCTTTGCTGTAACCTTTTTGTAAATTGTGCGTCATGTAGTGTGATTTTAACTTTTGTCAAGTTATGCGATTAAATCTTACACTTAAACCACCTTGCAAAGCATAATAAATTGCACCACAGAAAAGTACTTTCATTTGAATGGTCACGCTTTAGGATTTCATCCAGAGACTAAAAGTTAGAACCACCTTGTACAGTATGGTAAACAGCATCAAGGAAAGTACTGCTAAATAGCTTGCTTTTAATTGGTCCAGCTCAGATATTATATTTTTGAACCGAAGTTGAAATAGGCAGTAATTTTGTACCCCGTGAAAGTGGTGTTAGTCTGCCGGGCGAGGAATTTCCATACTGACAGGACCTCATAGATGGCGTTGTGCCACAGTTATACCTTTGAATAATTGCTGGTTAATTTAAATTTAATAAGGAATTAAGGAATCGCCAAGATCTGTGACGCACCACACGTCACTGTGAGTATGGAATTTCTTAGCTTGCTGCTCAAGCGTCACTTCACGCGGTGAAAGGCAAGCAGATTAACAGTAGATTAGCCGTCGTGAAAACGTATTTAAACGGTCAGTACCAGTAAGGATGTAAAACGATTAATAAAAGATAGAAATCCATACAACAAAGAGTTCATGCTTCTCCCTGGCCGTAGAAGTCGAAACAAACCCGAGATCGAGGTGCAGCTGCGACTGTTAGGGAGGGATCAAGACCCCGAGACACCAAATCATATACATCACTATATATCGCTATACCATACATCACTATACACAACTATACGTTACTATACACAGCTATACATCATTATACACAGCTATACACAGTTGCTGTATACATCACTATACACAACTATACGTCACTATACACAGCTATACATCACTATACACAACTATACATCACTGTACACAGCTATACTTTCATGGGGTCATACATGGAATACTTGTTCACAATAGTGCTTTTATGCGTTCATTTGCTTTGTTCCTTTGATATAACAAATCTTTGCACAGATCCGCCATAATGCATTACAGATGATCGTGGCGACGAAACGAAAAAATATTTCTAGTTTCCACTGCAAAACTATAGCCCCCAAATTTTAACATCTTCAAATTTAAACACGTTTCTTAAGTTTGGTTGTACAACGGTTCTTGAAACAAAAATAGACGAGCGTTTTCTAACTTTGAATTCCCACAGAAACGCGTGAATTTTCGCGATGTTTGCCCGCGGTCCCTGGAAACGAGGTTCGTCCGCAATACAAATGATGCAACATTTTGCTCGATTATTCCGATTCCGTGTACTTTTTGTCCCGAGTGTAAGCATAAGGATGTCAACCAACGGAGGTAGAAAATGAAATCAGTATTTTCTCTTTGCCTGTTATTTACATACACTACCCTCGTACGACCACACATCGAATATGCTTCCTGTGCGTGGGACCCCCACATTCAGAAACAGATCAGGGACCTGGAAGGTGTTCAGCGAAGAGCCGCTAGGTTTGTAAAAAACTGCTATATCCGAGAAGATTCACCATGTTTTATGAGATGGTAAATGGTCTCACCAGATGACCTCTTGAGAACATCTCAACGCTCTACGCGTTCCTCACATCCCAAGAGATTTATCAACCTGTATTAGCTCTACTGACACCCGTAAATTCAGCTTTATAACAAGATCACTTAAGGAGTGGAACCTGCTCCCTAACAATATACTTGAGGCCCCCACCCTTGCTAAGTTAAAGGAGATGGTCACCATGGAACTTGTGAAGTAGTTGAATTAATGAACACGCAACACCTGTCAGTTTATTTTATTTTATTTTATTTTATTTTACATTGTATTTAATATATCCGCTTTCATGGCAACAGCTTTGCGGATTATAATATATAAATAAATAAACATGAGTGAATGAGGAAAAAATTCTTAGAGAACATAAATTTGAAATAACCCAATGTTATAATTAACACTCTCGATCTCAGTAAACCTGATAACTGGCTTATACTTGCAAGAAAGAAATTATATAAAGAATAAACTAGAAATACGTGTCTCGCAGAACCTCGCGAAGCTCGGGGGTGGGTGCCCCGGGGAAGGTGCACCACAAAATTTTAGCGTCGGGGGAAGGAGAGATGGAATTTCAGGTTCAACTGGTCGAAACTGGAGAGGTTCGGTTGCATAACCACAATGGCCTCGACATTTGAAGTTGCGACATTCTCGTCCCCAGAGCCGAAAGAAATTATATAAAGAATAAAAATGAAGGTCGTGATTGTAATTATTTATTTATTACCATTATTTTTAATTTCATTATCATTATTGCTGTGTCATCATTACTCAGTCATCGCGGAAGTTTATAAGCTCCTGGTCATCGTCACTGTTTTTATGCAATGCCATAGTTCACCTGCTCTTCCAACTCTATGCAAATTCCCGATGGTAGGACTCGTTCAAACCATCCATAAGTTTAGACGTATTGTTGCTCATACAAATGCCCAGCTGAAATTTAACTTATTATTTCAATTTATATTCATATATTTTCCATTGTTATTGTAATTTTTTATCCCGTTTGTTAGCCTTATAACATCCTGTCAAGTAGTTTGTTTCAGAAATAAAATCCTGTTCAGTCGCTTGACTAAAACGATTTTAATCAATGTACTAGTACCAGGTATCAATACGTAAATGTGTCTGCTAATAAGTCGTTAAAAAGTAATTATTTTCTACCGCCGAAAGATTTTTTCTGCCGGACAAATACAAAAGATGACGTCAGTTTCTATTTTTTCACATATGAGTGACGTCAGAACTATCACATTACCCATGAGGCGTTGCAAGTTCCGCGTAAGACCTGTGCCACGATCCGTCTGCAAGGTCATTGTTAGCCTGCAAGATTTCACAGCCAATTTTCACATCTCGAGACACAAACACCGCACTGATCATGGCAAAAAACTACTTTCAAGGTCTTCTTGGCGAGAAATTATTGGGAAAAAGCGGAGACGTTCAAACCGCGGATATTTGCGGCGAAGGCAAGACGGTGGGTTTATACTTCTCTGCTCATTGGTGTCCGCCTTGTCGGGGCTTCACACCACAATTGGCTGAATTTTACGAGAAGAACCACGAGAACAAGAAATTTGAAATAGTTTTTGTGAGCTCGGACAAGAATGAGACGGAATTTTCGGAATACTACAAAGATATGCCATGGCTGGCCTTGCCGTACTCGGATCGAACTAAAAAGGTAAGCTTATTTGGGTTTTTGTATGCATGCTTAGGGCTAGTTAGCAAAGATAACAAGCTCATTAAACCCGTTTACATTTCTGCTTTCAATGGGATGCAGAACGCTAATTTCCTCAAGTAGGTGAAACATTTCCAGATCTCCAGCTATATTGGTTGCAAACAAATTAAAATCTAGGTTGTGTTATCGTTTGATTGCTTTGCTTGGAAACACAAATAACCAAGGACTCCCTACCGATTTCTTTGCTTAATCTTTCGAGATTTTCATCCCGAAGAACGTCACGTGTCTTCTTGTATGCCCCTTGAACTAAAATATTTAGTTTTATTTTGCGATTCGAACTTTCTCAGTTTTATTGTCTTATTCCGTGTTGTTGATAATCCAGTTAAATTTGTATGTGGCATTCGCGCGCGCGCATTTAGGAGCTTATTTTAAATTCTAAGCTTATATGAAATAATTCAGCTGCCTGTTATGAAAATATATAATATTGGCTCTCTTCGAATTCAAACGAAAAGAAAATTTATTCGTGCTATATAATTTATGGTAGACCATAGCGAGCCAGCTGCTGTGATGATAAGAATAGCAAGTAGTCATATAA
This sequence comes from Cladopsammia gracilis, assembly GCA_022457155.1. Taxonomy (NCBI): domain Eukaryota; kingdom Metazoa; phylum Cnidaria; class Anthozoa; order Scleractinia; family Dendrophylliidae; genus Cladopsammia; species Cladopsammia gracilis. Next base: position 718,748 of record JAJGOT010000197.1, read on the forward strand.
AATACCAAGAAAAACAAAAAGGGAAAATTTTTCCGCTTTATAAGAAGTTTTTTTAAAATTTGTGCAAACCGCAAATCGACATGCGGCGCCAAATAACGAATACAGTATACCTTGTGAATTGTATTAATTTAAGAGCTTGTAAACTTGTGTTGATATCCGATATTGTGATATACAGCTGTATAAATTAGATCGGTTTCCTGAGTTAAATTTCCTTCTTGTTTCGAAAACAAACTTTAATAAAAAAGCTTAGAAAAGAAAACAATTTTTAGTTTGGTATGTGGAACATGATACAAATTATTATTTCCGAGATGTGGTAAAGGAATTTCCTATCATTAGCCTTTTTTTATTCACTACAAAATATTAATGTTATTTTAAAGTCAAACCTTATGGTTCTGTGAATAAAATCTTAGCATGTGACCACCCAAATGGCCGTTATTGGCCTGCATTTCCTCCTAACTGTAATTACCTTAATACTTAATAATTTTATGTTGTACATGTACATATGCATGTATGTACAAGGCAATCCAACTTTTGAGTCTTAGGGGGGGGGGGGGGGGGGGCTTTGGGTCCTGTTAGAAACCGCAAAACTGCCAAAAATAGCAATCAAAACCACAGCACACAATTATCAAAACAATGCAAGCTAATCAATACAATAGTGAAAATACTACTGTATATGGAACTGTGCTTGATCACTGGTTCTAAATCCATTTCTGAGTAACTATCGTCACTGCTTGATAAAGTCATCAGTCTAAGGGAAATGGTCAGAATTATCGCACTCAGACAGGAACCACCGTTTTACAAAAAGACTGGGCCCGGTTGTTTGAAAGCAGGGTTAAACTAACTTACGGTTAGGCCTAACCGGAAGTTAAATTTCTTAACCGCGGGTTTGTTAACCCGAGGTTGAAATGGCATTGTTCAAGACGCGGTTAGAGGACCGGTTAGCTAACCTCGGGTTAAGCACGGCTAACCCATGGTAAGTATCCCATAATACTCTTTAGAAGTTGTTTTGAAAAAGTTTGAAGCCACTTCGCCCGATCTATTTGAAATGTTTTGAGTATAAAATAGTGAAATATTGTAGAATTTAAAGTTAACTATATTTCTAGCTGAATAGTAGCTCTTCTGGGAAGAATTTTGCGAGGATTTCAAGGTCAAGCATCACAGGCAAGAAGGAAAAATGGCTCACCTTCATGGATTTGTATTCTTACGGCTAGAAGAAGCTGAACGTTTTGTGCATCTTTATTTTCAAACAACATGAAAATATTAACTCCTGTCCGAGTAATACTTTTGACCATTTCCCTAAATGCTAAAGGTTGTTAACAAGGCTAGGTACAAAGACACAGCCAGGAAAAAAAAACACAAGGAAATAAAAAGAAATTGCTTTCCGCTTTGCTAAAAACTAAAATTTATCCGAATGTCAAAAAGGAGCTAAACTGAAAACTAAAATGAATAATGCAACCATGAAACCGCAAAGTTTTGGTGTGAAAACTAAAAAATTGTAATATAAATGAAGTAAGGTTGTTAAAAAGCAAAAAAAAAAATGAAAAACTTTGTAAAGTGGAGTTAGTCAAGTTCTACCTACAGCTGTAGCTACCGACAACTGATAACTCTGCCATTTTGAGTTCAGGCATCAAGTGAATGAAAAGTTTTCATAAAAAATGTGTACTGCGAGCAGCACTCCAATTTCTGTTAGAAACTGCAAAACTGCCAAAAATAGCAATCAACCAACCACAGCAAACAATTTTCAAAACAATGCAAATTATGCAAATCTTTCTACAATGGTGAAAATATATGGACTGTGATCACTGGTTCTAAATCAGTCAATATCAAATCCCTGATAATCTGGGATGATTAAGATAATATCTACCCACAAAGGCAGATTCCACATCCTTTGTACAATGTTGTCTGCAGTGGTAATGCAAATAAATCCTTGCCCTGGCTGGTAGTCTTTCTTTCCCATCTGGAAAACGGTGCGACCTATGCTCCTGTCTAGAAACACAGAAATCAAAGGGTTTCTTAAGTCACAGGGTAGGAGTGACAGGGCTTGAGACTAACGTTTCAGGTTACTAGCCTAGTGACTAGTGACAGGTTTGAATTCACTAGCCAAAATAATTTTTTACTAGCCTGAATTGTACAAGGGGTGGGGACAATAACATGTGTCATACTGATTATTAAGAAAAAATCTACGATATTGAAAACACAACTTGATCAATTTTACTAACGCCTTACTAACGTACAGAGAAATATCGAGAAGATAAGACTAATACCTAACGTACCGAAAAACGTTGAGATATCTGTTTACAGTCTATATTTCAGTATTTGTTCTCAATTTGCTTTTGCCATTCATCGGAAATAGTTTTCAGTTTGGTTCCGTCTGGTGCTTCAGTTGTGATTCTCACTAGCCCAAATGGCTAGTGAAAGCAAAAATCTACCAGCCAAAACTGAATTTTTACTAGACTTTAGCAAGTTGGCTACTGTTAGTCTTGAGCCCTGAGGGAGGTAGAAAGTCTGGCATAACTGTTGATCTGCTTGTTGCCATTGCCAGTGAGAATTCTTGTAACCATTTTTCTTATTTAAAGGATTCTAGTCAACCATGCCTATGTTTTTGTTTATATGTTGGTCACGGTGGGGAGTTTAGTTTCAAAATTAATTATGTGACAAAAGGTCAAGACCGTGGCGATCGGGAGATAATGAACAGACTTGGGACAAAATTAATAAATTGAAATTGAACTGACGACAACATACTTACTTGAGATAGGCAATGTTTGCATTTTTAACCCATGAATATACGCGCATGCGTAATGAACGGGTTATCGGTAACGGCGACAGATATGCAAATGAGTCATTCACTCGCTCACTCCTTCCATCAAAACTTAAACTTAAACTTAAAACTTAGTGATGTAATGCTTTGTTACGAATGCGTTTTGTAACAAGAACAGCGTGAACCCAGCGATAACAATTAACTAAATTGGTGTAAACGAGTATAAACAATAAGCTTAAAGATGTTTCGCATTTGGAGTCTTTAATGCAACGTTAAAATCAATCTAAAATGAATTTTCAACTGAGACGCGTTTTGATGGTTATCTTCCTTCAAGTAATAAAATTTATCCTTTTTCAAGTCAGTGGTCAAGGCGGTCGAGTGGTGTAAGGCGCAGACTTACAGCAGAAAGGCCCAGGTTTGAATCACTCGGGCTGTTCTTTTTTTTTCTTTTTTCTTTTTTTTTTTCCTTCCTTCCTTTCTTCTTCGGACTGAAAATCATAAAAGTGATGTACTGTATTTTTATTGTTTGCGCTTGTCAAAAATCCTTACGTTTAAATTAAAAAAAAAATTGAACCACGACAGAGTGAAAACATAAGCTTACCGCAATATTGCGTTACGCTAGCATTTCAAATTCACGGGTTGGCTCTAAGGAGACTCGTGAAGAATAATTCTGTTGGTTCGCTCAGTTGCCTTAGGTCTACCATGCAGAGGAGCGTGAAAGGCCATCGAGCAACACTTGTTCAACAGAGTCATTTTATCCCAAATAAAGCATAAAAGGATACAGAAACTAGAGAAATATAAGCACTGATAATTTACCAAGGCTTTTGTGGCAGTTTCAGAAAATACAAAACAATCCACTTGGATTTTGTTTTGCTTTATGAAATGCCTAAATTTCGATGGCAGAGAAAAGGGCAGATAATTTCACAATTGATGTGCGCAAGGAATTGTGGTTGTCTTGGATCCTTTCAAGCTTGTTGCAGTTGCTCTTGCTAATGAATCAATCCAATATTTTTTCTATGGACAGGACCACCTTTCAAAGAAGTTCAAGGTGTCTGGTATCCCAACATTAGTGCTTATAGATGGGAATAATGGTAAAGAGATCACGAAAGAAGGTCGTGGGATGCTGCTGGGTGATAAAAAGGGTGACAACTTTCCGTGGAAGCCTAAAGGAGTCTGCGAAATTCTCAAGGATGTCAAGCTCATCAACAACAAAAAGGAGGAGAAATCTTTTGATGATCTGTCTGGGAAGGTTATTGGCCTGTATTTCTCAGCTCACTGGGTATGTTTATTAAAGACAATCATTATATATTCCAGGCCTGTTGGGGGGTGCGTCGAGTGCATCCAAATCCCCCCCCCCCCCCCCCCCCCCCCCAAGGACTGCGCACTCTCGCACCTTTTGTAGGCTGACAGTTAAAAGAAAGTGAATTATTTAATAAAAAAAGATAGCAGTGTTTGTCTAATTCGCCAATTACCCATATGTTGTTTGGAAATGAAAATAAATAAGCAGAAAATTATAAGCAAAGAAAATATATTCATAGTTTGATAGCAGCCATTGACGAATAATAAACAGTCATAAAAAGTATTTCCATGAATCATGTAGAATTGTCACAGAATAATGTGTGTTCCTGAGGAAAACAAGTCCTTGAATATTGTTGACAAGTCCTGCAAAAGTCCTTGTCAAAAAATAAAGAGTTCTTAAAGTCTGTATGGTTTCTGTTTGTAGTGTCCACCTTGCAGGGGCTTCACACCAAAGTTGATAGAGTGCTACAATAAATTACTTGCAAAAGAAAAGCCTTTTGAAATCATCTTTGTGAGCTCAGACCGTGGACAAGATGGCTTTGATGACTACTTCAAGGACATGCCCTGGCTTGCAGTTCCATTTGGAAATGAGGTTGGCAAACAGTTGTCTGAAAAATTTTCAGTCCAAGGTGAGAAAAAAGTGATTAAAGGACTTTGGGGAATCTCCTAATCAGGTGGTGCTTTAAAGTTTGTGGATGAAATCCTATGCTGTGACCATTCAAATGAAACCTCTTCAGCAGTACTTTGGCACGGTACCATTTGTTCTAACTTTTCAGTCTGTGGATGAAATCCTTTGGTGTGACCATTCAAATGAAACCTCTTTAGCAGTACTTTTGCATGGTACCATTATTTTGTTCTAACTTTTGAGACTGTGGATGAAATCCTATGGTGTGACCATTGAAATGAAACCTCTTCAGCAGTACTTTTGCATGGTACCATTTGTTCTAACTTTTGAGTCTGTTCATAAAATCCTATGATGTGACTATTGAAATGAAACCTCTTCAGCAGTACTTTTGCATGGTACCATCTGTTCTAACTTTTGAGTCTGTTGATGAAATCCTATGGTGTGACCATTCATATGAAACCTCTTCAGCAGTACTTTTGCATGGTACCATTTGTTCTAACTTTTGAGTCTGTGGATGAAATCCTATGGTGTGACCATTCAAACGAAACCTCTTCAGCAGTACTTTTGCATGGTACCATTTGTTCTAACTTTTGAGTCTGTGGATGAAATCCTATGGTGTGACCATTCAAATGAAACCTCTTCAGCAGTACTTTTGTGTGGTACCATTTTGTTTTTCAATATTATTTTTACAAAATGAAGTTTGGAATTTTTCTTTAATTTTGATTTTTGGCGCTCTTGGGAGTCAAAGGGTTAAAGTCGCCACAGTTTTTATTATCACCTCTTCATAAAATAACTCTGTAATTACTGCACTGAAAGATAGGGTCAACCCTGAGGACAGGAGACGGAAGCTCCTGTGGGTAATAAAATTAACCCTTTCGGTTTAAAGTATTAGGAAAATGTCCTTCATTGTGACCATCAAAATGAAAGCTTATTTTTTATAATTCTATTTTTAAAGTGGTTGTTAGTTGTTGCTTACAAGAGGTGGCTGTACATGGAGGTACGACTGTTTGTTCTAATCACTGCATTTTGTTGTTGTTTAAGGTATTCCTACATTTATCCTGTTGGATGATAAACAGGATGTCATCAGTACAAATGGCCGTGGTTGTGTTTCAAACGACCCAGAGGGAGAGGTGAGACTTAAAAGTACATTGTAACATAACACAACACAACAAAACAAAACATAGCATAACATACATGTAACGTAGCATCATGTTATTATAGTAATACATGTAGAACAGGAAGGCATACATGTGTAGCATAGTACAGGCCATATAAGATTACATTGCAATATTGTGTTTTATTGTTAGACTATGATGTCTTAAAATATAGCAAAAGAATATATATGTTGTGGTTCAAAATTAGCCTCTGGTTTAAAATGGTTTTTTTGAACCATTTTATTTTTTTCAAACCAGTTTAAAATTTTTGAACTGGTTTGTTTATCAACTGTCTAAAAAGGGATTTTATTTATGGGGTGTGGTTTAAAAAATAGGGACTTGGTTTTTTGGTCGGGGTCTAAAAAGAATAGACCAAAAAAAATAGCCCCCCCCCCCACTCATATCCTTTCTGTGCACCCCCCCTCACCTCACTTCCCCTCCCCCCCCTCCCCTCCCCCCTCCCCCCCCTACCCTACCCTCCCTGGTTTGAAAAAAATAAACTGGTTTAAAAATTTCAAACGAAAGATTAAATTTGAGCCACAACATATATGTTGTGGGTCAAAATTTGCCTTGGTTCAAAATTTTATTTTCCTTTGTTTTTTGGTATGAAAATGCATAATAATGTCTGATAATGAGTTTTAAACAAAGGAAAATAGAATTTGAACCAAGGCAAATTTTGACCCACAACATATACAAAATATGCTAGCATATTACACTGTAGTTTTCTGGTTTAGCAGGTTAGGAATAGAGCAAAGTTAAAATGCAAGTGCACACGCTCAAAACGAGATGAAACCCTGGACAAAATATGACAGCTAAATTGAGAAGTTGCTATGGAAATTTGACCTAATTGCTTGCATTTTACCTTGCTCCCTGAAGCTTGAAAAAAAAAATCCTATGCAACTCATAAAAATTAATATACACATCAATCAAACCACCAAATAAGATATACATGTATTTTACCTTTTTAGTACAAACTTAAATAATGCATCTCCTTACAAAAGGTGATGTTTGCCCATGCTTGTGTTTTACATGTAGTTGGGACCAATCATGTTTGATATACTCTCAACAGAAAAATATTAAGTCATGTTTTTTCGTCACATGTCCTGCGCTGCTGGCAACAGGCCATTTTGGGCGAGTGACTATTAGAACTGCAACAAAAAATGGAAAATAATTATTTGTACTCGTCCAAGAATACTTGGTGCTTCACCTGGACCAGTGGCCAAGTGCTATTTTCCATCCCTGGCAACCTACAGTAAATTACTAATATTACTATCCTGTAGAGCCTCATTAATGTAAACTACATGTAGCTAATTAAAATGTTTGTAAACTTCATGGTTGTATGTGAATGCTTCATACACATTTAATTTTTGAAAATTATCAACTAAAACGTTTGTGAACTGCTTAATAGTTTTTTTTTTTTCCAAAATCCATAATGCAAAATAATTGAAATTGAAATTCCAAATTTGAACTCTGCAATATAACTGTACCTTCAGTCTTTTGCTCTGAATGTTTTCCATTACAGGAATTTCCTTGGAAGCTCAAACCCTTAAATGTCCTGAATGAAATGACAGTTAATACCGTCAATGAAGAGGCCTGTCTGATTTATTTTACAGGTTTGTAACATCAGTACATTAATAAAATATAATTTACCAGTACAATGGTTACCATAAACATGCAACCCATCGCATTTCATTTCAGACAGTCAAACTTGAGTTTGGTGGACTTCAATCAAAGGAAAGCCGTTAACATTCTTTTATAAAATTCTGACTGGATTTCAAACAGTTTTACCAGAAAAGAAAAGTAAAATAAAATAAAAAATATAATATTGAAGTCAGTTACAGTTTAAAAGAGATTTCATTCAACATGATAAAAAATTGGTGCTGGATGTAGCGGCTTTATGATCTACCTAACATTATTGCATCACTCAGCACACTTACAGTTTCTGTAAAGGTCATGTTACACAGGACGATTCGCAACGACTATTTTTAGCACAATTTGGTTGCGCGGACGATTTTCTTCGAAATTTTTGCGTTGTGAAGTTTTTGAATCAGCTTCAAAAACTTGCAACACAAAAACACGAATTTTACTCAAGTTTCATGTAACAAACCTGTCGTTAATTTTGTTGCGCTAAAAATTGTGTTTGCGAATCATCCCGTGTAACATCACCTTAAACGACTGGTACATTTGTCAATTTATTTACAACAATAACAACAATTTATTCTTTATACAACAATACAAGAGCTGGATGGTTTGGTTTGCCCTGCAAATAGCTGGAAAGATAATCGTGGCGGGGCAAAACAAGTACAAGAATAACACAAATTATCTAATAAAATCAAAAACCTTATACTGTTACAAAGCCTTTGCAGATTACACTAAAAATGAATAAAACACAGAAGTTAAGTGATCTAATTAACACAGTGCTTACTAGCTTAATGGCTTACAGCGCTTACTAGCTTTGTTTGCTTGACATCCTGTGAGAATCCAAAATAATTTTAACGACCTTTCTTTGACTGATGACCGCTAAAACTCAACTTTATCCACTTCTTGAAGGTAAGATAACCGCTGTAAGAAAAGTTAACACCCTGAAGGAAATGCTAGTCATCAGACATTCAAACAGATCATGCCCAGAGCATCCTTGCAATCTATGCAGTGAGTGAGTGTGTTGTTCTTTATTCGCGTCAGTCTTCAGTTAATAAATATTTGTTAAACACTACAAATTTAAGCATCAGTAAAAGAGAGTACATGTAATGTTCAGTTGCAATTAAGATAACCAATCTGATTTTGAATAATTGTTCAAGAAATGCTTTGTGAACCCTTTCACTCTTGGATTCAATTATGGAGACATGTAGTGTAGTCCTAACTTTTTAGTCTGTGGAATAAATCCTATGGTGTGACCATTCAAATGAAACCTCTTCAGCAGTACTTTTGCATGGTACCATTTGTTCTAACTTTTGAGTCTGTGGATGAAATCCTATGGTGTAACCATTCAAATGAAACCTTTTCAGCAGTACTTTTGCATGGTACCATTTGTTCTAACTTTTGAGTCTGTTGATGAAATCCTATGGTGTGACCATTCAAATGAAACCTCTTTGGCAGTACTTTTACATGGTACCATTTGTTCTAACTTTTGAGTCTGTGGATGAAATCCTATGATGTGACCATTCAAATGAAACCTCTTCAGCAGTACTTTTGCATGGTACCATTTGTTCTAACTTTTGAGTTTGTGGATGAAATCCTATGGTGTGACCATTCAAATGAAACCTTTTCAGCAGTACTTTTGCATGGTACCATTTGTTCTAACTTTTGAGTCTGTTGATGAAATCCTATGGTGTGACCATTCAAATGAAACCTCTTTGGCAGTACTTTTACATGGTACCATTTGTTCTAACTTTTGAGTCTGTGGATGAAATCCTATGATGTGACCATTCAAATGAAACCTCTTCAGCAGTACTTTTGCATGGTACCATTTGTTCTAACTTTTGAGTTTGTGGATGAAATCCTATGGTGTGACCATTCAAATGAAACCTCTTCAGTAGTACTTTTGCATGGTACCATTTGTTCTAACTTTTGAGTCTGTTGATGAAATCCTATGATGTGACCATTCAAATGAAACCTCTTTGGCAGTACTTTTGCATGGTACCACTTGTTTTTGAATATTTTACAAACTGAAATTTGGAATTATTCTTAAATTTTAATTTTGGGCACTCTTGGGACTGAGTTACAGGGTTAATAAACACATCCTGCAGTTGCGGTTTTCCACTTATTCTGTCCTGCTTTCTTCTTTAAGATGGCGAAGAAGCCACCATCAAAAGTGCCCAGGAAATCATCCAGCCTGTAGCTGAGCATTTCTTGCAAAAGGCGGATCCGGCGGTGATATTTTTCTACACCAAGGGGGATGACACATCCGATAGCTTGCGTGACTTCGTGCAAGTCCCCGAGGATGACAACATAATTGTGATCCTTGATATCCCCTCCCAAAAGGTGTATGTTTGTGATGATGAAGTTTTAACCAAGGAGGGCTTGCAGAGATTTGTAACAGATTTTGCCGATGGTAAATTGACAGGAAAGAAATTGAGGGTCTAGAATACAAAATATTAACAATTTGACGCCACTTTGCACAAAAGCTGTCGGCCTTTTTTGTTTGCACTGAATATTGAATAGTTTTAAGGTCCGGTTACAGAAGGTAACTTTTCAGTAAATTTCTACAAAATGTTTGTTAGATAAAATGACCTTATTAAGTACTATAAACTGTAATTTATTAACTGCAGAACTGCCCAGCAATAGGAAAATTAGATAGGAATTTTAAAATTGGTATCGATTAGAAAAGGGGATTAAAGTTAAACAGTATTAACGAGAAATAATCGTAGACCGATTTTAGAATAGGGAATACACAAAGGAAACGGCCTTTTGACCTACCAAGCCCAAAGCTTGGTCTACCACTCTGTCCATTGTTTAGTATTAATTCTCGAAAAGTCATAAGTAAGATATCAAACATGAGACACAGTGCTTCATCAGATTTCCAAACACCGCGAAGTGGGTTGAAAAACGAGGCGCAGCAGAGTTTTTTTAACCCACTTCAAGGTGTTTGGAAATCTGATGAAATACTGTCGAATGTTTGATATTACTTCTCAAACAAAATAATTTTAGAAGGAGAGATTAAGGATGCAAAAATGAGGAGTGTTGCAACTGATTTCCAAACACTCATTAAAAATGAATTTCCTTTGTAATTTCGTCATGAATTATTAACGAGTTTGAGAAAGTAAAGCCTAAGACCTAAAGGAAACTTTCCTAACTAATTTATGGTTAAAATTTTCGTCAATTTGGGAAGTAGTTATTCGTAAGTTAAAAATGCAATAGGAAGTTTCCATTTTGCCCCAAACAAAAGTAGCCAAAAAAAGGTCATTAGTGTGTTTCTAGATACATAAGATTTTTTAAAACGTTTAATTATTTTCTCGAGCAACTAATTGCGCATAGCATACACGTAACTTAAGATACATAAAGGTAAATGTTTTCTGGTAGTCTGTTTTATGTTCGCAGTACAAGTTTGTAAACAGCACTAACAATTTTAACATTAAAAGAGTGTTTAAAAAAACTGAATTGTTTGATGTGTTTTGTAGTGTTTACAACATGAGTGGCCGTGTTGTATCAGATTTAGAATCAGATTGTAGATCTGAAACAACACGGACGCGAATGTTGCACACCACTTATGAAATGAAAATGAAATGCTAATTAGTTATTACAACAGTATACATCCACTTGTGGTTGTAACTTACTAGCATTTCATAGCTGTTCTCTATTAGGATTACAAGCCTTCATTAAATTTGTATTTCTTTTGCAGTTTCAAAATGAATTAATAATGAATGTAAATACACCTTATTCATGGTTTAACAGAATTCACGCAGATATTTTACGAATAGACGATATTAGTATTCTCGGTATTGAACTGGAACTAGCTTGCAGTCGAGGCTAATGCGGGGGAATATCATTAAAAATATTTGCATGTGAAAAGATTCCCCCGCATGAGCCTCGACTGCACGCTAGTTCCAGTTCAATACCGAGAATACGATTATCGTCTATTATGTAGTATTGCGGGGCGAGAGAAAATGCGAACAATGAGTAAAATGTCCGCACGTATTATCTGTAAAACCATGGAATAAGGGATCCATAAATCGACTGAAAACCCTTTTATTATAGTTTCTGTGTCTTCAAACCGGGCACTAAGGTGTAATACGACAATCTACCGTGTAATACGCTCAGATATTTTGCTTGTTCATCTTTCCTTATTAGGTAAAATGACATCACAGTCTAATAAACTAAAACAAACGATGATGATAATCTTCTGAACAACAATACTTTGCGAGTTTTTAACTAAAGGCGTCGGAGTCCACGGATGGCAGCCATGTTTGATGTAGTAAGTGAGAGAGGCTCAGTCCTTGGAAGTTTATTTGGAAATTAATTCCGTTCTATGCCCCGGTTTTACTGAGATTAGATACCTTAATGAGACTGGTCGGATGCTGAAAAGAGCTGACTTGTAATCCGGAGGCCCAGGTTTCAAGTCCGCCTTTCTCATCAGCAGATGGATTTCTATAGTAACACAGACCGTAGTGCCTTGTTCAAATCCTAGATCATGCTATATTTCTAGCTGGACTTTTAAAAACCATGTCCCTGTGTTTCTCCTTGTTTTTTGTTTTTGTTTTTCTCGTTCAAAAACTGGCTAAAGTCCACAATATATTAACAAAAAGCTGCTGCTAGTCTTTTCTCTCGCTCTCGCTGCCTTTCCGTTTTTTCTCTCGCTCTCTCTCTCTGTCTGTGGTTATCGGGCTATTCGGGGTCAGAAGAAAGCCTTGTTTGAGCTTGTTGTAGTGAAATTGCTGTAATTTTAATCAGCCACTTTGTCAAAAATTTAGTTATACGTATTTATAATACATTAAATATTTTCGCTTGCATGTGATTGGTCAAACCACTGTATCATGGGACGCAATATGCCCAAATTAAAACTGGAAAATGTCAGATGATATTTCCCATCTGATATGCCCCAATTTAAAAGTTTGGAAAAAATTACCATGGAAGAGCGTTTTGGTGCTGCACTGAACAGCGGAGGAAATTACCATTTTTGTTGTTCAGTTGAAAGTTGTTGTTTTGAAAATGGAGGCAAAGCGTAGAATGGTTTAACTAAGGATTTTTTCAGCATTATGGTTCATTTTCTTTGTGCCGGCTTTTAGAACTACGCAGTCTTGTGTACCTCCGTTAAACGCGATTACATGGAGTGAATGTCAGCCCGGTTAGCCGGGATCCCGGCTAGCCGGGCTGGCCCGGTTGTCACGAAATCGCAAAGTTGATATTTGTTGCGTTAATTTAACAGACGTGCCGAGATCTGGGCAAAACCGGGCCAGCGCGGCTAACAGGGCCAGCCTGTGCTAAAAAGTTGACGGCCGACACCGTTCCGAATTTTGGGGGTGCCGTGCCGACTTTTTCAGTTGCGCGTGTAAATAGGGCGTTAAATTGTTCACTACCGGACTGGTGCAACTACAGCTCTTTGCAAATGATAGTATATATAGTTTAGAAAATGATGTACTGTGAATAGTTTATTATAAATGCTAAACTGACCTTATTTAAACAGCTTATAAAGGCTGCATGATACCAGCTGTATCGACTAGAATTTTTTCACAGACCTGACCGCGGTGACGGTAAAAAATGCTTTTGATGGCGTTGACAAAATAATGTCTGTCTAGCAAATATTCATGTTTTTACGTTATAGCTTTCAATAAAACAGTCGGGACATCTGTCCTTTTCTGTATCTCTTAACTTCTTTCTCTTTTTTTGTTCTATGTGAGTGATTAAAAGCATTGTTCTTCGATTCTTTATGGATTTTTGAATTAAAAAAGTTTACATTTTCAGGTTTGAACACCTCTACCCCGATAAGCATATTAATTAAACTGCAGTCAGTTCAAATAAAACGTAAACGTTTTTCTCATTGCCCTGTCGTCTAGTTTCATTGCCGTCACTAACATTGTGTTTAAAAGTACCAACTTACAAACATTTGTAATTGCTATAACATATTAAATTGCATCGTTCAAACAAGGCACTGATCCATTTACACGACATGCGTACACTGTTTGTTCGTTTTTCAATCTTAAAATTTTTTAATTACAAGCTGTTATCATTTACGTCGAGAAAATGACCCCAAGGCCAATTTGGAGGAAAACCCGAAAGAGATTAACACCCTAAAAACACATCTACACGACTCGAAGCGAGAAAGTAAGTTCTTATTTGTTAATTTTAATGAGATCACTACTGAGATGTGGTGACTTATCCTAGCCCTCTCAAATTGAGTTGTTTTTTAACTTTTTATTTTCGCGAAAGCCAAATTAACGCTTGTGTTAAATCAACGTAATTGAAATTAACGTGACCTAAATTATCGCGAATTGAGGGAGAAAATAGTCTACAATATAGGAAAATAACGCGAAAGAAAAGGTGCGATTTCCAGATTAAGAAAATGTCCTCCGAGTTGTGTTCCGGAGTGAATTTCCGTAAAATTACATGTTCACGTGTGCCTCTGACTCGTTTCCACGCAATTCTCCCTTTCCCTTCGTTAATTTTGGGACCGTTTGTGCGTCATTGTTACCAGCATCGGGAAAAAGCACTGAGAGAAAAGAGGTCCAACAATTTTGCCAGGGATTGTAGCCCTTAAGGCAAGTCTTTCCTTTGTAGGTTCAAACATGACAGTGACGATTGCCATATTTGTTCTCCTTCTTGGTATTTCTCAAGGCGGTAAGTTAATTATTCAGAGAGAAAATTAGAATTCTTTGCTACTATGTCCCCCGCATTTTTGAGACTCAAAAGTTGGAACATCACGTCTATATGTCTCCCGGGGGGTACTCTGCAAATTTTTGGGCGGGGGGTGTGCCGCTGGGAATCTGAGACCCTTAACCTATACTAGACCATTTTAGCTGCATTTTGCAACCCTATTCTAGATTAAACACCGAAAAAATCCTACCCTATCTTAGACCTATTCTAGACTCGCTATTTTCCAGAAACTCGTTCACTATCACAGTCTAAAATGCCAGGGGCCAGTAAAAATGCCGTACTGCCCGCCGTACCGATTTTTAAATACAATTAGCCAGTAAACCTCGTCTAGACTAAACTCTTCACGCAACTGATCAGTTTCGTGGAAAATAATACCCTATTCTAGACCAAAAATCTCTGATTAGTATATCCTAACCCAGACTAAACTGCCTGAAAACCATACCCTTCACAGCGGCACATACCTCTTTAGCTCATATATGGGAGTACACCCCCCCCCCCCCCCCCCCACGGGATTAACTCTGGGAGTGAGGAGTGAAAGGGTAAAGACTCTTCGCTTTTCAATCGTCAAGCTTATAAAAAAAGACCGCTCACTAATTCAGAGAGGTTGCTATTTAAGATAACAAAGTCATAATTAGAAATACTCATGCATTTTGTACCGAGTATAATTAGCTGAAGCAAAACCAGTCAGCAACAAAGTTATTTAAATTACCAATCTCCCTGTTGTGCGTCTCTCCAGCTGACTTCTCACGTGATCTAGTCTGGTTATCAATTACAGTCGACTCTCTCTAACTAAGACGGAAGTAGTAATAGAAGGCTGGATTTAATCCCATTGGTGACTAGCTAAGGACCAGAAATGACTAGTCAACTAGTTAACTTATTAATATGTAAAATGTAAATCATTAATATGTATTACTGACTAACCAAGTGCCGAGGTAACTAGTCATTTCATTACAGCGGAGCTCTCTCGGGCCGAAGGCCCGCTCGCGGAGCTCCATACTTATAGAACCTTTTAGGCCTTTCGCGATTGCGCTGAGCACCTTTTGAGCACTTTTTTGAGTTTGGAACACTGTTTTGCATTTTGAGCACCCTTGAGCACTTTTTCGCACTTTGGGCAACATTTGAGCAATATTTCACACTTCGAGCAAATTTCGAGCAACATAACGTCTTCTAAAACATTTTAAAGCAAAAACTGATGGTAATAATAATTGATAACTAATAATGTTGTCAAGAATAAAAGACTGTTGTCATGGAAAGGCACGTGGACTTATCCTTATTGAGCGTGAGAACAGAAGTAAGAGTCTTCAAATTTTATTATGCTCGTGATAAAGAATTGTTACGTTCGTTGTTCCATGTGAAGTAACTTGAAAAATATTATTGTTCTATATTCTATCAACCTTTCATAACAACCTGTCGAATAACACTACGCAAAATAGATTGTAAATCAGAAGCCGCTATAGTGGAAAAAAGGAGAGCTTTCAGGGATAAAATCTTACTTCGAGGAATTTCATACGTTTTTATCAATGCGGGAGAAATTCGGGGAGATGTTTCTTCTTCAGATTTCAGAACCGAAGAAGCGGAGATTTAAAGAATTTCCAAGCAGTCGAGAGACTTAAAGGTAAAACAAATTACATTTTTGACATTTTTCGATGGGAATTTATGTTGATATCAATCTGTGATTGACTTTTTCATTGTGTTTTCGTTAGTTTTGGAGAATTGTTTATAAAACGTGCTCAAATTCAGTTGTATTGATTTCTTGAATTTCATCGAAGACAGCTCGGCCTCGATGCGCTATAAATGGTATGCGTTTTGACTTACGGAGATTTGAATAAAATTTTTCGAAAAAGAAGATTGTGTTGTCAATTTTTCCCGGGGGGGGGGTACTTGGGTCAACTTTTGCTGGGTATGTGCCGCTGGCCTCTCAGAGCCCCTACCCCATTATAGTCTATTTTGTGGCCAATTATAGACCCCATCTTAGTCACTTTTGAGTAAATGTAAATTTCGCAATCCCAACTTAGTCACTTTCTGTTTAGCCATCTACCTTGAGTTCGGAACACTTTTATCTAGGTAATCTTCAAATGAGTTGACACATTTATTAAATGTAGGAGACTTTACTCTTCACCTACAAACCTTCTGGTACATTTGTTAGCCGGAAATATTTACAAGCTAAAACTACCCAAAAAATACTTGCCAGAATTTTCTTACCCCAAAAAATTCCGACAATTTGCGACCCCATTCTAGTAACTCTATTGAAAATGCAACCCCATTATAGTCAATCCAGTCGTGAAAATGCGACCCCATCCAGCGGCACATCCCCATTAGCCCATTATTAGGAAGTACCCCCCCCCCCCCCCCGGGCAATTTTTATGTGTTTATTTATTCATTACATACTAAACTAAACGCGCGAATCGCTTCCACTAGAACTGGACATTTGTTCACTTGTGCCGTCTATCCTTCGCTCATACAGAAGCTCTCTGAAATAGAAAAGAATTTCCAAAGAGTATAAAAAAAATAGAGAATCGTGGAAGAAAATCCAGCTCGTTGTTTCATGTCCATAACGTAAATTGTTCGACTAACGGCTTGCGTGACGGAAGAGTTTTGTCGTGAACGAGCTTCATGACATTGCATGCACTGTTCTCCGCACCAGAGTAAGGTTAAGGAAAACTTTTGCAAACTTTATTCAGTAAACTGTTTTGGTCAAACAGGGAAAAGACTGAAACCTACAAATGATTATAACTGACAACACCAGAGAGGCCGTTTTTTAAAAAATCGAAAACTGAATACAATTATTCTGCTCCCAGACGCGCTGTCTAGCCGTATTATTTATCTCTTTTCAGTAAAATGTCGTTTATAGTTATTCTTTGCTTATGCATTAACTCTGAAATAGAAAAAAACTAACAATTTCAGAGTGTTTGTAAATCGGCGGTGAAACTGAGAATTTATCGTGGATCGGCAAAAGCCACCGACTCGTTTCGTGATCGAAACCTTTAATTTCAGCTAATTACTCTTGCGGTAATTTGTTGTGGTCACGTCTCGAATCTGATTGGTCGCAGAACAATAAATATTCCAGAAATAATTTTAGGCGTTCACGGTTTTATGGGTTTCACTGTAACTAAAACGTGTTTTTTTTTATATACCGATTCTAAACTTGAATGTTTCGGAACCCCGGTTCGGAAGCCTCTTATTAGCTTTATTCAGCTATAGTATCCACAGCTTTGATGGTCTAGTGGTTAAGACAGGTTCGGGTCCTGGTCAAGGCATATTGTTTTGATCTTAGTGATATGTTTGTAAAGGATATCTGTGTGTTGTGTTTTGTTTTGAAGTGAATTGGCATAAAGCGGGCAAGTTTAATTTTGGGCCGGCCTATTATTCCTATTGTGTTGGTATAAAACGGAAGGTAGGGCGCTTACCATTTGTAGGAAAAAACGGTTGGGGTGACCGTTTCATAATGGAAAGCGATTTTCCAAATTCACAGACCAACCGACGAGAATGCACTTACTATTTTAATATTCCATTTCCCCATCCTGGTACCCAGACCGTTAACTCGATTTAGCGATTTGAATTTTTCTAAATTCAAATTAAATGGTAAGGAAATTTCCGACGTTTCACTGATTCCGAAACGGAAAAATAGGACTACCTCTGGAGGTATTCCACAATTTCCGAACGGATTTTCTAGAAATTGTCTGATCCATTTGACTTTCAACCGAAATTTTCGTATTTTTTGGCTAAATGGTAAGCACCCATAATTACTTATCTATCCAAATTAGTATGCAAGAAATCCAAATTAGTATGCAGGAAATCCAAATTAGTATGCAGAATAACACAAAAGGTATAGGAAGTTGACGTCATGATTAAACATAGCTAATGAGGGGAAGGGAGGGGAAGGAAGTAGCAAGGCTTAAAAATAATCACTATATACTAATGAAGGACATGTATGCCGTCGGGACCGGCTATGGCTATGTCTACACTATACCGGATAGCTTATCACGTCGACATGAAAAATACTCCGACCTGGTATGAACAGAAATGACCCATAACTGGATATTTTCTTCTTTTTCAGTGGGTTTCAATCCTCGCTCGTAGTTGTTGACTTCCGCTACGGTTCGGTTCGATTGCCTGTTCACGCTGCCCCAGAGAGTGGCACGAGAATCTATCCGATATGTGACGATTCACTTTCACGAGCGCCGCGTCGCAGCGGCGCTCCGGAACAAAAATCGTTCCGAAACTAGCGTTTCATGTGTGAACGAAAGGCCTATCCGGTATGGTTTTCGTGCTGGCGCAAGAGCTATCCGGTATAGTGTAGACATAGCCCCCTAGCCTTAGAGAGGTGTCCGGCTTATAGACTACTCAAGGTAACGTGACTCAGTAATTCTGAGATAATATAAATGAATCTGCAGTGAATAATGAATAAACGTTTGAGTCTGTTTAAAGTCATTTACTTTAATAAAAGTGAACTGGTTTGTTCATATTCATATTCAGTTTAAAAACAATTCTTGGTGTTTGGATATCCTGATGAAACACTCCTCGTGTTTGTTATATAATTTCCAGGATCCACGGATGTTTGCTACACATACCCTGCGGGAATATCAGACCTATCAAAAATTCCTGATAATCAGCTAACAGCTTCTACGCAGTACAGTAACTATTATCAGGCAGCATATGGTCGACTCAACGGTAACAGAGGTGATGGCTGGTGTGCAAAAGAATCTAGCAGGACTGATGACTGGTTGCAGGTTGATCTTGGAAAAACAGTTCAAGTTTGTGGTGTTGCTACACAGGGAGACAGAAATGGAAATGAATGGGTGACAGACTTCAAGCTGTCGTATTCATCTGATGGGAACACTTGGACAACTTATAAAGATGGAAATGGCGCGGAAGTGGTATGATTTCGTTTTGTTATAGATAAAAATTAAAGGACACTCTGAGATCTCTAGCTTATGAGACATGGTTGATTTTGTTGCATTTCAGTCATGTTCGAAATATTATTGTCGCGAACAAAATAATATCATAATACACCACTTGGCGTTTTTGTGTTGAATAACAGTTATATATAGGCCTGAGCAATTTTTGTCAACTTTTTAATGAAGTAATGATCCGCATTACTAATGAAGTGCTGAACGGCAACGCACGATGGAATATCAACTTTTTTCATTGTTACAACTAGTGATCTGATGGCCTGCACTCAAAAACTGCTAAAAAGTTAATTTGTCTAACTATTTTATGGAATCATGTAATTTGAAATCGAATCGCACAACATGCAAGTTTTAAAAGATATTGTGTTTGGGGAACTTCACCAAAGAAGGAAAATTATTAGCTATTGTCTTCTGCTATTTTGATTGGTTAAGCATGAACATTTCCTAAAATTTATTTGATGCAAATGGATTTTCTTTATTTTTATACTGATTATGAACCATCAGCCCCTCCTCTATTCTTGAAACCAAATATATCCTATGTGGGAAAGAGCCAATGCCGCAGAACAATGAAGTTTACGGTAGTTCTTATGTGGAGCATTACTTAAGTGTCATCGTTATGTAAAGCGAAAAGACATGCATGTATTTTTATCAAAGGAAACCTAAAGTTCATGGTTCAGTTTTGTTTACATGTACTTTGTTACGGCAGTTTTCAATTGAGTGTGGTAAAACCAAAACCAAAGTAATTACTCTGACCAATCACAGCAGTCGTAAACAATCCAATGAACCAATCAGTGCTCGAAGCAATTACATGTCGGCGGCGCCAAGCGCGGGAAAACGCGTGCGAGCAAGTCACGATTGGTTATGGTTTTACTTTTGATTGGTCGAGAAAGAGGCGCGAGATTTCTTAGCCAATCACAAAGCGTAGAAATGAAAAACCAAAGCAATTGCGTAATTACTTTTCACACTCATTTGAAGACTGCTCAATACCCAATGATGATAAATAAATTAACGTGAATACACCTCATTGAAGAAAAGGTGTCGGGAAAAAAAGCATTAACCATAAACGATACAACACTATGGAATCATTTTGGGAACAAGACAAATAAGGTTTGTTAACATTAAAATCTCTTTGGATGCGGTTGGCCTGAAGTGGAGGTGGATTTCAGCTTACAGCAGCGCAAAAATGTATTCCTTGATACTTATTAAATTCTCACTGTTCTCAGTTTAGGGTTTCATCCACAGATATTATCATATATATATTAGTCGTGTAGGCAAGCACGACTTATAAATTCGGTCGTAGAAAAGGGGGCTTTTCAAGTGGTCTGTCGCCTGCGGCTGTGTTAGTGACGTCATATCAGTTGACATAGCAACTTCAAGCTCATGGATAAATTAAGTTATTTACATCATAAGAAAAAGGAAAATGACGAAACGAAACATATCAAGTAAAAGGAAGGTTTCAAATGACGTAGTAACGTGCGTGACGGATCACCTTGTGTGACCGCAAAAGCAACTGTACATGTAAAACAAATCATAACAATTGAATTAATTCTCGTACCTTAGGGGCACTTACAAGACCCTTATAGCCCGACATCACTCCTCGAAGGGTTCTTGTTATAATTAAGTTATAATTAGAACGTTGTCGCAGCAGGACGGAAACGGAAACACTGTATGCTTTGAACTTCTAAAAGATCACATAAGAGCGATTTCACCCAAGCCAAAAACAAAGTAATC
The DNA here is from genome assembly GCA_022457155.1 of Cladopsammia gracilis. NCBI lineage: Eukaryota > Metazoa > Cnidaria > Anthozoa > Scleractinia > Dendrophylliidae > Cladopsammia > Cladopsammia gracilis. Next base: position 739,532 of record JAJGOT010000197.1, read on the forward strand.
TCTCCCTGGCAGACAACATAAGCAGACAATCAAATGAACCAAACAGAACTCGAAGCAAATACAGGTATCCTGCCGGCGCCAAGCGCGGGAAAACGCGTGGCGGGAAAGAATAAGTCACTATAGACCTCTTTCATAATGGCGGCCGATTTATTTATTCTTTTATATGAATGTTAATTAGCCTTACTGGCCTCGGTAACATGTGCAAAATTCAAAAGAATTTTTACTCTAAAATGAGGCCAGTGAGGCTAATTAACATACATATAAAAGAATAAATCAATCGGCCGCCATTATGAAAGAGGTCTATTGATTTTGCTAATTCTGACTGATGGAGGAAGAAGCGCGGAATTTTTTTAGCAAACAAAATGTAGTAATGTAAAACCAAAGCAATCGCGAAACTTTTTTATTCGCTCAATTGAAAACCGCCCTAAGTTATGAATTAATCACTGCTGTTGGATTTTATAGGAATTTCATAGGGCGGGAAACAGCAACACAGTTGACCAACACAAGTTACCAGTGGAAGTAACTGCAAGATTCATCCGCTTCCATCCAACTAAACGACAAAAGTGGAACTGTCTGAGAGTGGAGGTTTATGGCACCGGTGAGTCTTAAATGAAAACGGATTTAGCTCTGGCCGATTAGGCTAAAGCCACTTCAGTTCAGCAATGAAGATCACGCGCGGACATTTCCATAAGTCCACGCCCCACCTCACGAATAACAAAAGACTAGACATATCTAGCCACATCAATTTTTATCCCATTACAATCCCCACTGAATACCACCTTGCGGTGATGTAGGTATTCTTGTCAAAGATTTTTGATTATTATTGTTTCTATTAATATTGCTTCTATGTTTGTATCTTCTGTCAACAGAACCTGAAGAGGAGTGCGTGAACTAAACTCTCGGCTTAGTTACTGACTGGCTCATTAGTAAACGTATCATATATCCAGCTAGAAACACTGCAACTGACTGAATAAAAACTGAAATAAACGGAAATGATAAATGTGCATTCATAGTACCATTCAATATTGTGTTTCAACTGAAGTCTCCCTCCGCCGTTTTAAACTCAAACATCTAACGTCAGGGACAGTTTCTTGGTGTTGCAGATTAATCTCGTACCCAGATCTCACTCGTTGGAGTTCACACCTAATGAGAAATTGTATTACTGACTTGGAACATAAGCTGTCAATCACTATCAATTTTTGCGCCGCTGCACATGCCTTTAGTTTAGCTGGCTTCTGTTTTCCTATTGGTCAACTGCCTTCAAAAGTGTGGTCCAGATCGTACTTGGCGGCGTACTTAGGCTCCTTTGAATATACACGTCACAAGTGACGTCACAAAGTGAAGTCTTTTTACTAGATCTGTTATAGATCCTACGTACACCGGCAGCATTTTCGATTACGGTCCTTTGCTTCTTATTCACTCTTTTTACCTGTTCGCACAAAGTAGGTTTCAGATCAAGTACACTCAGGATGCACATGTACTTAGAAGCTCTAGTGCGAAACCATCTGTCACAAATTTACCGGCAGCAAAGTATATCTCTGTTGGCAAGCGCAATCATTTCAAAGACGTACAAACATTGTCGCAAAAGTTTTGCCAAAGTTGTAGGAAAGACCCACATAAAAGGTTCTACTTCATACAACACAGCTTTCTTGTTCCGTCTGGTAAACTACGAGCAGACGCTCTCGTTTCTCGCGGCTTCGATCGTGGCTCGCGCGCGCGTCACTCAAACAAACTGGAAAATAAGAAAGTGCTCGCAGTCTATCCGTATAGCAAAATTCGGACCACTCCTGGACCCAATCAAAAGGCCCCTTTCCATCGTCGACCAATTCAGCCATATAATAATATTTACCTTATCTTATAGAGCACATCACAGAAGTTATTAAGCTATTTCTAAAGTCACGTGACCTATTTACCCTAATTACGTGATTGCTATTAAACCTGGACATACGCACAAGGCTATTCCATGACCAGCACCTAAGATGCAATAGATTGGTGCTCAAGAAGTTTTAATTTGATTTGATTTAATGTTCCCCATTTTACCCTGAAGATTTTAACCGTTGACGTTCAATAACAGGTCACGTGACTGATATTCGAACGTTACGAATGTTTCATATTATTAAAGCCACTGAAACAATATTTCCTACAAATTATTAGGAACATTGAACGACGACTTCCTTTTCAAATGAAACTATGTCAAATAAGCAGGTAAACCATGCCTTAACTTGCTTGAGAAAAAAATAATCTTAAAATAGTTGGCGCGTCCAAATAAATACCACAGCAAGTTCGACTGATCTTCATCGAAAGAACATCTTCTTCAACCTCGTTCCCAGGGTCTCTCTTCTTCCCGCTCCAGGGGGCGGGAAGAAGAGAGACCCTGGGAACGAGGTTGCATCTTCTTGCGCCACGTAGAACTAGACATATAAGTCTTACGCCTTAAACAAGCGGCGAGATCAAGTTAGTTTCGCCCCATTAGGTGACATTACGCGTCGCTGAAATCTTTTAAGTTTCGCTCGTCAAAAACTAATCTTAAAATAGTTGACGCTTCGAAATAAATGCTATTACGATTTGGACCTTCATCGAAACAACATTTTGCCGTTTTAAGCACTTTCTGGTGCCTTGTAGAACCAAAGATATCACGTTTTAAACAATTATTGACATCACCACGAGCGGCGGGATCAAGTTTACTATTTTCATCCTGTGTTAATATTTACATTTGTGAGCGGTCAGCTCATAACAGTACCTCACTTAGCCTGCCTAGCAAGCGTTCCCGTACGAAAGGGAATATCTCCCCACTCCCACCCCGTCCTCCGATTTTTTGCTCTCGCCCCAATTTTCGCGCGGCCAGAATGCGGAAAAATTCGTTCGTACGGGAACGCTTGCTACGCAGGCTATACCTCACTTATGGTTTAACTCTCCCGGATACGGACCGAATCTCCCGATCTGCCGTACGGGTCACCAAATCTCCCGGATAAAACCTCCCTATTTTCAATCTTCAGAGGTTGGCATCTGTGGTACAAGTTTCGCGCAAGGAAATATGTATAAAAGATTTTCTTTCGCTTTTCAAGTTAATTATCTTGAAAGAAAGCGACTTTCATATGTAAATCTCCTGCCTTCCTCGCTGGAAATGAACTCGAACTCCGGAAATGTATTCGAACTGTCCGGCATCAGGCGTGGATACCCAGGATGGCGTGGATACCCGGATAATTAAAAAACCAATCGACTGCGTGTGCTTGTGATTTGGATTTTTCCCCCTATAAGCTTTATCGGAGTTCCGAAAATATCTGCGCGCGTCGGGATAAAACTTGAAAGTTAACAAAGGAAGGCAATAAGGTGGTATAAGAATTCATTATCTTTCCTTTGTTCACTTTCATGAATATTGGATTTTATCCCGATGCGCGCATGTGTTTTCTGAATTCCGATAACGCTTATTGCAAAGAATAGACGGCTGCCTCGCAAAGGCTCGCCAGCAAATATTTCTGAAATATTGTAACACCGCAAAAGCCAGGAACCAAGGGGATGTACCACGGTGGGGTACGCGTCCGAGGGTTAAAACTGGGTAATATAAGACGATATTTCCCAAGAGATATCCCCCAATTTACAAAATTTGCAAAAATTACCATGGGAAAGCGTTTTGGTGCTTCTGCAGCACTGACGAGAGGAGAAAATTACCATGCTTGTTGCTCAATTGAAAGCCGCTCCATCGACATGGTTAAGTCATTTTTAATCTTTATGGAGTTGTCATTACTCAAAAAAAGTAATGCTACGAAATTTAGACCCATTTACACGCGCAAAAAAACTCGACACGCGGCACCTCCAAATTTCGCTTCCGTGGCCAAACTATTTTGGCACGGCACTCCAAGTTCGCACGACCAAAACAGAGGATTTTTTTTCCTTCCGAAGGTAGTCTCGACACCTCTAAAATTCTGGGCATCGGTGCTGTACAAATGTTTCCACCGTTACCGGTTTATACGTTGAAAATTAAAAGTAACGTGCCAAAGCGTCGATGGCCGATCGCTGTGCCGAAATTTGGGCGTTCCGTGCCGATTTTTTTGCGCGTGTAACGTTAAATTGTCCACTACAAGTGTAACTACAGCTCTTTGAAAATTACCGTATATGGTTTAGAAAATGATGTACTGTGAATAGTTTATTATAAATGCCAAACTGACCTTATTTGAACAGCTTATAAAAGCTAAATGATACCAGCTGATCGACTGGAATTTTTCACAGACATCACCGTAAAACAATTTTATGCTTTTAATAACGTTGTCAGAATAATATCGGTCTAGCAAATATTCATGTTTTACGTTATAGCTGTATATAAAACAGTCGGGACATTGGTCCATTTCTGTATCTCTAGCTTAACTTCTTTCTTTTTTTTGTTCTTTCTGATGTAGTGTTGTTGACAATATTCTGTGAGTGACTAAATGCATTATTGTTCGATTCCTTATGGATTTTTTATGTAAAAAAATACATTTTGTTTGAACACCTAATATCGAATTTGAACTTCATAACGAATAATCATATTAACTGCAGTCAAAAACCCATAAGTGGGTTGAAACGTGTAACGCGCATACACAGCTTCCGAATATTCATTTTTTGCTTAGTACCATATTTGGAAACCCCTCGTTCCCTCGAGATTGGAAGCAAGTTGATCTAGCGAATTGATTGGTTAATATTTTTATCTTGATTTTCCAAATACTGTATGGCTGTAACAACTTCTTAGCAAATTGAATAATCGGGAGCTTGTTTTGAAGCGTACAAGAGACAGTTGCACATTTCAATCCATTTATGGGTTTCTGTTGCAGTCAGTTCAAATAAAACTTTTTTTTCTTGTCTTAATGCTTATAATGCTGTTTAAAAAGCTAGTACGCCACATTTACATAATTTTGTAATTGCTGTAACAAACAAGCAGCGAACAAGGTATCCAGTTACGTAACACTGTTTGTTCATTAGGTAAATTTTTAATTACAAGGTGTCATCATTTAAGTCGAGAAATTACCCCAAAGCCATATTTGCTTAAAATTAATCTTAAGGGAGGAAAACAAAAAGGGATAAACACTCTAAAATCACATCTACACAACTCGAAGCGAAAAAGTAAGTTAATTTGTTAATTTCCTGGATGATTTTAATGACAGAGTTAACAACGAAGAAGTACGTATTTGGTGAGCTGTTTTTAAGCCTTTTATTTTCACGAATATCAACCGAATATTCACGAATATTCATAATCCTAGTTTCATGTTCAATGATTGAAAACCCATAGCACAAAAGGCATGCAAGGTTTCTGACGATCGATAGAATCACCGCGAAGGTCATCAATTTCATCATCCATAAGTATTTTCATTTGTTACATTCGCATCTCACTATGATTGTTTCTGATCATAAACACCTCGGTGACCCCTCGGTAAAAAAGAAACGTTGTCGGGTGTAAAGACTGTAAAGTATAAACCATGAACGGTACATCCACTGAATCTTTTAGGAAGGAACAGATCTGAAATGAAATGTTAACAAGCCTTATTTGTCTTGTCCCCAGAACATTTCCACTAATTGTGTTGTATCGTTTATGGTTAATGCTTTTTTCTCGACAACGTTTCTTCAATTAATAATGGTTATAGGACTGAGTGGAGTCCAATTCGGTCTGTGATCGTATCAATAACAAAATTCTCGTTTGCGATTGGTCATCCACGCCCCTATTTCTTTTTTTTTTTTTTTTTTTTTTTATTATTATTATTATTATAATGAACACCAACAACAAAAATTACAATAAAATAAAAAGGAAAGGAAAAAAGGAAAAAAATTAACAAGTGTGACAATAAATTAACTAATTACAATATGATAACTATTTTCACATACTAATACTTATGTGGCCGCAGCTGAAAGGTATGACAATTAGTGCCACCAAGGCGTATGTATATATGTAAATCGAAAACGAGGAGAAAAGGGACTTGTTCAATTATCAGGAAGGTTCCATTTTCGCATTAAGGAGTTTTCAGCTTTAGATTCTAGTTCATAATTAAATTTAAGGTGACACAAGAAGGCGTCCAATTCAGGTCTAGTTTCTTTGTATTTACATAACCAAATATAATGTCTTGCTAAAAGAAGCAAGAAATTAATTTGGTGGTGACACTTTGAGGAATCCGGTCTCAGACCAAGCGCTACCGCGCTTTTTAAGGAAAAATTTCTCTCAGTTATTTTATGGTACGTACAGCATCCATCTCTCAAGGTTTGCCCAAAAGGAGGATGTCTTTTTACATGTCCAGAAAAGATGGTACAGACTATCTGATTCTTCACGGCAAAAGGAACACATTGAGTTATCTTTTTTCGACTTTTTAAAAGACAGTGATACGCAAAAATCTGAAGATCTAACAAGACAATTAAATACGTATAAGAGGGAATTTGAGAGAATTATAGAATCGAGAACTAAGGGTGCAATTTTAAGGGCTAAAGTTAGATGGTATAACGAAGGGGGAAAAAATACTAAATACTTTCTAAATATGGAAAAAAGGCACCATAACCAGGGGACGATAAGCCAGCTGAAGATCGATGATACGGATTTTGTCACCTCAGATGAGACAATTTTAAGTGAGTGTGAATCTTTCTATAGAAACCTTTACTCATCCAAAATTAACACGCCTAATAATCACGATACACCTTTCTTTGGGCAAGATAACGATACAGTTTTAAGTATGGAGGAGCAGAACCTTTGTGAGGGGTTGTTAACAGAAAAGGAGTGCCTAGAAGCCTTAAAAGCTATGGAGTCAGAGAAAACCCCAGGAACTGATGGTCTACCAGCTGAATTCTATAAGGTTTTTTGGATAGATATAAAAATACCTCTTATCAAAGCTCTTAATTTTTCACACGAAACAGGACAACTTTCAATTACTCAGAGAAGAGGCATCATTAAGCTCATTCCCAAAAAGGACGCGGAACCTCATTTTATTAAGAACTGGAGACCCTTAACGCTTCTAAACTGTGATTATAAAATAGCAACAAAATCTGTGACTAATCGATTGAAAACTGTACTTCCTAGGCTTGTAAACAACGACCAGACTGGCTTTATAAAAGGAAGATTCATCGGTGAAAACATCAGACTAATTGACAGTGTTATTAGTTTTGCAAAGAAAAAGAACATTCAAGGTTTACTTTTGTTTTTAGACTTCGAAAAGGCCTTCGACACTTTAGAACGGTCTTTCATCAAGAAAACGCTTCAGTTTTTTGGCTTCGGCCCTTCTTTTTCAAAGTGGATAAATGTATTTTACAACAATACGGAAAGCTGTGTTTTAAACAACGGTTGGACTAGTAGCTTCTTTAACATCCAAAGAGGGGTTAGGCAAGGCTGCCCTCTCTCGCCTTACCTTTTTGTCCTTTCAGTTGAAGTTTTAGCCAAAACAATTCGGAAAAACATAAATATCAAAGGAATCGTTGTTAATGAAATCGAAATCAAGTTAAGCCAATACGCAGACGATACAACTCTAATTTTAGACGGATCAAGGGAATCTTTAGCTGCTTCTCTTTTGACACTGGACATGTTTGGGGTTTTTCCGGTCTCAGACTCAATGGTAAAAAAAACAGTTGCCCTTTGGATTGGAGCGAACATTGGGAAGGAGGTTACACTCTTTCCAGAAAGAAATTTTAAATGGCCGAACGATAAAGTAAAAGCCCTGGGGGTGTGGTTTTCTGTGCATCCCGAAAAGACAGCAACCTTAAACTATGATGAAAAATTGGAAAAAGTCCGTAATATTTTGAGCTCCTGGAAATACCGTAGGCTAACTCTTCTAGGGAAAATCACAGTACTAAAGAGTCTAGTGGCTTCTCAATTGGTTTACATTTTTTCCTCAATGCATACGAACGAGAAGGTTATCAAAGAGGTTAACAAACTCTTTTATTCGTTTTTATGGAACTCAAAGGGGGATAAGATCAAACGTAACATAATAATAAACGACTATACAAATGGGGGGCTAAAAATGGTCGATATGGAAGCTTTCAATAAGTCGCTAAAGGTCTCGTGGATAAGCAAATACCTGGATTCAGAAAACCATGGGAAATGGAAAATTTTCTTTGACTTACAACTTAAAAGATATGGAGGCAACATAATACTCACTGGTAATCTCGACAGAAAAGACACCACAAAGTATATCAAAGTAACAGATACTTTCATTAGAGAGATTTTAGAAATTTGGTCAGAAGTTAACTTCGATGGACTTATAGCTTCCGATGCACAGTTTTCAACGCAAACTTTATGGTACAACTCGCTTATCAGGATTGACAATTCTCCTATCTTCTACAAAGAATGGTTTTCTAAAGGAATATCCAAAATAAACCACTTGAGAAGGGCAGATAAAACTTACCTCACATTAAATGAATTTCAGAACAAATACAACATAAAAGTTAACCCTCTCATATATTATGGAGTAATATCGGCACTGAAATCTGCCTGGCGAAAGTGCAAGGACAGCTTGTTACAAATTAGCTCTAACCACGAAAGTTTCTCAACAAAAATATCCAAAACTCGGAAAGTAACTAAACTAGCATATAACAAACTCGTAAGTCTAAAAAGCGGCGCACCGACACATAGCCAGCAAAAATGGCTGAATGACTGTACGGGTGAAAATGATGAGAATGTTAACTGGAAACAGGCCTACCAACTAGCCTTCAAATACTCTAAAAGTGTAAGACTAAGAGAGTTTCAATTTAAACTATTGCACAGGCGACTACCAACAAATGATTTCTTAACGCCCCTATTTCTTACGTAATTGGCGCGCGGTCACGTTAGACTACGAATAGTCCCTCCTTTTTCCTCAGGGATAGTAGAGCGAGCGAAACGCGAGCGCGCGTGAAAATCACCCCACGCGAGAAAGGCGAGACGCGCGGCGCGGAGGAGAAAGGACTACTCGCAGTCTATGGTCACGAAGGTGTCCAATAACAGCTATCCAATTACAAATTTTGTTATTGGATAGCTGTAATGCGACACCTACGTTGCGCGCGCGTCAGTCAGGTGCACTTAAATGGGTCCTTTTTCTCACTGTTTCCTCCTGCTTTCAAACTGATAGAAAATATCCTTAACGTTTTGAGTACAAAAAACTCCACATAGAGGTTTGAATTTTGAATTTTGTTATTGATTCGATTAATTAGTAATTGAAATTCGTGTCGTACAATTCAGAGGTAATCGTGCTCGTAATTTCAAATCGTCCTCGCGCTACGCGCCGGGGCCGATTTAAAATTACTCGCCCGATTACTCCCTGAATTGTACTCCACTCAGTCCAATTACTAATACTAATCATACAAGTGATTAACAAAATCGCGGGAGTCCGATTTGTTTAATCACGAGTATGATTACAGACAGAATTGGACAACACGAAGTCCTGTTACCAAATAATCATAACTGTAACAAAATTTGAGGATAAAACGTTAAATGGTTACACGTTTTGGTGATTAAAAACATAACAATTGAGTGTGTTTTTGACCGAGATGCACGCACGGAAAAAGGATAGCGCGTGCAAATGACGCGTACTGTCCAATATTACATCGTCCAATTACATCGTCTAATTACAAGCATGACGCGTAAACTGTCCAATTAATGCTCTGATCGGGCCTGCTGATAACCAATCAGATTCGAGAATTTTGTTATAGTTTTGATTTAGTGTATTCACATTCATTTATTTATCATCATTGGGTAAATTACAAACTCGCAATTGACTAGCTCTTCAGTTGGCTTGATACTTCGATGATAGGATCGAGCGTCGCACCGGTAATCCCAATATCGTGGATTCGAATCCCAAAATGTTGAATCGACGACAACTAAATCGGACGTATTTGAAATTAATGCGACTTAAATAAACGCGAATTGAAGAACAAAATAGTCTAGAATACAGGAAATTAACGCGAAAAAAAAAAAGAAAGAAATTGGAGGGTGGAGGTCTTCGTATTCTATCGAGGAAGAGTATGTGAGAAGAAAAGGGTACTTTTCGGAACTGACAGTCAGCCATGCGCTGGAAGACCATTCAACTCAAGGGTCGTTTACACGACAGAAAAAATGGGTACGGACCCGTCAAAAAGGAGTACGGACCTCACATTTTCGCCCCTGTAAACTATGCGCACCATGTCTTTTGGGATTAGTCCGGACCCGTGTTTTTTGCCTGATAATAGCGTCGTATAGACATCCAAAAGTTGTCCATATCACCGGTCGCGTCATTTTTTAATATCTCGCCATTTGGACATACTATTGAAAGCAAGAAACACGTGAACGCAAATTTTTGAAATTCGCGTTAATTAGTTTATGGAGCGTTATTAATTTCATATAATAAGGTGGTTTTTGAAGCGTTTTATTTCGAGTGTTGAAGGTTATTTTGCGGCTGCTTTAACTTTGAATTGCTACGCTTTGGGAAGTAAAACTAAAACCAATCGTGACTTGCTAACACGCGTTTTCCCACCGGCGCTTGGCGCTGGTTATATGTATTTGCGTTTCGATTGGTTCATTGGATTTGATTACTTTGGTTTTGGTTTTACGACACTCAGTTAAAAACTGCTTAGGGAAGTGGTCATAACAAGTATACTCGACGAGGACCCACCCTGTGTAGGGGTAGGGGGGTTACACAAGATACCACCTATCGGATGAGTGTAAAATTAATAGACATAATTGTTTGGCCTAAAAATTAGAGATGAAAGTTTAATATTCTGGTTGCATGAAGCTTGCATTGCTAGTAAAATGGCATAGGAAGATTTTTATCTTTCTCTCAGTTTCTACTCCTGATAGAATGGGGGCTATACCAACAAGACACCATCTTTTTAGGCGGGGGAGAGGGGGTACATACGGAGACCACCAGTCTTTTTGTAAAATGGTGGGTCCTGTCCGAGTACAATAGTTTTAACCATTTCCCTTAGAATTGGATTGCCCACAAGTCGTCTTATGAGAGCGACGAAGTCACCACAGAGGAGGGACGGAGTCCTGAGAACTCAAACAGAACGTTCTTTGAGAAAGTCTAAAAACTGTTCTTACACGTAGATACCGTAAACTCCGAGTTTACAAGATTTCACTACTGCTAGAAAATAACTTCCGAAACGGAAGATATACTTGATAAATTCCTTATTTCGACTTTGAATCGATATTCAGGGAAATATTGTGAGGTACGTTTCTTCATGTCCTCCAAGTTATGTTCGGAATGAATTTTCATGAATTACATATTAGCAGATCACATGTGTTTCGCACAGCTCTGCCCTTCCCCGCTCGATAAATATACCTCTTTTCAGTAAACTGCGACACCTATAAATTTTATGACTGATTTCAGGGTAACGATCGTGATACCGCGGGTCTATTTCAAATGCATCACGAGGTAACGGCATTTGTATAAGTGCCACACGACGAGCTTTTTTGTATCGAGTGATCGCACTTCCTTTGTACAGCGTTTCAACTCAAACACGTGACATGAATAATGCCATCACGTGGTACAGACAAATATATCACATGATGTATCTGACACCGTGATCGTTACTCTAAGGCGGCCAAAATATTCATGGGTGTCACGGTTTACTGGGAGGTAGTATTTTGGGGCCGTTTGTGCCGGAGTCATGATTGTTACCAACATCGGTGAGAAGCACTGAGAGCTGAGAAACTCAGAATTCCAACGATTATGTCTGGGGCTATAGTCTAAAGGCTTAATGCTTGCCTTGTAGGTTCAAACATGACAGTGACGATTGGCATATTTGTTCTCCTTCTTGGTATTCCTCAAGGTGGTAAGTTAATTATTCAGAGAGAAGAAGTCTTTGCTAATATGCCCCCACTGATTCAGCTTGAGACTCGGAATAAGGACACTGAGATTTGTAAAACGGCCTTTTTCAAAACTACAAGAGAATGAAGATATGGTCACTTCCTGTTATCGTAATGATCACACTATTAAGAATGAGCGCTTTTCAATCGTCAAGCTTGTAAAAAAGACCGTTCACCAATTTAATTAATACGGTACCCTACGTTATAGGTCTTGATCGGTGTTCATGCCTTCGCGGCTGAAGAGCAAAACGCTCTAAACTGCTAGCTGACGCCTGGATAAAAAAGTGATTATCTAAGCTTCGGGTTTTTATACAAAAGCTGTTTTATGTTATGACTTTAAAGGAGCCCTGGAGCTCTTACAGAAAAATAAGTGTATTGGAAAACTCGCTAAGACTCTGATTCCGGTTCACGCTCTTCGAAAATTCACATGGTACCTTCCCCTAAGTGTTTTATGAGCATTTCGTGCGTAACAAAGGACGGGCACTTAGTTTTAATCTGCGGCAGTTTTGACATAAAAACGTGTTATTCACCATGATATACCTTTAAGCTAAGATGTGTTTAACTTCCAGGATCCGCAGATGTTTGCTACACGAACCCTGTAGGAATATCAGACCTATCAAAAATTCCTGATAATCAGCTAACAGCTTCTACGCAGTACGGTAGCGGTTATCAGGCAGCATATGGTCGACTCAACGGTGACAGAGGTGATGGCTGGTGTGCAAAAGAATCTAGCAGGACTGATGACTGGCTGCAGGTTGATCTTGGAAAAACAGTTCTAGTTTGTGGTGTTGCTACACAGGGAGACAGAAATGGCAATGAATGGGTGACAGACTTCAAGCTGTCGTATTCATCCGACGGGAACACTTGGACAACATACACGGATGGAAATGGCGCGGAAGTGGTATGATTTCGTTTACATACATGCATACAAAAAAATTAAAGGACTCTCTAATGTATCTCTTTAAACGTGGTTGAATTTTCTTCTAACAAAACAACATCACTGTAATGCTGTAATGCGCTGCTTGGTGTTTTTGGTGTTTGATGAGGCTTAAAGAAGCATTGTGACCAATTTTAAGTATCATTATGAAAAGTCAAAAGAAAATTTATATCAAAGGAAACCTATGACAATTTACTTATAGACCGATTTTAAATAGAGTGTCGTAAGACCAAAACCAAGGTCATAATTCAGACCAATCATAGACAAGAAAATCCAATGATCCCGCAATCAGAACTGCAAGCACTAAATACATGTGTCCGGTGCCATTTAGCGCGGGAAAACGCGTACAGGCAAGTAACGATTGGTTTTGGTTTTTGCTTCTGATCGATGAGAAAGTGGTGCGAGCAAAGTATAGTCAGCATAGTAATTTAAAACCAAAGCAATCGTGAAATTACTTTACACGCTCACTTGAAGACCAGTCTAAGGTATCAATTTATCACTGCTGTTGGATTTTATAGGAATTTCATAGGGCGGGCGACAGCAACACAGTTGACCAACACAAGTTACCAGTGGAAATAACTGCAAGATTCATCCGCTTCCACCCAACTAAACAACATGCTTGGAACTGTCTAAGAGTGGAGGCTTATGGCACCGGTGAGTCTAGTCGGATAGCTTTATTTATCGTCACACATATGCGACTTTGGGAGGAAAGTTTCAAGGAGCCGTGTCACCATTTTTATAGTGTTACTTTAAAAAGCCAAGTGAAGATGGAAACCCAAAAATAATGGTCCAGTTTTGTTCAAGTCCAATATTATTCTACTGGTGCTCTTAGAGAAAAATAAGTGTATTGAAAAACTCGCTAAGACTCTGATTCCGGTTCACGCTCTTCGAAAATTCACATGGTACCTTCCTCTTAGTGTTTTATGAGCATTTCGTGCGTAACAAAGGACAGGCATGCACTTATAGTTTTAATCTGGGCAGTTTTGACACAAAAACGTGTTATTCACCATGATATACCTTTAAGCTAAGATGTGTTTAACTTCCAGGATCCGCAGATGTTTGCTACACGAACCCTGTAGGAATATCAGACCTATCAAAAATTCCTGATAATCAGCTAACAGCTTCTACGCAGTACGGTAGCGGTTATCAGGCAGCATATGGTCGACTCAACGGTGACAGAGGTGATGGCTGGTGTGCAAAAGAATCTAGCAGGACTGATGACTGGCTGCAGGTTGATCTTGGAAAAACAGTTCTAGTTTGTGGTGTTGCTACACAGGGAGACAGAAATGGAAATGAATGGGTGACAGACTTCAAGCTGTCGTATTCATCTGACAGGAACACTTGGACAACATACACGGATGGAAATGGCGCGGAAGTGGTATGATTTCGTTTACATACATGTATACAAAAAAATTAAAGGACTATCTAAGCTATCTGTTTAAACATCACTGTAATGCGTTGCCTGGTGTTTTTGTGTTGAATGAGGCTTAAAGAAGCATTGTGACCAATTTTAAGTATCATTATGAAAAGTCAAAAGACAATTTATATCAAAGGAAACCTTTGACAATTTACATATAGAACGGTTTTTAATTGAGTGTCGTGAGACCAAAACTAAAGTCATAATTCAGACCAAGAGAACATAATGTTCAGACCAATCATAGACAAGAAAATCCAATGATCCAGCAATCAGAACTACAAGCAAATGCCGGCATGTGGCCGGTGCCATTTAGCGCGGGAAAACGCGTGCAGGCAAGTAACGATTGGTTTGATTTTGCTTCTGATTGATGAGAAAGTGGCTCGAGATTTTTTTTAGCAAACAAAGCTTAGGGGCTATACACATGATACCGGAATGAGTTTCATTCCAAAATAAAGTACGTACTGTATTCACATGACAAAATCGACCGGCTCAGCCAAAGGCGTTCTCGCTTGCGTGGTTTTCGCGCCAGATCAGAAAACGAAGATGGCGCAAGTTTCGCGCAACGATACGCATGCGCCACTCGCCTCAGACTACACGGTTTGCCGTTTTCATCTTGGAACGAAGTTCGTTTTCAGTTTACATGATACCAGAATGAAATGTCATACCTGAACGTGAATTTCATTCGGATTGAAAACCGGAGTGAACTTATTCCGGAATGACCTGCACGGGAACAAAATTTCGTCTCGGTATCATGTAAACAGATACAGAGAAATATATGGAGATGGAATGAACTCGTTCCAGAAAGAAAGTCATTCCGGTATCATGTGGATAGCCCCTCAAGTAATTTTAAACCAAAGCAATCGCGAAATTACTTTACACGCTCAGTTGAAAACCACTCTAAGTTATCAACTTATCACTGCGGTTGGATTTTATAGGAATTTCATAGGGCGGGCGACAGCAACACAGTTGACCAACACAAGTTACCAGTGGAAGTAACTGCAAGATTCATCCGCTTCCACCCAACTAAACAAAATAATTGGAACTGTCTTAGAGTGGAGGCTTATGGCACCGGTGAGTCTAAAGGACGCGATTATGGGGTATATATATTTCAGGGCGACATAAAAAAGGAAGAGGCTTATATGGCGCACATATCACCGTATCACATGTCTGAAGGCGTTTTACATACACGTATGAGAATGAGATCGGACGTCAGCTTATGAAGGCGCCTCAGGCAGCCGCTATCGGTCCATTGTTGATCTCATTTCCGCCACCCACCCCACCCCACCGATGAACAATGTATGGCACACAGCCTCAGGCAGGCACACACGTCCTCGGTGGCTCTTTTACGTCCCCAGCGGACACGGGACAGCCATTTCTACGTGGTCATCCGAGCCACGTGAAGGTCTAACAGATATCATAGCAAAGGCAGCACCTTCGCCCTCAGTTGCGTTTAGACCCTGAAGGCCGGTTATTTAAACGAAGTCTAACTTAGACCGCGGTTTAAGACAATTAATGGACCTTCGCATCTGTTGCTAAGTGGGTCATTTAAAGCAGAAAAATATTTTTCTAGTCTGTGCTTTATGCTTTCTGGACAGTGTTTACAGTAAATAACGTTTAAATATTAGGGTTGGCCAGATTGAAATTGGTTTAGACCGCGGTTTTGTTAAACACCATCTAAACTTTGTTAAAGGGAGGGTTTCACGGTTCGGCGCATGTGCAAGCCATGACGTAACCAATTTAATTTCATTGTTTAGACCAATCGGAAGCGAGTAGATAACTCTGGCGGGAAATTTGCCCGTGAAAATTTCGCTGATTGAATGGATAATTATACATACCCAAATGCTGACTCGTCCCCAGTCGTCCTTCTTGGTAAGACGCGGGAGACGCGCGTTGGGGATAGAAGCGCGACCAAAGGGGGTGATGGGAACACCTCGCGCTCCCCTCGGCCGCGCTCTTCTCGTGAATTGAGAGACGACTGGGGACGAGTCAGGCCCAAATGCGCCATAAAAGCCACCAGAGCGTAGAATAAATCCTTCAGGTCAAAGGTTTTATTCAGTGTTGACTTTGTCGGGTGTAATCCGTTGAAATTTTCTGTGAATTTTGGTCATCCTTCGCTTTGTTTGGACTAATTATAGTATGTGATTATTGAAGTAAATATGAGTGGTTTTTTAACCGATGGTAAGCAAGCGAATAAAGCAATTTAATCTGTGCACATGCGCCGAACCGTGAAACCATCCCTTTAAAATAACCGGCCCTGAGTGTTGGTCCGGCCGCGATTCAAACCCGCGACCTCCCGCGGATTTGACTGGTACTCTATCAACTGAGCTAACCTTGCGGCATAAATCCGTGTTGTAGTTTCCATTGCCAAGCATTGAAAAATACCCAAACGACCAAGAAAAAGTAACGACATCTGCCCAAGTAGAATGGAATAGGCCATTTGCACGATGACGTCATATGACTACAACTACCAGAATCCTTCAGTTTTTTGTTTTGTAGTGCAAATTAGGGCTATTGTTATTTAAACCGCACTGGGATTACAAAATTTAAATGAGAGAGGAAAAACGAAATGAATTCTGGTAGTTGTAGTCAAATGACGCCATCGTGCAAATGTCCTATTGAGTTCAACTTTGCGTTAATCCTCGATTAGCGTTATCCTACTGAGTCTGAAAACAGAGACCTAAAGCGTAATCCCGCCTTCTTTCCCAGAGTCAGTTATGGAGATATGTAAAACTGAATATATGTAGTTAACTTTTGGGTCTGTCGGCAATCAAATCCTATGGTGTGACCATTAAAGGCTGGTTTTCACTAACGACGGAGTCAGAGTCGTAATCAGAAGCGCAGAGCGTTACGATCTAGTGAAAATCAAACCGACGGAATCGGAAGAAGTTTACGGAGTCATAAGAGGAATCGGAAAAAAATGGAACCGTTCTGATTCTTCCGACTCGGATTCCGTCGAGCTTATGACTCCACTTGCGACTCCGACTTTCGATTTTCACGGTAGTTTCTTGGTGTCGCGGATGGTGTGATCACCAAATGACGTAAAACAAAAGATTCAAAAGACACTGAACAATACCCACACCACGACACAAAAGCTAACCAACAATGGCTTCCGCAACACCAAGAAACACCCATTTTCACTAGGTCGGAAGCGTTCTTAAGACTCCAACTCCGTCGCCAGTGAAAACCAGCCTTAAATGAATTCTCATCAGCAGTACTTTCGCATGGTAACAATTTGGTACCAAAATGACATTTGTTTTTTCCCTGAATTTTGATCTTTGGCACTCTTGGGAGTTAAAGGTAGTTGTTTTCAACAAAACAAAAGTCCAAGGTGGAATAAAACTACCATGAGCGTTTCATAGAGTTAACAAGGAATAAAAATGAGCTAAAATTTCGTAACATGAAAGAAACCCTAAAAGCCAGGAAACTCTTTGACGAATAACAAAATAGTAGACATCACGCAATTTTTATCCCCTTACCATCCATTACCATCCCCACTGAAAACTGCCTTTTGGTGATATATGGAAGTGTTCTTCGTAGCGACTTTTAATTATTATTTTAATATTGTTTCTATGTTTGTATCTTCTGTCAACAGAACCACTACTACTTGAAAACAAGTGCATGTACTGAACTGTCCTCAGTTATCACCTGAGTCGTTAGTAAACTTATCATATATCCGGCTAGTAACACTGCACTGAGAACTGAATTAAAACTAAAATAAACTAAAATGATCTGTTACTTTATCATACTGTTATTGTGTTCAACCGATGATCGGCCAATGGCCAACCCACCGGCGAAAATGTAAGAGACATGAGAGGCGTGTAATATGAAAGAGACGAGGGAGCGAGAAAATCCTCTGGCACCCAGGGTACCTCCACCGTTGTAAACTCAAACATCTGAGTGAGGCATATAATGCGATTGACTGAAAACAAGCGCGACGCGCCAGGCATCTTGGGAAGAAGAAAGACCTTCCATCTTTTTTTTTTTTTGGTATGATGAATAATTTCGGTGTCGTTCAATTAGTCAAGTAGTTCAAATATTTGTTATTGAACTAACGCGAGGTCCGTATTGGGAAAAAACACTAGTTTTTGGTCGGTGCCAATTGTTATGGCCCTTTCACAAATTTATCGACAGTAAAGTATATCTCTGTTGACAAGCGCGCTCACTTCAAAGACGAAAGTTTAATACATTGTCGCAAAAGTTTTGCCGGAATTGTAGCAAAGACCCCCATGAAAATGTTTCTACGTCATACAACACAGCCGTTTTGTTTTTACATCTTAACCGTCCGTCTGGTAGACTACGAGCAGACGCTCTCGTTCCTCGCGACTTCGTAGCCTATCAGTATAGCAAAATTCGGACCGCTCAGGAACCCAATCAAAGAGCCCCTTTTCATCGTCGACTAATTCAGTCACGTCATAATACACTCGAGCCTCTCTTTACACACTCCTCTATTACGGATAGTTCTTTCCGTCCCGAGATACCAAAATTCATACAGTCCCCACCCCTATAATACCGACACCTCTATTGTGCGGACACCTTTATTGTGCTGACACCTCTATAATACGGACACCTTTATTGTGCGGACACCTCTATAATACCGACACCTCTATTGTGCGGACACCTCTATAATACGGACACTTCTATTGTGCGGACACTGGGGTCTGTCCCTTTGGTGTCCGTATTAAGGAGGTGCGACTGTAGTAGAGTACGCAATATCTGCAGCCCGGGACCCGGTTGTTCAAAAGGTGGATAGCGCTATCACTATCCAGCGGAACACAAAGGACTTTGTTCATACTTATCCGCTGGATAGTGATTTATCCGGTGGATAGCGCCATCCACCGGATAAATCACTATCCAGCGGATAAGTATGAACAAAATCCCTCTCCGCTGGATAGTGATTTATCCGGTGGATAGCGCTATCCACCGGATAAATCACTATCCAGCGGATAAGTATGAACAAAATCCCTCTCCGCTGGATAGTGATTTATCCGGTGGATAGATAAATCACTATCCAGTGGAACACAAAGGATTTTGTTCATACTTATCCGCTGGATAGTGATTTATCCGGTGGATAGAGCTGTCCACCTTGTGAACAACCGGCGCCAGTAGGAGAGATGGACAATGATGATGACGACGCAATATCGGAAAACCTTTTTTATTTCATTTTTGAAATATATTTAATAGATTTATTTAGGGACCATAGGTACGTTTTATAAAAGTACACGACTTTTAACCATTATATATTTACAGTTCTATGATAAAACCTAATTCACCATTACCTCTAGTGAGAAACAATATTCATTAATTTTTACCCCGGGATAATATTATTGTTGAGATAATAACAGGAACCCATTGCAAGGTGAGGATAAGGACGATTGGCGAGGCCCGGGAGGGGGGGGGGGGGTACCCCTAAAATGACCACAGTTAGCATTATCACGGTATCTTTTAGGGTATTGAGCCGAAAAAATGTGACAGAATATGTCATGTTTTTGAACATCAACAAAATTCTGGTACCTTTTAAGGTGTTCTTCGATAATTTCCCTCGAGCACCCCCATCCTTTTTTTTAGGAGTCCCCCCCCCCGGGGGGAGCGAAGATGTAAATGATGAGTGTTAAAAGAAAACTTGGAAACGCCAGGATTGCTTCGGCTTACTTAAATTTTGCAAACATCTTGTGACAACATGGAACTTCTTTTGATCCACAAATGAAGAAGATATTTCTTAAACTTGTTACTGTTCTGGGCCCAGTTGCTAGAAAGTTGGTTAAGGCGGTTAACCCGGGGTTAACGCGACTAAACTGGGAATAGCGTGGCTAAACCGGGAATAACGCGGCTAACCCGGAGAAAACGCGGCTAATCCAGGGATAACGCGGCTAATCCAGGGATAACACAGCTAACCCGGGGGTAATCCTGGTTTCTGTTTCTATTGTTTGAAAGTATTTTAACTGGTAATTTAAAAAAACAATTTGAGAGCAGTCAAAGTTAAATTGTAGGCTAAAAAATTATTTCCAGGAATCTGCTTTGAAACTGCGTAGATTTGGATTTAAAGTTCGTGTTAATCCTGCTTTGAACAACTCGGCACCGGGCATTAATTTGTTTTTGCTTCAAAACGGTTTTTTTATGAGTCTCTCAAGTTTCTTTATTCTGCTCGATTCCTGCTCGGTCGCGGCATGGGACTGAACGTTGGAGGATTCTCCAGGTGCACTGCCTGCCGGAGAGGAGGGGTGTCGGGAGCGGAAGAGGTCCAGCATGCTGTGTTGCTCGCTTCGTTTTAAACCCTGGGGAGGGAGAACGGTGAAAAATGTCAAATAAAAACAAGCGATTTACAGGGGTGGAGTGGGGAGACAGCAAGGGTAAAAGGTAATTGTTAAAGGGGCAGTATCACGAGGTCGAAACTTGAAAACGTCGGCCCACGTTTTCAAGTTTGATTCCGCAAATTCAAAAAGGCCGTCAAGAAGTGGAGGTATTTGTTGAATCAAAAAATCTGTTTTGATAGCCGGAAGAAAGAAAAAAATCACTTTTAACCGTGATATGTCCAAAATTCCGGTGCAAGAATAGTGAACAGTGCCGCGCGTGGAGCCTCGTGATACTGCCCCTTTAAGAGATGCAACCGACAGCAAGCAAGTCGGGTAACTGTGTTGAAGGCACAAGTGTTACAACTAATCACAAATTTAATGATGACCTAGAGGTCATCAACTTTGAATGACAGGTGCCAAGCACGTTTACGGACATTTGTGATCAAACGTTATTACACTTATGACTGACTTTATTACATTTGTAACCAGTTATTACACTTGTGACAACGGGTGAGATAAGCGCAGAAATAGAAAAGACTTGGTCTCTTGGTTGGGAAAACGCACCAAATAAATGCACCTAACTGCCTCGCACAATGTGGCTCTTCTTGCCGAGTGCACGTTGCACCATATATTCAGTTACAAGGCTCGGCAAACACACACAAAAACATATAAAAAGGCAGCGTTACTTTTAAACGTCGCTGAAAAGGATGGCACCCCAAAACATTAGGTAAAACTTGTAAACCAAGGAAGATTGCGATGGCCTTACGTGTTTTTCGCGCGTCTGATTCGGTTAGTATTTGCTCTTTACCTCCAGGCATTGGATTTCGCGCGCGAGTTTTTCCCCATTTGTTAGAAATACAGTAACTATTTTTGGCTGGTTATCCACTGGTATGGTATATACTAAAACAATTATTCATCTCAGTGAAGGCGAAGAGTGGTAGATATTTACCTCTCCGCTTCGCGGCTCGACAAATATTTACCACAAATATCAAACGTTACTTCGGTGAATAATTGTTAATTATTGTTATTTTAACTGCTGTAGTCGTTGACGATTATTATGATAAATAACATGTGCATCAATAGATGGACAAAAAGAGTTATTAAGAGTGACCATTATGTGTTTGTAGTTTGTTGACACTGCTGTGGAATAACTAGATATCAGAGCAAGAATTGGGGCAATACAAATACATTTAACGAACAATTCAAGGCTCCAGTAACCCTTGACTGATCTAACCTTCATGTCCAGAAGCTTCTGGAAGTTGGATGTGTCTGTATCTGCGAGCAATTTGATGTAATTATCTACAAAACCCACGGGAGGATCGTGCGGTGACATGACCACCTGAAAACAAACAAACAAATAAAGAATCAAAATTAATTTCAGATTGAGATTCAGAATCAGGCTCGACAGGGGTAAAAACCTACAGAGGGGGACATGAACATGAAAGAATGGGGCGGAGACTGGTGGGAAAAAAGTGGCATTTTTAACGTCCTGAGAAGCGTGAGAAATAGGCCAAAGTATGCTCAATGTGATATATTATTTTGCAATGGCAAAAGCCAGGGAAGCTGCTACCGCTGAGTACGGTAGACTGAAAGCGTAGTTCACATAGCTGAACTAGAAAGTAGAGTTTCTGATGCCTATTACTAATCAGGTATTAATAAGGGCTGGTTCTCACTGGCGAAGAAAGCGACGAAAGGGACGAAAGCAGAAGCGGAATCGGATTAAAAGGAAACGTTTTGATCCTTCCAATTCCAATTCCGCTGAGCTTCCGATTCCTATTGCGACTCCGTGTTTTGATTTACACTAGAACGTAAGGCTCCTTACTCTTCCGACTCCGACTACGCTTCCGATTACGTCGCTAGTGGGAACCAACCCACTTAAAAAAATATATGCCAAACCGCCGGTCAGTAAATCCTCATAAACTGGAATTCGACTTGAACCATTTACCCCCAGAACATACGTGATATGGAATATAAAATAGACTCGATATAAGGTATAATGAAATGACTACGATCAGCAGCCGATTACCGGCTCCTGCCACGATGAAGTACAGTGTTTTCCACTTCCTATAACGTACATCGGCGTGGTTAAATATCATTGCAAGCATATTTGACCAAGATAAAGGTAAGATGATAAATTGAGAACCACACTTGTCTAAATAGCCTGAGAGGAATTTAAGACAACACCTCGTACTAAAACGCAAATTTAATTGACTTAATAACTGGAGTCCAAGGCAATTAAAAGAAACGTAATTACCTTTAAGATCATTTCCGCCTTCTTCATCCCTTTTGCTACAACTTTAGTATAACTGAAACAAAGAGAAATTCCGTGATTAAGACAGCGAAGAAGCTGTTAACGCAGAAACCAAAAAGATGTAATATATACCTAATTCAATAAAGGTTGTTTTGGTCATTGATAATTGGGCATTGGGAAGTTATTGTTTGGCGGTCACTCAAGCAAAGCATTGCATTGTGTTCCGTATGCCCAAATACCAATGCCCAATTACCAATGACCAATTGCCAAAGCAACCTTTATTGAATTAGGTATATCAAACACGAGGACGAGTGTTTCATCAGGATATCCAAATACCGAGAAGTGGGTTGAAAAAAGGAGGCGCAGCCGAGTTTTTTTAACCAACTTCGAGGTGTTTGGAAACCTGATAAAACACTCTTTCGAGTGTTTGAAATAGCTGCTCAAACTGGTCATTAAAGGAACACTGTCACCTATTTTTACTATCACTTTTGAAAAGCCAAAAAAAAACATATTTGTTTCAATGGAAATCTACCAATAATGGTCCAGTTTTGTTAACAAATACTCTATCAATGCACAGAGACTAGTATTCGTTATCTTTGACTGGGTATGGCCAGGATGTAAATGGATTGCAACTTGAAAAAATCATTGGCCAATTTTTTCAAGTTCCTCCCGCCCAAGTGTCGTGGAAAAATCGCAGAAAAACATTTTTGTTTTTTTCTTCCTTGAAATCGAAATCTATTGTTTAATGCTTCTGAATTTTGATATGACGTAAGTGAAAACCAAGAATTAATGAGTTTGAGAAGACTGATGAAAAAAAAAACCAGTCTGTTTGTTTTGATTAGTCAACATACGCTACACGTGTTTACCTAGCTGGAGGTTTCCTCTGAACTTTGGAGCCAATAGAAGGAAGATCCAGCAACATGGTCTTGAGTGAATGAGTGTCTAATAATAGCTGAGAAAAAAACAGACAGTGAGTAAAACATGATTGCAATTGCAGACAGAAGTGGTTGGGAAGATTGTAAAAATAAAAAGCACAAGTGTTGAATTATATTAATGTTCTCATAAAGTACAATACACCGGATGCAAATATGGCCGTCCAACAATTTTTTGTTTGGACAGGTTCTCAAGAAAGGAAAAGCAATGGAATAATGATAAAGATCAGGTCAAAATAAGTCATTGTGTGCTTTTTCAAGGCCATATTCTTATTTTAGGAGAAGTAATTTTGGGAAAAACACGAAAGCGAGGCTAGTCAGGATAGAATGTCTTTTCTCATACAAATGCTTAAAATTTCAGTGAGCCATAACTTTGCAACCGTTAAACCAAAAAACGCTCAAACTTTGCAAGATGATACACTTAGCAGCACTTGTTTACGTGATATCATTAATTTCTCTGAAAACTTGGCCAAACAAAAAATTGCCTGGCGGCCATATTTGCATTCGGTGTATAACAATAATTACTTAATCTTCTGAGTCCCCCCCCCCCCCCCCCCCCCCCCCCCCCCGCGAACAATTACGTATTAAACATGTCCCGTTGTACACAACATTAGGAAGCTTTAGCAACCACGACGACAAAGGCAAGGAAAACGTCCTTGGGAAAAGCAATTTGCGCTCTTTAAAACCACTTTGCAATTGTTCCAATTTGTTGAATATGTCTGATTTCGCTGAATTGCCAAGGAGCTGAATTCGTAGGGAAGGCTTTCAAGTTCAAATGCAGAAAGAAACATTGGCCGTGTGTGCTCAGTCACGCTCTCCACAAAACCTATAATTTGATTATTTGACGGTGTTGTTTTGCAGGGAACGGCTTAGAAATGTACCTAAATATAAAACGCACGAACATAGGCATTGTAAATAAATAAATAAATAAATAAAAATAAATCGACTTTGTTTTACGAGGGTAACATTTAACAGTCTCTCTCGAGACTAACAAACCTGTGGCCCTCGAATTCCGAATCGAATTGGAATTTGGAAATGTTGGTTTTTGTGGAGGGAGGAAACCGGAGTAACCGGAGAAACACCCTCGGGAGCAACAAACAACAAACAACAAACTCAATCCACATATGACGCCGAGTCCGGGAATCGAACCCGGGCCACATTGGTGGGAGGCGAGTGCTCTCATCACTGCGCCACCCCTGCTCTCCTGTGGTCACCCCTGCTCTCTCGTCGTGGTTGCCAAAACTCCCTAATTTTCCATACTGAGTTTTAAGTCAAAGAATTGAAGAGTAAAACAGATTTAAAATGACCAAAAGTCAACTGGATGACGTAATTACACTGGGGAATTAAAAAAAGTATACATTCCAGTGATCGAGTGAAATTTGCATATTGCCACGGTATGCTACATCTCGTTCAACGCTTCGCGCATTCACGAGATAAAAAAAAGCCATATTTGCACAATCTAGTTACCTGCTCAGCTCCTACTGTGCTGATGGGTTTGCACTTGTACAAGTTACTGATAAAACGTGGAATGAAAGAACTGAAAAAATAGAGACGATCACGATTTTAGTTGAACAACAAAGGGAGTAATTCTCTATTTTCGTATTGCCCATAGTACACCTTGTTTCCCCCCCCCCCCCCCCCCACATTTTGCATAAACTATTGTTTGTAAATGCTCTTGGGAGGACTGCGTGTTCCTAAGAGCATTTCAAAACAATAGTTTATGCAAAATTTGGGGGGGGCAAACAAAGTGTATTATGGGCAATTCAAAAATAGAGAATAAATAGAAACCAATGACTGACCTGCACGAGAAGCGTTCGATCTTTTTCAAGCTAAAATTAATACCAACACTAAAGGTGCAATAGCACACTCAACCTTCTTAAATAGCGATGAATACCGATATCATGAATACCGATGAATACCGATATCAAAGGGCCAGAAATTTGTGTCTGCATTATACATTTAAAATATATACATTTAACTGTAATATTTGTGCTTACTTTACAAATTTGACGCAGAACTGAGTGAAGTATTTTCTGGCTGAAGACAGGTAGTCTCGCAGGAGAGGTATAGCTTCTTTAATGTGATTAGTAATGGCTGTCACGTACGAACTTTCGTCTCCCACAGCTTCGACGCTTTGCCAGTTCACCTAAAAGCAAACAATAGACATGTCAATACTGGTAAGTTACTAAGCCCTGCATTTTTTCACTTCTAAGACTGTTCGATATCAAAACCAGAATTTAAATTTGACAGAGGAAAAAATGCGTTTTAAAATACAGGGGGGGGGGGGGGGGGGTAGTAATTTGCTCAGTTGCTTCGTGCTCTGAAACTGGGTTAAGCACAGGCATTTATGGGAAACTTGGCTTGTGAAGATCTACCCACCTACCTTCAAATACATACATAAATACTTATTTTATTGAACACATGCCCACATGAGGCTTTTCAGTGATCAGATCAGGTTCGTTGCATCATTTATAAATGAAAAGTAACTGTACCTTTATTAACGCCGTTAGCGGTGCATCACAAGCATTCTCCAGGTCTTGGACAAGTAGCTGAATACAGTTTGATATGACACTGAATAGAAAAATGTATATATAACGAGGGAATGTCAAGTTGTGGTTTATTATAAGAGTAACAGGATCTGGAGCTTTCACGCTTATTTCAGCTACGTTACCACAGCCTGAGAACAAAGTGGGGGTAATTTCTTAACAACAACAAAAAAAGTCTTCAGAAGGTGCCTTCGTTGATTTTCCTTTCGTTAACAGTCGATGCCACTTTTATAACGGTCGATGCCATCATTGACAGTCATTAGTAACCAATCCTATTGTAATGGACAATGCCATATAATATAGATGTATCATTAAGACAAGCATCTTATATAATTAATGTTTTCTTGGGTTTGCCGGATCAACACAGTGGTCTAGTGGTGAAGGAGGGATGTTAGCATGCAAGAGGTCCCAGGTTCGAATCTTGGTTATTAATTGCATTTTTCTTTTCTGATAGAAAAAAAATCGATAATTGGTGAAAATTTTTCTAAGTGTCGCTAAAATGGCAGCGACCGTATACGAATGGGAAATTTGCGGCGCCTTCACATGACAACTAAAGTTAGAAAACTTGAGTTGTCAAACTCAAGTTGGCGTGTGTGAACGTCACATCGACAGTCGGCAAACTGTGGCGACAAACAGGACTTGTTTCTATTCTCGCCAACATCTTCGCCATTTGTTTGAGCTGGCGAAGTCGCATTTGACATACCCTATAAAGGCCGGCTATTTTAAGTAGCCCGCCACTGTCGGCGCCGGTTCCGGCGCGGTCGCCCGCGTTTCGCATCGCTGATTGTTCAGTGCTATTCAGCGTTGTCGGGCAGCTGAAGACACAACAATGTCCTGTTAATAATTGCTGGTCAGCGTCAACATAGTATACTAGCAGTTATCACAGATCATGGAGACGCGTTCGAAGGTATATCCGGCGGAAATGAGCCCCTGAAAAAAAACAGTAGGGGCGGCCATTTGGAAGACCGTCTACCAAAAAATCTCAAATTTGTCTCCAACACGAAATTAGGATTGCGTTCTTCGAACGCGATCAGTTGATAACGGTACCTGTGAAATACGTCTTGTTCTCCATTAAGGTCGATTTTTTCCGCCAACTCAGGATCAACTTTCTCTTTCAACTTCTCTTCAAGCTGAAAAACAACAGATGCAAAAGAACTATAAGCAAGCAAACAAATGGCGCCAAACTGTCAATGTCTTTGCCAAAAAAAAATTAAAGCTACTTTGAAGAATACAATAAGTATAGTGCTGCTCAACAGCTTCAACATGAATGTTCACATTTTAGGATTTCATCCATGCACAACAGAGTCAAGAGCTAGAAAATTAATACATGATTCATAGTTTGAAAGCTATAAACAACAGATCTCCACAGAGCGGTTTTCAAATGTGTCGAAAGTAATTTCGCGATTGCTTTAATTTTGCATTGCTATACCAGTGCTGGAAATAAGTTTTCTTGCTTAGAAGGACATGTGTCCTTTCAAACCTCCCTTTTGATCGGACATTTTACAAAATTGGTCAGACATCCGCCATTTTGGATTTTTCCTGAGACACAATCGGTAAGCATACACGACGTGCTATAAGAAGTTTTGCAATGCATTGTAGGGCGATTTCAAATGACACAGCCTTTTCTGAAAAAAGGTGGCATGATCACCTCGAGTGCTCGGCGAGTTTTTCAAACTTCCTTGTGTTGCTATATAACAAATCACTTAATGACTGATCCCTCGGGAAACAGTGAATTTTGTTTCCCTTGGGACCAAAGTGTTTATTGTTTCCCACCTGTTGAGTGGTTTCCAGGCAGTAGTCCGCTGTACATAGAATACAACATGTGAGACTTTGCTCTTCTTTACTGAATTTTACTTCACCAGAATCCTTCAAAATGCTGGCGAGACCTCCAGTACTACTCCTGTAAAAGGAAAGACGTCAGCAGAACGCAACTTAGATATTCTTGCATTTCTGTGGAGTGTAAAGACTTTCGCCCCATCTCCACTGAGATACATTTTCAAAACAGGTCTCCGCTTTCACTTCGCCTAAAACGTAGCAAAATATTTCGTCCATATTTTCACCTGTCACATACCGTAGATGTGTTTTCATTTGACAATGCATACTTTTTAGCGCGCCAGCTTTCGCCAGTCGTCTGCACTGACAATGCAGATATAATCGAAAACGGGGTCATTATTTTAACCCCTAAACTCCCAAGAGTGCCAAATACCAAAATTCAAGAAAAATCCCAAATTTCATTTTGTAAAATATTGAAAAACAAATGGTACCATGCAAAAGTACTGCTGAAGAGGTTTCATTTGAATGGTCACACCATAGGATTTCGTCCACAGACTCAAAAGTTAGAACAAATGGTACCATGCAAAAGTACAGCTGAAGATGTTTCATTTGAATGGTCACACCATAGGATTTCGTCCACAAACTCAAAAGTTAGAACTACACTACACGTCTCCATGATTGAATCTGTTAGTGACTCGAGCTCTGAAACATTCGTTTTTTCCTGTCCGCACTAGAAACGATGCAAGTTTCGCTCCACTTCTGAAACCGTTTTAGAAAGTCTTCCTGGGCTTTTAACTATGGGTCTAGACCCACCATACATAGTTAGCCGAGGGACTGGTTATGAAACCTTTCAGACTTCAGTGGTGATAACAAAGGAGTTGTAATTTATGTTGATAGTACTACAACCGCGCACATCTTTTGTTTTTCGATCACACGCTATGACTGAATAACGTAAAGGAAACATTTCTAGTGGTCAGTTGCTCGAACAATGTTCAAAATCTATTGTGTTTGTGCACGGTCAAGGCCAAAAAACGCTAACAAAAACATCGATAAAATACATTTTCTCTGGTATGATAACCATTGCGCTTTTACGTTAACTATGTACTAACTAGATCTCCCGCTTGGGGGCGGAGGAAGGGGGAGGGAAGGAGAGGTTAAGGACGGAAGAAGCTCCTTTCCCCAAGCCCGAAAGATTAGTCACAGGCTATGGACTCACTTGACAGGGAGATGATTGTTCAGGACTCTCGTAGCATATTCTCTAAGAAACTTTTGGAAAGTCGTCGCGAGTGACAGCAGAGGAGGACCTGTGCTGAGTTGTGAGCACTGAACCATACATTTCTTGTAAAACACGAACAGTTCACCAGCGCTGGGAAACACGACATTGCTACCATCTCCTTCCACCATGGGAATCCCCAAGGACTTGAAGTCTTGAACAAACCTGTCCATTAGCTCTGAGAGATTTCTGTTCGACACGGGAAGAAAATGGTTGCTCAATTAAGGGCCTGAAGATGGGAAGATGGACATGGACATGTTTTCTGTGTGATTTCTGTATGTATTTCAGTTTCCATGCGAAGAATAAAAGCTCTTCGCGCTAACGACTCAATCGCCACACCTCGACGAGATATAACTAAAAAGACTGGACTGTGATACCCAAATAGAAAAGCTGACAAAAATAAAATTATGATTAAGTAATGCTCCACATAAGAACTACCGTAAACTTCATTGTTCTGCGGCATTGCCTCTTTCTCACATAGAATACCTTTGGTTTCAACAGTAGAGGAGGGGGTGATGGTTTACAATTATATTTCAGTATAAAAATACAGAAAATCCATTTGCGTCAAGTAAATTTTAGAAAATGTTCGTGCTTAACCAATCAGAATAGCAGAAGACAATAGCTAATAATTTTGCTTCTTTGATAAAGTTCCCCAAGTACAATATCTTTTTAAACTTGCATGTGGTGCGATTGGGTCTCAAATTACTCGAACCCTTAAAACAATTAGACAAAATGCACTTTGAACCTTGACTTTTTAGCGGTTTTCGAGTCTAGGCCAATGAGATCACTGGTTGTAACAATGAAAAAAGTTGACATTCCATCGTGCATTGCCATTCAGCACTTTCCTTCTTATGCGGATCATTACTTAAATTAAATGCACTTCCTCTTCAGGCGTGCGTTTCTCGGAGCTCCCGAAGACTGTTCGGGCCCGAAAGCAATTTTTTAAATGTAGTTTCTAACGAAAGGCGTAGAACTTTTTAGCCCACAAATCCGTGCTAAAGTTGTTTAGTAAATGTAAGATTTTATTGCTTAGCTTTCAAATTCAACAAAAACTGAATCTTTATTGGTAAACATTCTGCACGTAACACAGCTTTTCGGGTCCGAAAAGTTTTCGGGACTTTCGAGAAACGCACGCCAGGCTACCAATTACCCACGTGTTTTGCAAGCTATTCAAAATTCAACATCTTATCGCAGCTTTACACTTTCCAAACTCCATACTTTCTCCACACTTTCTTTCGTTATGGAATACAGTGTGACCACACAAAGAGGGTCTGTTTTGTCATGGAGGGAATCTGACCTTAGTCTAACATATCTACTTACTTGTCTTGTGATTCGATATAAATATGCAGATGTGGTTCAAAACATCTTGAAATGATTCCTAGAAACTTCGACTGTTTGGGCTAAAAAAGAAAAAAAACAAACCAAAAAAGTCCATTAAAAAGACAACTTCTTGCTTCCTACACAGAAAATGAGAAATATGTAATTTTGATAACTCGGCATGATGGACGTACATG
Source organism: Cladopsammia gracilis (assembly GCA_022457155.1). Lineage (NCBI taxonomy): Eukaryota > Metazoa > Cnidaria > Anthozoa > Scleractinia > Dendrophylliidae > Cladopsammia > Cladopsammia gracilis. Next base: position 770,226 of record JAJGOT010000197.1, read on the forward strand.
TTGTGGGGTGTATGTTTTGAGATCAAAATTTCGCAGGCTTCGATTGCTTTCATACTTCACACTTTCATACTTCGCCAAGTTTATGAAATATGATCAAAGTTTTATATTTCCTGGTTTCCAAGCGACAATGGTTACCATAGCAACACCAGCTTATTGTCCTTTGTTTTAAACAACATTGTTTAAAACAAAGGAAAATCACTGGAAAATCAGCTGGTGTTGCTATAGTAACCGCTGTCGCTTGGAAACCAGTGAAACATAAAACTTCGATCACATTTCATAAACTTGGTGAAGTACGTATGAAAGCAATCGAAGCATGTCTTCCTTGCGAAATTTTGATTTGAAAACATTCACCCCACGGCAAACAAACTGAGTCACGCCTCCTTAATTACTGTTGGGGTTTATTTTTTATTTGTTTCAGATTATGATAATAAATCTGGGATGAAAGAAAATTAAAATTAAACTGGGAGTGAAAATTTTTTGACCAAAAAGAACCACAACAGATACGTATAATTTGGCCAGATGGTAAAGTAACTGTAAATGGTACTGTGTCCGGAGGGGCACTGCTTCAACTGAATGCTAATCGGTTCCTTTAGCAATGAAAAAATATTCCAAACCTTGACAGCCTTGCCAGCTTTATCTTTTACATCCTCATCGTCCTGCAAAAGAAAATACAAAATATGTCAACACTACAATAAAAAATCACATCATGTTACATTGGCTATGAAGCATATCACAACCTTGAACTGAGTATCTTAGAGGGCATGAGAACGAAGTAATGGGGAGTATGACATTTTTTGTAAAGAACACCATTCTACTACCGGTAAATGCTGTGAATAAACACTGGTTGTTTATTTCTTTTGGGGGACTTCTCACAAATACTTGTGTTTTTACCATTTAGCCACACACTGAAGTTGAAACAAGTTGCTCTCAGTATTGTCGTTTAATTTTTCAGTTATATTTTATGAACAACTTGCATCTACTTGCAAAACTGTTTGGCCACCAAACTCTGGCCTGTGAGGGAGGGATCCCTCTTTCCTCCTCAGCCTCCTTCACTCCACTTCCCAGTCCATGTTAACCTTATAGAGCGGTTTTAAATTAAGTGTTGTAAAACCAAAACCAAAGTGATCACTCTGGCCAATCATAACAGTTCTAAGCAGACAATCCAGTGAGCCAATCAGAGCTCAAAGCAAATACATGTAGCCGGCGCCAAACGCGGGAAAACACAGGCAAGCAAGTCACGATTGATTTTCGTTTTACTTCTGATTGGTTGAGAAACTGGGCGAGATTTTTTATCCAATCACAAAGCGTAGCAATGCAAAACAAAAACAATTGCAAAATTACTTTCAACACTCAATTGAAAACCACTCTATATCTACTGAGGCTACCAAACACAAGTCTCGTGCACACAGCTGGCATTTTCCAAAACTTATGTTGACTTGCAACTATCTTTGGCCAAGGGAAAAATTTCTTACCTCGTAGCCATGATGAACAAACCGCTGCGCCAGCAAATTTTCAAAACCTGTTGTTCTTTGGATGGCAAATAACAGCAACTTTACATCGATCTCCTGTGTTCTAGCCGACATGATTTTGGACAAATCTTTTCTACAAATCAACAAAGAACAGAGATGTCAGTAATTGTGTTGTGTTCCCGGGGTGGGGGGGGGGGGGGGGTGGGGGGTACTCTGCACATTTTTGGGTGGGGGTGTGCCGCTGGGACTCTGAGACCCTTAACCTATACTAGACCATTTTAGCTGCATTTTGCAACCCTATTCTAGACTAAACACTGAAAAACCCTACCCTATCCTAGACCTATTCCAGACTCGCTATTTTCCAGAAACTCGTTCACTATCACAGTTATTAGTTAACAGGGGTCAGTAAAAATGCTGTACTGCCCGCTGTACCAATTTTTAAATGCCATTTGCCAGTAAACCTTGTCTAAACTAAATTCTTCACACAATTGACCAGTTTCGTGGAAAATGATACCCTATACTAGACCAAAAATCTCTGATTACTATACCCTATCCCAGACTAAACTGCCTGAAAACAATACCTTCACAGCGGCACATACCTATATAGCTCATTTTATATGGGAGTACCCCCCCCCCCCCCCCCCCCCCGGGGTTGTGTTGCTGTGTTCTTTCGCCATGTGTTGTGTTATTGACTGCAGCAGCCACATCAACACACAAGTCAGGTAATATTGATATCAACATATACACCTAGATAAGCTAAGGCACAGGGTAAAGTCTTTCAATTTTCAAATTCATTATGATGTATTTTGGAGACAACATGCTGCTAACACCTTCCTCAGTGGCGTACATGTAAGTAGAAGGCGTTCCTGCAAGAGTTTTTTGCTTCAACTTTCATGCAGCCAAAAACCAGAAAATTCTGTCGGAATCCTTACTGTGCAGGCTAATTCAGTCTGCAGTGGTTCTTTTTCTAAATATCCAAATTCAGAGTCATGTGAAAGGCTTCGTCCTTCACAGATTTCATTTTAAGTCTGTGACCTGTTGGTCAAGGTTTACAAACTGTTAAGAAAAACTACTGCTTTGGAAAGAAAAAAATGGAAAGAAAATGAAAATCAGTAGCAACTGAAAGTTCAGGTCATACTTGGTTAATTTACAAAATTCTTCACTGATTCTCTCCTCCACACGCCATTCAGTTGGAAATGTTCCTTGGAAGTCTTCATCAAATTTGACCAAAGCCCTCTTTAACCAAGAATATCGGCGGTCAATTTTATCAAGCCATGCAACCTAAGCACAGAACACAGATAGGGTTGGATGGAGGAAACAATACTGCTGTAAATTAAATGCAGTTAAGGACTAAGTGGTGGGACAGATTGCAAAGTATCTGATGTGTACACAATGTATCTGGCTTGAGTTCATGGTGTACAAATCAAGCACAAAGATTTCCTACAACAACGTTCAAACCTGGACAAATGATACTTCCTAAAAGAAGCACCCACTTTTGATTAAGTGCAGTGACTAGCTATAGCAGTGCTAAGAATGATGAGAGGCAGCTGGATTCACAGGCTACTCAGTGTCATAAAAACTGAAAAAAACACCAGCCCCTTAAAAAAAAATATCTATTGCTTATATTGCACATTTTAACATAGGGATATAATCAAATGCCCATTACAACTCTGTTTGGGGGACTTTGCCAGACTGCTAATGCAGTTTACAGTAATGTGGAATGTGACACAGTTGCCCCCGTTACTTAAACAAAGCCAGACCACAGACACAGGGGACTACGTCCCCTACTCTTTACGAAGAGTGATGTGGGATCTTTAATGTCCCCTACAGGAAGGACAACTGACAAATGTAGGAGACAAGGCCAATGGATCAACGTCGCCACCCAATGACGTGATCATCTAAACTGAGGCAGATGTTGAGCACACAGCTAGCATGATCTTACCAGTTATTTTAAGACCCTTATTTTTGGCCCGGCCGGGTTCGAACCTGCGACCTCCCGCACAGTAGTCCGGCGCTCTACCAACTGAGCTAACTGGTCGGCGGTTTCCCCTTTCCGATCAGGGAAAGTTAGAAATAGTGCATGAAGTAAGACAAGGTTGCCGAATATTCAAACAAATTTTCTAATGGTGAAAAGGAAAAATGGGGAAAACATATGTGACCCAAGCAGCTGCAATCACACTTACTTCAAATGTTTCACTAAACAACTGTTGATATTCTGCTAGCTGGAGTTTGACAAACCAAGTAAGCAATTCATTTCTGAAGCAGAAAAAGAGTAAAACACTAATTAATGAACAAAAAAATATATACATGTACTGTACTGTGCATGTACATTGTACATTGACACTCTTTATGTAAAACATTCCTATTACTGCTCAGCTAGAATTTGTATGTGTTGTGGCTCAAATTCTTCTTTGGTTTGAAAATTTTTAAACCAGTCTATTTTTTTATTTCCCAGCCTTGTGTCAAATTTGTTAACTATAAACAGTTCCTATTCTGTCATAGTTGTATTTTTGACCAATCAGCATTTAGACATTTCTCAGAATGTATTATTAAATCATGGTACAGAGGAACCTCCCATAAACAGACACTATCGGGACCAGAAAAACTGTCCGCTTAAGAGAGGTGTCAACTTTAATATGGCAGGCTAAAAATGTAGTGTTTGTACATGTATGTGGCTGGGACCATGACTATGGCTATGTTCACCTTGTACTCGGGCACTAAAGTGGGTACTGGTTCCCAGTGTGCATGCGTTTTGCATTAGTTCCAAGACATTTTACCCATAAAACCACTGCTTTGTGTACCCACAATTCCCTGGTACACTCAGAATGTGAACATGTTGATATCTTAGGTACCCAGTGTCTGAACACAGCACCATTACGTGCCAGTGCCCAGGCACTAGTGCTCGGGCACCCGCAAGTGTGAACATAACCTTAGTGTCCGCTTATGGGAGGTGTCTGCCTAGGGGAGGTGTCCATTAGTGGAGGTTTGACTGCATCAAATACATTGCAGTCTGATTCTCAGATGATCTGAGGTAGCTTGCTCTCACTTCCTCCTCAGACCGTCTAAGAATCACTCTCACTGGGTATCAGAGCACTCACTTGACTTTAGGATCCAAGACATTCACCACTTGGCATGCTTCAGCTAACTGTGAGTTTGGTCCTGCAGGAGGCTGAAAGAGTAATTATAATTATTATCAGGGTTTTTGTTAAGATTTGCAATAACTGGGACCACAATTAATTGTGAATAACAGGGACCATTTATTGGCATGCAATTTTCATGGACTGAAATTTTGAGACCCAAAGTGTGCATTTTAGGCCATTTCTGACCAATTTGGGTCTTTGTTTAAACTGCTTTAAATGAGGCATCATTGAACAGTAGATATAATATAATAAGTAGTGCTTCAATGGCACTAAAATGTTCAATCTCAACTGTATGTTTGCCAAAAAGTGTGCATTTCTGATAAAATGACACAAGATACATCTGTCAATACCTTCACTCCTTTGACAGACAGAGCTTCTTCAAAATCTGCCAAAATCTGAGTACCAAGCTCATTCTGAATCTGTTTAACCCTGTCAATAAGTACATGTTTATAAGTTTACACATAGGGTAATTTTATATTATAATTCAACGCATTGATACACTGCCCAAATATGATCAAAAAGTTATTGATATATGCTATGTCTACATGATGTATATCCAACGATGGAGGTAAATTTCACATTTTGACAAGAGAATGCAAAAATGACGGACCGGCCTCGATATTTTTTCTTCAAACTGTGCTTCGTTATCAATGTGTTGAATTATAAAACTATTATAGCGCTCAAGCTTGCGTGATATCGCCTAATTTTAGCCGACTCGGCCTATGGCCTTGTTGGCTAAGAATTACATGTAGGCGTGCTTTCACGCTATAATAGTTAAATATTATTGTTATTAAACATTGCATCATTGTTATTTCATGACCAAGCCCAACTTTGAGTCTACCAGTAGCTACTCAGAGACACAGGACTCTTTTGACATTGCTGATCCTAGCAGTATGCAGAAGGCATGTCACATATATAAATCTTACTAGTAACTTGCTAGTAAATGTTACTATTCTATTGCAGCTTGTCACACGTCTCCCAGTTCCTCATGATCAGTTGGTTAAAGCGTCCACCCAGTTTGCGGAAAGTCGGACATGGGTTTGATCCCCACCGGAAAATCAACCATGCATGTGACATGCTGAACATTATTAATTTCTTATTGTTTTGCGCCTGAAAATATGCAAACTCCTGCCATTTTTTTATTTTAGATATTCTCCCCTCCCTATCACCCCTCTGGAAATTCCAGTTTAGCTTCATAATAGCCCAATTTCGATATATTAAAATTCAACTTGAAACAAAAGACATCACTACGAGGCTTAAGGGAATGATAGTAGGGATTTATATGGTTTATATTTCCTTTTAAAGCTTTGGATTTTTAGATCACCCCACCCCCCAGGAATTTCAAATGACCTTCTGTGGGAGGGGGGGGGGGTATAAATATTTCTTGAAACTATACAATGTACATTATTAGTTGTAGGTGACAAATTTTGCAAACATATACATTGTATCAGGCATATTTTACCATAATTTAGTCTTCATAATTATTACCATTACTGTTAGTCTCAGCTAGGGCCTATAAACTTCTCAAAAGTCCTGTTAAACCTTTAAGATTGTCACCTAAATGAAATGGTTACACTATGCAATAAAATGCCACCTTTTCACACCTGAATCAGTGCACATAAACCTACATAACAATTGGGAACCCTGTATAAACCCAGCAGGAGTGCATTGAATTAAAACTTAAATCTGAGTTCAACAAAATGAGGGCACTTGTTGAAAAGAATGATAACCTGCAATCAGGCTCTATTGATCTAAATGTTCTATGCAAGGTCTATACTGCCTACTTCTTGACTGGCATTTGTCGAATCAGCCAATCAAAATTATTAACGATCAAGATGAGACACCTACTTGTCAGCTAGCTGCCGGATCTGAGTAATACCAAAGTACTTTTTGAAGTGTTCCAGTACATTAACGACTCCTTGTAAAAGGTTAGCCACCTCTCCATAATGTCGCTTCCTTGTTAAATTCCTGAATTAACAAAAAAAGGTGCAGCTTTAAAAACATCCAATTAAACACTATATCAGTTTATTTACGTATGTACAGTAAAATCCCTCATGGGAAATCAAAAAACAAGGTTATGTAAACTTGTGTTCCATATTATATTATTACATGTAGGAGTTGAAGTTTCAGTTCTTAGCATGCCTTCTGGGCTTGTGAAATACTGCACAACTCTGCAGTGATACAACACACCATTTTACCATTTTATAAGATCGATACACAGTCGAGCCCTGCTTTGTACCCACTTTTAATAATAAAGACTCCCTGCTACCACTGATTGTAGATTTCTTGGTCCAGGCAGAAGCCCGTGATACATTAAATTTTTTTCTAAACAATTAACTTGTTTAATACAGACGCTTGTTTAATACAGTTAATATACAATTTTTAATGTCCAGACCGACACAATGTGATTCAAAAATTTGGAAATTTGAACAATTTGGAAAGCATTGAAAATTTGTCAAATGCACTACTTCAGACAGCTATACATTATTTTATGACTCTGACTGAAAGAAGTTACACATTTTTGTACAATGAATGGTTTTGATTGTCCTAGTGAGGATTGCATGACTTGTATGTATATGTAGATGTGGTACAGTACTGTCAGTGGTATTTTAACAATAATAAAAACACATATTTAAATGATATCATTTACATAACCCACTTATACAGTGTACTGTATGACATCCTGTTTAAATAGTATCAATTAAAATAATGTTATGGTTCAAATTTTTCTTTGGTTAAAAAAAAAACAGTACTTAGTTTAATTTTCCTTTGTCTCAGATTCATTATCATAATCAGAGACAAAGGAAAACAAAACTCAAACTGGTTTCAAAATTTTCAAACCAAAGTAAAATTTGAACCACGTACAACATAGACAGTTTCCACATTCACTACAGTATCCATATGAACAGTATTTAACAGTATTATGCATGACTTACATGAGCGTGTCCACCCCACCCACCAACATGTGAAGATGATTCAGAGTCGTGATGGAGCTTGTTAAGTGCCGCTTGGCATTGTCTAGTTGCTTTATATCTCTTGTTATTTCCTTTACCTGAAGAATGGTCAAGTTACAGAATGTCAGTTAGGATACACTCTTTAATATGTGTAATTACCACCAATTAAAGTTAAAAATACAGAAGGATAAGGGAACATGGTTTTTTCTCCCGGTTCTCCAGTTTTCCTCCCTGCTCAAAAACTAAACATTTCTAAATTCCAATTCAACCTAGAGTTCGAGGTCCACAGGTTTGTCAGTCTTATGACTGTTAAGTGGCACCCTTGCATTAAACAAAGTTGATTTATTGATTTATTTTTTATAAAATGCTCAAGGAAATGCGTGCGCTATGATTGGTTAAACTGAGTTCATTATAACTCAATAAAGCATGCACATGACATTATTAAGATTCTTTATAACCATTTTTATATTATAAAAAAATAAAAAAACTTGTTCCTCATGCATTGTTGAGGTATATAAGCGCTTGGGAATTTTTAAGAACAGTAGAGAAGTGCGAGAAGCACTCGCCTTTGGATCATTACTCTGCACTTCTCCCGCGTGCTTATATAACTCAACAATGCACTCAGCATGTTTTTTTTATTTCTTTAATTATGAAAGCATGGTGTGAGGGGAAACTCAGGTATATTACTATAAAATGGGGAGGGCCTTTTTGGGGTCACAAATTTGTAGTGATTTGGGGACTTCTTTTAGGTTAGGAATTTTCTGGCAGATTTTTAGGGTTAGAAAGATTTTGGCAGAGACAAACGATATTGTTATTTTTAAGTTTCATTTACAAGCCTTTCAAATGACAAGGAGAATTCCTGTTATAGCAGTTTATTCATGACAGATCATGTTACGTCAGCTGAGACATTAGTATCAGGGTTGTCAAAAGAAGCCAGCTGCTGGCAAAAATGACCACCTAATTTGTCATATTGGCCAGTTGCTCTGCTTGCCAGTGCAATTTTTCACTCAAAGAGGAATTTTTTGGGGGGATTACTTTTTGGTCTGTTGGACTTTTCTTGAGGTCTGGTTTTAGCCAATTACACAGGTCTTTTTGCAGGGTCTATAGATTGATCTCATGCACACCTCCCTGTCACTAGATAGACATGAGTATCTCCAGCTCCCCCCCCCCCTCCTCCCATTCTCTCCCTGACTGCTAACAGAGGGATGTGGAGACAACTTGATGTTGTTGCATGTTGCTTACCATTTGTTCTGACTTATCAGCCTTTTCTTTGATGTCAATAATTTTTGCAAACAATTGTTGAATTGCTTGTTTTGCTTCATCAAGTGCCTGACAAGAAAGTTAACAAAAACAAGTTAATACAGTAAATAATGATACCTTGACTTGTACTTAACAACAACTTAATAGTTTATACAGTAAAATAAAATTAATTATTGTATACAGCCATTTAATTCAATTATCACAGCGACAAAAGTTAAACCTCAACAATGATTAAATAATATTACTTGTCATCAAAGGCAGTGATCATGTTTGCTTTCCAACTAGCCTGTTCCAGACATTCAGATACTGGGAAAGCGCAAATAGTTGGGGAAGGCGTGGAGAAAAGCGAGCGAAAAAAATGCAGGGAGACGAGGGAACGCCTGTAAACAAACTCAACAAAAGGTCCTTCCGCCCACTTTTAGACCGCCAGCTCAGTTGTCAATCATATGTCAATTACAACCGGGTAAGATTTCTCGGAATTAGATTTCCCGGGAAATATGATCTCGGTCTGCATTTCGATGTCCGATCGTTGTCAAGTTCTTCTGCAAATGAATTGCCAGTCCATCCTTCAACGTGTTGAAGGTTTTGCTAAAAAAATGTGAAGTTTTCATGAACCAAAGTTCTGCATGTGTCCCTTTTTAGTGTAGTTAAAAATAAGGATATTGTTGGATATCCTGGAGCAAAGAGTTTGGTGTTGGCCGACATTGCTCGCTCATTAGGCCACAAAATGGATAAAAGTGAATAGAAATCTGATGTTAGCAAACCTATGCAAGGTTGCCGATAAGACATACTCCCTCAGCGAAGCGTGCGCCAACGGCTGATAGCGATGCAAAATCGCAACGTTCTCTCACTCTTGCAAGCTCTGGTGAGGACCATAATTCGCTTGGAGTGACCCTTATTAACGACGGAATGGCGAAAAAAAGCGGGACGATGAGGGAACAAGGTTATTCAAGCAATCTTTCTGTTCTTCCCAAAGAGATACGATATTCGGAAGTATTTAAGTACGTTGTTTACAACGATTTCAATCTCAGCGTGATTCGATGATAGCTGTATTTCCTCTGCCATATCTCCTTACTCATCAGTGCTCGAGTGTCAACAGAAAGTGTCAAAATTGACCAATCAGAGGGTATACCGGAATCTGGTATACCAGAACAACTTTTTGTTAAGTTTGTTTACAGGCGTTCCCTCGCTTCCTCTACCCAATCTCCCCACTTTTTTTCGCTCACTTTTCTTCGTGCCTTCCCCAACTATTCGCGCTTTCCCCACTATCTAAATGCCTGGAACAGGCTACTTTCCAACACCCCTGAAAGACACACAGTTTTCAGCTCACGAGCTCATGATTTCTCGCTGAGAAGTGCCAATGTGATATAAATTCAAAACTTCCTCATGTAGAATTTGTGAGTTTCGGCGCCGTTAACAAAATACCTTCCGGATTGATTTATCCAAATGCGGCAATTCATTTTTGGCCTTTGGTCATCAAAGATTCTCAACACAGTGCGCAGTTCAGAATTTAAATTTTGCGCTTGGCAGTACCAAACAACTGGTCAAGTATAATTATGTGCTATTTTATTGTCTAGATCTTGACTTGTGATTGGCTAATTTCAAAATTTGTCTGGGTGGCCTCGGTTCGTGTGGTCGCACTGTAAGCATCTATAATGCAAAAATAACTTCAAACTGGTTCAATTTTGTTTATTTTCACAGCTTATCTGAGGGTAACAAATTGCGTGACACATTTAAAATCTTTAAAATTTGGAAGCAAAACATCGTTAACACCTGAAACATTTTCTGAAGGATTGTAACAGTGGTACCCACATACCATGTTTAGAAACAGCTTTATAGGATGTATCATTTAGATTTATCTTTTATGACATCATGTGCAAACCCCCAATATCCACACCACAACACACAAGCTATTATAACCAAAAATAGTTTCTGCAACACCAACAAATACTCTGACTCTTAAATCCTTTGTAAAACTGTTTTGAAAAAAGTTATAATGTTCAACTTAATTATAACCCGAAATCCTATGGTGTGACCATTCAAATGAAACCTCTACTTCAGTACTTTTGCATGGTACCATTTATTTTTCAATATTTTAATACACAATAAACTTTGGGATTTTTCTTGAATTTTGATTTTTGGCGCTCTTGGGAATTAAAAGGTTAAATTCAAACTGTCTCATACTTGTCTTCCTTCATGACCAATGTTAGTTTGTCCTCTGACAACAGTTCTAATTTCTTCATCAAGTCCCCTGAAAAAAAAAAAAAGAAACAGCAGTTACTGTAGTAAAACCAGCGCAAGTATACATTGTGCACAGTGCAAGCATGCGTGAGAGTTTGGAGGAAATATTGAAGCTTGCATCAGAGTACATGAGTACACAAGTGTCATTATACTTTTCGAGTTCGAAGAACGCAATTCTAATTTGGTTCGTGTTGGTTGTCTGTGGTTTACATGCAGTAAAATTTGAGTTTTTTGGTAGATGGTCTTCTAAATGGCCGTCCCTATTGGTTTTTTTCAGGGGTTCATTTCCACAGGAAGTTCCTTCGAACGCGTCTCCATGATCTCCGATTACTGCTAGTAATTAATTTAAGATAAAATCAGCTTCTTCATGGGTATTAATCTTTAATACAGACTATTTTTTTTTTTCAAGTACTGTAAGTTAAAAATTAATCATCATTTTTATACCAGGAATTTTAAAAAACTCTTACCTAATTCTTAGTCTCATCTTGTTAACCACTTCATCAATATTGGCTAGTGACTAAAATTAAGAAAAAACAACTAAATCAAGAAAAATTGTAAGGAGCCATTGCCTTGCTGTTTCGCCAATTATCGTGGAGTTTTGCAACCAAGGATTCATTGATTTATTGCCTTGTGAAAGACTCGTTTGCCACTCGTTTATTGCTTGCTAATATTTGCAGATCAACATTTGCTTTGTGAGTCACGAATGACTCATGCTACCGAAGGGGCACTTGGGTCGCACTTTGAGATAGTTCACCACTTGTTTGCTTGCTTTGCCACTCTTGGGAGTCAAAGGGTTAATCCTCAGTTGCTGATGGTAACATATTGATGTAATGCTTATGAACATTAACCAACAGTAAACTTAACTTAATTAATTTAAAACAAACCTGCTCAGTGGGGAAAACAGAATTAATATAGTCCACAGGATTAAAATCTTTGCTGTCCAGGGGATCATCACTTTTAAAAACCTGATAAAAAAAGGTATATAATTATAGTGCCACTGAAAAGTAAGTTACTCTCATTTCTCGCAAGATGTGAATCCTCTCACATGATACTGTACATAATAAATATAATTGAAGGGTTTGGTGGGAAAATGGCATAAGTGACGATTTTGCCTTGAAATCCAAATTGCTCCAAATGATCACATTTGCTCTATTTTGGCACGAGACTAGCTATTATGTAAGAAACTTATGGTTTTGATTGTTTTGGAAGGAAAATAGCCTGAAAATATCCTACAAAGTTCTAGAAATTTTGGTAATCAATAGAAATATCTGATTTAATTAAAATTCTTAGCAAATCTTTCAGTATTGTGCAGGATTTTGAGGATTTTTAGGAATTGTGTGAATTGTCCTGACACAACCCATTTTATAGCCAATCAAAAAGTGGGCCAAGACTGATCAAAGGAACAAGATCACATAGAACATAATTGTTTTTCTTTCCACTCAGTTATGCTATATACAGACAACAGACATGTAGGAGGGTCATGTAGCAGCTCTCGTAAGGTCTCACACCATTGATTCAGAACAATGGGCTCTAGACCTAAAAACAATAGAAGCTATGTTTTACAAGGCCAATGAAAATAGAGGTTTCAGAGAGCTGCTACACTACTCATGTAGGAGCTCATATTTTGTTGCATCGTGTTGTGTTGCTTTGGTGGTCCTTTATACAATCATGATACAAATGAAATATTGTTTTAAAGGCATATAATTACATTTTTATGTCAATATGAGGTTTCTTATCAAGTGAATTAGCTTGATTTTTTTTTCTGAGAGACAGTTCTATGATTTTCACATTTTTGCATCAGACAAACTCAATATTATAGATTGAAGCATGTTACCGCATGTCAGTATTAATGCTCAGTACTATTGGTGCCAAATTGCGGTTTTTAGGTGTAAATCAGAAATCTTTATTGGCAAAATACATTGCAGGAAGTTTATGGCCATGATCCCTGTTAAGTGTTGGAACCTTACACTGCATCTCTAGGGCATCTCTGTTACCAGTTATTATGTAGGAAGGCTAAAAATTAAAAGAAGGTATTTTAGTGGCTCAATAGCTCATTGGTTCATCATTTGAGTTGACTGACAAGCCTGCGCCAAACCACAAGTGTTTGTGGCTTGGTTTGTTATTTAGTTTGACTTTCAAGCTGCAGAGCCAATAAAGTAGGTGTACAGGGGTTAGTTTCTAAAGAAACTGTGGTGCTATGTATGTATGCTATGTATGTGCTGTGTCAATGAGCTGAGGGGTGAAACATGAAAATTTGTTTTTGTGTTTTTTAACTGAGATGGTAAAGCAAATTGGACAAAGAGATTCAAAAGCTGAGGTTTTGAGTGCTACCACTTCATCGGATGAAGGACTTCTGTAACAACCATTCCCCCAACACCAACGGGTTTCGACAAAACACTGACCCCCGGTCTGCTGACCCCCTACTGACCCCCTACTGACCCCCCAACTGACCCCCTATAAAATTAACAGGGTATATCAGAAATAATACTTACTAGAAAATACGTGTCTCAAAGAACCTCGCGAAGCTTGGGGGGAGGGTGTACCGCCGGTCGAAACTTTGGTGACGTCTCGCTTTGCGTATGAGGCTTTTCGCCGTTCCACTTAGTTTTCTTTGAAACCAAAAACGTTGGTAGAAGGTCCTTTCGAGGGTTCGCTTGCCGTTTACCGTCCGCCATCTTTGTTTACAATGCTCCTATAGGCTTACATGAGGTAGTAACCTGCGCCATTGTCAGCGGTCGCGATTCCTTTGCTGCTAGAAACTGCAGGACACCAACGCGATATATTTTTATGGATTTCAATCTCTCTCCTCCGCAGAGGCCCCCACCGGTATTCGAAAAAGGAAATGTAAAAAAAAAAGAGAACGATCGGGGGATACACTTTCTTTTCTCCTCTCTCCCAGTGGCACAAAGAGTCCTCTGCGGAGGGGAGAGGATTTCAATAAAAGGCCAAGTTTCGAATTCGAAGTCTGGTCACGACGAAATTTTGCAGCATTTTGGCGAAGTTGAAATTAAATATCATAACCTACCCGATGACGCGATAAAATTTTATACAAACAGCCAAAATCGTTGTGAAGCAGAAACAGAAACGTCTTTTGAGAATAAGATTGGCTGTGGGTTAAACGGCTACAATCTCGGACGGAATAAAAAGACAAATAACACCTCCCATCCCCCCGATTCAAAGATGAATTCGCATGAAACCCAAAACGCACCATTTTCCCATCACTGAACTGTGGGGGAAGGGTGGTATTTAATATTTTTTCATTTGAAATGCCAAGATTGTAGCTGGAAAAGCTGCACGGGATCAAAGGAAAAGCAGATTTTTCCGTTTCCGTTTCCGTTTCTCTTTCTTTTTTCTTTTTCTTGCTAAAAGACAAAACTGTATAAGCGGCCTATACATTTCTTTTTTCCGAGGAATGAGGAGGAGGGGTGGGGAGAAGGGGTAGGGGGGAGGGGGAGTGACAACGGCGCAGGTTACTACCTCATGTAAGCCTATAGGAGCATTGTAAACAAAGATGGCGGACGGTAAACGGCAAGCGAACCCTCGAAAGGACCTTCTACCAACGTTTTTGGTTTCAAAGAAAACTAAGTGGAACGGCGAAAAGCCTCATACGCAAAGCGAGACGTCACCAAAGTTTCGACCGGCGGTACACCCTCCCCCAAGCTTCGCAAGGTTCTTTGAGACACGTATTCACAAGTAAGTATTATTTCTGATATACCCTGTTAAATTTATAGGGGGTCAGTTGGCGAGTCAGTAGGGGGTCAGTAGGGGGTCAGCAGACCGGGGGTCAGCGTTTTGTCGAAACCCAACACCAACAGTTACAAAGAAAAAAATAATATCAACTAGATATGGCCCTATTAAAAATCCCTTAAACCAGCTATTTATAAGAATAAAAAAAAGGTCCAGCAGCAAAACTACAATGATAAAAACTACGATAACTACAATATTACTAGTTAATCACTATTCTAGTTAGTTAGATTAAGGTTTCCCCCCATTAATTACATATGCAATGTAGCAATACACTGTTGTTGTCTGCAAGCAACTTAAAGAATCTGACACTCGAATGGCCACAGTGACTACCACAAAATGATACAAATTACTTAAATATTTGATACCTGTGATATAGCTTCTTCGACTTCGGGCGAGTAAAATATTGGTTTACTCAGACTTTCTTCTAAAAAATCGTCTTCAACTTCAACTTGCGCGGCTCCATCGGCCGCCATCTTGCTTCTTGATGGCTAATGGGGGTAGCCGCTGGCAGTAACTTGGCTCGTCGTTTGGCGAGGTTACGAAGGCATCTTGGCATTCGTTTCGGGAGCTGACAGACCAAAGCTTTGTCTCGCAGGAATAAATTTTCTCATTGTCAAAACTTGGACCTCTCTGAGCAAGTAATGTGGAAGGTAAGTTCGGTTTTGCTAGCGCTTTCGATCGATCTACATTCGATTAGGTTGTTAAACGTGTATCCTGTTTATTGCGTTACACAATTATCCAGATTTCCGACTAAAATTTAAATATATAAGAACTTACCAGTCGACTCGCCAGACATCGTGTCTGATTGTACAAATTGGTTCGATGAAATTTGTGCTCGTGCATTTCGTTTCTTTGGCTAATTTATTTAACTTGTTTTTACGGTTTTTTTTTTAATTTGCGCTCGAAAAAAAAATGATTTGTTTTCTCGATTGTATCATAAAAACTATTTTGCTTTTTGAATAGCAAATATAGTGTCTGAAAATACGTCTGGATTGATTTTAAAACCCCAGACGGGTCTGTATGAGCAGTTATGATCTGATATTTCGCGTATTAATCCAAAAAAAAGCGTTCCAGGAATAAACAAAGTGTTAGACTAAATGCTTCCTGGAACGCGCGACGGCATCCAATTTTTTTTTATTTTTTTTTTTATAAAAATGGACGACGTGACCATATGCGCGTATGTTTCACAAGACAATTTAATCTTATCAACAACAATTGTTGCAGACAGAATAATACCTACATTACAAATATTTTTCAGTTTAAAAGCCCTTTAACCTTACACTTGTGTTAAAATGGCTCGCACAAGTAAAACAGCTTACACAAATAAGACTAGTATTAACACAACGGATCTTTCCCCATGGTTCAATTCGTACTTTATCTTCTCTCGCAGTCTCATTAAATCTATTGTCTCGTTTGTGGGCTAGAACATGTCAAGCCACTTGTCATGTAACATAATATGAAGTTCACCAACATGGTCTGCTCACATGCATCTTAAGCAAATAATACACGGTTCAACATTGTTCCACAATAGAACAGAGCCTGTCTCCATTTTCATTCAACATGCAGTGTTCAACATGAGTGAAGACCGATCCTTGCAGTGTTCTATCAACTTAAAGGGACACTGTCACCTATTTTTAGTATCACTTTGAAAAGCCAGAAAACATATTTGTTTCAATGGAAACCTACAAATAATGGTTCAGTTTTGTTAACAAATACTCTATCAGTGCACAGAAACTAGTATTCGTTATCTTTGGCTGCGGATGGCCAGGATGGAAATGGATTGCAACTTGAAAAAATTTGCCAATTTTTTCAAGTTCCTCCCAAGAGTCATGGAAAAATCACAGAAAAACTTATTATGGTTTGTTCTTCCTTGAAGAAATCACTTGACATTATCTTCTTGGTGTTCTAAAAGCAATTTTATGTTTTAGAGCAAAGGTCCTTTGTCATATATTTAGTGTATTTTGACCAAAACACAGCAAAATCTGCATGATAATGCCCGTTTAAGCAGTTGATTCAGGCTTGAACGGGATTCAAACCCATGACCTTGTGATATATATACCGGTGCAATGCTCTATCCACTCAGCTACCCAGCCATGTGGATAGATGGTCAGTTGTGAGTTCGTGATATACCTGATGATAGTGAAATACATGAATAGGAATATATGAAAATATGTGAACTGTGGAATAAACATTAGTGAAATTTGATCCTTGCAGTGTGCTATCATCATGGCCTATTTCAACATCTAGCATGGTATGATATGCTGTTCAATTGAATATCTGTTGATCCACAAAATGAATGTTGAACCATGTGCTTTAAAACTGTGCCTATCACCCTTAGAAAGTTATTTTCAGAATCAACTCTATGTACATTGAATAGTTTAATGGTAGAATATTTATCATTGTGAACGTCGCATTTGTGAGTTATAGAGATCTGAATTTACAAAATGCTAATTAGATGACGTCAACCCGGGAATTTGCCATTATTTCTGCGCCAATTTACAATGTGCAGTTTACAGCTTGAGGGTAATTAATTTGATAAATACTAAAAATAAACTGTGGATAGTCAATTGATTCGTAAAAAATATTACTTGGAGGTGTAAACAAGTAGTTGTATAATAAATGATTCCTGTGTTGACGTCATCTAATTAGCATTTTGTAAATTCAAATCTATATAACTCACTAACACGACGTTCAAAACAAGAAATATTTTACCATTCAACTATTCAGTGTACATAGAGTTGATTCTGAAAATAACTTTCTAGGGGTGATAGGCACTTTAAGGAAGGAGTTTGGTTGAGCTTTTGCAACAAGAATGCTTATCATTCATGCTTACATTCATAGTAACAATACAGTACATGATGCTTGCAGGTTGTAGCACAATTTCAGAGTGAGATAATTATCAGTGGTTCCTTAATAAAATGAAAGCAAGGTTTTTCATTCCTCGAGGATTTAAAGCTGGCATCAGGCTTTGTAAAATTATTTCTTGATTTATTACATAGTATATAGTATTGTGGTTTAACATGAAGAGAAAAACTGTGTATACTGTATTTATTCAGATAAGCTCTCTAGCAGCTTATTTAATTTTGGGACCTTGAGGGTGGGCACTTATTTGAGGTGGGCGCTTATATTCAAGGGTGAGCACTTAGTAGATTTTTCAACATTTCAGCAAGTGAGGACATTTTTAGAATATACAAATGTAACAAAATAAAAGAAAACAAGTATATTTTGTTTCAACCAAACAAAACAAAGTGCAAAAGCAAACATGAACAAAGAATAAACAGTCAAGGAATTACATTTAATGCCAATTTTGAACAGAATTGATGCTCCTCTTACTTCACGCTGGGCTAGTATAAAAATGTTTTGGGGGGTGAGGGTGGGGGTGAGCGCTTATTATTTTTGGGGGCTTTCAGGATGGGTGCTTATTCAAGCAAGGTGGGCACTTATTTGAAGGTGGGTGCTTATTCAAATAAATTGGTAAATAAAGTTGCGTTCACTTTATCCCTGCTGTCATCGTCCCCACACCACCGGGATTTTCAATTTTTTTCTAACGGAAAAGACAATTCAGAGGGCTGCAAATGGCAGCTGCCATGATCATCCCTGCTGTTCACAAATATTAAACGGCCGCTATACAGTCATACAGAGTGAGATTGAAGAATTGATTTAAAAGATCCCAAATGGCTTTGGTATTGGGTAATAACATTCAATTGGTAATAGTAAAATTTTTATTTTTTTACAGTGTATTAGCTGTCTTTGTTATGAGGACCAGTAGCTTATACATGTTGTTTCTCTATGGTGGCATTAATATACAAATGAGTACTCACTCGCTCACCCACTCACTCCTTCCATCAGCTGTAAACTTTTTGTCACACAATGTTTATTTTTTTTTGGACACGGTTATGTTTGTATGTCGTCAGTGGATCTTTTCCTCAAGGAAAATATATTTTTACTTTTTTCTACTGAACAGAATGTGTAGACCTTAAATATTACACATATCATATTGCGGATTATGGTATTTTAAAAGATATTGAGTCCTGTTTATAATTTAAACATACCATACACTGCGTTACATGATAAAAAAATTTGGCAATCTTATCACTAGTGTTAATTGTTTCAACAAAGCTTCCAGGAACTTGAGTGGCTCCTCAACCAACTGAAATTGACTAAACATGTCTAATTCAAAATTTCTATTTAAAAACATTCGACACCTTTTTGTAAGGAAGGGTCGCTCAAATATAAGCCAGCGATGTGTAGAGCATTTCTTATTCATAGGTTGGCTCCTGGAGCCTTTGATTAGTACAGGTACCTGTGATTTTTACCCAAAGTACAAGTACTGTGTGTGAATTTATGCCTGGATTGGTACAGTGTACAGTTAAAATGTACCTGTACTACAATCAGTCATATATTGTTTTGCATGTGAAGGAAAAGACGGCGGGGAGGGGGGGGGGGGGGGGGGGGGGGAGAGGCTGAAAAAAATTGTTGCTCCAAAAAGGGGAGAGGGCTAATTAGAGAGGATGGGCTTAATAGAGGATATATAGATCTGCGATCATTCTTGATGCTAAAACCTTCTAATGCAATGTTTTGATCTAATGTTCCTTGTAGGATGGATTACATGGATTGCAATTTTGGAACTTCCTGCACTTGCAATCATCGGCCAGCCAATGTTCATGGCATGTCACATAACTTTCCCCAAACTGCTAACAAAGCTCATGAAATGATGCCGCATGCTACTCCTTCATATAATAATAAGAAGGAACATGATCATGGTGTGATACCAAAGAGAACAAGGAATGAAGGTTGGTTGAGCTTTTTCCTTTTTTCATTCAGCCAATTATTCGAGACTGTCAACTTACATTTGACCGGTACTGTAACAGCTGCGTAATCTCCCTTGCCTCTGGGCCTTATTGACTGCCCAGCATAAAGTAGCACAGGGTAGGAGGAAAGGGAGACAAAGGAATGATCATGAGATCCAGGAAGAAAGGCAGGTGGCCAATTGGAGAAAAATGCATTTAATTGTGTGAAAGAGCAGGTGGTTGGAGTTTAAGGGAAATTGAACAATTGTACTGTAAAATATTCTGCAATGCAAAGAAAAAAGGTGAGAGCTTCAAAGGAAGGATAAAAACCAAGAGCACAGGATATGACTAGAAGTGCATACTTCAGAACTCCCTGCAGAGTATAAATTAATGTTAAGAGTACCATGAAAAGCTTGGAGAAACTGGTGGATTTTTAACAGCAAGTGTTATTAAAGAACTTTATAAATGTGTCGAAGGGGAGCATTAATATTAGACAAGAGTGGAAATCCTCTAATAACTGTGGGGAACACCTAATCTTAATAATAAATTATAAAATATTAAGATATTATCTATTTTCAATAGAGAATAACACCTAACTGCAATAAAATTGTGAAACTAAGAAACTATAAAAGACTAAAAGGTATGTGTAAACTTATTTACATGTACTCAGTTACGACAGCCATTGTCTAGAGTAAAGAGTTGAGTTCCAAATTACAGATCTGCCATTTGAATGTCTGGATGAAGGGTCAAGTTGTCTCAAATTGTCAGTCAACATGTTCCATTTTTACAGCCCATGTTGATTTGGGCATTTATGACAATTTTTTTTTCTGTAGTTGCAGATTCAAGAGGTGGAACGTTTGATTGCAGAATGTGTGAAAGAGTTTACAAGACAGAGGAAGAGCTGGAGAAACATCTCCTGAATCACGCTGAACATCGCCCATACAAATGCCCACAGTGCAACAAAGGCTTCAAACAGCCCTGCCATTTAAATCAACATTTGCGCACCCACACAGATGAGCGACCATTCCCCTGCGAAGTCTGCCGCAAATCATTCAAGCAAGCATGTCAGCTGAAGCAACACATGAGGCTTCACACTGGGGAGAAGCCCTATCATTGCTCACAGTGCAGTCGCGCCTTCAAACAGGCTAGCCAGTTAAACCAACATGTACGGCTCCACACAGGTGAGAAGCCTTACAAGTGTAATCACTGTGACAAGACCTTCACCCAAGCCAGTCAGCTCCGTTCGCACAAGAAGACACATGATCCCAAACCAGACAGGAAAGTCATGACAAGAAAACCTAGGACTGCACCTCGGGAAGCAGTGGTGATGCCTACTTTCCCACCCAAATCAACTGCACAATCAATGGTGTATCCCCCAAGTCAGCCAATCTACAACCCCAGCTTAAAAATGGAAACAAATTTTGGTTTCAAAAGCGCATCCCCCTACGGTGCTGACAACAGTATGCAGGTATGTCACATGAGAGAACTCCCTGTCACTGCTTTACCGCGTAACTTCTCTGTTGATTAGCTTATAAAATTAAAGTAGGTATCCTGACAAAAATGAATGAAAAGTATATCTGCAGTGTTTAGCCAAATAAATATTTGATGAGAATATAAGCTACATCTGTACATTGTACAGTGTAACTGTGTTTTAGTAATGTCCAGTTAAAGCATTGAGATGAGAAGGTAATTAATTAAAAGTCATTGTTGGCTAAACAGAATACAGCGGGAAACCTAGGTTTTTATAGTCGGGTACCCTGTGCAAGCACAAAGTGCACCTGCACATTGTAGCCATTCCAGTTGGGAGAATTCCAATGTGAAACAGACAGGGATGCTTGCCCTATATTTGAGGTATAGCATATCCATGGTTACAGTAGTGATGTTTACAAGACGATTAAAAACTGGTACCTCCTTGGGAAAAACCAGAACTACACTGTAATCCAAGCCAACAAAAACTGATCATTCACAACAAAATGTTCATACACTTAATTCTAGAGTAGCCTCTCATCCCTGCATTTTAAGGGCCAACACCCATGTCCACACCACAAAGTTAATATCTGCTTGCCTACTGTATCTTACCTGATGTTCCATTCCCCTTGTTAAAGTGTATATGACAGATATTTTTTTTATTTGCTTGATGGAATCTTCATGGCATTCTGATCAGAAAATCGAAGAGTTTTTTCGATATTGATTTTCTTTTCCGTGTTTTAGCCTCTAAAAGCGTGAAATTTCACTTCCGGTGGGTTACAAAACCGTGCAAGAAAAAAGACCGGAAATTATAGTCCGCTGTGACGTCAATACAAGAATGCCGGTGTTGCAGTTTCTTGGTTCCTCGCATTTTTTGGTGCGCCCTGAGGAAGAAACATGGTTCTATTGAGGTGTGTTGTCTATGGTTGTAGCAACACGCACCAAAAAACGGAGGAACTGAGAAACTGCGACACTGGCATTCTTGTATTGACGTCACAGTGGACTATTTCCAGTCTTTTTTCTTGTGCGGTTTTGACTCTGTGATAGGGTAGCGATTTTTGGTGTCCAGTCTAGAGTTGTAGCTGAACACTGGTCTGGTATAGGGTAAGGGTTTACAGAGTACCCTCCCCCCCTCCCCCCCCCCCCCCAAATTCCTATTTTATTACCCTGGGCCTGGTTGTTTGAAAGTCAGTAAACACCAACCAAGGACTAAAACGTAACTGAGAATTTCATTTCTCAGGTTGGAAGTGTTTTTAAAAAACTTACTTTACTACACGCGAAGACCAGTCAAAGTTGAAACTAAACGGCGAAAATACTTTGGAAAAATCTCCATTGATTATAACTATTTAACTGGAATCAAAATTGACGCTAACCCTGGGTTAGGTTAATCGGGCTTTGAACAACCCGGCCCTGTTTTAACTTAATGGTCAAGCATGATGAACTAAAGGTTAAGATTGGGCAAGCAGGCATTTGTGGATTGGGAGTGTATGCTCCTAAAAGCATCTGAAATGGGAAGCACTTGCTGGTTATTTCAACAAGTTGCATTATTCAAATTGAAGTCTTTAATGTTCCCTCACATGAACATTCTGGATGACATTTCTGCAATGCTGTTGTAAGTCATGTTGCTCTAAATAATGCACAGTGAAAATCCCACCTTTTCTATAATTACAGTGTGAGGACAAAAACTGTTAAAGTGACACTGTCCTGTCGAAATAGCAAAATTTTGCTTAGTTTATTTTCATGTTATATTGCCAAATACCACCAAATATACAACTAAGTTGGATAAAAAGATTCTATATAGAACAAAACAAAAGTAGTAGTTTGAAGGTAAAGTGCAGGATTGCAAGGATTGAAGTGGATTACAGTTCATCAAATTTGATTTATTCATTGCCTGTCAATAAATCAACTTGCCAATCGGCATTCTTGTGAAATTTTGACTTTTCTAGCCTTTATTTTGTTTGTTTAGTTCATATTTCTTTGCCTCTATTGCTTTTAGCAATGGTTTCTTCCAATTTCAAGATTATAAAGTAAGCTGAAACCAAGCACCTGACCATAATCATGAAAACACAATATTTCAACTTGGACAGTGTCCCTTTAAACTCCCCCCCCCCCCCGTCCCCTCCTCCCCCCACCCCACCCCCCCCCCCCAAAAAAAAAAAAATCTGAAATGTTTATTGTATTACAAGCAATCAGATATGAGAACCAGCAACGAAAAGAAGGCAAACTGAAATATTTTTGGTGTTCACGGTTTTTGTTCTTGCACTGTAAAGTGTTGTGAATTGTACATTTCATATTAAGGACATTTTTTCACATGTTGGTGAAATACAGCAGTATTTTTTAAGGAAAATATTATTACTGTACATGGTTGCCTGTTTTTTTTTGTACATGTTTGTCACTAGTTTGCTGGAATTTGCAATGTACGATTACCAGTAGTTTGCTGTATTTTCTCGTCTTTTTTTACATTTGCCAGTAGATTGCATGGTAGTTTATTTGTTTTATTTCGTAGTTATCTCAGGTCTAACTAATCAATGAGTTGTCATTATGTAATAGACCATGAATAACCATAGATAATAGAGCAAACTGGTTATGAAGCTCAACAAATTTCAAAAAGAGTGAACAAAGCTGCTTTGTTTTATGTTGAACGAACTGTGACCATGCACATTGTTTTGTTTAACGTGTGAGCCCAAATGTTTCTACTGGTCAGTTGCTCATATGCATTTCAATACCTTTTGTGTTTTGTGCACGGTCAAGGCAAACGAACAAAAGAAATGGAGAACAAAAACAGATAACAAAGGACTGACTGAGTTTCATAACCAGTTTGTTCTATTAACTATGGAATAACTTACCATATTTTCTAGATTAAACACCACAGGGTTTACTGCAAACTCGACCTTACAGAACCAATGTTTATTGGTGTCCCTGAGTGTGGTAGTTTTTCATCATCTTTCTTTACTACAATATCCCCAAAAATAAAGACACTGAGTTCAATAACAAAAGCTTGTACCTTGAATACCAGAGGCATTTATTGCAAATTTGACCTGGTCAAGCCAGCGTATAATTGAATCCAGTGTTTATTTGGGGCCCTTCATGTAATCAAGAAAATATGGTAACTGAATAACTTAACATGAGTTGCATCTAAATAGGGCAGGACAGAGGGGTAAGAACCCGTGAGAAAGAGGGTGTGAAGTCCATGGGCCAAGGCAGGGAATAAGAGTGAAGGAAGCGAGATTCCCAAGGTGGTAGAGAGAGATATATATGGGGAAAATTTGCAATAGAACTAGGCAAAGAAGCAGGAACCTTAACCCTTAAGCCCCAATTTTATTGTGATCATCACCAAATTTCTCCTTGTAATATCAATGCTTAACCAAACAGAGAGGTCATGGAAATTAAGGACATGATCACCCAAGGTGAATTCGTTTTATATTTTAACAACTTCTCTCCACTAATGTTATAAGACATGTTGGCGACAAGAAAGGAGAATTTGGATTTTGATGTTGGGGATTAAAGGGTTAAGGAAGTTATGAGAACAGAATTAGAATCCTGTGTCTTCCTTCATGAACATGTGGTGTGAAAAGATGACCTGATTGGGTAGCCTGCACAGCCAGAAATTGAAAACTGGGCATCCTTGGCACGTCTCTCTTGACATTGAACAATTTATGTGAATTTTTCATTTATTTCTTCTAAAAGTGGGTGGTCGTCAAACGCCCAGATGCCTGTCCAGATGGCTATTAAACCCTTGGTGGGGTCCAAACTGATCACAAGCAACCCATCTGTGGCCTGTGAGTTCATGTAAAAGGCTAACAAACTTCAAAATAATAGTAGACATATGATACCAAAGTACAAGGTTGGAAATTAATTTTGAGAGCACGCGCCAGCCAGGTAAGTGACTTTCAATTTGGAAGCACTTGCCCAGATTAGTTTTTACAAATAAAATTTCTTTCCAGCACCTACTTTAAACAAAAATATATTTTAGAGGAAATGAGAACAATAACAGGTCTTAGGGTAACAAAAAATGTATAATGAGTTGCCATACCTATTCACTTAGAGGGATCGAACAGTCAGACTTTCTGTCGGAGCATTCTGTTACAATCAGGGAGGCTTAAGTGAAGATTTTCATTACAGTGCACCTAACCCCAAAAATTATTTGTTGCTTAATCAACTCTATGTACATTGAATAGTTGAATAGTGGAATATTTCTTGTTTTTAACTTCGCATTAGTGAGTTATAGAGATTTGAATTTACAAAATGCTAATTAGATGACGTCACTCCAGGACTCATTTATTATACAACTACTTGTTGCCACCTCCAAGTAATATTTTTTTTACGGATCAGTTGACTATTCACAGTTTCTATTTGGTATTTTTTAAATTGATTATCCTAAAGCTGTAAACAGCGTATTGTAAATTGAAGCACAAATAATGGCAAAGTCCTCAAATGGCATCATCTTATTAGCATTTTGTAAATTCAAATCTCTTATAACTCACTAACACAACATTGAAAATGAGAAATATTTCACTATTCAACTATTCAACATACATAGAGTTGATTTTGAGAAAAAATTTGGGGGTTAGGTGCACTTTAAGGACTATTAACATGAAAGTAACAATTATACTTGCCAAACTGGGTGAGTGATTTACATGTATGACTTCTGCTCGCCTGAAAGGATTTATATTCACGTTGCTTTGCGGGTGAAGGCTTATTCTCAATCCAGAAATTATGTCATGTCTTCGCATCACATGTTCATGCTAAGATGTAGCAATGATATTCATAGTACTAGACATACATGTATTTCATTCTAATTTATTAGGATGCAATTATGTCATTGATTATTTACACCTAGATTATTTAGTTTGTAGATTATTTAAAAAAGCTAGTAAAGGGGTACCGATATTTTTATTAAATTTAAAAAGTAAGTTATTATCTTTGAATGTATCAGATACATTCTTTTATGTCCCATGAGACATTAAATTCTATGTGGAGAGAGAAGGTACTTAACGTAAAGTAAAAAGGAAAGATTGTGTTATAGTTACTAGCTTTAAATTTTAAAAAAATAACAAAGCTAGTAGCATGGTGGCCATGCACGTTCATCATCCATATTTTATTATAAGTACAAAAAAACATTGTATGTTAAACCAATAGCGAAAAATTTAGTTTCATACCATTTGTCTTATGATTGTCAAGTGCTGAAAGATATACAACACAACTTTTTAACTACTTAATGGTTTTTACCAGCAATATAAGCACAAGTATGAGCACTAGCATAAACTCACGTCAAAGTGACATTAGACTCAATGCAAGCACACTGACTAAGTGCAAGCTCGAAGATAAAAATTTTTCTTAAGCTTGTGTTGATATCAGTGTTCTTTTTCACCTGTCACAAGTCTTTTATGCTTTTGATTTTGCTTGTGTCCTTAATTAAAATAAGGCCTTACAGCTGATCTTTATCAGACAATGAATTCATCTGGTTAATTGTGTTGCCGTAGCAGGTTGGTCAGCTGTGACTGGTACACAGGGTAACCAGTAGACCTCATTGACTCTGAATGAAACTTCCAACTGATCATTCATTTTGTAACTCGATCAGTTTTAATTAACGCATTTGTTTGAATTTGCAGTGTTAGCATTTAATTACTTACAATAGGCTCAGTAAGTCTCAATCTGCCACTACACCAGAGTGTAAAGATCAGGTTATGTAAATACAAAACAGAAGTTTTCTGTCTTTCATATAACATTGAGTTAGAAATGTTATCCGACATAACTGTGTTTACATAACCTCTTGCTAAACACCAACCTACATTCAACATTACAATTGAAGGGGTGAGTGGAATAAAGCCCTAAGTGACTTGAAATCAACTGCTAGATTTGCCTTCCAGTTTGTCTTGTTTATGCTCATGTAACGAAGGGAGAATTTGGTTTCAGATCAGGAGTCACTGAAGGCCTTATTCCAGTTTGGGATAAGGCCCTAAGTGACTCGTGATCTATAGCCAAATTCTCTTTTGTTATATGAGCATATACAAGACAAACTGGAAGGAGAAGCTAGCAGTTGATCAGAATTCACTTAGGGCTTTATTCCACTCACCCCTTCAATTATACTATATTTTCTCTATGACCCCCTCCCTAGAACAACCCCACCCACCCTCAGTCAGCGTGGTATAATCTAAAATACACTCCTAAAAAGAGACACATTAGAGGAAACGCCGTAATTATAGTTTTTGAAGATGCATACAATGCAGTGTAGTAATTTTGTAGTTATTGCAATGAAAAAGACTTTTTTTAAATTTCTAATTTACATGCATCCTAAGTTAGCAAAAACTCATAGGGCTAAATAAGGGTTTACAAGTTTCTATCTATAGTCTTTAACCTGAAACAATTTTGTTTTCTGAGAAGAGCTGTTACTTAATATAGCACAGAAGTTTACGGTATGCTACACAGTGTACTTGTAACTAGTTATGTTACAAAATTGTCTAGGGAATACTTAAGTTTGTTACAGTTAAGTATTTGCAGTGACAGTTGATATTCACGTAGTCTCTTTATGGGTATCTCTGACAAAATTAAGTCACCAACAATGAAAGGCTTTTATTCAAGACTACCTTGCAGAGCAAAATTTTGTTGCTTTTGTTTTCAAATGCCTGACAAGTGTAGTAGAAATTGCCCATAGTTTTGGCCTTTTCATTCATTATCAGTTTTGGTAAAAGAGGCTAACATTTATAAATTTCATAAAAGGAAAAGAACGTATCCTTTCCTTGCTTTCTTTCCTTGTTTTCGTGAAACGGTTATGGCAGCAAGCGTGAAAGTATTTTCAATGTCTTCGGTTTAAAATGATCATCCCCATATCTGAGGTAGAGATTTAACAAATGAACTGACTGATTATTGACAGAGCGGTTTTCAATTCAGTATCGAAAGTAATTTCGTGATTGCTTTGGTTCCGCATTACTACGCTTTGTGATTGGCTAAATAATTTCGCGCCATTTTCTCAACCAATCAGAAGTAAAACCAAAACCAATCGTGACTTGCTTGCACCCATTTTCCCGCGCTTGGCGCCGGCGACATGTACTCGCTACGAGTTTTGATTGGTTCATTGGATTGTCTGCGGATCTTGTGATTGGCCAGAGTATTTACTTCGGTTTTCAGTTGAGTGTCCTTAAACTAAAACCAAAGTAAAATAGAGGCAGACAATCCAATGAACCAATCAGAGCTCGAAGCAAATTCATGTCGCCGGCGCAAAGCGCGGGAAAACGTAGGCGAGCAAGTCACGATTGATTTTGGTTTTACTTCTGATTAGTTGAAAAAAGTGGCGCGAAATTTTTTAGCCAATCGCAAAGCGTAGAAATGGAAACCGCTCTAACAGAGGGATGATTTGGTTAAAAAATTGATAGTTTGTAGATAACGATGAAAATGTAGTTTGGAGTTACCCATAAAGAGCCTCGTTTATGACTGTGGTACAATGAATTAATTTCCAATAAAAAATGTAGGCCTACTGACTTAATTATTAGTTGTCCAGTTTAGCATCCATTTATGGAGGTTACCTGCATAAAAGGTCCAGGTCATGTTATATGGAAACAAGCCTAGATGCGTCAACACTGGAATGTTGTTACCGTTCTGGAAGTCCTGGCTGACCTTTTCTCCTACCCAAAGGCCATTTTACACATGCGATTTTTGTCGCGTTCCCCTTTGCAACTTTTGTCGCAAATGTGAAGTAGCGACGATTTCTGTGCGATTCGAGTGCGACATTTGCTGGACCTTGCCGCGATTTGCCCAAAATTGCCACAAAGTTGCATCAGGTTTCAAATCAGGTTTCGAAACCTCTGCGTTATCGCGCCCAAATCACACTGAAATCGTCGCTAGTTTACTCCCGCGATTTTCATTGCGATCTCGAGCGCGGCAAATGTCGTATTAAGACTGAAGTGTGTAAACTGGCCTTTAAACACCACTGTTTCCCTCTGAAGACAAAAGGCATTTTTTCCCTGTGTTATGTTTACATTTCGCTTAGAAAACGTTTGTCTTACAGCAGCTAAGCCCTTCCAAACGATCCATCGGGTCCCCTTTTCAACTTCCAAACTGTGGCTTGAGCAAAGCGTGACCTGACTCCTTTGTTAGTCTTTTAACAGTACTTCCAAGTTTCTGGACCTTGCACCAGCACTTGCATCAAGTTTAGTATTTCTTTGTGCTACTAAAATAATAACTAGTTAAAATTTTGACAAGAGTTTGTTTAGAACTTTCATCTCACTTTAAACGTTTATCATATTTTTAAGAATTAGTTGAATTACACTTAATAGGACATATGTATGAATCAATGGAGATGTGTTTAAGTTAAGTTATTTGTTTTGCCAAGAGAAATAGAGACATGTTTGAAGAGAACATAAAATAGATATTTATTTTTGGTTTGTCTATAGTCCGGGGTATTTAAACTCCGTAATAAAGTATGTAACATAGTTGATATTTGATAAATTGAGATTTCATATTTAGTATTGTCATCGCCACAGCAGTGTTAATTAATTCGACAAAGTTGTTTATTGTGTGTATATAGAATAGCATTGTGTGCTGTATTGCTAATGATTGGAAAATAAAAACAATGGCCTCCTTTGGCCGACACTCAATATCATTCAGTCATGTGCACTTTAGTAGCACTCGCCTCCCACCAGTGTGGCCCGGGTTCGATTCCCGGCCCGGCGTCATATGTGGGTTGAGTTTGTTGGTTCTCTCCTTGCTCCGAGATGTTTTTCTCCGGGTACTCCGGTTTTCCCCTCTCCTCAAAAACCAACACTTCAAATTCCAATTAGACCTGGAAAGTGTCCCCAATTAGTACTACGTGCTAAATTCCTTTGACACTAAAAAAAAGTGATTTATTATTTATCGCGTTCGAAGAACGCAATCCTAATTTCGTGTTGGTTGTCCCGTGGTTTATGTACAGTAAAATTTGAGATTTTTTGGTAGACGGTCTTTCAAATGGCCGCCCCTATTGGTTTTTTCAGGGGCTCATTTCCGCCGGAAATTCCTTCGAACGCGTCTTCATAATCAGATTACTGCTAGTTTAGCTTACTGGGAGGCGTGGTGGTCTAGTGGTTAGCGCGTCGGACTTTCAACCTGAAGGTCGATGGTTCGAGCGTGGTCTCTGCCGTCGTGCTGTTGTGTCCTTAGACAAGAAATATTGCTCCACGTTCTCTCTCTCTGACCAGGTGTATAAATGGGTACCGGCGACATAATGCTGGGGAGACTTGCGATGGACCAGCATCCCATCCAGGGGGGAGTATATGGGAGTATTACTACTCCCCCCTGGATGGGATGCTGGTCTGTCCCATCCAGGGGGGAGTAGTAATACTCTCAGTTGCTTCATGCTACGTTAACACTTTAACTCCCAAGAGTGCCATACATCAAAAGTCAAGAAAATGTCCAAATTTTATTTTATAAAATATTGAAAAACAAATGGAACCATGCAAAAGTACTGCCGAAGAGGTTTCATTTGAATGGTCACACCATAGGATTTCGTCAACACTCAAAAATTAGAACTACACTACATGTCTCCTTTATTTATTCTGGGAATGAAATAGTTAACCGGGTTAAGCTCCAGCAGTTGTGAGCCACTAGGCTCGTGAAGAGTTTACCTGTTTTACCTTCAGTAGCTTACTTCCTAGCTGAAGCAATCTTGCTCCAGTGGAAAGCAGTGCAAAACCACACTGTTGGGGAGAGGATTTGCTCCCCTCACACCCAACCCCCACCCTCCCTACCATCATCTGTTAGCAATATTCATGAGGCCGGAGCACCTACCGAATCGTTTTGGTGAAAAGCTGTTCGAAAGTCCTCGGGTCATCTTAGGCCCCGTCCACACTACGCCGGATAAATTTGAAAACGGCGTTTTTACTTTGAAAGCGCAAGAAGTTTTCCGTCCACGCTGAAACGCCTAGCCTGGGTTAAACTACGAGTTGTCCCTCCTTTTTCCTCAGGGATAGTAGAGGGAGCGAAACGCGAGCGCGCGTGAAGATCACCCCACGCGAGAAAGGCGAGACGCGCGGCGCGCCTTTCTCGCGTAGAGTGATTTGCACGCGCGCTCGCGTTTCGCTCGCTCTACTATCCCTGAGGAAAAAGGAGGGACTACTCGTAGTCTAAGCCTGGGTTTTCAACTTCATCCACTCTGGAGAGCGTTTTCGAAAAGTTCTGTTTTCAAAATGTTCTCTGTCCACACTAAAACGCCTAGCCGGGGTTTTCATATTTATTCATTCTGAAGAGCGTTTTCGACAAGTTGCGTTTTCAGCGGACAATTTAGCCGGATTAGTGTGGACGGAAGGCCTAACCGTACAAATAAAGTTGCGTTTTCAAATTTATCCGGCGTAGAATAGTGTGGACAGGGCCTTCAAAATCCATTACAAATTAGATTAAAAACTAAACTTTTCCCAGTTAAGTATAAAAATGTCGCTTCAAACTTTCGTAACATCCGAAAATTTATTATTTTTGTTTTTAGAGAGACAAAAAAAATGTCGTTTTGGGTACCAAACAAGGTCAGCTAGGATTTTCCGGTGGAAAGGTGAACGCAGCTTGCAAATTCAGAAAATAAGATTCCTTTTCCTAAAATTTCTGCCGCTGTTATAGAGCAGTTTTCAATTGAGTGTCGAAAGTAATTACACAATTGCTTTGGTTTTGCATTGCTACGCTTTGTGATTGGCTAAAAAATCTCGCGCCACTTTGTCGACCAATCAAAAGTAAGACCAAAACCAATCGTGACTTGCTCGCACGCGTTTTCCCGCGCTTGGCGCCGCCGACATGAATTGCTTCGAGCTCTGATTGGTTCATTGGATTGTTTACGACTGCTGTGATTGATCAGAGTAATTACTTTGGTTTTGGTTTTACGACACTCAATTGAAAACTGCTCTATTCTAAAATAACCGGAAAGCTCAAATTCTATTAGCTTTCACACAGTTTCCTTTAAAAGCACTAAAATTATTTGGAAAAAAAAAACAGTATAACGCCATTCCAAGTGTTTTCTATACATTCCTAGTTGGGTGTCTCCGGTCACAGATACCACGCAGCTCTAACAACCTCGTATTTCATTGTACCTGAGTATCACGCAGCTCTATTGTTTTCAGGGCTAGGGTCCATTGTTGTGTTGTTTGTTCTATTGTTTTCCGAGCAAATCAGAGATGACCTTGTAAGAGCTGCGTACTGCCCCTCCGGCCATGCTCCTCAGTGTTTAATAGAGTACCCAGCATGCAAGGGGCGCGCGGATTATTATTATCAAGAAGTAATAAAATCAACTTGTATCCTTTGCCCCTCTTCAAAATATCCCTTGCTTTTTATGAATTAATTGAGACTGAATCTGTTGCAGTTACTGGATCAATAGAGCGGTTTTCACTCGAGCCAAAGGTGCATTACTCTGGGTCAAGCCCAAATCATATCGTCCAGAAGGACGTCGGACACCTTATTGAGACTTATATAACGGGGTAACTGGTAAGCTTTCAGTTGAGGTTAGGGGTGGCAGTTTATGTAGTTAAATTTAGGACTAAGAAACCCGAGGAGCTAGATGGTACAGTGGTACGGTAGGCTATGTAAGCCTAAGCCTAACTGAGTAGTGTCGACATTACGTTATATAAGTCGCAATATGGTGTCCGACGTCCTTCTGGACGGTATGATTTAGGCACAACCATTACCCTGGCCAATCAAACCCGCGAAGCCGCGAGCCATGCTCGAGGAACGAGAGCGCAAGCCCGAGCAAAGTTAAAACATTAGGTAGTCTAGTCGGGGACTACAAGTGGCTACTACTGTAAATAATGAAAGGCTCCTGTGAGCCAACCCGTGAATAAGAAATAGTAACGAGTAACTCAATATTGCGGTAAGCTTTTTTTTCATGCTGACAAAGTTAGATATATTTTTTTAAAATTAAACGTAACGATTTTTGAATGAAGAACGCAAAAAAAAGAAAGAGTTCACGGCGAGATATGAGCTGTCTGACTGCTTTATGATTGCCATAACATGAAACACGCTACTAATTATTATTATTATTATTATTATTATTATTATTATTATTATTATTATTTTTATAGGTTACGAAAACCTACACTAATTACAAGGGTAAAATTTTATAATTTTAACGCAGGTATGTGGAAAAACGCAAAAAGGAAAAATGTCAAAAATGCGTGTCTCGAAAGACAATTTTCGTTTCCATAAGGGAATTATTTGAGTTTAGATTAGTATTTGTCGCCAGACGGCGCTGATGGAGCCACTGGAGGTCCTGAATTGTTGTACAAATCACTCGATGATCATGTACGCCAAACAAACTCGTCTGTTCGCAAATCGTTATTCCGGTGGAAAATCTCCACAAACTGTGAATAAACCGGAAAAAACCTTTAGGAAGACACTTGAGACATTGCTTGAGAGCTGTGTCTGGTTGTTGGTGCAAAAAAGCACAAATCATAATAATAGCCTGAGTGAAAGCTTCCTTTCAACCAACGCGAAGCTCATCAAACACGTAAAAATACGCGAAGCACATGGAAGTAAAAATACGGCTCTGAACGTTGCACTCGATAATTTGTCGACAACAAGACGAGAGATCACGGAAATTCGAAACATGTCGCCGATTGCCGCCGATAAGTCACGAACGATACTCGGTGTCGATAGCCTGGGCGCAGACGCGGGCAGCAAGGAAATCGGATACGTCTGCGCGCAGGCTACGGTATCGATCGAAGCCCGATCGTACAATTCCGAACACTGTCCGAAGATTAGGACTACTTACACTCACTTTTACCTCCGGACTTTACCCTCCTCGTTTCTCGAGGCTCGCGGCTCAGGCTCTGCTCACTGCTCTCAGCCTTGTGCGCTAACTAGACTAACAGAGGCAGATGGCTTGCCAAATTATTCATCACTTCTACGGTCTATTAAATTGATAAAGTAGCCCGACAGGCGCCGGTTTTTTATGAGGCGAAATTTCGAGGACTCGCGCGAGGGGCACGCGCGAAACAGAGCGCGCGTTCTCGAAATTTCGCTCTATAAATAAACTGCCGCCTGTTATTTATAAACATGCTCCGTGCTTTTGAAATGGCAGACTCTGTTATACCCTTGGTGCCAGAGGCTATTATCGCGCTCTCATCTCTCTCATATTAATTACACGCCTCTTTAATATGTCTGTCTCCAATGGCCAACTTCTCTATGTATCACAAAAGCGCGCCGTGAGAGAACCTCGGCGACAAGCATAAGAACTGAAACATAAGCGTAAGAAGTGAAAACGAACATTGACATGTTAAGCACAAGATTGTCCCTATAAACTTATGCTTGCAACCTTATGCTTACGCTTATGTCCGCCCCGTTCAGTCACTGCGTTAGCGTCTGTTTAGGGAGTGGGGAATTTGATACCTTAGGGGTGGGTGGAGGATTTAAACAAGTCTTTTGGGTGATTTTCCCGATCGAAATGTAATCATGGCGCGCGGAATGCGACCCATTCCAGAGGTAACCAACTGGCTGAGGAGCAAAGGACTACAAAAGCTCTACACGAACTGGCTGCTGACGTGATTGTCGCGAGTTACCCACAAAAATAAAAAGGCGTGTTGTATAAACTTCAAATTGCAGAAGCTAATCTATCTCTTTCCCAGGGTTAGGGGACCCTTAGGGACATTTGATAGTCTATTAATGTGATTTGGATGGGGCATTTGAACTGTCCGCGGCGCTAGTGAAAACCAGGCTTTACTGTTTAGTATAAAATTCCTATGCGGATGATCCTGATAATGGCTGAGTTGATGTTGCGTTTTGTTGGAATGAAGCGTGTGAGAACACTTTCGACAAGTTTATAAAACGAGCATTGGTGTGAAGCATTGACTCGCTGATGTGAAGCATTTCCATTGCCTAGTGTTGAGTAATAAACAATATTAAGAAAGGCTGACTGTACAGTTGGGGAAAAAAATTGTTGAGGCCAGTGTTATTGCTCGTCTTTTGGTTAATGAGATCATTGCTAAACATGACACTCCTAGAACCTACCTTATTATCTCATCGGGGAACCAACTTTTTATCTGAGCTGGTCGCAGAAGTTTGTAAGATCTTTCAAATTTACAAAGTTAATTAGACTTCTAGTTATCATCCGCAGACAGATGGTCTTTTGAAAAGGTTTAAGGCGGGACTCAACCTAAAATTGAATGAAATTTGAAGAGGTTTAAAGAAGGGATAGAAGAAAGAAAATGATTTTTGGAACACCAACAGACAGTTGATACCCAAGCAAGAGCACCCCAGGTTGCTAGCGGACTAACTTGGTATCCATCTATTAATTATTGACTACAAATTCTAATTTTAAAACTTCACTAAATCTTCAATATTATTTTTCTAAATTTTACAAATCCAAAAATCACCCAAAAATTTACAAAACATCCCATAACATCCTCATGAGATGAGCATAGAGTTTTTGGATTGCTTGACACGTGAACGAGATAATTCTCTTAAAGCCATGTCAAGTGGCGGGAAAATGGCGTTCAGGCCAGGTTTAGCCCCGTCTTAATTCTACCCTTTGCCAGTCTCTTTCGATGTATACAGCGCGTCACCAGAGGGACTGGGACGAGTTTATTTCTCTCATTCTGTTCGTTCATAGAAGATCAGTTCGCGAGACAATAGGGGATAGTCCATTTTATTGTCTCTATGGGCGCGAATGTCGTTACCTTTAGATGTCAAATTATTAGGCCCTGTGGCTTTTCAAGCATCGTAAACGTATTGTAGAACAAGTAGAATTAGCTCAGAATTTGGCAAGAGAAAATGTGCAGCGTGCTCAGCAGAAAATGAAAGATTATTACGATCAAGATGCAAAGGATCCTGCGTTTGAAGTCGGACAGCGAGTTTGGGTTTATACTCCTAGAACTAGGAAGGGTATGTCTAAAACGTTTTTACATAAGAGGATAGGCCCGTACCGCATTGTTGAAAGGTCTTCTCCAGTGCATTTTCACTTACGTACTGATACCAATAAGAAAGTGTACATGTCTTTTGCTGTTCACGCAAATAGAATGAAATCATTTGTAGATTTCATTCTATTTGCGTGAACAAATATTTGCTTGTAGACCCAAGTTTGAGACCGATCGATCGATCCACCTTTGATTGCCGGATGATCCTAATGAACCATATCTTAATGATGCAGATATCCCAGGCAATTGTTTTATTGAGGATACAAGTGTTACGAAAGCGGGCATGGCGATTCACAAACTCCCCTTCAAAATATACAATCTCGCAGTCAGTTAACCAGGTTGTGATTGAATGACAATCAAACGGTTTTCAGTCCTGCGAAAATTCTGAAACATCGTGTTAGAAATAGAAAGAAATCAGTATCTGGTTAAGTGGATCGGCTACCCAAAGAACCAGTCTACTTGGAAACCTGAAGAGAACATTTTAGAAACTTTAGATAAGCGGCTGCTTGAATCCTTTAATCAATCCAAAGAGTGATGCCCTGTCATGATTTAGATAATATTTCTTTTACTCTTCCATAGGAATTCCAGGCTTTGTCAGGAAGCCGTTGTCTAGAAAATTTCAGCAATGGATTCCAGGAGAAAACCCAACTGTTAAGCTGTTCTCAGCTTCCTTTTGGTGTTGCTTGTTTTTGGTTCCAACCAGTGCATGTCTGCCAAAGATTTGATTCTCTCACTCATAAAGTCACGTTTTATCCGGCTTCTTTGATGGTTAGTCACGACCCTAAACTGTTTGCTTTTTATGATGATACGAAGCTTTTGAACGATACAGTTTTATTTAAATTTTACTGAACTAGGTAAGGGTTTTAAAATGAACAATAGGACCTATTCTGTATCTTTGAAATAATTTTTTGATCAGTTATTGATGACGGTTCGTAATTTCACGTGTAATTTCCACAAAGTTTCCCGTAGATTATTGTCTTTGCTTGGTTTTTCGACCTTAGTTGAGTGTGATACTTATTTACCAAGATATTTTCAGTATTTGGTCGGTCAGACTTCCAAAATGTCGTGCCCAAGAGCTTATCGAAGTTCGGTTTCTGACTGTAAAGCTTAGGCATTGCGTTTCTGTCAAGGGTTTTCGGTTGACGAATGCCAATGGTTGCGCGGTAAGACCCGTGTGCGTCGTTCTAATTGGATGTGTGACGCAGGCGTTTTCGGTCTATTTAGGGCTATTTATACTGGGACAGGTCATAAATGCGAGTCAAACCACGTTGAAAATGTGAAGGACACTTTAAAAACTTTAATTTTCGAGGGCAATGTCCACTTCCCATTTTTTAAAGCGCGTGGTCAATGGTAAAGCCGTGTATTCGGTTCAAGATAACAGATCGAGATGAATAGTAAATTGGATGTGTTCACCCAGGATTTAAACAGGGTCGACGCCACTTTTTCCGATTGGCAAAAGCGACTGACTAAACTCATTTGCCAATTCGGCTACGTGTACTGGAAGAGCGTTTTCGGCATTTCTTAGGCTTTTGGAAATTCAAGACACTAAATCGGGTTTCTCGGTCGAATAGGAAGACACTGGGCGGTTATTTCGATTTGCCTAAAGTTGTTTGTTTTGTGAATTTGGTGGGAATCTCTTGATTTATTAGGTTTGTTTGTCTTTTTTTAGCCATTGATTTGACGCCGGTTATGCGGCGGGACTCGCAGAGGTTCAAGATTCAAGTCCCATGGCTCGGTTTACACGTGTGCACCACGTGTACACTGTAAAGTCCATTGGCACTCAGGTATTAGCTTGTATTTGAGGCGCGTCATGCAAGGCTAACAATGGTCGCCAGGGCAGGGTTGTTTAAAGCACGGTTAAGCTAACCCAGGATTAGCGTCAATTTTGAATCCAGTTAAACAACTCAACAATTAAAAATTTTCCAAGGTTTTCAGCCCTTCATTTTTGACTTCAACTTGTCTTCGCTACTACCTACAAAAGACCTTTTGAAAACGTTTTTAGACAGAGAAATGAAATCCTCGGTCAACCGTTAATCCGGGATTAACTTTAATCGGCTTTCAAACAACCGGGCCCAGGTTGTGTGCCTGCCGGAGATTCCAAGTGAAGAAGCTTTTCAAGTCGTAGTCACATTAGTGAATGAAATTTTAAGCCGAACAGGCACTCACTTTTCATTGACATATATTTTTCAGGACTATCGTTTTTTTCAGTATGCCATATCTCTATTTAATAGTTACATTAGTTTCATTATTAAACGATCTTACATCTTATTTTATCGCTTTGAATCAGACAGCACCCACCTGTGGCTTTTAATTATGCAATTTCTCTATACCCTCGTATGTTTGATTATTGTACTATGTTTTGGGATTGATTTATTTCCAGTTATTTATTTATTTATTTATTTATTTTTTATTTCATTATATACAGCTTTTCATTTACGTATCGGGACGATGCAGAAATTATGTTTGATCAATTTCAGCTTATTAACTAATCGCTAAGTTTGCAATGTTCAGTAACAATTATCTTTTAGTCGTTTGATTGATTTGCTTGCCACTAGTTTACTGGCTTGTGATCTAAAGGATAAGGCTACCGTGTACGAAGAAATTTTTTGTTGCGGATTGCCGAATGAATTTGTTTTGCGGGAGGAGATTTTTGCGGATCGAGACAGCTTAAATTTCTGCCGCGGAGGAAATGTTTTGCGGATTTCTGTTCAAGTATAAATAAAATTCAAGGCAGTATCGGTATTAAATTGCAATTTTACTTTCTGACCGAAAGTTTATATAGTTCCCATAGTTATGGTTGCTCCGGGGTGGGGGGTACTCCCCGAAAATTTGGGTGGGGGTGTGCGGCACGCTTCTTAAAACCCTTACCCTATTTCAGACCAAAATATGCGATATTCCCTACCTTATTTCAGACCTGACCCAAAATTCAATACTCTATTTCAGACCAGGAAGTGCTTCCGTTTGCGTAAACATTTGAGAAGGGCTTCTAATTCCCGAAAAAAGTAGCTTCCTCTTGAAAAACCATACCCAATTCCAGACCAGAGTGCAGTGCGCAAACCATACCCTATTTCAGATCAAAATGGTCAAAATCTATACCCTATTTCAGACCAAAACGGCTTGAAAACCATACCCTTAAGGGCCCCACATACCTATATAGCTTATACTAGTAGTAATCATAGATTACAGTGCGTCTCCTTATCCCGTGGCAGCTCGTCTTGACCTAGTACCTCAGTTTCATGAATTAATTCAGCCATGTCGCGAGATATGTCCGCGCAGCAAAAACGTCGGGCCGACATCAAACAAATTCACGCTATCGCCGTGGGATCGGGCAAAATCCTGCCGTGCTGTGTACTTCGAAAGGTCTCAGATTATTCCGAGATATAAATAGTATATTTGTCTTGATTTCATTTCGGTTATTTCTCCGATTCTGAAATCATACTGCTCAGTACATGTACTAATACCGGAACCGGAAATGAGAAATTTCTGAGAAAGCCTGAAAAAGTGCTCCCGTGATAAACTTCTTGGACACCGCAACATTCAACGTGAATTTCGCAGGATTTTTTCGGATAAAATTACAACTACCAGTTGCAAGTAAGAAACAAGACTGTTTAAAATTATTCCTTTATTAGCTAGACAAATTTTAGTCACAAAACTGCGAAATCTTTAGTCGCAAATGCGCCCGATACAGGCGCAATTTCGAGCACTGTAAAGTTAATCTGCGTTCGCCTGGCGCGGCCGGTCAGTAAATTATTACTACAAGACATACAGCGAATTGCACCGTGCCGTAGAACATCGCGAAGAGCGACGTCGGTATTTAGGTGAAACCTTCCCAAATCAGGCAGGGAACCACAGCAAAATCAAGATAGAACATTCAAAACATACCAGAACGGTAGCGAGGAAAATCCGATAACTTCTTGCTTGATTCCAAAGAGACCCAACAACTTACTTGGTCCGGAGAAGAACCTTCGTTCGTCCAACTTTTCTACTGAGTACTTTTAGTAGGCATTGAAATATTGAGCCGTACGATTCCAAAATCGGGAAAATATCCGAAACTAAATCAAGACAAATAGATTATTCACATGTGACATTTCGGAACCTCAGCTCTCCAGGATGATGCCTGATTTCCACGCGCTGGGAATGCTGGATACTATTGTGACGTTTCAAGATGGCGCAGATTTGGTACCGACACTTTTCTCGATTCGTTCCGCCTAGCCGACAAGATTAGGAAGCGTCTCCTTCGTCGACGCAATAAGGGTGTACCCCCCGGAACATGAACATAAACAACGAGAAAACCTGAGTGAATTATTGTACGTTCTTATAAAAACGTAATACAGTAGTCGACGAGGACGTGTCTGGAGTTGAATTGGGAATACGGATGACTGTTGTGCTAGTCGCCTTGGAGTTATGAGAGCACGCTTTATTTGCTGCAGGAATCAAGTCTGTACATCGTTCGTTATTTCTTTATTTGATTCTTGCGTCGCTTCGTACTCTTCGTCTTCAGAGTCACTTCCGCCCCCACAAGTAATGAAGAGGGATTTGTTGGCTGTTTGGGGATTACCAAATAATCCCGAGAGATTTTCTGTTACAAACACTTGACATTTACTAAACATATACTTTGGAATTGACTGTATGTTGTCAGTCTTTATTTACGACAACTGACGTTGAACGTGACACAGAAGCGGAATCGAAAAGTACGGTTTTCCGTGAAAAGCCGTATGTGAAAAATGTATTTTATTAAAATTAACTTTGGCAAGCGTTTCCTATTATGTTCACTGTTAAGTGAAAAGTTCATGTTAAGCCGATATACACCATAAAAACAAAATTGACTAATTTTTCTGCGGGAGTATATTTCTGCGGCGGAAAATTTTTCGGGAGTTTTTTCTGCGGGAGTTTTTTTTCAGTTGCGGATCGAAGAAAATCCGCAACAAAACTCCCGCAAAATTAAACTCCTACACGGTAGCCAACGTTAGGCCACATGTATCTTTCAGTTAACAACTTTAACAACTCGAAGTCGTTATTTACGACTGTCTAAGTGGTTAAGGCATTTAACAATAGTTCTCGCGGTAGACATGTTTGGGTTGTCCAATTCAACCTTGGCCGAGACCTACCCGTGAGCGGATGTCAGGGCTAATTTCGGTAAAGGCATTTACAGTTCGGAAATTTCCATTGGTTAGTTTCTTTGGTTTACCTCAGTCCGGTTGGTATGCTTGGGTTTGTCCGATTGACTATTTTGTCCCAATAGTTTATGGACTTCTGGTTCTCATGGTCCGCAAACCCAAACATGTCTACAATTGTAGTATATACGGTAGGTAGGCTTTTTTCAGTTGATAGTCAGTTGATAAATCCCGTTGTGATCTCGGGACCTGCTGTCCCTCTAATTGAGTTTGGCGCTGCGCAAGACATCCCAATAAAGAAGATTTTGGGTACCACTCGTTTACCAAGCGTGGCTTTATTACACATGTAAACCTGGAATTAGAACTTCCATAAACCCTCATTGTCTTTATGGCTCCGTCAATTTCAAGCCCACTCATCCCCCCGGACACATGTCGGGCATTTGTCTTTTTTTAATAATGTTGCAAATGTCCCACTGTAGGGTCATCGCATTCGTATAAATCCCCGGTGGGGCTTCTGAAAGAGTGCAAATGCCCGACCCTTCCAAGCCTTGATCGCGTAACCAAGAGCTTACGAATTGGATATCTTGTCCAGCAAAGCTGTCCAAGCTTCTTTCTGCACATTTCATTCGCACGTGGAAGCAACAGTGCAAAGATTTGCGCATGTGGGGGTAGGAGTAGGCTCCGATTCACTTGAAAAATGCGGGAGCCATACGACGTTTATCTACTTAGGTTTTAAACCTATATATGGGGGCTGGGGACAATCAGGAAATTTGAAATAAACAACGACTATTAAAATCCGAAAGACAATTGTTTCGACAATATCCCACCCCCGGGATGACCTGTTCTAGCAAATGCCCTACCCTTGGGAAGGAAAAGTTATAAAATGCCCGGGGGGGGATGAGCGGGTTTGAAATTGACCCTATCACAGTTATTTGCGAGAAAAACGACAATGCTTCATCGCATCTTTCTCATGTACAAAGAGACTGAAGGCAGCCTCCAAAAAAAAATCCCTTGTCTTTCCAATTCGCATAAAAAGAAAAGAATTCATCCCAAACGCAATTCGTCTACCGCCATGTTTTCAACAGTTGCTTGTCTGTAATTTGAACTAATACTGAAGTGGCTTGGCCTTTATCAACATGAAATGTGACGGAAATGACGTCATTTCCGAATGAGTTCGTATCACGCGGTTATGTCTGTCAGCGTTTATTCATGTTTTAAAGCTCAGTATAAAGTCCTCATTTTCCCTGACAAAGGTCTCAGTTACACTGGACAAGCGCTAACGACGGAGTTTCACGGAGTTTGAACCCAAGATGAAGCTTGCCGTAGCGATCCTCCTTGTTTGTGTGGCTATTCCACATAGTAAGTGCCAAAGATCTTTGATGTTTATTGTTTCTAGTTTCCTTAGCTTTGCTCCTGAACAAAAATAAGGCCATACAGATCGACCTCTTGACACCAGTATAATCGACACGCGCTGGCACATTCTCGGCGCGTTATGATGATTTTTGCGATGTTTTCTCGTATAAAAGTCCAGTACCCCTTTCGTTTTGGCATGGAAACGATTATATTTTGATCACTGGAATTTGAGGATTGATAACCCTGCCAGTTTTGTCTCGAGGAAAGTTAAGAAAAACCCTTTGACGCAGTAATGATCCTCGAGAAGAGCGAGGTGGCGTGAAATCCATCAGCAACTGAAGTATTGCAACAGTTTCTAAGGCAAATTGTAGAAAGAATAACTTCGTAAGACCATCAATCTACGCTCGAGATCATAGCGAATAACTTAATCGATCCCTGACTTTAATGGCTGAAAACTAAGGGAGCAAAAAAAAACAGACATTTTTATTTCTCCCTGTATGTACGTGATATAAGCTTATCTGTTTTAGCGATTGAAGTTGTCGAAATTGTTTTGTCCGCCAACTCAGAATGACGTCTACACGCCTAGTCAAGCCATTTCAAATTAGTTTTCTGTCGTCTTTTTACTGATTTTCATGACGCCATTGTTTTTATACGTGATCTTTTCCCGTTAAACGGAATGCGTCATGATCATCGCGTCAGGGAATAGAAGATAGAACCAAAAGTAAACTAATTTAGTAGAACTATAGCGTAATAGATTTTTTGTGGAATCAGTTTTCTAGTTTAAAAATCTTTTTAATCACTAAATGCACGTTGTATTTCTCGAGTTCTGAAAGTGAAGGAGCATCAAAAGAAAATCGGAATGAAAACATGAGGTCTTTTGCCTCCCCTATAGCCAGCTCGATTACTCGGTTTGAAATTTCAGCCCACTGAGCTGAGGGGCTCTATGCAAAGTCCATCTTCATGGACAATTGCAATGCGCGGTGTAAAAGCAATCAAATTTTAATCCAAGGTCCAAAGTTTATCGATTATTGTGATCAACACCAGAATCATGTTGGAAATTTACGCAGTCAGTAGAAGTAGTTTGTAGTTTCCCCCACGCGATCTAACACTCGCCAGTTTCGATAGAAAACTTAATGAATGTTGTCAGTTTGTGATGTTTTCGATAAAAATATAAGTTAAACAACTATTTCTAAATTTGTTAATCTTTGGGGAAATAAATAAATACTACTACAACTATTTCTATCAGGAAGTGCCGTGATACGGTCAATCCACGCAGCACTTTGAGAAACGACGTCATAGCTGCACAGTGTTATTCACGGCAGTATTATTCTCGCAGTTCCTTTGCTTGCACGCGGAAGCGTTAAAATAGAAATTCGGGACAAACAACGGTCGAAAGTTCCCGTTCTCAAGAAAACCTTGAATTTGGTTATTTGGCGTTGTTGTTTTGCTGAGAACGTCAGAAAAATGTACCAAAATGTATAACGCACGCGCGCAGCACGACTCACGCGAGGGCAGGGAGAAAGAAAGAAACGCTTTTTCTCTCTCTCTCTCTCTCCCCGCGTGCCTCCACGCCTCATGCTCGCTTGTTGCTTTACCGGCTTCGCGCTGGCGCATCGCAAAGCGCCTGTAATGCAGGCAAAAGCAATGACAAGAAATCTAGATAGTTCAAATGATTACAAACAATAATAAACTTACGCCAAAAAATTGCGGAATTTGCTGGCCAAG
The DNA here is from genome assembly GCA_022457155.1 of Cladopsammia gracilis. NCBI lineage: Eukaryota > Metazoa > Cnidaria > Anthozoa > Scleractinia > Dendrophylliidae > Cladopsammia > Cladopsammia gracilis. The sequence goes on from JAJGOT010000197.1 coordinate 814,344, forward strand.
AATTTCGTCTCCAATAAGCAAAACGAATTTTACGAAACGAGACAACGACACAACAACAAAATTGTTGGCCCTCTCACCTCCAATAGCGGTCAACTTACAGTTCAGAAGTGGAAATATTGGATTTTGAGATCTATTAAGGAAGCCCATATTTCATAGTTTTATACTTAGACTCATTCATGACTCGAATTACCGGGTCAAGCGTCAAAAATTCTTCGCTGTATGACATGACGGAAAAAATGTTTAATTGGTCCTCCTGATTTTGTTTATTTTTAAAATGTCATAAATCCCAATCCTCCTTATTATTCTGCCCCCCTGCTACGATAAATATAGTTTAAATGATTTTGTTTCAAATAAGATCACGTTTCTCGATTGCATAAGAACAGTCCATAAATTGCCCAAATGGGAACTGCAGTCTCTAGCAACGTAACGCTATTTTTACTGTTTGCTAGACTTAACATGATTTAATAGCGCTAAAGACAAGAAAGCAGCCGTGGACAGCTGTTTCGTCCTTGTTGGGACTCGTTAGCACAGCGTAGCTGACACAATGAAACTAAGTGACGCTTCACCTATAAGCATATATGCTGCTAGTCATTTTAGAAAAGAGATAGAGCGGAGATCGATTATCAGTCGCGCCACATTCACAAAGATGGCAAGTAGCCAAAAATCGATCTGGTCTAAAGTATACACATGCCAGTGCTGTGGCGAGAAAACAACGGGAAATCGCAATATCATCCTCTAATTGTATTAATCCATAAATTTCCCAAAAGGGTACTGCGCTCTCTTAGCAACACAGCATTACGGTTAGCTAGAACTGATAATCTATTTTTTCATTTATGTAACAATATTTGTTACACACGGCATATTATTTCCCAGTTCGCGTGATATATACTGTATGTCCCTCCTTTTCCCTCCCCTGCTCCACTAAGAGCGCGTGCGCATTGCTCACAGGCTAGTATTTTGCATCGATTGATCGTGTGATCTTAATCCCATAATTTAAAGGGACACTGTCACCTATTTTTAGTATCACTTTGAGAAGCCAAAAAACATATTTGTTTCAATGGAAAACTTAAAATAACGGTCCAGTTTTGTTAACAAATACTCTACCAGTGCACAGAAACTAGTATTCGTTATCTTTGGCTGCCGATGGCCAGGATGGAAATGGACTGCAACTTGAAAAAAAAAAAAATTTTTCAAGTTCCTCCCAAGTGTCGTGGAAAAATCGCAGGAAAACGTATTATAGTTTGTTCTTCCTTGAAGAAATCACTTGATATTATCTTCTTGGTGTTCTAAAAGCAATTTTATGTTTGAACAAAGGCATTTTGTCATATATTTAGTGTATTTTGACTAAAACACAGTAAAATCTGCGTGACAATGCCCCTTTAAACCAAAAATACTATAAGAAATAAAAAGAACGTCTAAAAGTTAGTTTGTATGTAATTTTATAGGTACTAACAACCATTGTCATCCATTCATGCTCAAGTGCTTTTTTTTATACAAATCCTTGTAATTTTAATCTGCCACAAAATCTCTCCCCCGTGAATTATTATCCTTAAAATTTGCATTCCAGCCAGTTTTCTCACATTTTTTTCTTTTCCTTACAGTTACATAGCACCAGTCTCTTTTTGTGATTGCAAGTGTTGTTATCCCACAAAAACGGCCAGAAAAATCTCCACTTTGAAGCTAATTAGCCTGTCTCTTGACGCCTGCAAGAGGCTAATTTTAAAACGCCCTATTTATTTCTGATAAAATTTTTGCTTCAAGTTTCCGGGCTTTGCACATGTTTTAGACCTGAAGGTCACGTGACCAATTGACGCAAAAGGCCTACACCGAGATCCATAACGCCTCTTTTGAAAAGCTCTAAGAGGAAAAAAAAACGTTCACATGCCACAAGTCGTTACCTGACAATGGTACAGGTATATCTCTTGTTTCTTCCTTATTTTTCCTGTAGTCCGGGATGCGCCATGGATATGCAAGGCGACGGAAAACATGAACTGAAATAGAAATATGCCATTGTAGACATCTGTGAATAAGTTCAAAGTCCGAAATGGGAATCTCTGGTCCCCGTTGTTTGGAATGTGAAAACTGGATTAAAAGATTGCAAGGAGTGTTGTTTTAAGCGGTTTTCTTTTTCTTTATTTCGCTGCTGTTAATGTTAGTCAAGGTCATAATGATGAAAGCAACGAAAGTAGAGCATTATCCGGATATTTGTTTACAACGCTTTAGGAGGCCAAAGTCCGAATTAGTATTTGCCTTCTTCTGTCCTCAACTCCCAAGAGTGCCAAACATCAAAAATACAAGAAAAATCACAATTTCCATTTTGTAAAATATTGAAAAACAAATGGTACCATGCAAAAGTACTGCCAAAGTGATTTCATTTGAATGGTCACACCATAAGATTTTGTCCACAGACCGCAAAGTTAGATTACATGTCTTCATAAATTATTCTAGTCTGTCGAGTGTGGTTTACATAAAATTATTGTCTCCGGGAGAGAAAAGAACACTTTAAGCCCCTTAACGCTTTTTTATGAATGTTGTTTTGTAAGAGAGTGGAAGCTATGATTGTCCGTCATTTTAAGAACGTGCTGTAGTCATACCCAACTGAGTTCTGTCCTCTTATTTCTCAGTGACAAATTTTCTCTTGCTAACGAAGAACAAAGTTAAGTGTTGAATTTGACCAGAGAAAATTTACAGTCCAACTAAACCCAAAATGACTCACAAATTTGAAAAGGTTTATAAAGACGAACATGTGCAGTTACCAACAAACGTTTGTTTTACTTCTTTACTGAACAGCTTTCGGATTGTTCGAGATTCCATCATTTGAAAACATAAAAAATGCTGGAAGGAGAATGCAAGAAACCGTTCAAATGAAGGCGGAAGCTTTGAAAGAATCCATCAACCAGCGTCGAGAGTCCCTGCAAGAAATCATTCCAACGCCCACACTACCAACAGTACCGTCACTTGAGGAGTCACGGGAACGGTTGGAAGAAATGTGGAAAGAGATGAAAGAAAACGGTTCATGGGAAAAAGGAAAGACACAGCTCAAAAACATGTGGAAAGAAATGTCGAATAAGGCTGGCGAGCACAGTGAAGAATTTATGAAAATGTGGAGAGAGAAAAAGGGGGCCTGGCGTAAGAATGCTGAGATGGCTGAGAAGGTAAGCGGCTCATCCAATTGAATACCATACATAGAAACAGCCCGGGATAGACTCCCATATAACTACAACTTGCAACTTGCAACTAAGCGACTCACTTGTTTGGTATGCGATTGGCCTAAAGATGTTTATTTTGCCGACATTTTGAGCACTAATGAACCAAACAAATCTCCCAGCAAAGAAATAACGAGGTTTAAGCCATCTTTCTTGTTTGGCTATCAAAAACATCACGACGTTGATTGGCATATGGAACACCGGTTACTTGCACATACGTGATCTTGTCAGATTTTGCCATCTTGTCAGATTTTGCCAACGTACCCCGTTCCCAGGGCTCTCACTCTTCAGCTACGTCTCTCCCGATGATGACGTAGCTGAAGAGGGAGAGAGGCCCTGGGAATGAGGTTGAGATTTTGCCATCGGTTGACCAACTTTTCCCTCGCTCTTGCGACGGGTTATCCGACTTCTTTTACCGCGCTTACAACCGGTCAATATCTCGACGTTTCTCGTGCCTGCCACTGGTTTCCTGCCTTTTCCAGTGTTTGCGTCGATTGCATGTTAAAGCCTTAAACTCCCAAGAGTGACAAAAATCAAAATCGAAGAAAAGTGACAATTTTTATTTAATGTGTTAAATATTGAAATAGAAATGAACAAAAGCACTGCCGAAGAGGTTTTATTTAAATGGTCACACCATAGAATATCGTCCGCAGACTCAACAGTTACAACCACATTACAGGTCTTCATAAATGACTCTGGAAGTGAAAGGATTGACCTTTGATTAGCCTCTTATTCGCCGTTCCGAGGTTGTGCGGGAGTTTGGGTCAAGTTACGTGTCGCAAAGCATCATAGGGCTGTTTAGGGGAACGCTTCTCTATAACTCGTAGCTTTTGAGGAGTCACAGTCCAAGGAAGGAAGGAAGTTGAGTTCTGCACATTCTTTCTCCTCAGGGAATGTGTTTTGTGCATCCACCTTCAAATTTTCGTTGCGTATGAGTTTTTTATACAAACGCCTTGCTTTAGCATCACTCAGCAACGTGTGACACTTTATATCTGGCGAGTTCCTCCAGTTAAATTTACCCATTTTACAACAACCAAAACACAAAGCTACGAGAGCTACGTTCCCCGAAACAGCCCTATGATGCTTTGCGACACATAACTTGGCCCAATCTCTCGCGCAACCTCGGAACGGCGAATCAGGTGTTATCTTCGGCGAAAATGTATGGTTAGGAGCGTACCAAGACAATCGATGTTACCCTCTAAAACGCCATTTCCTGCATTCCTGGGACTGAAAGGCATTTGTGCAGTCAAGATATAAAACTTGATTCTCAACCAGAAAACCAAAATGTTCAGTCTATATTGCATTATCCATTACATTGGAACACGTGTTTTCACAAACCTTTTCGTTTTTTTCTTCACTTTTACAGACAATCACATCACATTCAGTAAATAGGCAATATGTCCACTACACTATTATTCTCTCTGTATCTATGACCAGCGCATTCTTCCGTGAGCACGATAGACAAATATCATAACGCGTATAAAATTACACGACTGTACCCTTTGCTTTTCTTCTAGAATGTAAAAAAAATGAATATCGGGAATTCTGGTACGCAAAGGCAGATACGCCCCTGACATTCGTTAGTAAATCCACAATTCTTTTTCCAGAAATTGGAGAAGATGAAGGAATTGTATCCTGAGTACTTAGAGAAGGCAAAAGAGAAGATCGTCCGTCTTGAGGAGAAACTGAGAGAGCAGATGCCAGAGAGGCCTCGGGAGGAGTTAAAAAACATCAAAGGGATGATAAAAGGTCTTTTGAAGTAAGTAGAAACCTTAACATGTCGAAACATGTAAAATTAAATTGTTAAAGAAACACAGTGCCTCGCCGAAATTTTGCGTTGTATCGCCAAATGCCACCAAATATACAACTTGACTGGATGTAGATATTCTACAGAGCGAAACAGAAGCAGTAGTTTGGGAATAAAGTGCAAGGATGCAAGTGGATTACAGTTCATACAATTTGATTTCGTGACAGGCGGTCAAGAAATCAAAATTGCAATTTGTGTAGAATTTTGACTTTTTCAGTCGTTGTTTTGTCTCTTTAGTTAAATAATAATATTTCTATGCTTTCATGCATCAGTTGTGGCGGTTTTTGTCCCCATATTTCGAGACAACAAAGCAAGCTTAAGTCGAGCTCCTGGCCATGATCGTGAAAACACGATCTGACCGACTGAAAAATCCGAGTATTAATTGGACGGATGGATATTTTACTAGATTGTTTTATGGGGCATTTTCGTATGGAAAGGACTTCGCGCTTGTTGGGAAACATGGGTAATCAGGGTCAAAATATATGTAAAATTTAAATTTTCTAATATTTGTGAATTTAAACTCGATATACGATGCTAGAGAGAAGATTTGGTGAATTAACGATAGTTATCCTTACTGCAATTGTTTCTTTTTGTTTTCACAGAGATGTCAAAGAAATCATAAAAGTGAAAATAAACAAAATCAAAGAGAAATTTGAAGAGAGTAGCGGAGAGCCTGAGTTATTCGAAGGAACAATGGAGTACACGGAGGAGCCATCCACAACAGAATTCCCCCAAATCGATCCCGAAGAACCAGAGACAATCACCCTTCCCACAGAGGTCCCTACCGAATATCTCGAGGTAGCGGGAGATGAACAAGAGCCTGAACAACCAGAAATTCCAGGAGATGATGATGACGAGGAGACGGCGAAGGAGGCCGAGAAGGCGGAGGAAGATGAAGAAGAGGCGAAGGAAGCAGAAGAAGAGCTGTTTCCTGAAAAAGAAGATGAAGAAGAGCCCTCGGATGAAGATGATGAAGACGACAACGACAACGAGGAAGAAGCTGCAGAAGAAGATGGTGATGAGGAAGAGCCTGAGATCGGCCAAGTGTCTCGGGAATCACTCCGCAGCAACCGCAAGCTTCCTGATGTTAAGTCGATGCTGAAACGTAAGCTCTTGCAAGGAAAAGTAAGGCAATTCCTTGGGAGACGGTGGAATAAACAAGGGAGACAGAATCCTCAGTCGCGTAAACCATAATCCTATTCTCAGTATATTTTCCGTTGTCGTTTTTTTAGTGAACGTTGATTTATTTAGCTGTTTTCTTGAGATATTTTTGATTTTTTTACAATGATTTTTCGCTTTTTCGATTCCAGTTGTGAACGTTGATTTACTTAGCTGAACTCGTAAAAATACATGAATTTTTTTTTAAATAATTTTCTACCTATTAGATACCAATTGTAACTCTCCAAAGAGGATCCAAAATGAAAAAGGGAAGAAACTCGGCTTTCATTTCATCCACAAAAAGATTGGCACTTCAGTATTTCATCCACAAATGGATTCGATAAACCACAGTCAAACTTGGAATTAATCTATGGAGCTAAATTAAGCCGATAGTAAAAACTGTGAAAAACTTCCACCGAAATAAAAACTGCTTAGCCAGGCTTTCATGTGTCACTCTCTTACTTTTTTTTTGCAACATCTGATTCGAGTTGAGCGCTATGTAGAATGATGTGAGTGATTGGATGTTTTTTACTATTTGGGTTTTAAAAACACATGATTATAAATTGTAAGGGAAATGAAAAAAATAATGAAAAATGCGTTATAGATTGTGAAAAGTAAGTCATAGTTGTCTGAATCAAATAAAATGTTTTTCAATTTTTAATAGCTGATGTTCTTCTTAAGGTGACAGTAAATATATAAATTTCAAGAACAGCTTCACACGCAAATCCACCTTAAATTGTGACACCTCTGTTATGTTACGTTTTTTATCCCTTTGTTATCCCCTTGCGTGGAAGTTTGCAATGTTTCTCTTCACCCTTTAATTCCCAATGTCAAAATGCAAATTCTCCTTTCTTATCTCCATACATTTATTATAGCAGCAATGGGGGAATCCTCGGTAGGAAAAAAGATGGCGACTGGTACATTTACCCATAATTCTTAGCGCACAAAACCTTAACAACGTTCATAAAAATGTAAAGAAAAGTTATTAAATTTTCAAACCTGGTCTACACATTGTCCTTAGTACTGGAACAAATATTGTAAAAATTTGGCTTTCTTTGTGCCTTATGTGCTGTGTTAGGTCCGCAAGGTATTGTGGTAAATTGAACAGCCGCCATCTTTTTTCCTACGGTGGATTGTTATGATATCATGAGAACTCATCTTGGGTGATCATATCCTTAATTCTCATAACCTCTGTTTGCCATGCATTGATATTACAAGGAAAAAATTGATGCTGATCACGTTTGGGTTGTGATATAACACGTGAGGCGGGCAAGAAATTGAGTTTAGAAGTTAAGAGTGTGAAGGCGAGAAAAATAGAAAATAACTTTTGTGGTACAGTTGAACCTCTCTAATACCGTCGCTTGCAACTACCTGTCCACACGCGTGACAAAAACAGTTCTGCTGGCCAATCAAACTTCAAAGTTTACCCGCCCACTTGGGGACGTTTTGGCGCCACTTACGCAAATGATCGTAGCTGATTTATCCACCGTTTGGCAACTGAAGACATGGCGTTTACAATAAATAAGTTTGGCAGGAATTTCAAGCAAGGTGTTCCACTGTCAAGTGATTTACGAAACCAAGTGATAGAACTCGCACAACTTCATTCATATAGGGAAGTTGGAAGGAGGCTGCGCGTAGATGCGAAGACAGGTAAACTTTGGGCGGGTAAACTTTGAAGTTTGATTGTCAAAACTTTGAAGTTTGATTGGCCAGCAGAACATGTTTTTGTCACGCGTGTGGACAGGTAGTTGCAAGCGATGGTACGGACACGAGAGGTGTCCATATTATAGAGGTCAAGATTGTGACGTCATTTTAACGCTTCAACTTGTGTCAAACATCAAAATTCAAGAAAAATCTCAAATTTCCATGCAAAAGAATGAAGTGCTGAGGAGGTTTCATTTGATCGAATGGTCACACCACAGGCCTACAACAGTCGAAGCGTTAATTTAAAAATAATCGCCAAAATAAACACACAAAAACAAAACAACGTGACAGTGGTTTTGAGAGCTTATATTTCCTTTTATCAGTTTTAAGAACCCCAAATTTCGCCTTTAGGAAGGCTAGTCTTTGTAAACCGATATGGCGTAAGTCTCACGGCTGCGAGTCCAAAACTCCGATCTCACGCCAATGGAGCAGTTTCTCACACCTGACTTACAGCCTTACTGATCGCATGATCCAGTTAAAAATATAGTTACGTTCATGAAAATTTAGCACTTTTTTGTAGGTTTTTATCGTTCTGAAAATTACGATTATAAACGGAGGTCTGAGGTCCATTGAAACTTCCGAATTCTTCGGAACATCTTCGCAATAGATCGGGTTGTCTTCGGATTTGGTCGGGTCGCCTTCTGAAATCCTGGCACTCCCATGAAAAAATTCTTACGCCTATCACTCGGAAAAAGTTGGCAGGTATGCATACGTAATATCGTTATTATCGAAGATGCACAGCACACCACACAAACAGGGGATGGTAAACCTGTGGTCACCTGATTTCATTCCCAGACTCAAAAGTTAGAATTACATGTGCAATACAACATGTCTCCATAATTGACTCTGGGAGTGAAAGGGTTAAAGACTCCAATGTACTTCCAAACGGCCCTGGAGTATATTGAAAATTATTCGAAGATCGCTAAAGAGATCTGTAATCATTCTAGCCTCTTCCAGGCGTTTAGATTGTGGGGATCAGCGAAAAGCGGCGCGTGACGCTATAGGTTCGGCGCGAGGAAAAACTGGGAGAGAGGCCTCTCTCTCCCCAGCCTCCCCTCGTTTTTTTCTCTTGCGCCCAATTTTTCTTTTGCGCGCCACAAACTTAACGCCTGGAACAGGCTATGATCATTCAAACCAATATGTTAATGTTTGATGTAAAAAAAATACATACAGCTTTTATCAATCAAAAACTGGAACAATCGTGTAATTTGGGTCTCTATCAAAAAGAAGAATTCAACCCCATTTGACAATTAATAATTTTGAAAATTTAAAATTGTATTTTACCCCTTTAGTAACTGTAGAGTCCGTAAGAAAGAGGTTAAGCTTACATGAATTTACTATACTATACTATACTATACTATACTATAATTTACTATACTATAATTTACTATAATTTACGATTTTTTTTTTCCTTCGCTGTCAATGTCATGAGCTTCCGTGTTCTGACCGCCCATTGCCGGATTAGCTTGCTAAAGGCAATTATGTTAATTAAAGTTAAAGTTAAAGTTATACGGGCGAGGCGAAATTGATTAATTGTTGGGAGTTGGATTTTCTCAGTATTGACGTAACCCAGAGGATGTAAACGGTTTTTTTTTCTGCCTACTCTGAGAAATTAGTTGTAGTGTCAATATTTTATAATTATAGAATAGAAGCGGGTCCACAAAGTCTAAGATAAATTAACGAAACGCTGGAAGCGTTTATTCAAGTGAGTGCCCAAATTCACAATTAAGAAAAGCACCTCAGGAAAATAAACTTATGAAATAGCCTGTCGGTTTTATGGGCTTTCATCCACAGACGCCTATGTCACAACCACCCAGTATAGCATAACACTGCAAACTAAGGGTGAATTGAATGGTCACACTTCAGTACTTCATCCACACAGCCGTCAAAAGTTAGAATCACCTTGTACGGTACGAAAGGGAAAGTACTGCATATAAGGCCCCGTCCACACGTATCCGTTTTCGTCTGAAAACGCAAAAGTTTCTTTCCGTTTTTCAAAATCTCTCCGTTCACACGTAGCGTTTTCGAATCGTTTTTGCCTTCCATAAGTATACGCAAAAACACTGAAAACGCTTCAAATGCCTCTAAAGAGCATGCGCGCCACTGATTTTAGCCGAGCCTGCGAGTTGTTTGTGGCTTTTCATCGCTTTTATCGCATGCGCAGTTTACTGAATTCGACCTCTTGACGTCATCGTTTTCGAAAAGTTCCGTTTTCGGGTGTCCACACGAGAACGCGAAAACACCGTGTTGAAGCCACAAATGTAATAATTGACCACAAATGTAATAAAGCCCTCAAATGTAATAAGGATTGACCACAAATGTAATAAAGCCCTCAAATGTAATACGAATTGACCACAAATGTAATAAAGCCCTCAAATGTAATACGAATTGACCACAAATGTAATAACGGATTTTACCGTGCGTTCTTCAGTTTGCACAACAGGGTTACCAGCCCTAAGTTGTGAGGACCAGGATTTCGCCAGTCATGCATTATCTTTCTCGGAAACCAAACTTGGACTAACCTTATTTTATCTATATTGTGTGTTGGACGTCATCTGTCCTTCACATTTGTGGTCAATCCTTATTACATTTGAGGGCTTTATTGCATTTGTGGTCAATTATTACATTTGTGGCTTCAACATTGAAGCCACAAATGTAATAATTGACCACAAATGCAATAAAGCCCTCAAATGTAATAAGGATTGACCACAAATGTAATAAAGCCCTTCTCTGATTCGCCTTAAAGAAATTATTAATTCTCCGAAGTGGCATATGGCGTGGCTTAAACTTAATCTAGCACCGCTTGGCTGGTTTGAGATAATCGGTATTGCCTGGCGCACTTGACAAGCTCACACATCCGTCTTCAGTATACCCCTGCCTCAGACTAGTACCGTACCTTGTTTGGACCAAAAGTTTATATTAAATTCGGCGGTGCACACTGCTATTGTTGACGAAGACGTTGAAATTTTTTGTTGTAGGAATGCCATGTTTGCTGTTGAAATTGTTAGTTCAAGCTTCTGATTGAGAGGTGGCGAATGGTACCTTCAAAATCGTGGGTCTCGGAAAATTTTGGTCCGGTCTCGAAATCTCGGCAGTTTTTGTTTTAAGTCTCAAAGTCTCATTTGGCTGGTGCTTTTTCTGTCTCGGAGTCTCGGAGTCTCGAAAATGTTTAGTTGAGATAATAGCAACTTCAGGTTTGGTCACGTGAATGACAGATGACGTCCAACACACTACATAGACAATTCAGTTTGTCCAAGTTTGGTTATACGCATGACTGGCGAAATCCTGGTCCTCACAACTTAAGGCTAGTAACTCTGTTGTGCAAACTGAAGAATGCACGGTAAAATCCATTATTACATTTGTGGTCAATTCGTATTACATTTGAGGGCTTTATTACATTTGTGGTCAGACCGTATTACATTTGAGGGCTTTATTACATTTGTGGTCAATTATTACATTTGTGGCTTCAACACACCGTTTTCAAAAGTTTCCACTTTCGAAAGCGTTTTCAAAAGTTTCCGTTTTCGGTGACCGTTTTCATCGGATACGTGTGGACGGGAAGCGAAAACGGAAAAAAACTTTTGCGTTTTCAAACGAAAACGGATACGTGTGGACGGGGCCTAAATTTGAATGGCCGCACTTAAGGCCACACTATAAATTTCATAGTCTTCATACACAGACTCAAAAGTGCGAACCACTTTCGCAAGGTTTATTTAAGATTACATGAAGGTTTAGTCCGGGGATTTAGTTTCCTGAAAACAATCAGGAACACTTGTTCTCCGCTTGATGAATCAATGCATGCATACTGTCAATACTCAGTGTTACGTCAATTCTAATACGAATCGTGGGAAAATACAAAACACAGCACATGAGTCGCGGTAATTATTTATTTCATGGTTTGCAATGATGTGGGATCTCGTCACTTCGTAGATTTTGATCGTGGACTCAGTTTTTCCAGTCATGTCTAAGAATCTTATCACAATTTGTGTGAATTCATATGAAATTTGACTGAACCGCTACGAAAATTAAAGGTGAGCTCGACGTGGACTTCAAATTATCAGATCAAATTGTATTGATTTTTCGTAATCGAATTCTATTACTTTCTTAATACTTTATTATTATTATTGTTCATCGTATATGGAATTTTGTTTTCGCATTTCTGCTTTGTTTGTGTGTCTAAAAACGTAAATAATTAACTGTGTGAAAATGCCGAAGTTTGAAAGCATAGTAACTAGATTTTGCTATTAATATGATGTCTAAAAATTCAACTTAAAATGTTATGTATTGAGAAAATAAAAGACTTTAATCTAAGAAACTTAAAATTTTTGAAATATAATGAGTTTTTAAGTAATGGACAGATGGAAAGTCATCTGAAATATTTAATTTATTCTCTCGAATTATTTGTCTAAAATTATAGTTATTGAATTTTTCTTGAAAATCCACTATAAAATTTAATTTGCTAGAGATCCTGTATTCAAGGCTAAGTGATGAGAAGACAAAAACAAAATAAGAGAAGAGCAAATTGGATAGTATGTGTTGAAAAGATCTGAAAATAGATTTATTTTCTTTTTTATTTTACATGCAGAGTTTTTTTTTGTTTGCGTTCATTTCCTTCCAAAAAAATAAAACATTTTTCTTTTTTTTAGACGTAGAAATATCCGCTTTCATTGAACCAAAAATTAATTTCTGAAGATGGTTTTCCAGTCGCGTTTCCCGTGACCAATGGGGAATGTGGCTCATTTATTTGTTACCCTCGGCTGGCGTTTTAATGGTTCTTAGAACTGCATTAAAAAAGAGCCTCCATTTGAATTGAATTCAACTTGTTTATTCAAACTTGTATAGTGCGGTTTAATTCAGAACCAAACAAAAAAGTTCTCATGTAATGAAAACACTGAAACACCAGTTGTAAAGTTCCTTATATTTTTATTTACATGAGGGCTTGCCGAAGTTCACAGTAGAACTTTCATTGTCGAACTTAAACAACACGGTTTCTTTTATAACAATCATATATTAAAACTTTATACTAAGAATTGATTGTTGTTTTGTATTTCGCTTCCAACTCGGCAACGGCAAACACTTCTGTTTTATCGAGATTACTTTGCGAGTTAGCAGCAGCCGTTATCCCATCTTTATCTAACGGAGCGACACGAACTAGCTTGGACTTTTTAAAAGCACGCTGGAATAACAACATTAATCCTTGCCTGAAATTCGGAACGCGCCATGCGTAAAGAGCAGGGTTTATACCCGACGAGAAAAAACCAACTGTCAATGTTATGTCCCGCGCTAAAAGAAGTCTCTCAGAGCGACAGTTCTCGCAGAATACCAACACAATATCTACAATTACGAAAGGACACCATGCAACAAGAAAAACCATCAACATAATAAATACCGTCATAGAGACCCTGCGTTCGCGCGCAACCATTTTCCTAACGTGCGTTGCTTCTTTGCGATCCGCCGAATTCTGCAAATCCGTGATTTTTTCTTTTAGCGCTCGCAGCAGTCCGTAGTACGATGCTAGCATTATACCCGCGGGAGATAAAACACCCAAACCGTAGAGGTAAACTTGAAAACTTGCGCTCCGCCAGCCGACAAGGGGTAAGATAGAGAAGTGAATGGACTTCACTTTGAAGTGCTGTGTGAACTCGGCTCGGTTTGACGAGAGATCTGTACTTGAATGGTCGACACACTGCGAGAAAACGATCCACCATTAGAGCTGAGATATTCACGATGGAACAAACGCAAGAAAGGACGGCAAAAATGTAATAGCTAAAATGCACGTCACTGTTTTTCGACCAGTAGCTTGCCGCGTTTATAGGTTCTACTGTGATCCCAACCAAAATGTCCGCCAAGGCCAAATTGATGATAAAATACGAGTTTGAGACCCGCCGTAATTTTTTCTCTGGGTCAACAATGTACACGACGCAGACTAGGATGTTACCAACAACGGTATAAACTCCGAAGATGATGAATATGGTCGCTAACGCGGCATTTGGAGTCAAGAGATATCCTTCGTAAAACATGTAAAGTGTCATCTTATCAACTGGAAAACAATTATATACACCAAGTTGGTATAAACCGTGTCTTTCTTCGGTATATACCTCTTGTTATTTCCCCGTGTACAAGTCTCAGTATAATTGTTCCGCTATGCTAGTCGGTGATAGCAGCTTAATGAGAACTGAAGCAATGTCTGTTAATAAATGTGTCCTTCTCAACGCCGTGCATATGTCATTTGAAGTCTCTCGTTCTCGTGAAAAACAATTAGTCGCATTTTACCGGGTCATTATTCCTGCGTGTTTAGACAGGTGTTACTGAACAGTTGAATCAATCGCAGCCACTACTCAATGAGAGCAAAACAAAAACATCCGAATTTCTTTTCTGGACACTCAGTCACAAATCGTTCAACTGATAGTAATTTTGCTTTGTATCCCGAGGTGTTGATCTGTTGATTAAAATTGGCGCTCAGAACAGACGAAAAAAGCACGAAGCTAAACCGCGAATAAGCGAAATTCACTTTTCAGAGAGGAAAATAAAACCCTTTGTCTACTTTGTTCTAATAAAAATTCAGTTACTATGTTTGCATTTCATTAGGGTTTTTTTAAATCTCTTTTCTTTTGTTATTTGAAAAGGGAAGAAACTTATACTGCAGGGATATAACATTCGAACTGTCATGATATTTATGAGCCGTACGAGAGAAATCATGAATTTCTATTTGTTCTGACTTTAATGTGAAGTAAGAGTGTCTTATATTTATCATTTAAATGACATTCTTTTGAAATATGACTTTCATGTTTGCATTGCCACTGGCAAAATAAACAACCTCACGCAGGCACAATAAAAAACTTAAATTGCTCGGTCCAATCATACGACATTACTTTGATTTAATATGCAAACAAAAAGTACTATTGTAGCTATCAGGGGGTTTTTTTTTCAACTCCAGCCAGAGAATCGTAGTTTTTGTAATATTGCACTCTTTAAAGGTTTTCAAATGAATTTTATTGTAGAAAGTTTTGGACGTCATCGCTTTATGTTTTGACAAAACACTTTTAATTGTATAATGAGGAGAAAGGGGATTTCCAGGCTTCAAACGGTGTATTAGTGTTGAAACGGATATTAGCCCTTGAGTGGGGAAAAACACTAAAATGCAATCATAATTAAAATACTGAATAAAACATAACGCGCGCGAGTTTATCCTTTTATTTGTGAACAATACAAAAAAAAAGACTTTATCTATCCCATTGATCGAATCTCAGTTAAGCGCAGCCATTTAATTTTTGTTTTTACTTTTTCCTCGATCTCTCAAGCTCGCTTGCGGTTTACACCCTCCGAAAAAGCACGCGCGAGGAAACTAGGCCGGTATAAATCAAGAATTGAACATTTTATTTTAGTTTCAGAGAACAAAGCGAATTTGATTATATTCACTGACAGAATTAGGATTTATTATAGTTCTGTCTTGTATTTATTGCTTTGTTTTATAAACAGCACATTCAAATTAAAACGCCCGATGTTCCGCTAATGGCGTCTTTCATACAAGCCATGAAACATAACTCGATTTAAAGTTCGTGGAACCGATGTCGGCGTGTCTGTCAAAGATATTTTCATTTACAATATAAGTAAAACCGGGTGTTATAGAAAAGGTTACTAAAACTAGTATTGGCCCAGCGGGGCTTTCACTTTAAAACAAAATAAAAGGTCGATCTAAAGTGATCTTAAAAACGAAAATTAAAATCCCCTACATCAAATTGCCATGCAATCACACTTATTTTTTTAACTTCCGCTTCGGATTTACCACAGGCCGGGACCACAGGGCACGTGTCAGTCCTTTTTTATTTTTCATTCCAAACTTGTATTTATGTGTGTTTGTCTGTTTTTCTACTCCAAAGTAGTAGCTTTTTGAATGAATTGACTTCTCAGAGTAAACTTTCAATATTGGGTTTTCAAACTGACAGAAAACTGTGAACTACATGTCATCTCATTGACCGCCTGCGTACAGACATTTCGTAGACAGGCGCCCATTTCTAGTTCCAAATCCAAAAAATAATTTTCACACTACTTTCACACTACTTTTCACACTACTTACAAATCATTACAAATCACACTACTTACAAATCATTACAAATCATTGTAAACAAGTTAGGATTTGTCACTTTATCTGATTGAAAAAACATCAAATATCACTGATGTTGTCCGTCGACAAAATGTTCAGCCATAATGAAGCTAACGGTCGAAGCAATTTAAAGAAAAACAATTTCCAGTGTCGAGAAGATAGAAGAGATACAATCTTCTCCTTGACGTAAAACCAATAGGTAACAACTGTTTTGTTATGTATCAAGGAAAGCGTGCAAATAGGCCAAAATAACTTCAAGTGAGTTCCACGCTGCTAAATCCAGAATAGTGCTCAACGATATTGGAGCGGTGATAACATAGCCTGTTCCAGGCTCCGAGATAGTGGGGAACGCGCGAAATAAAAAAAAAAAAGAGGAAAAAATCGCGGGGGAACTGGGAGAGGGAGGTCGGCGCCCTCACCCCAGTTCCCCCGCGATTTTTTCCTTTTTTTTTTTTTTACTTCGCGCGTTCCCCACTATCTCGGAGCCTGGAACAGGCTATGATAACAAAGTGTTTCTACTCAATATCGTTTCATATGCACTTTTACACAGAACTGTTTCGTAGACCAACAAAGCGTTGATCCACTCATCAGTTAAATTCCATACACACTAAAGTTTCGTTAGAGTTTATATACATTAGCAATTAATGTGATCCATTACAATATTCAAACGTAAAAACAATAGGGATATACGTTTGTAAACTTATGATTGGTCTTTAAGGATGCGATTGAATTTTAGGAGGGACTTACGTTTTTGCCTGCAAGTTGATATAAGCTCGCTACGCTTGTTAAGTGTTGCCATGTCCGGTTTAAATAGAATATAGAATTTCTCGGTATTACATAGGTTACATCGTTTGGTAAAATTGGCCTGTTCCAGGCGTTCAGATAGTGGGAAAAGCGCGAATAGTTGGGGAAGGCGCGAAGAAAAGCGAGCTAAAAAAATGCGGGAAGACGAGTTCCTCTCCACAATCTCCCCGCTGTTTTTTCGCTCGCTTTTCTTCGCGCCTTCCCCAACTATTCGCGTGTTCTCCACTATCTGAACACCTGCAACAGGCTAGGTAAAATTGGCATAGGATTTAGCCTTGGCTAGGATTTTCCAGGAGATCGCAAAGTCTTATTTTCTTTTCGTCTTTTAGCTGCCATGTGTGTTTGCTTAGTTCTGTGTTATTTCTTTTACTCTCATGAATGAAGGACATTTGGTGATTTCGCCATCTTGTCTTAAACTCAGTGGCGGTGAGACCGACCTATTTTTCTGAGTTTTCTGCAGTTGTTATGGTGCATGGCTTGGTACTCTACCTCTTTGACTAAGCACTCTCCTTTTAAAGGACATGTGTTTGGCTCTCGACTGTCGTTGCAGGATCTGGGGGGGGGGGGGGTTTCTTCTTCAGATTGCACGTTCTGTCTTAGTATGGTTTTGTTGTGTCCATCGATGATCTGTTTTATGTTAGGTGAACAACTGTATCTCAGATTATTTTTGTTAAAAAGCTTTCTGAATTTATGGTTAGACGGAAAGCATATCTCGATCAAATTTAGAAATTCTCTTCCTTTGTTAGTTTCCACATTTCTACTAAATGGTGGGTTGAACCATATTATGTTCCTCTGTCTCTTTCCCTTTCTGGTGGTTGATTCTGGTGAATGCTGTTGCGGTGGCGTGAATTTTAGGGTGTGAATAACCGCTTTTGCGCAATGCTTCTTGATAGGGTGGTGCTGCTTCACTGAAGGCCTCCTCTGATGAATTTCAGATAGCCGTTTGTTAATTGCCTCAGGGATGTTTTTTTATTATGCATGGGTCGGGGGTGGTTAGATTTGCTGTGGACATAGAACGGAGTGGTTGTTGGCTTCGAATAAGGCTTGTATTTCTCGGTGGTTAGGTCTAGTGTTACATCAAGGAAATTGACGACTTTTTTGTTTGCTTCGATGGTGACGCGCAGGTTGTTTTTGGCGAACACTTTGCAGATTTCTTTATTAATTTTTTCGATTTTTGCGGGGTTTGTCAAGAACTGCTAAGCCGTCATCTCTGTAAAGCCCAATTTCCATGTCGTAAGGTATTTCTTTTAGTTGCAAGAGGATGTAGATTCCGACTAATTCACATGTTTCTGCTCCGTCATTGTCATTGCATATTTTTTACAACTTCTGAGAAGGTCGGGAAGCCGCTATCATTGTTATAAAACAAGACGAGCGTTTGGGAACACCGTACCATACTTTATGGAGTTGCTGTGGAGTATGTATAAAGGCACGTCTTAAAAAAACTGCAGCGTGTGCTGCGAGCCCAGGAGGCGGGTACTCCCGTCTGATAATTTAGGATCAGGTGTGTGTCTCGAAGGTCAGTTTACCATCAGGCATAGAATTCTAGTAAATAAGAGGCAAAGGACCGCGAACGAAAATGCTGCTGGTATACGTAGGATCTAGTTTTTCTATCTTTTTGCTGCTGCACCGTGCTGACGAGACCCAACCAGGTCGAAACAGCTGTCC
This sequence comes from Cladopsammia gracilis, assembly GCA_022457155.1. Taxonomy (NCBI): domain Eukaryota; kingdom Metazoa; phylum Cnidaria; class Anthozoa; order Scleractinia; family Dendrophylliidae; genus Cladopsammia; species Cladopsammia gracilis. The sequence goes on from JAJGOT010000197.1 coordinate 832,792, forward strand.
ACGGTTGCATGTTGGCTTTCAGTTTGGGTTCTATCATGTCGTTGTCGCGTTAAATGTTCTACGTAGCATCAGCCTTGCTTACTGTTTGACAGAATTCTAGACTGAGCCTATAGTGAGTCTATAGTTTCATTAATACGCCCAATCATAACCATATCTTTTTCATTTAGCTGGGTGTTTAAGTACGTAACTGTAATTTAGCTAAATAAATACAATTTAAAGGAACTCTAACCAAGAGGATCACAATAACAAGAAGGATGCTGATCACCTCAAAAATAATACCCTATCCCACGGCACATACCCATATAGCTTACGTATGGGAGTATCCCCTATCATCCGGGACTGCGAGGATAGTCAATTGAATGGGAATGGGAGTGATAAAGCATTAGAATGTCTGACATGGCCCACTGTGTTGAGCAGGCGGGATGACCATGTATACAAGCTAGTAAAAAGATGCTGCCCTCAATACTTTAAAGATTAAAATTATATTTTTAACCGTTCTATACATGGTCGCACAAGTAGGCACAGCAACATGCTCCGGCTTTACTTGACGCGGGTTTGCCCCAAACTTGCTAAAAGTTCTTTTTTTTTATTATAATGAATTTTCAATTTTGTAATAGGCTTAACTCATAGGTCTTTTTCTTTGCTAAATTTTTGCTCTTTTTTATTTCCCAATATCCTTTGTAAATAATTTAATATACTGCAGCTTATTTTTGTAGTCCTTTTTATTAGTAATGTGTTTTATAGTTTCAGCTGGCATGTCGTAATTTATTTCTATCGGCGCTCCTGTTGATAGCAGATACTCTGCTCCTGAAAGGGCCACTCTAATTTATTTGATTTATTTTTAAATAAAGATGTCTCTCTTCCCAATATTATCATACATTGGGATCATTATTTTTTCTCTAATTCTTGATTGCAAGCATAAGCTAGCTTTAGTGGTCGCAGAATGATTTGTGTAGTTTACTTAAAAAGCAACTTTTTTAGTATCCTTCGCAAATATATAAGCAGCGTGGTTAAGTTTAAAATGCGAGGAGAATAGGACGGTATGTTTAATTGGGTATATGTAATGTTTACTACATGAGCGGGAGTGCTGTATCGGCCTATACAATCACGAGGCGCAGCCGAGTGAATGTATAGTGCCGATACAACACGGACGCGAATGTAATAAACAACTTGTGAAATTCACATTCAGATGTAAATTATTTTTTCTCTAATTCTTGATTGCAAGCATAAGCTAGCTTTAATTTACCGTGATGTGAAATTCACATTCACATGTAAATAGACCAATTTCGATATATTAAAATTCATACTTGGCTCCGAGGCTTGGGGGAATAAAACAAAAGAAATCACATTGAGGTTCGGCGTTGAATTATTCATTTCTTTTGTTTTATTCCCCCAAGCCTCGGAGCCAAGTCTGAATTTTAATATATCGAAATTGGTCTATTAGATACAACCGCTGGTGGTTGTATCTAATTTACATATCAGATACAACTCACTAGTGAGTTGTATCTGGATTACAGGCTAACCATGTGATTGGAATAGCTCATTTCTATTTGTTATTACCCTTATGAATTATTAATGACTTTTACAATATACTGTAGATTCTTAGATGGCAGACAGTCATTTCGGGTAACCTAGGCAACAGCACAAAACGGTGCTCAGAATACAGTTAAAACCCGCATAAAATAAAATGCGGATTAAGAACCTCCAGGTTGAAATTTGACCAATTAACACTTACTGTATATGAACCACTTCTGAGCCTGGCAAATGAAGCAGGTTCTTATTCGAAAAATTGCTTAAACTCAGAAAACTCTAGGGGTATCGAATGGTCTGCGAGCATTTAAGGCCGGCACATACTAGGGGACCCTTATGTTGCGGGAACATAAAGCGGGGACAAGCCCCTTCGTGTGCACAGCATAAGCGCATGTTGCAGGGACAGTACGCAAGCTGGTGCACACAAAGCGGATTGAGGGATAAAAATCATAAAAATCACCGAGGGTGCCTGCTACTGAAGGCTCATGGGATAATCAATAGCACGTTTTTATTGGTTCATTTGCATTTTGTAGCGGGGACAGTTTGCAAGAGCAGTGCGCACGATGCGACATCGAAATGGCGGTCATTTTGTCCCGCTTCATGACGCACGAATTCAATCCAGCTGAATTTCATGCAACATGTTGCGGGAATAAAATTGTGTTCCCGCAGCATAACCTTTTTCGCAAAAACGGGGATGTCACACGAGGAAAACTGTCGCTGCAACATGTCCCCGCTTCATGTCCCCGCAATATGTCCCCTAGTGTGTGCCGGCCTTTACGAGCATGCGAGCACTGTGTTTTTTTCTTGCAAGCACGAGCAGTCATCACATTTCTCTTGCAAGCAGCGAGCACTTTTATTTTATTTATTTATTTATTTATTTTACTTATTTATTTATTTTATTTTATTTATTTACTATTATTTTTTTTAATTAATTATTTATTTATTATTATTATTTACCTGATTTTACTAATAATTTGTGTTTGCTAAATTTGATTGTAAATTATACAACCTGCCTTGATTAGCTTTGCTATATGCAGGTTGTATATTTCTCTAATTTGTTAAATTTAAATTATTGAAATAAAATGATGATGAAAAAAAAAACTTTAGAAAAAACAACAGATGAGCAGCGAGCACTTCGTAAGTTTTCCTCCAGCAGCAGTCCTTTTTTAACTTTCACACATTGTTTTTATTAGAATGCGCCTAGTAGTAGTTAGTCGTCTGACTGACAACACCGCGATCCAACCAATTATATGAAATGTATCTCATGGCTTTGCCTGATAAGCTCTGAAAATGCATCCAGCTACTTCTTTCTTTATAAATTTGACAAAAAGTTCTCTTAACAAGCAAATGCCTACAAATATCAATACCGTAACTGTTTTAGCAGTATTAATATGATGACAAATTTCATTTCTGAGAGCGCCCTCTCCCACATTATTCCAATCAGAATTTATATATCTCACCCTTTTAATCCCACACATTTCCCCTGTAGACGCCCTGTGATCTATTGCTCTCTGTAAATCTTCCGATTGAATTGTATATTTGATAGCATTTGAATTGTATATTTGATGGCATTTGTGTATCGCTGCGCTCGGTCCGTACGCCACGACCTCGAGCCAAATATTTTCCCATCCGGCCCTCCCACTTAGTCAATAAGTACATACTATTTAGTACTAAATAGTGACATTTCTATTGTTTTTACTTATTACTGCTTTATTAGTAATAATTAGTGCAATGTACATTGTATGCTTTTAGGGTTTGTAATCAATCAATGAATAATTATATGATTTTCTGTTTACTGTATAGATGTATAAATAATTCACTAATCAAAACAAATTTTAAGTAGATAAGTAGATAATAATTGTTTTCACCCTACAAGTAAGAACCTGTTTAAGGACCTATTCAGCCTGACTTCTCACTAATCATCCCGATATGAGAACCACTTCAGCCTGTCACAGAAAAACACGGGTTCTTTTATGTGTGTTTCAGTACTGTAAATAATAATAATTTATTGACTTATATGGCGCAAATTCTGTATATGAAATATATTCAAATGCGCCTTGTAAATGTAAATGTAAATGTTGTTTAGAACAGACTTGAACTCGGGACCTCCGGATTTCAAGTCCGGTGCCCTGGCTACTCGACCACGTTGCCTCGATTGTGCCTTAACACATTGGCCAATAACATTAATTGACAACTACTGTTTGCTTGTTTGGGCAAGCTGAAGAGAAACTATCACTAACACAGTAATCAGTTAACGAAAAACGTTTACAGAGGCTTTATTTTATTGCATCAATAAAAAATCTTAAAAGAACCATGACAGCTATTTTTTTAGTATCACTTTGAAAAAACACACAGCAAATTGTGCATCAATAGAAACTAAAACAAATTGACTAAACTAAAACTATATTTGTTATAGAGCATTTTTCAATTGAGTGTCGAAAGTAATTACACAATTGCTTTGGTTTTGCATTGCTACGCATTGTGATTCGCTAAAAAATCTCGCGCCACTTTCTCGACCAATCAGAAGTAAAACCAAAACCAATCGTGACTTGCTCGCACGCGTTTTCCCGCGCTTGGCGCCGCCGACATGTAATTGCTTCGAGCTCTGATTGGTTCATTGGATTGTTTACGACTGCTGTGATTGGTCAGAGTAATTTGCTGATCATCCAGGGAACAACCTCGTCCCCAGGACCTTCTCCGCTTTGTTCAAATTCAAAATGGCGGGTTGGGCGGAGAAGACTCTGGACAAGAGAATCGTGGTTAACACTCGTTAACATCTCTCAAACGGACCTTGGACACCTTATGAGGTTTTACACAACGTAGTATTTTTTTATCGTTATACCGTAGTACTGACGTTCACGAGAACAGAAGCCCATTTTATTGGACAGAGAACTGAGAGAACAGAGATCCGGTTAAGCAAAGAGTAGCGTTTTGGGGTTTAGCATTGATCTACAGTGTTTAGGGTTAAGCACTGATTTGAAAACGGTTAGCTTTCATTTATTGTTATGGGTAACTCTATAAATATGTTAAAAATTACATCTCCCGGCAACTAATCCACGTTAGTTAAGTGGATAAGGATATTAATTATGAAGCGAACGACTCGGGTTCGAGGCATACACTATACCGATCTTTTTTCTAATTTTACTCTAAGTGTGAGATAGGTTTTACTTCATGTAACTTAAAGTGAAAAGGAAAGGTGAGTTTGAGAGATGTTAACGAGTGTTAACCTGGGCGGAGAAGACTCTGGACAAGACTACCAAGATACTACAGGAATCGTGGGGTATTTTGTCACGTGACACACAATGAAATGGTGTTTTCAGACAAGCGCCGATTGGTAGTCGTGTCTGTTTTCTAGTAATCTGAAACCTAAAACCTGAAATCTAAAATAGAGAAGTTAAAAATGACCGGAGAGTAAAAAGTGTTTAGTTATTATTTTAGTTATTTAAGTTATAAGTGATTTAGTTTATGCTGTAATAATAGTTGCAACTGTTACCTTGTATATTATTTGTTGGAATGTAAACTTTAAAAATGTAAATAAAAAAAGTACACAAACGACAATTTCTCTACAAATCCACTCATTAAAATTCCAAGAAATTTGTCAGAATTCTTATTTTTATCGCATTTCAAATAATGAGAACTTTAAAACAGAAGTCTGACAAAGGAATTCTGTGACACGATGAATATTGACTAGGCAGCTATGTTCTTGAATATTTAAAAAACCGTTTGTTAAAATTTGGTCAAGCCAATTTTAAACAATAAGAATTATTTATTGTAAGCTGTGTGCAAGTTCATAAGAAAAACTAATGACTGAATTTTACGTAAACCTTATAAAAGTGAAATTTTAGGGTTGTTTTCAATCATCCACGTTGCCATGGAAACAGTCCAAAGCGTACATTTTAGCCGTTTATTAAAATCTTCCATTACTATATTTTCTTTTGGCCAAGTTTCAGCTTCTAAAAGCTGCAACCTTTCTCACACAATGCCCTAACGAATGACATATACTCACAACCTATCAAAACTATCTTCGGCTACCCAATGGGCCAAAGAAATAAAAAGGTTTCAGTCTCTTTTCTACAGCCTTATTCATGAACACCTTCGAACAGTTTTCAATTAAGTGTCAAACACGAAACACCATCTTAGGCTTAACTACGTTCACATACGTCTAAATTCGTTTCACTCTTCGTTAATGTTTCAATTTCTTCTTTACATTCTAAATTGTCCGCGACACTTTGAAAAATGCCGTCTTTTTTCAAATCATACGGCGCCGGTAAAGCTTCCAATTTCACAAGCGCATCTGAGAAATTTGAGTTGATTGGTCCAACTCTCGTACGATTTCTTGTAATCTCGATTCTGGTCTTCATTTCAAGCTTCATGATTTTCAAAAGCCCTTGCTTAAATCGGCGCACCCTCCATGCATATAAGAAGGGGTTAATCCCCGACGAAAAAAACCCCAGGGATAAGGTGATGTCCCGGGCCAAGAGGAGGCGCTGTGATCGGCAGTTCTGGCAAAATACAAGGACAAAGTCTACCACAACGAATGGAAACCAAGCAACCAGGAACACGATTAACATAATAAGCACTGTTGTAGATACCTTACGCTCTTTTTGCACCCTCTTCATTTGAGTTGTTGATTGACCTTGGCCACCTACACAAGAAGACTTCCTTAAACTCGCTCCTTTCTTCTTTAAAATTATTATCAGTCCATAATACGATATCATCATGACACCGGACGGTAACAAAACGCCAAAAGTGTACAAGTAAATCTGAAAGTATGCGTCGCGCCAGCCCACTATAGCGCTAGAAGCGAAAAGTGAAACGCATACATCCATATAAACACCACAGATCCGCGTACACGTTTCACCGTCACCAAAACACGGTAGCGGAACGCTTTTGTCACAGCGATATACCGATCCAGCATCATGGCAGAGATGTTCAATATTGAGCTGACGCAGGACAGAACTGCGAAGATGTAAAACGCAAAAAGTGCGTGCTCGTTGTTTGTCCAGTAAACGGAGACGTTCAGTGGTTGTACGACTAGTCCAACGAGAACATCAGCAAATGCGAGATTCAAGACATAGTAGAAGGATAAAGTGCGAAGATTTTTAAAGGGATCGATGAAGTAAACGACGCAAACAAGCGTGTTCCCGATGACAGTGTATAAACTGAAAGCGATGAAGACCATCGCGAGAGGAAAATTCACTTTAAGAAGATAGCCATCATAAAACATGAAGGATTGCATTTTTACACTCAGAAATTTCACCAAACGCCAAAGGTTGTCTTAACCCCGAACTGAGATAAGAAAATTAGAAAAAAAGAAAGCAGAGCGAAGAAAAATACTGTTTTACAATGGTTTTAGAAAATCGTGCCTTGGGAACACTGATGACTGACCGGCCGGACGGATGCTTCGCTATCTCAGTCTCGGTACTATACAGACCGAATGCAATTTTAATGCATATTTCTCGCTAAACAAGTTGAGTGAAATTTAATTAATGATTGGATAATGACAAAGGTAAATTAACATACTGGTCCTTTTTTTACTTAACATGATATATTTTCTATTAACAAAACAGAAGCCTTATTATCGACTCCTTTATGTTTCCTTGCACCTCAATCTCAATCTCAAAAACTCTTCCGTGTTTTAGGCCATTTTCGATTCAATCGTATCGATCAATCTTCAGATCTTTCTTTCGATCGGACGATAATCGTAGATAGTGATCTCTGCATTATTTTTAGTGATTTTTAACATTGCCTTGTTTATGTTTTAAAATGGTTATTTAGGAAAAGAGCTTATCTGTTCGCATATATATTGCAGAGTGCCTAAAGGACAAATGTACTTCTTCATGGTGCGAATTGGATTGTTTGCAAACCGACTGTTTAGTCCCTAACGTCCCTACCGTCCCTAACGATAACAAAAAATCATGGTCGTTAAGCACTTTGGTTGAGAGAAACTTAAATCAGCGAATTTACTCCAATAATTATGATCGATTGACGCAAAAGGGGTACGTCAGGCTCCTGGGTACGTCAGGCTCCTGGGTACGTCGATTATTTTTATTATAGTTGCCACCTTCCAAAAATACTAGATTTCAATTAAAAGAACGCCGTTCTCAGTAATTATAAGTGGACACGTTTTTTTATCGATTAAAGAAATAAAAAACGCGCCGAGTGCATTATTGAGTTATATAAGCACGCGGGCATTTTTAAGAACATGAGAGAAGTGCAGAGAAGCACGAGCCAAAGGCGAGTGCTTTTCGCACTTCTCGAGCGTTCTTAAAAATTTCTAAGTGCTTATATAACTCAACAATGCACGAGGAACAAGTTTTTTTATTTCTTTTATAAAATAAAAACGGTTATAATGAACCTTACGTCACGCGCGTGCTTTATCGAGTTATAATGAACACGGTTTAACCAATCATAGCGTGCGCATTTCCTTGAGCATTTTATAAAGTATTTTATGACATGAGGGCAGAAATTGGTCCAAACCTTGCAATTTGCATCCATTTGCACCCTGACCATTAGTAACACGATACATTAATTTTAGAGCAGTTTTCAATTGAGTGTCGTAAAACCAAAACCAAAGTAATTACTCTGACCAATCACAGCAGTCGTAAACAATCCAATGAACCAATCAGAGCTCGAAGCAATTACATGTCGGCGGCGCCAAGCTAAGCGCGGGAAAACGCGTGCGAGCAAGTCACGATTGGTTTTGGTTTTACTTCTGATTGGTCGAGAAAGTGGCGCGAGATTTTTTAGCCAATCACAGAGCGTAGCAATGCAAAAACAAAGCAATTGCAATACATTTATCTAACGGTTGTTTTATAAAACTGGGCCCAAGTAAATTAATTGCATTGACTGGCGAACATTATACTTGGTAAACTCTGCGGTGTATAAGCATCTAATCCTGTGACAGGAGAGAAGCAGGTGTATGATTACAACTGTAAAACCCATTTATAGTGCTAGCCCCTGAAGAAGCTTTGTTTTGCAAAGCGAAATATTGGGCACTATTATATTCCACTTTTATTTTATTTTATTTTATTTGCTTCTGCTTCTGCTTCTGTTTTTCTGCCGTAAGGATCAGTTTGCCGTTTTATTTTTTGCTTCATTTCAGCGTGTTATTACCACACGGCCGGCATAAGAATTAGGAATGAACATAACTTACAGCAAACAACAGCAAAAATATTAAGCGCCACCCTCGAATCAGTCCCGCACCCCTCGACAAGACACGGCGCTTGTACATGACCAGACATTTCCAAGGTGGACTTGAGTACTTTAAAATCTTTGGCGCTAAAACTCTATCATGGGTACCAGAGGTTCTCTCGTCCGGGCACGCTTTCGTAAGAAGTCGGGGACGGCCGAAGGTCAACGAGCGGCGATTGGAAGCTTCGCGGCGAAAATATAAGACATAAGAGGCGTGGGATATGAGAGAGACGAGAGTACGAGAAATGCCTCTGGTGCCCAGGGTACTAATTAATCTCGTATCCAGATCTCACTCGTGCTTGTACTGTACTGCAGTGTACTGCCTGACCGTGGGAGATCTGGGTACGAGATTAGGTACTGATACATCGTCTACCCACTGACGTCCCGTGACAAAAGCATCAAACATACACTACCAAGTCAATATTAGTTTAGTTTGCATTTTATTTCATTTAATAAAAGGTTATCAGCTCCTCACAAGAAAGCTGACCTCTTTATTTAAGCATGCAATTTGAAACTTGTTCCACCGAAGCTTATTTAAAGTCAATTCCTTGCACTCTGCAACAGAAAATGTTTGTTTATTCACTTTTTATTTCTAGTTTTACCCTTTCACTACCAAACAAAAATGCCCAACGTTTGTGGGGCAACATATTTCACAAAAAAGCGGTCCACTTATTCGATTTCATGAATGTTCCAAACTTATAAATCGGAACATATTTCACAACTGAAAATTTTGACTTTAAAGTTTGGCAGTGAATGGTTTAAGACTAGTGCACACGTCAAAACCTTTCACAAGTCCGCGTTGCAAAATCTCAAACTATTTGTCAACTCGTTGTTTCGCGACGACGAAAGTCAAGTGGTTATAACTGAATGCATTTATAGTGCATGCAACTTTTATGCACCTATTAATGTTATCCATGAAGGTGGAGAGGGCCAGGACGAGACCGGGCATATGTGGGGCATTTGACTTTTCAAAATGATTTTTATTCAAAAACTTCAGACTAGGGCTAAAAATGTTATCAAATCAAATCCCCCACCTTGGGCAAATTATATCCCTTTAATATACAGTTTATGTCACTGCGACACTTAGGGCAAAAGTTGTAACAAAGGTAATAAACGATGGCTAGCTTAAACGCTAAGTTATTTTTTAAAGGTTAACGTTTAAAGCACGTTGGGAGAAATTGCTTAAATATCAAACAAATTTGTCTTTGTTGATCACTTGAATTCTTCTTGGCCTGCTGACACTTAACTTTTTAGATGCTGATCGCTATTGGGCATTGAAGCGTTATCGGCCAAACCCTTCATTTCTCTTGTTAACCCGCGCGCAACAACTTCTCGGGGAAAGTCTTTCCGCCGTCACGTTTACAATCAAATTGACATGTGAAAGTGCAACGGGAATTCGCATCCATTTTCTACTTTATAAAAACAATAAATTTTCACAGTACAAACGATGTCAAATAATTTCCGTATAATGTGAATTAAATAAAAGGAATTTTGACCTTGAGAAAACAGGCAGGAGATTTTTCTGTGGAAATCTGAGAGATGTTGTTGGAATAGAAGGCGAGCATCGAATTTTTAGTTTTAATTTGCAGTGTAAGCAAAACACTGTCAAAGTTACCGTCAAAACGTATTGAAAAAATTAAAAACGCAATTGTACTCTCCCTCAGATTCAAATAGAAAAATATTTCGCCAATGTTCGTTAGATTTTCAAAATGGCGGACTACACTTATGAAGCTATCGGCCTCTAAGAGCGATGTGCAAAAACTCAGTCAGGAAAGCAAAAACAAACGATAAGTAACTTGCTCGATTAGAAAAATTGAGCTACCTTGTTCGTTGAGAAAGTAAAAAAAGACTAGAGAGTAAATGGCTAAAATTATTTATGTGGGAAAATTCAGTCTTAAAGGTTATCCTAAGGCCGCGATTCTTTCTGGTCAGCGAATGTTAGGCCATGTTAGGACTCATCAACATGGCAAAGACGTCGGACTTCTGTACAACCCCAAAGCCATGTTCAAGGGTGCCCTTTACTGCCGAGGCGAGTGCAAAGAACCCTTTTAAGGTGGTTCCTAATTGTTTAAACATTCCCATCATGATACATCTATGATATTCAATCACAGCTACACCAGTAAAGTTAAGAGAAACCGTTTAGTACAGGTTTGTAAACACTTAACCAATGAACAAATTTAGGTGACTACGACATCAAAATTTGTTACCATGGCAACGTAAAAAGAGGCCAAAAAGACCCCATTTTCATCTTTTTGAGGCGAATAACTTCAAAAATGCTTGGTGAAATTTTTTTTGTTTTTATATATTTTCGTCTTATAAACATAACAAACATTTGTGCCAGTTTTGAAAAGATCTGTACATAGGATTCAGAGATATGTCATTTTTACATAAATTTTAGATAGCTCTGAACTCTATGTACAGAATTTTTTAAAAAATGTTAAAATGTTTCTCTTGCCAATTAAACAAAAATATATCGAAAACAAAAACTTTCACCGTGTAGTTTATAAGTTATTAGCCTCAAATGATCCAAAACAGCGTATTTTTTTACTTATCTCCGCGTTGCTATGGCAACGAATGATGACGTCGTTTGGATACCACTTTGTTGACTGATAAAAGATTTACTGGTTTCAAAGAAAAGATTTTTAGCCGCACCATCTGGCTACCTGTTATGGAATGCAAAAGACGAGAGGGCTGAACAATATGGAGCCATCTTAAGCGCCAGTTTCACACTATCCATGTGGTAGCTGTTGGCTGGGGACTGTTGGCTGTTGGCCATACTGCGGATATGGTGCTATGTGTGCCTCTTGTAGTCTTTAGCTTTCGAAGAGTTCTTAATAATATACCGAAATGGAAAACGACTTGTCAAAAAAAAATTATCCCAGTCAATGCAAACGAGAAGATGACACCGTTTCTGTAAAACTCACCAGCGAAACATAACCATATTTTATGTAATTTTTACCGAGGTGACGAAATTGTACGCACATCTTGAGCATTCAGTTTTAAGAACTTTTTAAATCTCTTTTTTGTCTTCTACGAATTCCTTTGAAAAGGTCACAGTAGTATCAAATAATTCCTTCCTTAACGATACGACGTCAAAGTTATTATTCATTTAAGCTTCTTTTAAGCGGAATCAAAAGAAGATTGAAAGTTAGTCGTAATAAAAAAAGACGAACTTTTGAACATAAAACAAATATCAGCTTTTTGGGCAAACCTGTGCAAATTCCGTTTCCATGGAAAACCGAGAAAGGGATGGAATAGAAGTTTTTTGGAATTTCTTGCAAGCAAGAAACGCACAACGATCTTTGTTTCTCCAAACCACTCTGGGACGAGATTGGTTCTCCTGTGGCATCTTGCTCCTCGTTCGCCACATGTGCTCATCGTAGCTACCGCAAACTAACCTTGAATACGTTGCGCTCACACATACAATAAGTTCAGGAAACTCATATTGTTGGGCTTAACTTCATCAAAAGTTTAAGCTTAGACCTGCATGTGTCGAATTGCTAAGCTATAAAAATGAACTCAGATGGTTTATATCTTCCCTGACTTCTAAGACACAAATAAAATAAAGGTTGTTGTCGTTGTCATCAAACGAGAGTGTTCATTCTTTACTGGCAATGTCTTTACAGAAATAGCAACCATTACAGTTTTTTCCTCCACCAATCCGCGCTCTTTTAGGCTCCTTTCGATGCATCAAAATTTAGCTAGCTAGATGGCTTAAACTAGAGGACACAACAAAGCCACTTGTAAAGACATGTATACTTATTGCGTTGTTTGTTTCCTCCATAGGTTTCACTATCAAGCTTAATTTTCATACATCGAAAATTGAAATCCTCACCCTGAGGCATGCGCATAGGTCATGAAAAATCGTAGCTCCCGCACGAGCGCTCGGTTTTACAAGATGGTTTCAGAGATGGGTTGAACAGGGTGATGTTTCTTATTTCGCGATTTCGGAGTCGAAGGCTTGGATCCTCCGCCGCTGGAGAAACTCAGCTCATCCGTTTCAGTAATAGTTTCATGCCCAATCTTCATTGCACCGTTTGCGTTTCGATGGCCAGTCGCAGGGCTGGAGTGCACGCCACCGGTAACCAGCTTGCCGCGATGTATAGCCAGAGGTGAACCGATAGAGCCTTCATCAGCCAACTTCCGTTCCAACAGAGGCGACTTGAGTACAAGGTTATCAAGATTCTGATAGGTGACGGCACTCGCAGTCTTGGCATCCTCCCTTTTACTCAATTCCAGTTTGTAGTAGTACTCAAAGTTAGAGACGATCACTGGAACAGGGAGAGCGATGGCGAGGACGCCAGATAATGCACACAATGCTCCCACTAATTTCCCTGAAAGCGAAACACAGTCAGTACAAGACGGTGCAACTTCAACTTATTCACTGGCATGTGTAGCCCTATTTAAACAAAGTTCATTATTATTATTGTTGTTATTTTGTCGCATGTGGTAGGCTTACGACAACCAAAGGACACTATTGTCATGTACGACAAATGGCAACTTACATCTTTATCTAATTTCAGGCATGGAATCTTTAGAATAAAATTTTCAATTATTTTTTTGCCCAATTTCAGACCACAAAATATCAGAAACCTTATCCTTTCGGTCCGCACATACCTATACCTATCAGCTAATATTGGGCAACCTCGTTCCCAGGACTTTTCCCTTTTGAAAATTTGGGAGGCAGACTCTCCATAAGTCTCTCGTATATTTCTCTATTTGTTAACCCTGTCACTCCCAAGAGTGCCAAACATAAAAATTCAAGAAAAATCCTAAATTTCATTTTGTAAAATATTGAAAAACAAATGGTAAAATGCAAAAGTACCGTTGGAGAGGTTTCATTTGAATGGTCACACCACAGGATTTTGTCCACAGACTCAAAAGTTAGAACTACACTACATGTCTCTAGAATTGACTCTGGGAGTGAAAGAGTTAAAGTGATAAGTGATGAAAAATGCTGGGAAGCCCCCTAAGTGCTGCTTTTGGGATGTTCCCCTCGCCTAACTGACAAAAACAAACAAACTCAACGTACCCACGGTAGTGATTGGCGAGACGTCGCCATACCCGACGGTTGTCATAGTGACCACCGCCCACCAGAACGCGGCAGGGATGCTGTTGAATTTGGGATTAGCTTCCTCCTCTGCGTAATATGCAGCGCTTGCAAACAACACAACGCCAATTACTAGGAACAACATCAACATAATAAGCTCATTGACGCTCGCGTACAGCGTGTTCCCTAAGATGTGCAAGCCCTTGGAGTGGCGCGTCAACTTGAAAATCCGGCAGACGCGTATCACCCTCATGACACGGAGAATGCCAATGCTTCCCGCGGATTCCTTAGACACGCTGATTGTAACGTAAAACGGCAGAATGGAGAGGAGGTCAAGGATGTTTAGAACCGCCTTGAGGAATTTGATCTTGTTGGGAGAAGCAATTAAACGGATCACGTACTCGAATGTGAACCAGGAGCTACAGACCGCGTTCATTATGAAGAACACGTGGACCGAATCCTCCAAGACGGGCAACGTCTCAATGCAGAATATCACTATCGATAGCAGGATAATCACCAGGGAGAATATCGCGAGGCACTTGGCAGGAAGCGACGAACTAGGACTCTCGAACAAAACCCAGATCTTCCTCAGGGTTCCATTCGTAGGGAGTTCCTCCTCCTCTGGTTCATCTCCACGATCGCAATTTTCGTCTTCTTCTTCATTCGTTAGTTGAAAGAAGATCAGTTCCTCAGCGAAAATATTCATGGGCACGTGAGGCGGTCGATCTAGCAATCCGCCCGACTGATAGTAGTATAGGATGGCAGTAAAGGCACTGCGGTGGCGATCGAAAAAATACTCGTTATTTTTCTCGTCAAAGTATAGTTTCCTCTTTTCAGGGTTACCAAGCAATGTGTTAGGAAACTGGTTAAGCGTGTTCTCGTACGTTTCGTACTTTTTCCCACCGATGTTGATGGTAACTGGTACCGATAACGAATCCACAGCGACCGGCACCGAGTTGGTTATAGACCAATCACGTGACGAGGTGCGAGAGCGCCGGTAACTAAGAGTCACTGCTGCTGCGACAGCCATTGCCATAAGACCGAAAGGCTTTGAAGCCCAAAAATGACAAAGTCTTTCTTACTGTTTTTGTTTGCTTAACTTGCTGATATTCCAAACCTTCTTCTGGGTGTAACGTTAACTGCAATTTCCAGATTGTATTTTCTTTTTTGCGGCAACTTTAAACGCCACTTTTTCTTCGCTTTTGAAACAGTTCAAAGTACGCCCACAGCCGAATGCTGTATAATCCTCAGATATAAGACTCTTTAAATCTTTATTTGATTGCACCAAATCCAAAACGAAACTTCTAAATTATTAATTATAAACCACACAGCACGAAACACGCTTCAGTCATTTAAAATTACAACAAAAAAAAACAGCAATTTCTTTTCCTTGCTTGAACAAATATCCCTTTACGTTTGATTTTCCAGAATGTTTCAGGATACCACCAAAATATCCGTGATGAAGTTCAACCTCTAGAAGACATAATGCTGTAAGACGTTTTCGTCTTTGAGGGCCAAACTTTCAATCGAAATCCATTGAGTAATACGTTAGACTATAGTTAAATGCTTGTTATAACTACCATTGCGTATGTTCTCGATAGTTGCAATGGTCGTGCGATCTCTAGACGCCTTTCAGAGTTCTTCGTCCAAGCGTTTGCGTTGATTCTTTAATCCCTTAAAAAGCCCTGAAATAAAAATCGGCATCAGTTAGTTCAACGCTTGAATTAAACTGAGTCGCTGAGTCGATATCGCGTACGATTTTCCACATGAAATTAAAAACAGTCGAGTTGAACTACAAATTAAATTGAATTAGATTGGTCCTAATAGATTTGCCTTTTCTTTTAAATTGCTGTCTAATTATACATAGTTTTGTTCCATTCGCGGTACGTGGCTCATGGCTACCTATTTCCTACTTTCAATGGCCTGCCGACAGGGTTCCTTGATTTTCTTTAAATCGTGCAATTTACACTTAAATTGCCATCAACCGAAACGCCCTAAATAAAAACAATATACAAAAACGACCTTGCTGAGACAGCGCATAAAATAAAAGCTCGTGAAAAATAAAAAAAGGAGGGAGAAAGAGAAAAAAGAGAATGAGACAATTTTTTGCGATAACTTACTGTCTTCACAATCTTACGGCTGACTTGTGGGTTATCGACCGACTTCAATGGCCTCCGTTGTGATTAGACCGCTGTTGCGAGCAAACGCGAACAATCGTGCAAAGAAATAAGTGACTTAAAAGGTAGGTCTTTGCCATAAAAGGGTGCAGGGTAAACAACTTTTTTAAAAATCGCTGTACAATATTCATTTTTAAACATCTTACTTCCTCGGAATGGTATTGTTTTGAATTTCTCGGCCGCTATGACGTCTTTTCGATTCCTTGTAAGATTACCGATCTTCTTTCCAAGACAGTTCGCCACGAAGTGTCAATTTTCCAAGAATTACAACCCTTTTGGAACGCTGTGTTTTCACAACTCGCCATCGAATAGCCATCAAATAGCTCAAACGTAAACCTCTAAGTGAACGATTTGAACTACCTCCTATCCTTGGAGAAAATCTCGGCACATTTCTTCGCCTGTTTTTGTGTTGCGCAAAACAGGTGTCCGTGGATGCAATAATTAAAAGGCACATTTTTAATGGCTTGGCGATTTTTGGCGCCAACCTTGGCGAGTTGCGGCCTGTCTTCTAGAACACCGCAAAAACGTAACAATTACAGTTTTTGTAGACGACATTGATGTTTTTAAAATAAATTTTTGAATAAATTGGTTTGCAGTCGCATCATCGATGCATTCTAGTTAATTCTAACTATTAACAATACAATTGGGATCGTCTGTCACAATAGGGGATTATGGCTTCTCACAACCCGTTGATTAAAATTCAAAACGCTCAAAATTTTTTCTATACAAAAGAGAACACATTTATTTTGGCAATAAATGGATTGATTTGAGGCAATACAACCGATTAAACCTTTCACCTTTTAACTCGACATACATGGATCCTAAAGTGTGACCATTTAAAAATAAAAACTGTTCATTACAACTATCCTGTGGTACTGTTGGTCGTATTAAACAAGGTATTTCTAACTCAGTTTTGAGTTTATAGATGAAACCCTATTCAAATGAATTTTATTGAGTACTACTTTCTAATGGTGCTGTTAGTATTTTGAAAAACAAAACGTTTTAAAAAAACATTTTTTTCTTGGCCACCATTAGAAAGGGTCAAACGTTTTGACCGACGCAAACCAAAAAAAAAATAGCGTTCTCAAGAACAGCCAAAAATAGAATTAAAGAAAAATCCCAAATTTCGATTTGTCAAATCCGTTTGGGCTACATTGAAGAACTGCGGCTGCTGAGGAGCGTTCATTTGAATGGTGACACTGTCTTTAATATTTCATCCAGACTTAAAAATAGAACCACAATTACCCATTTTTAAACTGTTAACCATCTTAATATAAAAGAAAGCCTTCTGCCTCTGAGTTGACAGTTTTCAGTTATGGTATGTATCACTGGAGTTGGTACGCGATGTAAGCCGCTCGACAATTCGCTGACTCCGATATCCTCTAGATTTCTGGAGATGAAAACACCACTCGGGGCATCGAATGAAGAAAATCTATTCTCGTCTTCAAAGGCAATTGTATTATAACAGAAAATCGAGCATATAGGTGGACGACCAAACACTCACAACTTGTATTGTATGGAGAATCTAGATACTGATGATAATTAGAATTTTAAAACTCTTTTACTCCCAAAAGTTTTTAAGCCGAATTTTTTTAATCCAAATCCGCAATAAAGGCTGCTTGATAATAATAAAAAGAACTGAAATAGTAACAATAGTAATAATGGCTTTGTTCATTTTTATTTCGATCATCATCACACAACAGGATTTGCCATCCACAGACCCGCGTCAAAAGCTAAGAACCACCTCGAACCTCTACAGGAAAGTACCGCCGCCGGCTCAATAGCTTTCATTGAATTACCACACTGACTTCAGTATTTTATCCATAGACCAAAATAAGAACGACCTTGTATGTACAGCACCACGGTACAGTAACTTTCAAAAAAGCTAAATAATATTTTGTACTATCTTGTTCCGCTGTTGTTTCCCGAGTAGTAAACAATGTCTTCGGCTTTCTCCTTTCATAACTAGTCCAAAGAGACGTGGACAGCTATAAAACGAACGATGGATGGAAAACGTTTAATTTGAATAGCGCTTAAAAAAACACGAGCGATCAAACGTATACCTGTGGAAGGAGGCTTAGTTAGAGAGTCTATGAAATGAAATTTATTTTTTGATATATCGAAAGTTTCACCTTTTGTGACCTTGGGGATAAAGGGTTAAGAGTTAGAGACGATGCGAAATGCTATTTTTATGCTGTCAAAGTTAGATTATTGGCGCTAAAAAGTGGCTCCAATTTGTGCGCGGCCAAAACCAATGTCATATTACACTGTGACGTAAATACGTTTGCAAACTGCTACTGGAATCATGGCAAAGAAGAGAGCTGGCGAGAGATGCAGCACTGAGGAGAAAGAGAATACTATGTGACGAGCGGCCCCAAACATATGAGATTTTAATATTCTTAGTTTATGGAGGGTGCAACAAAGCTTTATTTTGTTCCAGAGGAAAATATACCGGCGAAATACACGAAATTTGTTCGCTGAGATCAGAAAGGGTACATCAATGAAAGCGCTAATGAAAACAAAGATTCCGCGCGAGGCTGTTTAATCGAGCATAATTTACCAATCCACGTCCTTTTTAGGAGTTTCCTTCAAGCCTCAGCTCGTCGAAGTCAGTGAGGCCTACAAAAGTATACTGACTTGCTCGGCAGGCAAGTAATATAAACCTTTCATATACGGTATTCAGAATTATAACTTTCAGAGAGGACCGACGCAAGTGTTTACTAGTAGGCTTTTATTGTATCTACAAAATGCATAAGACTATTCGTAACAATATTCGTCGCTAAATCATTGCGAATCTGATTAATTTTTATACTTAACAGTTAGATTATGAACTCGAGATTTCTATCGCCCGATGGAAATCACGAGCGAATAATTTAAATGTTTTAAATAGTCTAAATCTACTAGACCTTCAAAACTAAACAAAAGATTCTCTTCACAGACACTTCGAAAACGCGAAGAAGCGGCCGCGCCATTAGGCTACTCACTCCAACAGAATAGATAGTGAGTAGCGTAGCCAATAAGAGAACAGCATTCGTGATAGAACGCTAGTAGATTTATACTAAAATGAAACTGATATAAATCAGACAGATAAATACTACAACACAATTCAGTTCAACTCGCTTTCAAGCCGCCAGGCGGTTAAAATTTCCAGAAACTTTCAATTCGCTGGCACTGGGACGCTGAACAAGAAGTACTTGAGTTCAAAGTTTTGAAGTCGCTATCAAGGCGCCTTGCCGCTCAAATAAACACCAAATATTAAATTGAAAAAAAAAACTCAGTTATCGAATGATAAAACAAATATTGAACTCGGCTATCGCAAAATATCGTGATTTGTCAGTGGCGAGCAGATCAGTTATTTGCCGAAGCCGAAAGCTGAACTGAACTATACAGTATTACGATAAACTATGGCATATGGCAAACAAAATATCTAAAAATAAAAACTAGAAACTTTTGTCAAGCCGAATTTGAGTAAATCGGAAAAACATTTCGATTGTGATTTTGCATGCGTATGAGCACATCCATAAGTTGCTCAATTAAGCTTATAAGCGTTTTAGGTGAACTTTATTATTTTATTTGACCATGTTGCAATGTTTTAATCAAGATGAAACTTCGAGACAATGTTATTCATATAATAAAGAAACGACTATAAAAGTTTAAAAAAATCTATCTCGCGGTTTTTGAAATATGTAGAAAAGCGCTAAAACTACAATATCAAGGACTCAGTCAAAAAACTATGGTTTCCTATATCAAAAAACCGAATCTCCAAAACTAAATCGAGAAACGCTTTCAAACTTTCATAGTGTCATCTTATACACTAAACAAACATTTTGGCGTAAATTTAGATTGAGGAATTAAACTTTTATAAGCTTAATTGAGCAACTTGTGGATGCGCTCATACCCAGGCAAAATCACAAGTCCGAAATGTTTTTCCGATTTACTCAAAATCGGCTTGACAAAAGTTTCTAGTTTTCAGATATTTTGTTTACCATATGTCATAGTTTATCGTAATAGTTTTGGTTTTTCTAGATGCCATCGCAATCGCTCGGAATTTAGGCTCAAGTGATTTCAACGTTTCTCGTTATCTCCGCAATTTTAAATGCGATTTACAAAATTGTTACACTCTTATAAACTTCAAACTAAGTACAATATTTTGTGTAAGTTTCATACAAATTCAGTAAAGGAAAGTTAGTTAAACCGACGCTCAAAATTGTTCGGCGCGGCTGCATGGAAACTGGAGGAAAACGCCTTAATTAAATAGCAAAATTTCGCTTAGCTCATTTCCACGTCATATCGCCAAATACCACTAAATATACTATTTAGTTGGATAAAAAGATTCTATAGAGTAAAACAAAAGCAGTAATTTAGAGATTAAGTACAGGATTGCAAGGATTGAAGTGGATTACAGTTCGTGAAATTTGATTTATTGAAAGGCGCTCAAGAAATTAAACTTGCCATTCTTGTGAATTTTTGACTTTCTAAGCCGTTATTTTGTCAGTTTAGTTCATATATCTTTGCTTCTATCACCATAATGATACCATAATCATGAAAACACGATATTTCAGCCGGGACAGTGTCCCTTTAATAGTAACAGGCTCGTCGAAGGTAATTACACAATTGCTTTGGTTTTGCATTGCTACGCTTTGTGATTCAGTGGCTAAAAAATCTCCCGCCACTTTCTCGACCGATCAGAAGTAAAACCAAAACCAATCGTGACTTGCTCGCACGCGTTTTCCCGCGCTTGGCGCCGCCGACATGTAATTGCTTCGAGCTCTGATTGGTTCATTGGATTGTTTACGACTGCTGTGATTAGTCAGAGTAATTACTTTGGTTTTGGTTTGAAAACTGCTCTAAACACGTTCCAAACCGTTGGGGGATATTCCAAAGTTGAAAAATTTCAGCTGAAAATGGCTTTAAACTGTCATTCTTTGACGGAATCGTAATATTCGGCTGAAATGTTACAAACACTACTGATTTTTGCCGGACAAAATGCCGTTTCAGCTAGAAAACATCATTATCCATTTTTTTCAGATGGACTTTAAAAAATATTTTCACCCACGATTGGTTTCAGAAATTTCCAAAACCGTTTTCATTCCCTCTTCATCATGATTGATTTCAAAAATTTCAAAAACCATTTTCATTTCAAATTTCTGAAACTCTTTTTAAACCCAATTGGTTTCAGAAATTTCCGAAACCATTTTCACTAAAAATTGGTTGCAGAAATTTCTGAAACCCTTTTCAAACCCGATGGTTTCAGAAAATTCTGAAACCATTTTAATTAATTTCTCGGACTAATGGTTTCAGAAATTTCTGAAACCCTTTTCAAACCCGACTGGTTTCAGAAATTTCCAAAACCAGTTTTGTTCACGTTTGCCTTTAGAACGTTTGAACCTTCACACAAAATAAGCAAATAAATACATATTTGAAAGTGTTTTAATTATATTATAAAAATGCTTTGACTGACTTTTATGCTAAAAATAAAATATTTAGTACAAAGACAGCAAAAAAGGATTTCATGTAATAACTGGTTAAATTTACTAAGTGAAAACTGGCGAAAAGAAAATTGTTATACAGTTTATAGATAGCTTTATTTATATGTAAACAAAAGTTCACAAAAAAAGCTAAAGCAAAACAAGCTAAAAAAGGTGAAAGTGTTCTAATGCTGTCTAACTATGAAATTCGGCAAAACAGACAGTTGTACGCCTCTTACCGAACCGAGAGCCAAATATTGGTGTTGGCCAAACGTGAGGTCAAGATGGGAAAAAAATTGGCCAAGTTCTTTATTTTACCGTTTGAGCAAAAATACTGCGTTCTTCTCCATGAATAAATGTGGTGCAAATTACCCTAGGCCCGGTTGTTGGAAAGCTGGTTAAGTCGGTTAACGCTAACCCAGGATTAAAACTTAACTGAGAATTTATAATTTCTCTTGATAGAAGTATTTTCAAAAGCTAATTAAGTTACATGCGAAGACAAGTCAGAGATGAAACTAAAGGGATGTAAAGGGCAAAAATACTTTGGAAAAATCTCAATTGATTAATTATTTAATCAAAATTGATGCTAACCCTGGGTTAGCTTAATCGCGCTTTGAACAACCCGGCCCTGTATAATTACAAAAACTAATGAGAGCGCAAACATTCTGCGCTCTACTCCATGAATAAATTTAGTGCAAAACACACTATATAATTACAAATACAAATGAGGGCGCAAAAATTCTGTCCGCTCCATAAAAAATCACTGCCAATTACTCTGTATAGTTATGAAAACTAGTGGGGCGCAAACATTCTGCGCACTGCTCCATGAATAAATTTAGTCCAAATCACATTTAGTTCAAATCACACTGAATTAATAATTATATTGCTTTGCTTCATTAATATTTTTAAATCTGCACTTTCTTCCATGAATGAACTAAGTGCAGATTACTCTGTATTAAACTTTAGACCAATGAAGGGAAAAATTTATGCAGTTTGCACCAAATAAATTCAGATTAAAATCACGCTGTATAATAAGGAAAATGAATGAAGGCACAAAAATTCTGCATCCAGCTACATAAATACATTGAATGGAAACTACACAGTTTTTACATCATGAAAGGTGCAGTGCAAACTCTCACATTAAATAATTAGTTATGGTGGAAGCAAAAGTTCTGCCTCCATTTGTAAATATATGAGTAGAAATTCTACATCTGACAGGGAATAAATAACTCAATAAATGGGTAGTTTCTTGGTGTTGCGGATGGTGTGATCACCAAATGACGTAAAACAAAAGATTCAAAAGACACAGAACAATACCTACACCACAACACAAAAGCTAACCAACAATGGCTTCCGCAACACCAAGAAACACCCAAAAATGAGTATATACTTTCCGACTTCAAAGACATGGCATATCCCAGCATATATGTATGGACGAATGGTTGGACCTGAAACTTAGAATAAAAACGCAAAGTCAGGCAATGTTTTTTTTTATTATAGCTGGGAGAACTAAGCTCACTTGCGTTAACGTTAAGCTAATAAATGCACTGTACATTGAACATTTTTTAGTGAGTGAACAGGCGAACAAATTAAAATCTGTCGGTTTATAATTCGTAACTCATCAGTTGCATGTAAACAACGCTTATTATCTACGGAAGTCGTTATTTTACTGTATGTAATCAATTTTTGGTTCAGCATGTTTCAAATTATCCAGCTTCAGGAAAATAAGCCGCCATGAACGGAAACGTGTTTATGAACTTACCTTTATGGTGGGAAATAAAGTGGCGCACAATTTGTAGAATTAGATACTACACACGATCGATGCCTTTGTATCGAAGCAAACATTTCTCGAGCCTTGCATGTATCGTGTTAAATTTAATACAACACGTTATGAAGCTTACCTGGAGTTACTACGAAGGACATACGCGGCATATTTTCACACCAGTGATAAACAGCAGAATATCCAACCATTTTCGCCGTTTACATCCATATTGTAGTCGCAAATTGAACTACACAGGTTTATCACAGAACTTATCGAACGGAGTGGTCCATCATATTTCCAAGCCTCTATTTCAAACAACAACTTTTAGAGAGAGAATTACTCGAACCGCACTGCGCCCCTGGAGCGGTTTTAACTGGTTTGAATTGAATGCTTGCGTGTACTTGTGGTGTGGTCACGAGTGAGCAAAGCATACCATCATCACGTGAGCGATAAGAGTAAAAGGTCACGTATCTTCCACAAAAATGAACTGGTTTATTTATTATTCTAGCTGTTTGAATTATTTAAAATCTACTGCTTTTATATCGGAATGAAACTGTAATATCGTGGTTTAGTTTAGTTTTAGGGAGAAAAAAATCTGTCACAGAACATTGTGTCACACGTAAAGTGACACTTTATTCGTTTGTGGTCAAATGGTTGAAATGTTTGTCTCTGATTACATATACAAAGGCTATTCTATTCACCAGTTTTGAAAACAGATCGTTACTGATTTGCCCGCCATTTATCTGTATCGTGAGCTAACAACTTACAACGATCAGTTGTGGAAACAGTCACCTACAAGCTGAACAACTGAAGCGGGTTCCAGAGTAATCGAACAGCTGCTGGTATTGTATATACTGTTTTATAATATAACTGACACATGTTTTATAATCTGATTGCTTGGGTTTGTTTGTAATCGGGAGGGAAGGAAACGTTGAAATAATCGGTTTGTAGTTGTGCCATGTGAATCCCGCTTTTATTAGCGTTTTATAAAGTCCGGATAAAATAAGAACAAGATTTCAGTGTTAAATAATCAGTAGAGCGCTTTAGATTTTAAGCAGTCACCGGCAGCGAGAGTACAACCTTTCTTACTTTGTCATTTGGAGATAAGCACTTTTAAATTTTGGTTCCGTTTGTTCAAAGAAAGATTAATTAGGGTGATCCAGGGTCAACGCCGGCTATGAATAGAAATTTTTGGCGGATTATAATCGTGAACGTTGATTCCTAACTTAACGAACTCTTAAAATAAGCCAATGATTTTATAGTTAGCAGCCAATCCTTGTAATACCGTAGAATCCCGTCCCAGTTATAAGCCCTGGGCTTGTACAACTTCGTAAGGGTTTTGGGTGGGCCTATAATCGGGGGGGGGGGGGGAGTGGAGGGGGAGCGCTGATAACCCGTGGGGCTTATAATAGGGAGGAAAAAAAAACGTCTGAAATCCATTCTGTTTAAAAAATGAAATTTTAAATTATTGTTTCCTGTATACGGTACCCGGTATAGAGGGGGTGTATAACTGGGAGGAAATTTCTATTAGCAGACGGGTCGGCTTATAATCGGCTTATAACCGGGATTCTACGGTATTTAATAATGCTTATGGGCTTTTGACATGTTGAGATATTTGGGGACTTTTAGAACTTCACTGAATAATGAACTGGTATCACATCTGGTTATTCTTGAAAACAGTTGTTTAGAACATAACAAGTCACTGAGCTCTATTGTTTCAGGTCTATACTGGAAGGTACAGACCTCCACAACAAAGAGAAAATCCCGTCCAAACTGTGGAGAACTGTTTGGACGACATCACTGTGGGCGCGTTTGTCGCGGTTCATCTGCTCCGGCGACTGGGAAAAAAATCCAGTTATTGGAAAAGTGGTGGCAATTACAGAAAATAACATCACGATACATTATTGGAAATGGCTCTTACAAAGGAAATATGCCTTTTAGAAATGGTTCTTGTTACCTGTAGAACTGAACTATTCGGAGCTACTGACGAATACAGGAGCTGTATGTAATTTAAAGTCAAAGTCGGCCCTGTCTAGAATTAGAGAAATATTGTTTGTGTAATTATATTTCTCATGCTAATGTTTTTTTGTAACCTAATATTTCATTTCCGATTCCTTTTTGATTATCGCTTGGTTTCAGAAATTTCGGGAACCATTTTCATTCGCGTTGGTTTCAGAAAATTCCGAAACCACTTTTATTCACGATTGGTTTCAGAAATTTCCGAAACCATTTTCATTCACGATTGGTCTCAGAAATTTCCGAAACCATTTTCTTTCACGATTGGTTTCAGAAATTTCCGAAACCATTTTTTAAGCCTGGTTGGTTTTAGAAATTTCCTAAACCATTTTTATTCACGATTAGTTTAAAAAATTTCCAAAACCATGTTTAAGCACCGTTGGTTTCAGAAATTTCCGAAGCCTTTTTCCTTTTGAGTGGTTTCAGAAATTTCCAAAACCATTAATTGGCTTCAGCAATTTTCGAAACCAATCGTTATGTTTTAAGACGGATAAAATGCCTTCTGTCAGAAATTTATGTTTGTTAGTGTGATTTGGGCCGATGTCAGTGGCGTAAAATTTGGTTTAAAACTGGAATTCTTGCCGAATTTCGCAATTCGTCTTGAAAACGCTAAGAAAGTGATAAAATTGGCCGATCAAAATTAGGCTGCTTTTGACCTTTGAGAGCTTAATTTCAGCGAACAATTTAAAATTCAGCAGAAAAGGGATTAAGGACTGTGATTTTCACCGAATTTGTCGCCAAATTCGGATGAAAAGAGGCTATAAGAAGCTATTTCAGCCGAATTGTGAACTTTGGAATATCCCCCAACGGTTTGGAACGTGTTTCTATAATCTGTAAACTATCTAGAAATTATAAACAAGCAGGGCGCCGAACTTGCTTGCCGGACCGGTCAGTTCGCAAATGAAATTAATGCGCCTTTTTGAAGACCTGCTCCTAAGAGCCCATCAAAATGGTTCACACTATTTCTGAATTGACCGGCCCAGCCAGGCCTGTCCTGTCGAGAAATGGTGTCAAAATATTTACAAGCTGACCCATCCGGTAATTAATCGCCCTTAGATTTTGCATTCCATTGCCATATAGTATTATTTTCTTATTGTTAACTTGAGAGAGTTGCGCCGACCATCACATGTGCAATGAAAAGCAAACCGCACAAATTTACACAACTGAAAACTAAAGTAGTCACTCTGGCCAATTACAATTCAACAAACGCAATGTACAATGGAATGGAACGTACAATGTACAATGGAAGCCGTTACCAAGCGAAGCGCGGGAAAACGCCAGGCGGCGAGTCACGATTTATTTGGTCTAACTTCTGATTGGTTAAAAAGTGGCGCGAGTTTTCACAAAGAATAGAAATGTCAATCATAGCAAACGCGAATTACTTTAAACTGACTATAAAATTGAAAATCGCTTTAATACTTGCATTTTTATTGGCTAGCAATTACAAATTTTTAATTTAACAAAATGTGGTTCTATCGACATCATTTGAGTCTGTGGATAATCCTGAAGTTTGACAGTTCAAATATAAGCTACTGAGCAGTACTTTCCTGTGAAGCTGTTTATTGTGCTGTACACGACCACATCAGCTCCGCTGTAATTTTTATCGTGTTTAAATAAATGTTGTTGTTGCTATCACGTGGTTCTAACTCTTGAGTCTGTGGATGAATTTCAATAGCGCGACTGTTGATCAAATGAAAGCTACTGAGCAGTACTTTCCTGTGATGCTGTTTATTATGCTGTACACGACCACATCAGCTCCGCTGTAATTTGTATCGTGTTTAAATAATTGTTGTTGTTGTTATCATGTGGTTATAACTCTTGAGTCTGTGGATGAATTTCAATAGCGCGAATGTTGATCAAATGAAAGCTACTGAGCAGTACTTTCCTGTGATGCTGTTTATTATGCTGTACATGCAAGTCTTGAGTCTGTGGATGAATTTCATTAGTGCAAAAGCTACTGCCATAGTTAGTAGTCCCCTCTACTAACTATGCAACTGCGAAAGAAACGAAATGGGGCGGATCGACACTGCAGGCCGCGGTATTTCGTTTGATTCCCTACTCTTAGAAGAGCTCATTCCTCTTGTTTTATTGTAGCTATTATTCAAAGATAAGTTCTGGATGTTTAACTAAGTGAACATCAGGGTCTTTTCTTTGTAAGTTGGTGATTTTTGATTTTCGTTATGAAAAATAGATGATGCCTGGGTTTTCCATCCACTTAAGATCACTTAACTTTTCGCTTGTAAACTATTAACTGAAAGCATAATATTTAAAATTTCAATTTCCCAAAGCTCTCAAAATAGAAGAACATGACTTGTATTAGCTGTATTACATTATTGATTTATTAAATTGCGGTAAAATTGTCTGGAAATCCACCCTCTATACCCAATCGTACACCTCAATAAAACCAAATCGTTTTTTCGTTGACCTCTCCATTCAAAAACAGGCTCAATACTATTGCCAACCGGGCGAACTAAGGTTCCCTGAATCACACATAAACGTTCTTTTGTTTTGATGTTTGAAAAATAATTAAAGGCGGCCACTGACCGCATTTTTAATTACTTTGATTCTGTTAGAATATACGCAGTCTAACTATAGCCAACCAATAACTGGGTTCCATCGAAAAAAAGATGAATTAATCAACAAGTCAGATCAAAACAAAAGCGAACGTTGGAAAGCGGAAACTGTCTGTGGTGAATTAAAACGAATTGATTTTCTTCACAGAAATACCAAACTTAACATTAGAATTCACATTTTCCAGTCCGCGTCCTTCTTGCAACCTATTCCGAAAAGGAAAAACAACTATAAACAGCAAAGATTTCAACTTAAGGTTTCTTGTTTGCAATTAAATGGCGTTCCATGTGGTTTTGAAAAGCGAAGACGACCAGTCTTCGATTATTTTGTAAAATTTATCCCCACTTGGCACTTGGAAGTTGTCAAAGTTCTCTTTATTGGCAAATGAATACAAAAGTATATCACCTTTTCGCAATATACAAATTTATATTCGAATATGCCGTGCAAAAGGATATGTCAAATCATGTCTATATATTAACTGCATGAATTTTCGATCAGTCGAATTTCACCGAGATAGTTTGCTCATATGTAAAAGATGAAATTTTAAAATAAAAAGTGTATTTTTTTACACCTTTGGTTAACTGCTTCATATATTATTTGAAATGATATATGAAGCAGTATATATGTTTGTGGCAATTGTAACTTGGGAAACACTGCATAAATAATTAGAAAAAAGTCATTTCCCACATCTGTTTTGATCTGCAATTCAGCGAAAGCAGTGTCTGCTAGAATACGGTTTGCTAAATTTTGCCATCATTTTAACAGAACACATCTGTATCCCAGATATTAACTACAAAAAATAAAGCGTCTTTAAAAGTGAAAAAAAATACTCAGATATTCTGTGCTGTGAAAACAATGCTATTGAATAATCATTTTCTGAAAATATAATTTTTGAAGCCGGTAAAGGGATCTCGCCGCAGTGGAAATATTTATCCGTTAATGAAAATGCATACAGAATATTCGGTTTCTATAAAACATTAATTCACTCCCAGAGAGTCAAAGCTTGATGGATGTGGTTCAGCTTCTTACTGTTGCTTCTTGAATCTGTGAATCAAATCCTAAAATGTGAAATAAACGCTGTTGAGCAGTGTTTTCATATATAGTACTGCTCGTTTATTGATATTTTGCAAGACACAGTTTGGGATTTTTTATTTTAGATTTTTAAACAATAGCACGATTAGCCGAGAAAGGGTTGAGACACAAGATAAAAATATGGCCACCAAACACGGATGGAAAAAATGGCTTGTCCCTACCTGTTGGCGAAGATTTTGAGCATTCTCCTCGGATTTCCCCATGGCGAATATGGCCTGTCTGGTAAATCGAAATGTAAAGCGAGGATAAACAGCGAGGGCGATCTTTTTGAATAGCGAATTAAAATTTAAAGAAACTCTTCTATTCACGGCAGATGGAAATGAAATACTTGCCAGCCATTAACAGAAGGACTCCGCAATATTTACCGCAACATACAATGAAGGTCGAAGCTTGATAAAGAGAAAATAGCCCTTTACCTCATTAATATTTCAGCACGATTCAAGCTCAAATAAAAACGACTTTCCCTTCTTTTGATAAACCGAAACCGAAGCGAAAGAAGGGAAGAAAAATTAGTTCATTTTGCGGCTAACATGTAACTGTTTCGGATAGCACAATGTTTTTGTATTTGCTTTGAGCTAGCAAATTATATGCGCTCTCCATGAACAAATTCGCCGTAGTGTGAATTATAAACAACCCATCGATACAGCTGTTTTCAAGCTAGATATTTCTGCTTTCAAACGCACAATAATCTTGTAAAATGGCTCGGAGAGCTCTTTTGCTAAAAGGCATCCAATCTTGTTTTAATTGTTCGCCAGAGTCTCGGTACTTGTAATACTTATAATCCTTTTTCGTGCTTTTACGAACAAAATCTCAGCCGGTAATATTTTCGTATATATCAGGTATATATATAAAGCGATAAGAGACATCGGCTAAGTATGAATATCGAATAGAGTAATTTTAATTTGTCATTTATCCAGATTTGCTTTCTGGTTAGCCAAAAAGTAAAGGATTTCGGTCAAAACATGGCATCACATTCTTCAAACGAAATATCGTCAGTTCTATGCAATCGAAAACTTTAAAATCCTTGCAAAATTCGTTTTCAGTTGTAACAGAACTGCGACCAAAAAAGATATAGCTTATCCTAGCCAAAGAGTTAACTAAATTAATGGGAGAAACTTTTTCTATTTTGTTGAGAACTCCTTTTTTATATAAATAGAGTTAAAAATACAGTATAAATGATTTTCCGCAACTCCCTCGTTTGCTAATCTAAAATATTTATTGATTTCAATTCCTTCCTCTTTCCAAAGTCAAAGAATTTCAATTTGCATGCGAATGGAGGAAAGCATAGCGAATCGGTGAAGGCTTGTTTAAGATTTGATCAATTGGAATATACCCAATGGAAACTGCGAATTTTCAATGCTTTTTTTAAAACAATGATCGGCAAAAAATTAAATTTTAAATTAAATAACTCGTAACTATATATCCGATGATTATGAAAAACCACAGGAATTAAAGGAAATTGGTTCGCTTTTTCCTTCATTGCTTATACATACTATATGGAAACTAAAAACTAAACATCATTGATAATTCAAGACACGCCGCCGGATACATGCCAAGCTTGCGTTCGATGTGACTGAAAAGGAACTGAAAAGTCATTTTGCCGAGCCAAATGGCTTACCACTCCAGCGATTTCTCTGGAGCTTGTAAGATAAAGCGAATAGGAGCATTGGAACTATCTTTGAGACATGGGATAACAGTTAATTTTGGAGCGAGTGGAGACTGGCCTTACGAGCTAAGCGAAGCCCAAAAAAGACTCCGAACGGCTTCCGATGATCACTCGAACCGATTCCGAAGATTCACGGGTCAATGGTTCATAACTGTCGAAGCTTACATTGCCAAGTGTCACCAAATATACAACTAAAACAATTCTTTCTTAGAGAAAAGCAGAACAAGTAGTTTGGGGATAAAGTGCAAGATGGCAAGGATGGAAGTGGATTACACTCATTATCAGATAACCGGAACGTGACCCTTGCTTTATAAACGAGAGATATATTAGCTGCGGTTACACGTTTCAACTTTTACCTAGGTAAACTCGAAAGAACAATAGCCAGTGCACGTTTAATTTGAATTAACAATAACCCTTGCACGCTTAAGCGTGCCGCGGCTATGGTTCTTTCGAATTTACCTAGGTAAAAGTGGCAACGTGTAACCGCAGCTATTGTGTTACAAAGATTTGATTTATAAAGATTTGTACGGGAATGCAACGGTTTTGCATCAAAACTTAAAAATTCGAATGTTATGTGAATGAAACTGACTTATCCTGTTGCTGTATTGTATTCTTTGTTATTTGCCTGCTCCTCGAGGCGATTTAACGCGATTTCGGCAAGTTATCAGCGGAGCACCCAAATAACGATAACTCGGCCTATCGCAAATGCATTTATGAGTACAAAAGCAGGTCCCTTTTCTCTCAGTGGTAGTCGAAAGAGTGAATGTACATGTACATATCTTCTTGATCTTCTTAGATCTTGTATATCGTCAACTACATTTAAGAACAAGCGAAAGACGTATTTGTTTCGGCTCGCGTTTTAGAAACTTGTTTTTCATTATAATTTCAGCAATATTCATGTACATTTTAGATGTTGTATATTAGATTTCCGCTAGTTCTTCGTATTATTA
Source organism: Cladopsammia gracilis (assembly GCA_022457155.1). Classification (NCBI taxonomy): domain Eukaryota; kingdom Metazoa; phylum Cnidaria; class Anthozoa; order Scleractinia; family Dendrophylliidae; genus Cladopsammia; species Cladopsammia gracilis. The sequence goes on from JAJGOT010000197.1 coordinate 864,268, forward strand.
TTATTATTATTTTCAACTGACTGTAAAGTGCCTAGAACTCCCCGCCCTCTCAACGCCCTTCAACGCCGTCACTATATATATGGGTAAGGCAGGTGACCGATATTAGCCGATATGATATGACCGATATGACCGATATGAGCGATATGATATGACCGACATGACCGATATGAGCCGATTTGATATGACCGATATGACCCGATATGATATGACCGATATTAGCCGATATGATATGACCGATATGAGCCGATATGATATGACCGATATGACCGATATGAGCCGATATGATGTGACCGATATGACCGATATAAGCCGATATGATATGACCGATATAACCGATATTAGCCAATATGACATGACCGATATGAACCGATCGACCGAATAAAAATTTGATATATTTTTCCTCGTATGCTTTAACTCGTTTGCATACCAGTGGATTGAACCAGAAAGCCCTTTGGTGCCGGCTATTAGTTTCTATTTAGTAGTATAAAGCGTCTTGAAGCATTTTGTTAAGTTGTTTTGTCAGAGCTTCAATTTGTATGTTTACCTGTTTACATGTCTACTTGTCTGGGGTATTTGGGAATGTTTACTTGTCTGATGCTATGTGGAGCAAAGCTTCTTATTATAAGGGAAGAACAACACGTTAATTCCTAGACTGGCGTGAGAAAAAGAAATCAACAACAAAAGATACGAAATTGGTTTGGAAGAAAGCGCAAACCTTGTGTGTGTCCGGAAGGGCGATGTCACGTTTGATAACTCATCCGGTATCTTTACCGTTAATCGGTGATGGTATTGTGTAATCGTTTTTTTCCTTTTATAATAATTCGTTAACTAATTCCTAACTCATATAAGCTTGCAAATAGTCTCACATGTTCTTTTTTCTTCACCCTTTAAAAATTTGTTTATTTTTGATAAAAAACTGATTCAGAAATAGTTCGGCTGGTCCACCATCTTGAATTCAAAACTGAATGTGTCCACCGGTTTTCGCTTCTTGGCAAGATATCATATTTAAATGGCTTTATCTTGAAATGAACAAAAATTAGTTGAGGGAAATACAAGCACAATATATTATTGTTTGAAAGAGTTCACTTTCAAATTGCTTAATTTGAACTTAACAAGAATTAGCTTAGGGAAACACAAGCACAATAGAAGTTTAAGCTTATGAAGAGTAGAGCTTTTTTACAAAAAAAAAATGAAGGTCAAGATGCAAAATTACATACCCGATATATCGGAGTTTGTGGAAATAGCTCTAGGCAGTCCCACGAATCACACCAAACATTGCTTTTGGAAGCACCAGTTAAAACGGTTTCTTGTTATTAAGGCCATGGTTAAGCGCTGCCTTCGACAAATTCACTCAAACGTCCTTATCACCTGCATTTAAGAGCATTCACCGTCGTTGACGTTGTCATGGAAATTTCGAATTCATTCGGTAAATTAAAGAAGCAAAGTCGTGCCAAAATTGAAGAGAAAAATGATGACACCTGCTGCAAACTGACAGCGATGTAAACAAGAGAAAATGAAATGCAAAGTTTTGGCCGTCTCCAGACATGCTTTACCTTAAAGAATTAATGTTATATTTTAAACTTAATCATGATTATTTGCACGATCCACGGGAAAATTCCTGCATATATTATATCCCGCATATTAATGCAATAGCCCATTTCCGAGTTGCTCTTAGCCTCCTTTTCAAGCCGAGGCCAAGTGCAAAACCATTCATATGGATTTAAGTTTTATTTGCATATGAAGGAAAACTTATTTTCATATGAATGGTTTTGCACTTGGCCTTGGTTTGAAAAGGAGGCAAAGAGCAACTCGGAAATGGGCAATTCCGCAAGCCATACCACATGCCATTCCTCAATTCATTCCTCCTTTTACCCCAACTCTTTTACTCAGTACCATACCCTCACTGCATACTCATTACCTCACCGCGTAAGGCTAAGTTATAGGAAGAATCCGCGACTGCTGAGGCAATAGGCATGCAACGAGGATATATGTTGCAGGTAATTTTTGTTTTTAGTTACTTTTATTTTTAACTAGGTAATTTTTTCTAACTAGTTTATTTTTATTGTTTTGAAGGTAGGAGTTGAGTTGGGGTCAGAGTGACTAACCATACAACAAATCATTTTGTAGCCAGGGTTTGTGATTAGCCCTCAGCATTAAAGTTTGAGGGTTAGAGTTAAGTTGGGGTCAAGGTGATTTTTCACAAATCATTTGGGGTCCTAAAGCTATTTTTTAATTCAGTTTCGAACGAATGGAGTTGACGTTTTAAGCCTGCAACCCAGCCCAACCTGTACAGCAAAAGTAAGATATTATTGCTTAGCTTTCAAAATTAACAAAATCCGGGTCTTTCTGCATGTACCGGTATCCATGAACCACTCATTGTCTTCTATTGTTTGTGAGGTATTGTATTTTTGGTCTTGTTTTGCATTTGTATTATTGTCGATCTTTGTTCCTTTTGTTTTACGTAATATGTGACCGGTACATGCAGAATCTACCCAAAAACCGAACCTTTATTGGTAAACATTCTGCATATTCTGCATAACATAGCTTTTCAGCCCCAAAACGTTGTCGGGACTTTCGAGAAACGCACGCCATGTCCGACCTACGTATCTCAGTCTCACTTATGGCCTCCAAGGACACCCGAAGATTAGCAAAGATCGACAAAAAAGATTGGTCTCTCAGCCCTTGTCTCTCAGTTATTCCGAAGACCACTCGAAGGCTTCTAAGTTTATTGAAGACCACCTAATTACCAAACACAAAATCTGAAGCTTGCCGCTGCGTTGAGTGCTAAAATATGCTTTCCACAAAAACAAACAAACTGCGTTTAAAGAAAATATCCATGCTCATTTATTACAAATCTTATATCTATCGAATCAATACACATTCTTTGACCCAGTGGCAGTCAGTGGGGGCGTAACGGACTAAAATCCCGGCAAAAAAACCAGAGCAAAGAAAGTTTTCTGGAACAGGTGAAAGAGCTCCCGATCCAGGTTTTTACCTCGTTCCGCCTCGACTAACTGCCCCTGGGTTTCCAAGGATGCCAACAACGCCACGGTGAACCACCAATATGCCTGTACAGACTGACATAACACATTACACTTAAAAATTACACTTTTGCTTTATAAATTTCCATATTACATTAAAACTTTACTTATCTTTCAGTATTCTTTCTATTTATCATTCATCTACATGTTATCATTTTCTGCCACAACTGAATCTTTCTAATGTATCTTCCACCTTGCAAATTTCAAATTATTTTAAATGTCTAGGTCCTTACTTGGCAAGAAGTTCTCTACTGTAAGCTATCTTAAGACAGACATCCCTGTAAGGGGGACACTACTCTAAGATGGACATCAATTATTGGCTGGTTCTGGCTGAATTTCACTTGTTTATCTGTTACTACCAGTAAACTCTCTATAGGGCGAACACCTCACTAAACGGGCAGCTATAGCTGGTGCCAAAGATGTCCAGCTTAAACTCTCTATAAGGCGGACACCTCACTAAACTGGATGGCTATAGCTGGTGCCCAAAGTGTCTGGCTTAAGCTCTCTATAAGGCGGACACCTCACTAAACTGGACGGCTATAGCTGGTGCCAAAGGTGTCTGCCTTAAACTCTCTATAAGGCGGACACCTCACTAAACTGGACAGCTACAGCTGGTGCCAAAGGTGTCCCGCTTAAGCTCTGTAAGGTGGACACTTCATTAAGGTGGACAGCTTCAGCTGGTCACATAGGTGTCCAGCTTAAACTCTCTATAAGGCATACATAAGGCAAACAGCTATACCTTGTGCTAAAGGTGTCCGGCTTAAGCTCTATAAGGTGGACACCTCACTAAGGTGGACAGCCACAGCTGGTCACAAAGGTGTCCAGCTTAAACTCTCTATAATGCGAACACTTCTCTAAGGCAGATAGCTATAGTTGGTGTCAAAGGTGTCCGGCTTAGACAAAGCTCACTGTATTAGCTGACGTTGTTGTAATTAGTTAACCCAGTCTCTTGGATTCTGCAGAACCTGAAGAAGTTCCTCTTCTTTGCTCCCACTTGCAGGTGCATGCATGTACTCCCAGCGAGCCTCCAATGGCAGGGACATCAAGATGCTTTCTATGCGAGCTCCTGGGGTATAAAGTCCAAACTTGGTGCCGCGGTCATACACCAGATTGAACTCCACATATCTGCAATGATTTTAAAAAAATTAACAATGAAAGAGAAGGCTTTCAGGAAGGTTTTTTTGGGCTTGGACCTCCCTCCACCTCCACCCCAACCCCACCCCTCTGGAAATTCCAATTTAGCTTTATAATTTCCTTTAAAAACTTTGGCTTTTGAGACTAAACAACACCCAACCAACAACTCACCTTCCTCTCCTCAGTAACTGCCACTCGCGTTCCTTATCGGTGTAAGGATCATCTTTGTGTTTTTCCACAATAGGAACATAACTGGGTAGAACAGCATTAGCACCCGCCTGGGCAAACTCAAATGCAGCTTCCTGTGAGGGTTTGTCAATATCATCAAAGAAAATTCCACCAATGCCACGACATTCACCTGAAGCAAATAAAAACTAACAGTGATTTCTTTATCTATTACTTTTCAGTCATATTTAGGAAATTACCAAACTATGAAACATAAAAGCTCTGTTGATTTTATTTTGCTATGGGGTGTGTGTTATGTAATCAAAATTTTGCAAGGAAGACATGCTTTGATTGCTATGAATTTTCATACTTCACCAAGTTTATGAAATGTGATCAAAGTTTTATGTGTCACTGGTTTACAAGCGACAGCAGTTACTATGTATAGCAATGCTAGCTTATTGCCCTTTGTTTTAAACATGTTGTTTTTCTCAAAATCTAGTCAGACACTTTATAATAAAACTTTCAAATTTTGTAATACTTACATACATTTATCACTAGCTGCAGATGAAGTTTCAAAAAAATTTATAAGATGGTTTTTGAATATATCAAAAATAATTTTTTATGTCATGAGAGGCAAAAGAGTAAAAAAGCAAGTAATTTGCATAAAGCAGAATATTTCCAAATACCCTTACATATTATTTTAAAACAGCCAGCTATTAAAATAATGATTGTCCTTTACTTTGCAATCATTATTTTAATGGCTGGTTGTTTTAAAATAATAAACTTGGTGAAGTATAAAAGCAATCGAAGCAAAGAGAGGACTTTTCCATTTTTTCCATTTCCATTTTATTTATTTTGCCATTAACCACATATTTTATTTATTTTGCCATTAACTTGACAGAGAGATGGCCGTGCTTATTGCAAATCATATGGGATTGACTGTTTCGGAAAGCAATCACTTATTAAAAATACATTGTTCCTCTGAAATTCTCAATGAAACAGTTTGTGTATCACTGTTTAACAAATCCAACTTCATTAATGCCCAGCAACTCATTTACTTCTGGACAAAATTATGTTTTTCCAAAACTGACTAAAACCTTATATCCATCTTCTGTACTTTTCTACAGTTTTAGAACATTTCTTTTCGATTTTTCTAACAGTTCAAAATGTAAGTTCACTTCTAGATCTTAAAATGAGGGAGGCAGGGCTTAAAAAACATTGTGACTCACTGAATAATCTGAAATCTAACATAGGGCCTATTAGTAACAGATAATGGTGAGGTCAATAGATTTTTTAAGTTCAACATACTATATACTATATGAACATAATATACTGTCAGTATCTCAAATACTCGCCTCTATGCTTCACCACAAAGTATTCATCACACCATTTCTTGAACTTAGGATAGTACGACTTATCATATTTATCACAGAACTCTTTTAAAGTCTTGTGAAAATGCTTTACATCCTGGAAATAAAAAGTCAAAAGAAAAATTGACACAACTCAAATAACACAGATTATAAATTATGTAAGTTATATTATTGGAAATATTATACCAAAAACTTCTGAAAGTCAATCAGGCCAAAAAACTTTCATCTGCTTTCCTGTCTCAGTGTTCCAGATAAGAGACGCGTCTTGGGTCAAAAACCCGACAAGGCTGGCTTCCTGACCTGACAAATCAAATGGCTATTACTTTAGAACTTTTAGAGACCCACAACCTGTTGACCTCTTAAAATTATTCATCGACTCCCTGCCTTTGAAAGTTAACTGGAACACTGTTGTCTGAGATGATAACATGTAGTTCTCAGAATGGACTACATGATTTCCCAAAGTACTTGTACTTGAGATTGTACTTGAGGAAAATTTTACCACATAAAACATTTATCACTTCATTTTTGTAAGAGTTACATAATAAAGTGCTGAGACTTTCAAAAAGCAAATTTAACGTAAATGTCAGCTGGGTCACCATGATTTCCAAGGTGATGGGAACAATCCCTCTCTGGATAATCAAGTGGGCGAGCAAATCAAGCAATCTATGATCGACCAAGCAAGTGAAAGGATAGATCTCCTCCAGTTCCCCTCAGCATATTTGTTCACTCCAGTCTTGCAGACCTTGTTTTCATGATTAGCTCACCTTCTTGACTGACTGAAAAAGGACAGCAATTTGCAGTCTTTTTTTTTTTGCAACATTGCATAATATTTTGCAACAATGCATAATATTTTGCAACATGGCGTAAGAAACAGAAGCAAATGATACGGGAAGTAAAAACTTCAGACCTCCTAATATTATTGTCTATAGCTAGCTCAGACTCAGCAAGACAAAAAATGATCATTTTGTCACCTCTTCATTAAGATAATAAGGCGTAAGGTCAGTCCCTCCACCAAACCAGCTGTGTTTCTTGCCACTTTCCTCTTGGACTTCAAAGTAACGATAGTTAAAGTGAAGGGTCGGCACAAATGGATTGCGAGGATGAATGACTGAGCTTATTCCAGCAGCGAAAAATGGTAACTTGTTTCCTTTAAGGTCGTTACCCCTACTTTTCATCTGTTCTACGGCTTGAGGAGGTAAGTTTCCATAAACAACAGAAACATTGACACCAGCTTTTTCAAATACCTTCCCTGTAACAAAAAGGAAACAAAAAAAAAACAGCAACAAATTTGTAAAAACATTTTTAAAAACAAATCACTTTTAACTAATTAGTTAACAGTACAATTGTGAATGCCAAAACTGGTTCTGTGATAATTAATGCATTCAATGCAAAATCAATCATTGTGAGCTGCAGGTGAGAGAACTACTGTAGGTTGCTTTTAAGCATGGCCATAACTTGTGATAAAAAAAAACTAGTTTTAATTGGGTGTCAAACATAACATGCTTGATTTCAAACGTTCAAAGTTTGAAAGCCTTGAATTTTGAACAAAACTGCACTTAATCACAGCTAACATAATAGTAATAATAATATATAAAATTTATATTGCGCATACATGTATTACATAAAAGTGCATGTATGTATGTTCATAGATATAATTGCGCATTACAATGATATAAAATTAAGATAGTGAAACTGGACTATTACTTAGTATAGGTAATCATACCGTTTCGAGTTCAGTTTGGGATTAATTTGCACGAGTGAGTTTTTCAAAAAGCTCAAATTGCACAAGCCGCTTTGGCGAGTGCAATTTGAGCATTTTGAAAAACTCACATGTGCAAATGAATCCCAAATTGAACGAGAAAACTGTATGATTACTTATTAATAATTATACATGAAAAAATTTGCATCCTTTTTTTTGAAAAATGTTTTTTTTTTTAAAAAACATTTGTGCATCAATTTTTTTTTCAATTTGTAATTTGCACTGGTGTTACACTTTTTGCACCAGTGTTACATTTTTTGTACTAGTGTTACGCTTGAACTGCACTGCTCTTAGCCAATCAGAATTGAGTATTTTTTTCATGTATATTATTATGTGTATTACAATATCTTATCACTGTAGATTTTGGAACAAGTCTGGCTCAAACCACATGTCACTCCTAACTATAACCCTTGTACCACCCTGGGGAAATGGGTACAGGATGTGGAAAGTTCAGAATCTCCTGTCCTCATGTCCCCCCCCCCCCCCCCCCCCCACCTCGATTTTCTTTGTAAAAATTAAAATGTTAATATCACAGTAAAATTGATCGACATCCACCATCTAGTTCACAGGTTTTGTCACCTACTTTATTACTATTTGAAAACCCTGGATTCATCATTTCCAAGAAACTCTTACCATCTTGCAAAACACAGCTTATACCACCGCCACCTTCTTTCCGCACCCACCGATCCACCCGAAATTCTTGCCCATCGATGGCAGCAAGTCTCCTGCAAATATCACCTTGCACACCGAGGATCATCACTTCCATACGGCTCTTCATATCATCCATACTATCCTCCAAGGTGTCTGGCGCCGTTAGCGGGTCTGCCATAAATTTCGAAAAGTCAACCAATTTTGGCTTCTCGCGTGCAGTGACAAATGAAACCCCAAAGGCAGTACAAATGCCTATGGCTGACGCTCCAAAACCAAGTAGAAGACCTCGTGTTTTACGAGTGCCCATCGCACCAAAAACACGAAGGAAACTCGCTCTAAAAGCCATAGTAAAATGTCAAAAAATCTGTGCAAAAAACATTGAAGTGTCGTGTCATGCACGATTTCTGCCAGGAACAATATCAGTTCGCGGGAAGACTAAGTCCTATTTTTGTTCGTATTGCCGCTGAATAAAAGCATTGATATCTGCAGGCTCAAAACCCCTCAATCGCGAACTCCCGGATGTGATCGGTCTCTTCGTCCGTGGCTTTTGGAAAGGTAAGGGATGGTAAAATTCCGACTGAAAATCAGCCTCCATCCAGCTTCCTTTACTACATCATCGCCGCTTGCTTTGTATACTTATAATCGAAAGATCTTTCTAGTGACCTGTAAATGTATTTCCTCTAAATAATAAAGAATTCCATGATTTTGTTCTTGTCTTTTCTATGCCCTAAAAGTAGTATGAATGTGTTTTGTATACAAAAACGCTGTAAAAATACCTTTTTTTGTACAGTGTTGGTGATCAGGAGCTATGTATTAATAGGTTCATTGCTTCATAAAATATCGCAAAGTTAATAATTGTTGTAGTTTGTTGTGTACGTTATAAAGAGCGCATAATGTCGAATACGTGAATTCTCTCAAAACCCTTACTAATAAACATTTCACGTGTATTCTGGTAGATGGCAAAAGTCCACACGCCACGCAATAAGGATCTTGCCCCCGGCATAGGGAGGTACAGCAGATCGGCCATCTACAAAAAGAGGGCTCTATACAAAAGGAAAAAGACAGGAGTCAAGAAGGAAGTATCTGAGGAACAGAAAACACGAGTCAAAGAGGTCGGGGGAGATAAGAATGGAGGCACAAGGGTTGTCCCTGTGAAGAGAGAGGTATGTATCATAATAAAACAACATTACTGGTATATAAAACAAATAAACATGCTGCTCTGCTTAGCAGCTACCTTTAGGGTTTGAGAAGATGGTCCCAATAGAAGGTTTCACTGTCGTGGTCACCATTTTGAAAGTAGTGCGAACATGGTGCAAAGTACATTGTTTGTATGGAAAACTGGTGGCAAATATTTCTGCTATGTATGTTGTCAAATTTGAGAAACATAGCAAATGTAGTGGCATTTTCATACATTTGTCTGTAAAACTGTTGAAAATTTGCGACAACTTTTACTTAGAAATGTATGGAAAACTTGAGGACGTTCGCGCTAATTGTTTATGCACATCCTTACTGCACATGCAATTCATGTCACATGCACAAGAGAAGAAATCTAAGTACATAAAAGGCTGGTAGCCATTGCGTTAACTTTGCTTAGATTAAACTCGCTTGGATAGTCGGTGACCCCCAAAAAATGATAAAAAAAGCAATGTAGAAAGTTTAATTTTTTCCATTTTTCTAGCTGCGCCGCATAGAATCCTGTCAATTTGCAGCTATCATAGTTTGCAAATGCTGTCATTTAAAGATTAGTTTCCTTTAAGGGAAGTCACCAGCTGAATAAATTTGCTTAACAGACCTACTCGCATAAAATTTGGGAAAGAAAGTTGCATTTTAGAGATTCATTTGCAATATTTTTAGACTAAGGGCCTGTTAACATGGAGTGAGGGTGACCCAGGTAGCAGGGTCACCCTCCTAGCCGGGCTACCCTGGGAGGGCCGACTTTTCTTTAAAAAGCACACTGAAGTGTTTACATGATAGACAGGGTCACCTGGTCTGCTTGCCAGGGTCACCCTGTCTGCTTGCCAGGGTCACCCTCCTAGGCATGCTATCTTTTCTGCATGTAAATGGATACCCCAGGGTCACCCTTCTAAGCAGGCTATTTCTTTTGACTTGAAATTACCTGCAAAAATGGCGGCGCCTTACCAGCGTTGGGAATATTTTCACTGCTATAGCCTTTCTTCTTGCTGCCATGTTTGGTGATATGTCGTGCTTAATAAAGCGCGCCATTGCAATGAAAAAAGTCTGCCAAAACATGAGCCCGCCAAAACAAAAAGATAGCTCGCCTATACGATAGCCTGCCCTAATAGCCTAATCAAAAGATGCACATAATATGCGCATAAATCTGTGTAGCGCGTTATCGTGAATGTAGACTAAAAAATGTTTTCAAATGTAGCGCTAAAAATTAGTTTCTCAGACGTTTCGAGGCTGCTGCCTCTTCATCAGTGAGTTTAAACGCAACTGTCAAAAAACAAGTATGTGAAATCTCACCTCTGTATCTTGCCGAGTTTCGCGGCTCAAGCAGTGATGCATGAAAATTCATTTGGAATCCAACTGGTACCAGTCCCAGACGCAGACACTTACTTAGGAAAACAATGTGGCTTGAGAAACGAGTCTTCGTATAAGTCTTGTCTGCTAGTTTTAAAGCCAGTTTCCGCTGCAGTGCTGGTAAGGTCGCGAACTCGCCATGGAGTCTTCTGTGGAGACGGGTCTCAAAGTCGTTCAGTTGCGACATAACGGATAGATAAATCACAGAGAACGTAAAAGTAATCAAAAGATGCACATAATATGCGCATAAATCTGTGTAGCGCGTTATCGTGAATGTAGACTAAAAAATGTTTACGGACACAACGTTGATGATATGCTGGTTTCAGTCATTGTCTCCGGACCCTGGAGTTTAAAAACCAGACGCCAAAGGGAGGCCCAACTGATATTCAACCACAGAACTCTGCGCCCCAATGGGCTCAATGTCGAATTCAAATTTCAGTAGAACTGTATGTGCGCGCGCGCCTTACGCAAGCTTTTTTTGAGTTGTTAGGGATTTTAAATTTAGCACGCGCACATACTTGTTTTTTGACAGTTGCGTTTAAACTCACTGATGAAGAGGCAGCAGCCTCGAAACGTCTGAGAAACTAATTTTTAGCGCTACATTTGAAAACATTTTTTAGTCTACATGCCCTAATAGCCTGCCCATATAAATGCGGGCTATGTTTTAGCACAGCTTGGAGTGTGACCCTGGTACTCAGGTCACCGTACCTCCATGTAAACAGGCCCTAACAGACATTGTGGTCATACCCAGTAAGGAAGACCAATTTATTCAAAATTAGGTTTCGCCTTTCAGATATCTTATCTGGAAATGAAGTCGGTGACACCCCATTTTTTTGCATTTTTGACACGTTTAACTCATAACCTAGCTATTGCAAAAGCTTATAAAAAATCAATGTAAGCAGATTTTCACGCGAACGTCCTTAAAAGCAAACATGCGCTTCCCAGCACAATTATAACACCTAAATTTAATCGACAATGGATATTCTAGAGATTAAATTTTGCCATAAATATTTGACATTTAATTTTAATTCTCATACCAACACTGTATTTTGCACCACATTTGCCCAACTTTCAAAATGGTGGCCATTACCGTGAAACCTCCTATTAGAGATAGTTGTTTACGCAAAGGAACTGCAAGCAACCATCCACTGAAAGGGGGAAGTTGGTCACTGTTAAAAACTTTCAACCAAGGTACCTACTGCTCACATCAAAAAAATCATTTTATTTTCCAAGAAAATACAACCAAATGCAGTCCTTTAGGGAAGCTTAAAAAGAAATAAAAAGCCCAGTTTGTAAATGCCAAAGGTGATTGTGACCCCTTCTGGAAATGGTCACCCTTGCCCTCAGGAACTGAAAACCTGAAGATTTTGAAAATTTGAATCCCAAGCAAATGAGCACATGTTCATTACCTTCTTCTTATTATTTATTGCATGTTCCTTTTGTAGTCTCGTTATTATCCAACTGAAGACGTGAAACGACCCTTGAAGAACCGACGAAAGGCCAAGCCCACTAAGCTGAGGTCATCCATCACTCCTGGAACAGTTCTTATTCTTCTGGCTGGTCGTCATAGAGGCAAGGTCAGTATTAAAATGGTCTTGTGTGTCTTAACAAAGAAAGACTACACCAGTGTTCTCACTAGGATTTTGCCTTGGGGAGTCGCAGGGCCCCCTCTGCTGAAAAATGGGGCCCTGTAAGAATATTAGAGGGACAAAGTCACTCCAAAAGATCTGTTACATGAAGTACTTACCTGATCCAACATGGCGGACAAGATGTTTACGATTTGATAGCGATACTTACGCAAACCTTCACCACGTACGTGTGACCAACGAGGGTAAAGGCAATAAAATTAAAGGCTTTAAAGTTTTTGATAAATGTTTTCATTCATTTGAACAAGCAAAATGCTGGGGTGTTCGATTGACCATTAAACTACTCATAAACATTCAAGAGTCCATTTGACTCGAAGCTTGCTCCTGCGCCCTAACGGGCGCATCTTCTTGGGTTTTGGTGCGCCATCTCAATTTTTTTTTGCAGGAATCCCGCAAGGCCGCGGCCTGGTGAGGACACTGCTACACCACTCTCACTCTCATGCGAAACCTTGACAGGGCTTGAAAAAAAAAAGCTTGTTCTTTGCATTGGGCAAGCAAGTCTGAAGTTTTACTTGCCCAGACAAGTTTTTATAAATTGTTACCTAAGCTAAGTTCACAAGCAGCTTGTCCATATCCTTCTCTGTCAGGCAAGTGAGTAGGGAAAGTTAATTCCCTGACACAAAAATCTACTTGTACCGGACAACTGGACGGGATTTATGTGGCTGTAACATTTTCGGTTGTGAATAAAAAACCTATGGTATAACTTTCCAATGATGCTGTCTGTTTGGCATTATTTTACCAAATTTAGCATTTTTGAGAATTTGTGATTTTGATCACTCTTGGAGGTTGGATATCATTATAGTAGTTCAAAACTCTCCTCACATTTGCATCTTACACTGCTGTCAATTTTGTTGGTGGACATCTCAACAAACAGGGATCTCAAGTCACATGTTGCACAATGTAGCTTTGCATGTTGCAATTTCAGAACTTCATTACAAACTTGTCAGTTTTTCTGTCAATAGACCTCTTTAGCTTGTATGTGTTGTTTTTGCAATGTAGATCATGTGATGTTACCCTAGAGAACTGTTTCTTTTCAATTTTGTTTTCTTCATGTACATATGTATGCATTATTTATGAAAAGACAAAGGACAAATTCCCTTGAGAACATCACATGTCCTACATTTGGAAAACAAAACATACAAGCTAAAGAGGTCTATTACCCAGTTTTGTTTCTAACTTACCTGTAACCTGGGCTGGGTTGTTCAAAGCACGATTAAGCTAACCAAGGATAAAAATCAATTTTGAATCCAAACAACTCAACAATTGAAAATTTTCCAAAGTTTTCTGCCCTTCAGTTTGGACTTTAAGTTGTCTTCACTACTAGCCCTAAATGACCTTATGAAAACATTTTTAAACAGAGAAATGAAATCCTCAGTTAACTTTTAATCTGGGATTAACGTTAATCGATTTTCCAACAACTGGGCCCTGTAGTTCAGTTTGTTCTTGTCGTAATTTTTATTGTTGGATGCAGTGTGAGGTGATCATTTCCAGAAATCACTTTCGACAACTTAAGGATCTCAGAATTCATTGTCTTGAAGCTGGTGGTGAAATAAATTTTGTTTTTCCTTTTTTGCAGAGAGTTGTTTTTCTAAAGCAGCTTGCTTCTGGTCTTCTTCTTGTCACAGGTAATAATGGAAGTGCTCCATGATAAGCAAGTAATGATAGCTCAATGCTACTGAAGGAAACTGTGAATTTTGTTTCCAGAGAATCTCTGTTTTGTCTCAGAAAAGTAGAGATTTATTCCTGTGATGCAGCAGGTGGTTGCCTAAAAAAGAAAATTGAATGGGTGAGTGGAATAAAGCCCCAAGTGACTTGTGATCAACTGCTAGATTCTCCTTCCAGTTTGCCTTGTATATGCTCATGTAACAAAGGGAGAATTTGGTTTCAGATCAGGAGTCACTGAAGGCCTTATTCCAGTTTGGGATAAGGCCAGGCTTTTAGCCAGAAAATGAAAAGTGGGCGTCCTGAAGATATTTCTCATCATAAATTTTTAAAGGATTAGGTGCAATTTTCATGAATTTCTTCAAAAAATGGGCGTCCATAGGACGCCTGGACACCCTGCTGGCTAAAAGCTTGGATAAGACCCTAAGTGACTAGTGACCTATAGCCAAATTCTCCTTTTGTTATATGAGCATATACAAGACAAACTGGAAGGAGAATCTAGCAGTTGATCAGAATTCACTTAGGGCTTTATTCCACCCACCCCTTCAATTTTTATTGATAAACTTTAAACTGGGGTTTCTCGGAAACCATTTGGGTTTTCAAAAGACAAAATGCAACTTGTTAGCTTATCATCTCCCAGTTGATAAAACACAGTTTGTTTGGTGGTCTGTTATGCATGGTTCAACTCTAGCTGTTACCATTCTCTCCCCGCCGCCAGCCACACAGAAACAGATAATTCCCCACCCCCAGCACCCTTGACATCAACTAAAAATAAACAGCTTCATTTTGCAAGAAGATAACAATTTTTATTTCTGTATTTTAACAAAACCTGAGGTTTTATAACAATTAAAAAGGTTTCTGAAGTAGAGTAAATAAACTCTATTAAAAGACAAACACTAAATTTCCTAAATTCCCTGTAAAGAATGCCAACTTAAACACACATCATTTGTAAACACCATTGTGTTCAGTAACCCACAAGTCCTTGCACAAGTACTTATTTCAGTTTGCCCCGTCCCCCTACCCGTGGGACAAGAATGCTTGAAAAAATTCCACACCCTGGGCCAGAAGGACGGGATTTGCCCTGGGGTGTGGGGGATGGGAACGGCTAGAATTGGAACATGCATTATAACACAACGGTGTTGCACATTATTATAGTGTCTGTGTGCAAGTGCAGTGGACACAAAAATTAGTGACAGCCCTGAGTTTCCTGCAGTTTTCTTGTATTAAAGTGCCCATAACCTAAAATTTTTTATTTTCGTATCTAAATCTACACGTCACGTAATGAACATCTGCAAAAAAATTTTTTGATCTCACCAAAACGTAAATTTTTTTATGAATATTTCAAATCTTCAAAATCCTATTTTTTTGTGGTATACCCGTCCCGCTGTTAAGAAGGCCAACGGGCTCGCATGTTCCTTAATGTACGTCACAGTTCCTTTGTTTGAAGTCACAAGTTCCTTTGTTTGAAGTTATGTGTTCCTTAATCTACGTCACGGATTCTTTGTTAATAGAGAGGGACCGAGAGGAGACTAATGCGAATGGTGGACCAAAATGGCGGCAAATTTCAAAGACTTCAAAAAATCATAAAAAATTCATGTTGTGCTGAAATCAAAAAATTTTTTCGCAGATGTTCATTACGTGACGTGTAGATTTAGATACGAAAATAAAAAATTTTAGGTTATGGGCACTTTAAGTTTGTGGTCCATTTTGAACATATGTTGCTCTCTGTTCATCAGGGCCCTACAAGGTGAATGGTGTTCCTGTGAGACGAGTTGCTCAAGCTTATGTTATCGCTACTGACACCAAAGTAGATTTGAGCAACTTCAAGCTACCTGAACGTCTGACTGATGACTTCTTCAAACGAGAGGCAAAGAAGAAGAAGCGCTCAGAGGACATGTTTGAAGATGCTCAGGAGGTACTGAAAATGGCCTTAACCCTTTGACATCCTAGATAAAAAATAAAAAAGATCTAAGATCAAAATTCAAGAAAAATTCCAAATTTGATTTTGTAAAATATTAAAAAACAAATGGTACTATGCAAAAGAACTGCCAAAGAGGTTTCATTTGAATGGTCACATCACAGGATTTCGTCAACACACTCAAAAGTTAGAACTGCACTATGTGTCTCCATAAATGACTCTGGGAATGAAAGTGTTAAAACTAATGTGGATTGATCAACTTTATAAAAATGAATTGTGGGTGGTTCAATGTGGTTCCATGGCCTAATTTTGGACAGTAGATGAAAATTTTGGTGTAGCCAATCAAATGAAAACCATTGAGCCAGACTTTGCTGTGGTTAGCTGCACATTGTTGATATAACTTGAATCTTTGGATGAAATTCCAGTGTTACCATCCAAATGAAGGTATCGAGCAGTGTTTCCCTGTGATGCTGTTTATTTTGTTGCACAAAGTGGTTACTTGATTTTGCAGATGAAATCCTAAATTGTGAGCAATCACTCCCCAGTCATGTCTATTAAAGAAAGTGTAGTGACGAGGGGGCACTAACTCTTGCATCTGTGATTCACAACAATAGAGATGACTGGGCATAAGTCAGGACCAATCAAGTGAAATTTGCATTGTAATTATGTTGTACTTTTTGTGGTACTGTTTGTTGTGGGGTAACTGGTTCATTGTCCAGCACTGCAGGTTTCTGGTTCTGAAACAACTACGAGATTGCTTTTTTATAATAATAATTTGAAACTTTAATGAGATATGTATGTACGTATATATGTACGTACATAAAGAAAAGAAAAAAATACTATCATTACTACTTTCGACTCCATGGGTAAGCAGTCTAACATGAAAATAAACAAAAAAAGAAAATAGAAAGTTATAGTTAAAGTTATTACAGAGTGGAATTATTACTACAAATACTAAAATTCTTACTGAAGTAGTTCTACGAAAAGTTTCCATTTTTCAAGGTGTAGGTTCATTTTGTTATTTTGTTTAGCTAGGAATTCCATTTTTAACAATTTTTTTTAAGGTTTGCAAGAAATATATTGAAATTTGGAGCGATATTCTTTTGACGGCAAAGAAAAATAGTTTGTTTAGCTTTCAGAAAGTTCATTAATATCTAACAAGCCAAACATAATATTGGTTTGATTGGCCAAGTCAATAGCAGTGCGAATGTTACGATGCTCCATCCAGCAAGAGATTTCCTGCCAAAATCACTTTGAAAAATTACACAAAATAAATAAGTGTTCGGGGGTTTCTTCTTCCTTGCCACAGAAGGTGCACAAAGGTGCACTATGAGCATTGCTACTACCAGTTCCTCTGGATGAGGATGGGATGTTAGGCAACTGTACCCCCTTTTGTTGGATTTTCAGATTGTGAAGATGTGGAGCAGTCTCCCTTCATGTCAAATCTGTACACAAATCCATGTCTCAACATACACCTTCATTGTATCAGTCAATAAAACAGGTTTTTCTTTTCTTAGGAGAGGAAGCCAAGTGAGGAACGTGTTGAAGACCAAAAGACAGTGGATGAGCAAATCCTCCCTGAGATCTCCAAGGTGCCACACCTCAAGAAGTACATGAAGACTCTGTTTTCACTCAGAAAGGGACAATACCCCCACTTGTTGAAATTCTGAGCCTGCTGGTGTAAATTACAATAATAAAACCTTACAACACATGGTTTTGTACCTTGTCTTGTCAGTGACCATACAACGTAGCTTATAAGCCTTTTTTTCATGACAACTCTTTAATGAGCAGAGTAGCATCCAGCTGCTAGTTAAATTCTGTTTTCAAGCATGAAGAGAGCAGGAGGAACTCCACCTTATTTCTATTCGTACACCCCATTTTCCTCTCTCTCCTCTCCATGATGGGATGTGTTCAGAACCGTGGCTTCTCAGAATTTTCTGGGGACCATGCCTTCCAGACTCCACTATTGTTATCCCTTTGAACGACTGATGAATGACTCCAAAATCTTGCCCCCACCTCCCTGGGTGGGATGCAAGCTCATCATGCCTGGTGTATGTCCGGTGATATGGAATAGGGATATCGGAAAGTTAACCGTAGTGTGAAAACTTCCTCCACAAAACCTAAGTGTACCGAGATGTAAAACGCACGTACAGAGACTCGCGTTGCTTTTAAAAGGAAAACGTGCAAATTGTTTTCACTTGTTAAACCTATTGTTTTGTTTTTCTATTGTTTTGTGCCGTTCTCGCTGCCGTCACCGTCATGGATTTCTGTTTTCAAATCAAGCTGTTGATGAGATTTATCCAAGCATCAAAAAATCTTCAATTCTCTATTTTCGAATTGCCCATTATACACTTTGTTTGGCCCCCAAATTTTGCATAAACTACTGTTTTGAAATGCTCTTAGGAACATGCAGTCCTTCTAAGAGCATTTACAAACAATAGTTCATGCAAAATTTGGGGGGCAAACAAAGTGTATTATGGGCAATTCGAAAATAGAGAACGGACCTTTATCACGCGACGTCCATGTTGAACCCCGGAGAATAAAATGCTTTGTTTTTGCCCGCCCAGCCTCGCAGTGAAAAAGTTGAAAACGAGGCTGGGCAGGCAATTTTTTTTTTATCCAAAATGGCTGTCTGATGCATTAAGTTCCCCAATGCTATTGCCCACTGTACTGTTGCCTGTCTCACCAGCTGTACTTCTTGTCCAGCATGCAGATACAATATTTCCATTCACTGTCCCAGCTATTATATGGTGTTTTCATGATGATGGCCAGGAGTTTGCCTTCAGCTTCCTTTATTGTGTTGAAATACGAAAAAAAAAACGTCAGAAGTGACGAAAGCAAGGAAAAATAACGGCTAGAAAAGTCAAATCCGCCTGTCGAGAAATCAAATGTAATTGATGAACTGTAATCACTCTTACATCCTTGCAATCCTGCACTTTATCTCCAAACTACTGCTTCTGTTTTGCTCTTTAGAGTCTTTTTATCCAATAAAGTTGTATATTTGTTGGCATTTGGCGATAGAGCAGTTTTTAATTGAGTGTCGAAAGTAATTACACAATTGCTTTGATTTTGCATTGCTACGCTTTGTGATTGGCTAAAAAAATCTTGCGCCACTTTCTCGACCACCATCAGAAGTAAAACCAAAACCAATCGTGACTTGCTCGCACGCGTTTTCCCGCGTTTGGCCACAGGGAGCCCATACAATCTGTTTGTGTAACATAATGACCGTTTGTAATTTTATAGGAAATGTATGGGATTTACCTAAATTTCATATTATAGCGACGTATCGCCAAATGTATATACTGATCAACGCTAAATAAACATTAAATTACCTTATTTGTTGTGTGTTGTCGTCCTTTTGCCGTAAAAGTGATTTTTGAGCGATTTTGAAGGATTCTGAGTTCGCTGTTGACTGTGTGTCTAAGAGAAGGACAAGGGTGGAAAGAGATTTTTGAACGGCTCCAGCGCCGAGGCGATTTTTTTACATAAAATCGCATCGCTCGGCTTTCAAACCATGCAAAAGAAAGGCCGAAAGATTAACGCTTCTTCTCGTACCTCTCGATCGAAAATCCGTCCAAACGGCCCGGAGCTAGCCGTCGAAGAAAATCAAAATGCCACACTTTCCAAGCGGTCGATATTCGTATCAACATTGTGCTGTGCCAGCCAGAAACCGTCCTGCTGATTGCTTCTTTCTGATTGGTCGCCGTTAAACAATAACCGATTCAAAATACGTACCGAGGGTGGGGAGCCCCCGGGGAGCCCCCGGGGAGCCATAGGCATTTTCGTAAGGCCGAACCGTTTACTCACCAGTCTCGGGTCGTGTGAGCGGCGACTACCAGACGCCCAGGAAGACTTCCGTTCGACCTTTGTTCCTGTTAGCCCCTGAAGAAGGTTTGTTTTCAAACCGAAATATTGGGCAAATTCGTTTTAATATATATATATATATAAATTTTGTTTTATTCTTTTATTTACTCCTTCATCGCCTTGCCGTAAGGATCAGTTTGCCGTTTTCTGATTTTATACAAGTAATTATTGTACTGATCCAGGTCTACAACTGGGAGATCCGGCACCACTCAACGGTTTGTCGCTGTGGTCTTGCTGATATTTTATATTTTAGTACCCAAGATATCAACATGTTCACATTTTGAGTGTACCAAGGAATTGTGGATACGCAAAGCAGTGGTTTGTGGGTGTAGTGCCTCGGAACTAACGCAAAGCGTGTGCACACTGGGAACCGGTACCCACTTTAGTGCCCGAGTACAAGGTCTCGACCTTGTACTCGAATACTGTTCAAATACTGGCGTGGGTACTTGAAAAAAAGGTGTGTTCACATTAGTGCCCAGCGATAATCGTACTCAAGCACCGTGCTCGGGCACCAAGTGTGAACATAGCCTTAGACTAGCTTTTTGAACAACATGATCTCCTCTCTGAATCTCCTCTCTGAAAGTAAGTAGCGAACTCGGCATGTTGGTAGCGAACATGTAGCGAACTCGAACGTAGCGAACTAGACAAGAAGCGAAACCGGCTGTTACCTTATCGCTAATTCAGAGAGGAGGACGGGTTGGAGCTCCAGGAGGCGGGAAGAAGAGAGACCCTGGGAACGAGGTTGCATCGAATCCCACCAACGTGCGGTTGTCAGGATTTGCAAATGCAAAATAACACGGCAAACTGATCCGTACGGCCGAGAAAAGATTGACTCAAGAAAAATGGAGTAAAATAAAAGATATATATTTTGTGCCCGATATTTCGGTTTGAAACACAAACCTTCGACGGGGGCTAAAATAAAAAGGCAAATGCTCTTGTTAAAGATTAGGTTTACTTTAAGGGACGTTTCAAGTCGTTTCAGACCCACTCGTATAAATTATGGCATAGAACTGAGTTGCATTTTAGAGATTCATTTACAATATTTTTTGACTAACAGATATTGGGGCCACATCGAGTAAGGAAGACCGATTTTTCAAAATTAGGGCCGCCTTTCAGCTATCTACTCTACCTAGCTGCAGTAAAAGTTTTAAAAAAGAAAATCAATGTCAGAAGATTTTCGCGCGAACGTCCTTTATAAACATCACCTAATATAAAATGGGAAACATATACCAGCAGACCGGACAGCGAATGGTGGAAACTAGCCTTCGAGCAGGCTCACTTGTTTGGGGTATCGCGCGAGTATCTTGGCGCCGGCTTCGCCCTTCGCCGGCTCGCTCTGGCGGCTCGCGTAAAGGTGGCAACCGAACAACCGAAGCGTCAACCGACCGAAGCCGCTTTCAGGCACGCGGGGGACTGGTTCTTACAAAACCTGTGCGAGGAGCCTGGTCACTAGTACGGTCGACGCCCTTCGATTCGTTAGCGTTTGAGCAAAGGAAACCGGCGTTTTGTGTGGCGTAAAATCTTCGCTTTTTTTCAGGCAGTAAAATGACAGACAGAGAAAGTAATGTGTTTATGGCGAAGATAGCCGAACAAGCTGAGCGATATGAAGGTAAGGGAAGGGTTTCTTTGTCATCGACAGGCAATTTTGGTTGTTAAATTCAGTTGAAACACGACCGTTTTGAATGGATTCCGCGTATTTAAGCTTTATGTAAGCTTAAACTTTAGAAGCTTAAATTTAAAAATTTCCCTCTGAGATTTATTTAAACTTATATGCATACGTGATGTGATGTAAATACGCTTTCGTGTTCTTGGCAGAAATTCCTTGATGGTATTTTTGAGAATTCGTTGTTCCAAAATGTTCAGGAGATAGGATCTCAGATCACGACACATGACAACTGCTAAATAATTATATTAAGTAGATCACGATGAAGCTTTATGGCAGTGTAATGTTCTTGTTTGATGTTTGCATGTATGAAGAAATCTAGCTATAATCTGAAAAATGACTTTAACTGGTAGTTGAGCAAGTTACGAACTCGGGTTCATAAAATGTTACATGTGTCTTTGGTTGTTTTTTTGCCTATTTTATGCATGTAAGCTTATGAACACTACACCTGAGTAATTTTAAGTCATTATTTTTCTCATGTACATGACAAGGTCCTCTTCTTTGAGTCTGGTCTTGTTTCCAAGATCTTAGATCACTCTTTTAAATATATTTTCCTTCATATAAAAAAATTGATTCTGTCCATATTCAAATCCAGTAAACCAAGTCCACAAAAGGACACATGACCATGAAATAGTGGATGTCCCAAGTTTTTCTCCCCCTTAAAATCCAGTGCACAGGTTTTTCCTATTTCAAGCACTTTGGTACCCTGCAAGCAGAGGTTAGTTTTCTTGTCTTATGTACTGGCATGCGAAAAGTAATCTTGATTCTTTGATCAACCACCATCCATGCCTTTAGAATAGAAAGGGGGACCAATTTTTACTTTGTTTGGGTCTTATGTGTAAGAAATAACTGTAAAAACAATTTTAAGGATAAGGGTTTACTATCCAAATAATAAGAGGGACAAGAGACTTGTTGATTTGTATATGTAATCGCATGGGCCCGAGTAAAATGAAGGATTAATATCACACGTGTTTTCAGATTCTGAAAACACAAGTGATATTAATCCTTCATTTCACAAGGGAACATGCGATTATTTGTTTATAACATAGCAGGCAAAATTATAGGGAAACCTTTCAAACTTTTTAAGAGTTACTCAGACTTGAAAATACTTTCTCGCATATTGACAAGAAAAACTTTTCAACTCACTGTGGTTGAATAAATTTCTAATCGGTCAAAGATACATTTGGCTGTCATGTGCATCTAGACAGCATAGCCTAATTTTTATCGATAAAAGACACTTTACGACAAAAACAAAGCAAGTTTTACTTAAGCGTACATGTATACCTGTGTTTGAAGTTTTTGTCGCTTTGATAACAACAACAAATGGTGAGTTCAAACTTGCTTGCATGTTTGGCAATTTAGTTTAAATTTGCTTTCTTTCATTTCTTTTAGACTGTTAAACATATATTGTCCCTTTCAGCAAAATCTGTCAAAGTTCTTTTGCTTTCCAAACCAATTCTTGAATGACAAACACAAGAAAAAGGAAAACAATTCTTCCAGTCGAAAGTTTTATTCAAATATCTATCAGATTACTCTCAAAAGCAAATTGCATTATATTAACACATCTAGGAAACTGTTGATGCACACAAGCAAATTTCTCGTACAATCGCTTGACCGAATGTACATGTGGCCGACTTTTCTAAATATTTAACAAAAACTATTGATAACATAAAGAAACAATCAATGAAATGTTTCTTACAAAGTAAAAAACAACATTTTAAAATGTAATTTCCTTTGACGTAGTTTTCCAAGAATGCATGAAAATTCTTAGTATATTCTGCTGCTTCCAGTGCGATATTCGACGAGCTGTGTTCCTGTTTTGAGATAGGTGATAATTTTCTCGGAAATGAAGGCACCGCTGAACTAGAATTAGGTGGCATACTTACGGTGCAGGTACAATCAAAACGCAGTTGACTTTCGACTTTTTTAATATTGCCTAGAAGTCCCTTCCTCTTTTTGAGTAGGTGAAGACACCTCTTGCACAGATAGCTGACTTTCGGCTCGCCTGACAGATTCACTTAAAACGGCAATTCATTAATTAAATGAAGACATTCTCCTATGTAGTATGTATCGTGAAGAAGTGTCCTTGATGAGATTTGCACAACACACAACAGAAATCTGTGGTGGATATATTCCCGAAATCTTGGAAGCAACATACGCACGTGATCCACACATGCCACATGAGGGAAATTTGTTTCAACCAATCAGAAGCACTACCCAGATATGGGTAGCGGTTACGTGACATGTATGAGATTTTGGCGCAGCAGTGAAACCTGTCCAACAACTTGTGCTTTTTTCCAGTGAAACGAACAACTCGAGCAGTTTAAAAGCAGTGGAACAAACAACTTGCGCTTTATTCGAGTGTAACGAACAACTTGAGCAGTTTAAAAGCAGTGGAACAAACAACTTGCACTTTTTTCGAGTGAAACGAACAACTTAAGTGGTTTAAAAGTAGTGGAACAAACAAATTGCGCTTTTTGCGAGTGAAATGAACAACTTGAGTTGTTTAAAGGTAGTGAAACCAACAACTTGCTCTTTTTTCGAGTGAAACAAACAACTTGAGCTGTTTAAAGGCAGTGAAACCAACAACTTGCTCTTTTTTGAGTGAAACAAACAACTTGAGCTGTTTAAAGGCAGTGAAACCAACACCTTGCGCTTTTTTCAAGTGAAACGAACAACTTTAGCAGTTTAAAAGCAGTGGAACAAACAACTTGCGCTTTTTCCAGGTTTTTCCTAACCCTAACGATAACCATAACCCTTACCCCTACCCTAACCCAAAACTTACCCCAACCCTGACCAACTTGTGCATTTTTCAATTGAAACAAACAACTTAAAGTGCCCATAACCTAAATTTTTTTATTTTCGTATCTAAATCTACACGTCACGTAATGAACATCTGCGGAAAAAAAAATTTGATTTCAGCAAAACGTGAATTTTTTATGAATATTTCAAATCTTCAAAATCCTATTTTTTTTTTGTGGCATACCCGTCCCGCTGTTAAGAAGGCCAACGGGCTCACATGTTCCTTAATGTATGTCACAGTTCCTTTGTTTGAAGTTATGTGTTCCTTAATCTACCTCACGGATCCTTTGGATCCTGGTTAACCACTTCCAGTCTAGGAAATGGCGATTCAGAGAGTCCAATTTCAAAAATTTCCCGAAGGAGGGGGGGCAGGGGGGGCATGCCCCAGGACTCGCCTAACAACCATCAAGGCTTACAATAAGAAAATGCCTAGGAATGCCCCTGGCATGAAACCTCCTGTCATTAAAGAGATTTATATCCCAAAGATCATCAAAGAGTCAGACAATATATATCGAGCATGCAAAACTGAGACAGAGATAATAGTGATTTGTCACAATTCTATTTTGGTGATCTAAAGGGAGCAAATATCTCGTAGACCTTCTTGGGAAAGCTATTCCAAAGGTTCCTTAATTCATTTTGCGACTAGCATTAGTCATGTTTGGCCTGTCACTTTTATAATACTGATATAATCTAATCAGGTTGTAATTGACATATGACTGACAACTGAGTTGATGGTCTAAAAGTGGGCGGAAGAACCTTTTGTCGAGTTTGTTTACAGGCATTTCCTCGTCTCCCGCATTATTTTCGTTTGCTTTTCTTTGCGTCTTCCCCAACTATTTGCACTTTCCCCACTATCTGAATGCCTGGAACAGGCAAGGGATGAAGAGCAATGGGTCACATGTTAATGGTAACCGCTGTAAATGTGGAGTCAAGAAAGCCCATGGGGAGTGTGTATCCAGAAGATCACTCAAAAATGCAAAAACCCTTGGGATTTAAAGGGTTATCAACATTACTGGCAATTAAAACTATCCATGGTGTTGCCTACAATTTCAAGAACATCGAGAGCAAAGCAGCCTTGACTGCATAGAAGCTCTAATGTTTGAACACTTGACCATTTTCTCAAGGTTTCTAACACATTCTTCTTCTTCTTGCCATGTTTTTCTGTACATGTAGTATGTAAACTTGACTGTTGACAACCTTTTACATCTTCCAAGATTGTAAAAGCAATCGGTTTTGACAGCATAGCATTGGCTAGTCTGCTTCATGCATCTAAATACTTAACCAAGTATAATTATAGAGCCCAAAAATAGTGGGGGGAGGGGGAGGCAGATAAAAATTTTCACTCCCCCCCCCCCCCTCCCACATAAATAATATATGACCGGTACCTAATCAGCTCTTGACTGGTTTAATGTACAATTACAACAAACTTCAGAAATTCTCTCATACTAGCTCAATCAGGGTATATATATATATTAGAGACATTAGTTGCTTTGTGGTTTTGCAGTGATTAAATTGATTAAGTATATACCAATATGTAATTTATTTCCTTCAGATATGGCAGATCTTATGAAGAAGGTGGTTGAGAGCGATGTGGAACTCACAGTTGAGGAACGCAACCTTTTATCTGTGGCCTACAAGAACAAAATTGGTCAGCGAAGAGCATCATGGCGAATTTTATGTTCCTGTGAAGAAAAGGCAGAAGAAAGCGGAAAGGACACCTCCATTCCCAAAGAGTGCAAACAAAAGGTTGAGAAAGAACTTATTGACATCTGTAAAGACATCCTCGATCTCCTTGAGAAGTATCTCATTAATAAAGATAAAGAATCATCGGGTACTAAAGAATCGGAAGCTGAGTGTGAGTCAAAAGAAGTTGAGTCAAAAGTCTTCTTTTTGAAAATGTAAGTACAGTTTTAACTATAAATGCTAAAGATACAATACTAGATTGTAAATTCATCCTCTCAAATGTTGGTTGGACTATGTCAACGATGCGTTTTTAATTTTTTTCCCATGATGCACTAGAAAACGGCCCAAAATATCAACCCTAACTTTACACCAGCCAAAGTTCAACAAACTCTGGAGGTAAAATATACAGTAAAATATACAGAACAAAACTTATACAGAACTATAAAAATATACAGAACAAAACAAAAGTAAAATATACAGAACAAAACTTTACTTGGTTTTAAAGTGACATTTCATGAGTAAATGGAGCAACATTGGCTGTGAATACAATGTCTCTCTGTCTCCTTTATCTCGTATTTTCAACACTAAGATGTTATTATTGGTAATGTACATTCAGGCACTGTTTTGTGATGTACATTTGTATTTCTGTCAGAACAAGTTTGGTAATAGAGTCCTGAAGTGACAATGTGCAGTTCCAGAAAAAATCCATACCCACCCCATGGAAGGTCATTGGAAATTCCTAGGGGGAGGGGGGTCTTAAAAGCCAACATTTTAGAAGCAAAGTATGAAGCTAAACTGGAATTTCCTGGGGGGACGGGGGGTGCTAAACAAAAACCTTCCGTGGGGGAGTATGGATATTTTCTGGAACTGCACAATATCACAAAAACCAAATTTGTGAGATTATGGGATTTGATTAGATATAATAATAATAGTGTGTGTTCGCGTGACGTCACGAAAATGTTCGAAAACGAGGCGCCGCCATCTTGGAGGAGTGATTTTTCAATATGGCGGCCAGTGGAGCGGAAAAATATGCGTCTTTGGACAAAGCGATTGCGGATTCCAAGGTTATATTGTCTGCTTATGCCGATTCACTGGAAAGTAATGTTAAGAGGAGGTATGTAGAAAAGATCTCAGTGATCGGAATGGATCCTTTGCTCGTTCCGCTGCAGAAATTTACTACGGAATGCTTACCTCCTGTCGAAACGCCGGATATTTTCTCATACCTCGTGCTCGATACCAGCTACTATTCGAAGGATCATTTCAAGAATTTTAGAAGCCTTCAAGCCTACAATCAAATGGTTTCTGGCTTTATTACGAGTGTTCTTGGCCAAATAATCCAAGAGAAATTTGTTGTTCTCGCCAAGGTAAGGCATTCGCAAAGGATGAATGACCCTCACGTGCAGCTCTGGATCATAACAACTAAAGACGGAACTGTTGTTTCAGCGCATTGTGCGGGATGTATGGCTGGGCTGGGAGAATGCTGTTCACATATCGCAAGTGTTCTTTTTTATCTGGAGGTGTGGACGAGATTGAATGGAAAAATTGCATGCACTCAGGTGAAATGTACATGGCTTTTACCTTCTGCAGTAAAACATTTAGAGTATGCGAGAGTAGAGGATATCAATTTTTCCTCGGCCAAGAAACTTAAAAGTGACCTTGACAAGTCAATAGAATCTGTCAATTCCTCTAACATTGAACCCAGTGCTGCAGCTCAGATCCCTGAACACACTCCTGCAGAAAACAAGTCAGCAGTAAAGCGACCATCGGAAGAGAAATTGCAAGCATTTTACAAATCGCTGAGTGAGTGCAGTATCAAACCAGTTTGCCTCAGTTTGATCCCTCCATATTCAGAGTCATTTATTTCTAAAACTAGAGATATTAAATCAATCCCAGATTTATATGAAAAGAAGTATCTTGATTTACCTTACACTGAACTACTCAAGGAATGCTACAAAGTTGATTTAGAGTTAACTGATGAACAAATTAAGACAATTGAAAGAGACACCATTGATCAAGCTAAAGGAGGTGCCTTCTTTAGGCATAGAGCTGGCAGAATAGGTGCCTCAAAGTGTCGTGCAGCAAGCCACACAGACCCATCGCAACCATCACAATCTCTAATTAAAGCGATATGTTATCCCAACATTTTTCGCTTTAGTACTGCAGCCACCAAACATGGCTGTAAACATGAAGCACAAGCAATTGCAGCTTATGAAGAAACCATGAAAGAGACTCATGCCAACTTTGTTGTCACCAGATGTGGAACAATCATTAATAAGAAATATCCTTTTTTGCACGCAACCCCAGATTTTCTTTGTGAGTGTGATTGTTGTGGACAGGGCTGTGGGGAAGTGAAGTGCCCCTTCTGCATTGAGGGGCTTGACTTTGACAGTTATGTAAAAATGAAAGCCTCCTGTTTAGAGAAACAGGGAGATGAATTTGTGTTGAAAAAAGACCATGACTATTACTATCAATCTCAACAGCAAATTCATACTGCTGGAAGAGCTTATTTGGATTTCATTGTGTTTGCCACTGATGGAACATCACATCGGTTTGTTAAGCAAAGACTCCTTCCAGACATTGAACACTGCGAAAAACAAATCCCCAAGCTAGAGACATTTTGGAGAATTTGTGTGTTGCCAGAAATATTAGGTCACTGGTACACAAGGAAGATGGACTTGAAATCTCAGATAGGTCCAAAGGAAAGTTGGCCATCAGGCGATTGTTACTGCAGACAAAGCACAAATGAGAAAACCATCACCTGTGCTAATCCAGAATGTAAAGTGTCTTCATTCCACCCATCTTGCTTATGTATTGACAAACTGAAAGTGCCAAAAGTGTGGTACTGTCCACATTGCAGAAAGTTGCCCCAGTTTGTAAGACAGAAATCCAAGAAAGTGACTGATATGAAAGATGAGTACTTGACTGAAGCAGCAAACCTGGATAAGATCTGCACATGTCAAAAGAAAGCTGAGCCTGATGCAAAGTTATTAAAATGTCACAATCAAATCTGTTCAAGTGGCAAATTCTTTCATCTGACATGCATGTCATACAAACGCTACCCAAGCAATGCTAAAACAACTTGGGTTTGTAACAACTGCAAGATGTCCATGCCTAAAAGCAGGCCATCAACACCAACCACTGAAAGTGGACCATCAACACCAACCACTAAAAGCAGGCCATCAACACCAAACACCGAGAGTGGGCCCTCGACACCGTCACCAATCACTAAAAGCAGGCCATCGACACCGAACACCGAGAGTGGTCCATCAACCTCTACTCCAATCACTAAAAGCAGGCCATCGACACTGAACACCGAGAGTGGGCCATGGACACCGTCACCAATCACTAAAAGCAGGCCATCGACACCGAACACCGAGAGTGGTCCATCAACCTCTACTCCAATCACTAAAAGCAGGCCATCGACACTGAACACCGAGAGTGGGCCATGGACACCGTCACCAATCACTAAAAGCAGGCCATCGACACCGAACACCGAGAGTGGTCCATCAACCTCTACTCCAATCACTAAAAGCAGGCCATCAACACCAAACACCAAAAGTGGGCCATCGACACCAAACACCGAGAATGGGCCATCGACCTCTACACCAATCACAAAAAGCAGGCCATCAACACCAACTACTGTGAGTGAACCATCAACATCTTCCCCCATAGGCTCAAAATGAGCTATGGGTTGGTGTTGATGGTCCACTTTCAGTGGTTGGTGAAGACCCAGAGGTTGAATTTATCGGGGCAACTATTAACTTCAATGTTAATAAGACAGGCTCACTTGGAAGCTTAACTGACTGGCATTTTTCACTCATTGCAAATCCTCGCGGATGGTTGGATGGTACAATCATACACCAAGCACAGATTTGTTTAAAAAAAATAAATCCCAACATTGAGGGATTCCAAAGGCCAACCCTTGGTCCTTGCAACAATTTTGATGTTGTGGGTGGAGAGTTTGTGCAGTTACTACACACTGGAGGAAACCATTGGGTGTGCTTGAGCTCAATAGGATGTCCTAAGGGCCAGGTTAACTTGTATGACAGTCTTTTCCATGATGTCATTTGCGATGACATTGAACAGCAAGCACAAGACCTTCTTGGCGACGAGTTCAGGAAACTTTCAGTTGTCCCCGTTCAGCAACAACTGAATGGATCTGACTGTGGTGTGTTTTCTATAGCTTTTGCTACAAGTCTTGTGTTCATGGATGACCCCAAAATCATGCAGTATGACATCCCAAAAATGCGTGGACATCTGATAAAATGTTTAAAGTCTGGTCAAATGGAGCAATTTTCTGCCATTCCCCTCCCTTAGAGACTTAACTTAGTCATTCCCTCAGTCAAAATCGCAAATAACCAAAAAAAAAAAAAACAGAAAAACAAAATTTGTCACAAAAATATGTTTTAATGGATTTACACTTTTCTATGGCATTCTTGATTTGATCACTAGTCATATATATCATTGTTAATTAAAAGTGGACTGTAAATACTTGAATGCATTTTCTTAGATTGTTGAATACTGCTGAGCACTAGCTTATGAGATTGGATTGATAATAAATAGCACTACTGCATGTTTATGTCAGACTGGCTAGTTTCACCACCAAGCCTTTCTTTCAAAGTGCAAACATGTAATGTAATGTAATTTAATGTAACAAATTCTCAAAGCAGCACAGTTAAAGACAATACCAACATGAAACTTTCCTGTCAGAGCGGCTCGAGAGCAATTCACGTAGACAAGCCTTGGTGGTGAATTTTGAGCTTGTGACATAATCCCACATAAGGCATACTATTTGCATGTAACTAAAGGCATAGACATGCATGTTTAAGATTATTTAAATTTTGCTAAACACAAGTTCATAGAGTTTACCTCGGAGACAAAGAATCATTATTTCATTTACTCAAACAATGTTCGAAATTCACACTTTAAATTTAAGTGGTCAGATATGCCATAGTGTGTAAATGTTTTCGTCATTTCTTTCGTGAAGAGCCAAGTCACTCAGAATACACCCAAACCTTGTGTTACAATAACTTCAGTGGTATGCAAAGCCTCATGGGTTATATTGGCTCTTAATTATTAAGATTCAGCCCTTAAGGACCCATAATGCACATAGCAGTTTCCCAACTGAGTTACAGTTTTGCCATGTGATCATATTATTAATTCTTGTAACCTGTTTCTCTTGTTTAAGTAATCATTGCAAGGAGAAAGTTGTCTTTGATTACAAAAGGCCCATTGGGTTTTTTACATAAATAAGTTGCTTTTTACTGAACTTTGTGAGAAGTTCATTTTTGACTAAATGCAATAATTAAACATTTTATGCAGAATGGTTTGTGTGTGTGTGTAGCTCATATATATTACATTTGGATTTACTGCACTAAGATTTTTACTCTTGCAAAAAGCAAATGTCAGCATGCACTCTTAACCGCCTGAAGTCATGGTTTTATGTCCTGACATTCAAACTTGGAACCCAGTCTTGGTTATATCTATCCCATAGATATGCAGCCTTTCCCGATTTAAAGTGAATACCGCATACACGGTCGTTCTCCAGAATTTTTTCTGTCAAGTCAGCTCGACTAATGGCGGCTAACCATCGAGTACGCCTTTCGGTGGACAAAATCTCGGTTTCTTCTCCCTGATTGGTGATAATTTTCGGCACCCGACAAAAGCAAAGCTCCCGATTTTTCTTTTTGTCGTTAGAACAGCCTACGACGAGGCAAAAAGAAGGCATCTCGCAAGAATCTACGCTTTTCGAATCAACAACTTCCCAAATGTGCTTATAATCGCGATATAATTTATTCAATTTCACTCCTCCAACATGGCGGCAACAAAATTTCTCTGACGTCATAGTCATGTGACCGAACACACACTATAATAATAATAATAATAATAATAATAATAATAATAATAATAATAATAATAATAATAATAATAATCTACACAGACAAAGTGCTGAAGCATAATCGGCCAGATATAACTCTAGTGCATAAAGGTACACAGAAATGGACACTTATTGATATAGCTGTGCCAGCGGACCAGAATATCACCAGGACTGAGGAGAAGAAGGTTGAGAAGTACCAGGAACTAGCATTTGAAATTAGAAGGATTCATGGAGCCTCGAAAGTCACAATTATACCTATCGTGATTGGTGCTCTTGGAAGCATATCGAAAGGTGCAAAGACCTGGTTTGGAAAGTTAGATGTACCTGACTTCCTTGGAAGTGTACAAATATCGGCCATTCTCGGAACTGCGCACTTGTTGAGGAAAGTGTTGTGTCTCTAAGCTACGGGGAGTGGCTGAGACACAATAAACATGACCCAGTAGAACATCCGGCAACTGGAGAGAATCGAATAATAATAATAATAATAATAATGGCCGTTTTTTTGCTACGGACGTTAATATCGTCTGAGATGTTAAAGTCGTCTCGAGACAACTTTAACGTCTAGTATAAAAACAGAAAATAAGCCAGACGGATTTAACGTCTGACGACTTTAACGTCTTCTTTTAAGTGCGTCGTTCAGACGCACTTAACAGACGACTTTAACGACTCAGACGTTAAATACGTCTAGTATAAAAACGGGACAGCCTTAGCGAGGACGAATTTAGCTCTATTTGCATATTTGTGTTCTTAAAATTTATTTGGCGACGACTTTAGTCGTGTCCAGTCACTTCTGAGAATATATATATTTTTAGAAAATCTTGTGTTTTTCTCTGTGGCCATCTACCTTAATGCGTCCCGTTTTTATACCAGACGCATTTAACGTCTAAAACGTCTAGACGACTTTAACGTCTCTAGCGTAAAAACGGGCAATAATAATAATAATTTATTATTTATATAGTGCACTCTCCAAAATTGGCCAAATGCGTGTGACATACATGTGTGTATATAATTTATATACAATTTAAGGAGTCTAAAGCCCATTTATATATATAAATTATTCCTAAATATTGAAATAATAATAAACAGCAACTTACAATAAATGCTAACTATGTGATAAAATGTAGAAAGAGCACAATGAAAAATGTCCACTTGCCAAAAATCAGTATTTTTATGCTCCGATAACTCCATACAAACCCTTCTAATTTTGGCTCTGTTCGTAATGTTGCATGATTTCTCATAAGCAACCGCCTCCCGTGGTAACAAACCACCTTGGCTTTGTAATTTGGGACATGCACTTGGTACATGACATGGCATGACATTGCAACATGAATTATATAATTACTTGCACAGACTGTAAGGATGTGCATAAACAATGGGTTATTCCAGAAAAAAAATCCACACCACCCCGACGGATGGCATGCTGGAGGGGGGGTTGAGGGCTCAGGAAATCCAGGCAGGAGGGGGGGGGGGGGGGGGGGGGGGGGTGTCTGGACCTAAAAATTCTTCCTCAGAGGTCGATTTTTTAAAAATGATTTTGAAGAGAACACTTTGTGTTCAAAACAATTAGTTCGTCGGTTCCACATTATACATAGAGAATAAACCGTATAAAAGGGAGAAAATACAACTCAAATATGGAGAAAGTCAGTGGTTAACGTAACCAGAAGCGTGCTTCGGTACTTTGCAACGAAGCTCTTGTCCAAGTTCTTGCCAGCAACAAATTGTCAGGGAAAGGTTAAAAAGTATCAGCCGATTTAAAAAAAAAAAGACAAACGATTTTTGACCAAAAAAATAGATGTACTGTTTTGCAAGTACGTATTGTTTTCTATTTGTAGAATTGTTTCAGCTTTCTTTCGTGCACGTTCCCTGTAATCTGATATAAGCCAAATAATATACGGCTTACGCAATGTCCAAACTTTTATGCCGTTCTTCCTAGTGTATTGTTTGGTTGATGCGTTAAACCTTGAAGGAAATATAAAATAATTGGAAGAAGCTTTCCAATTTAATACTTAAAGGCAAATTGCGATCAAACTTGTTCGAATGTTTTCTTCGTGAAGCCAATATCACGGTAAAGGCGCTCTAGTAAATATAATTAAATTAAATCGATTAAATAGCGCTTTCTGAATTTGTTTGCTTTCAAGATTTTTTTGCTTCGCGAAAACATTATGTGAATCACCCTTACGGATAACAATGGCATTCTCTATACACAGGAAAAGTCGGAAATTTTAGAAACTCTAGATGTAATAAAATAGGTTGGTGAATTTAAATAATATTTTGTGATGTTTACAATATTTTGCAGACGCAAGCGCTCGGCGCTGCAATTAGGATAAATAAATCGCCAAGCCTTCCGGAAGCAGAAAATCACTGAATTCTGACAAGTGTTTACATGTAACTCTTTTATTCAAGGGAAAGTACATTTTCATTCAAGGAAAGACGAGTTTCATTCAAAAGTTTTGACCTAAAAAATGTTTTGGATTCATGATCATGAAAAAGAAGCACGCGACAAATTACATTTTACACTAAATTTGCATAAAGCAAAATCGTGTTTTTGCGACAACACTTTGAAGAAGCTGTGAAGCCTGGAAAAATTAAAACATACCAAAATCAAAGCAGTTATTTAAGGAACTAGATTTATTCAAACATTTCATTCGATTTTGTCTTGAAATCACGGGTTTTTTTTATGATGTGATGTGTCACACAATATTTATTTATAAACAATGTTTCACCAATTTATAGCACTAATCACGACAGTTTAGAAAAATATAAAAACATGATCTCCTGAATGAGACTACATGTATTTTTTTTTTCATTATCTGTAAATTTAGGGCTTCCAAAAATTTATTGGAAATCCGGGCAGGAGGGGGGTCTCCGGGCTTTGAAATCCAGGCGGGATGGGGGTCTAGCGGGCCAGGGAAATCCGGGCGGGGGGAGGGGTCAAAAAATCTTGCCATCCGTCCGGGGGGGGGGGGATTTTTTTCTGGAATAACCCAATAGGCCTTATCACGGTTTTTCTAAAATTTTATATGGGCCTGATAGCAAAAATCCATCGACACTGCTGGGAAAAGCATCTCAAAATTAGTAAAATGGCCGAGTTTAAAAGCGATATCTTTTAAAATAGTAGAGATACAGCTCTGCAAAGTTGGCAAATTTCACAGACGTTTGTATCGCCAGGGTTCTCCTTATCAGGCGGTAACCGGTAAAATTTACCGCTTGAAGCAGCACTTATTACCGCCTGTAACCGCTTGCCCCCGGAAAATTTTTAAGACACACAGTTTTCCCTTTACCGCTTAGCAAAAATCCCTTACCTACTGAGCTAAAATTTTAGGAGAACCCTGTATCGCACGGCCAAATTTCTTGCCTACTGGTAGGCATGAAATTTGGCGGCACGATACAAACGTCTGTGAAGTAGGCAAGAAATTTGGCCGCACAATACAAACGTCTGAAATTTACCGACTTTGCGGAGCTATATCTCCATTATTTTAAAAGATATTGCTTTTAAACTCGGCCACTTTACTAATTTTGAGATGCTTTTCCCAGCAGTGTCGATGGATTTTTGCTATCAGGCCCATATAAAATTTTGGAAAAACTGTGATAAGGCCTATTAGCGCAAATGTTGCTTATGTAGGACAGTTGGAGAGTGCAGAGTTATTCACGATATTGTTTTGAAGTCCACTGAAAGACTAATGGGTTATAAATGTACATTCTTTCTAATAGGAAAGGTGACTACTGCCGGTATAAAGCTGAAATTGAAGGAAAGGAAGGAGACGCGGGCAGTGATGCCGAAGAGGCCTACGAAGAGGCAGTTAAGTTGGCAAAGGCAAAGCTCAAAGCAACAAGTCCAATCCGCCTGGGTTTGTACTTAAACTACTCTGTATTTCATTTTGAACTCCGCAATGATCCAGCAAAAGCCTGCGAGCTGGCCAAAAATGCCTTTGACAACGCCATTGCTGAACTAGACACGCTGAATGAAGACTCGTACAAGGACAGCACATTGATTATGCAGCTTTTGAGGGACAATTTGACACTGTGGACTTCTGACCTTCAAGGTAGGTGTGATCTACAACCCTTAAAAGGCCACTGTTCTATCAAAATAACAGTTTATACAGTTTGTACAAAAAGTGACTTCAAGCTTTTAAGGTACTTGAAATTTCTAAAAAGCTTTTTTTTCACCTTCAAAATATGTGCTTTTAGCCTAAAAAGTGACTCCCGGTCATCGCGTCGCCAAACATTTAGTGACATGCCTCTGTGGCGTAATTTTGTGTTCACCACATTGAAAGCAAACATGGCGGAAAGAGAGGAAAGAATAAAAGGCAGGATAAAATGCTTTGCTTGAGCACCTAAAAAAACAATTGTTCCTGCAATTGAAGGGTTCGGAGCATAACCATTCTATGTTGAATTTTAGGCCTTTTTTTTGCACTCATTTTTGGCATGTGACCTACAAATTAATTGCAAAACATTGTTCAAAATTGTTTAATGCTGTTTTTTTTTTCCCGTCGTTTTAGAGAATAAGGTATGCAAAAAAATCAAAAATAAACTAAACTTCCTGTCTCCCGCTAAATCCCACTCAAGAAAATGAATCTCAAAGTTTACCGAATTTCTCAATTTTATTCTGATTTTTTTTACTTCAGATGGCCAAGTTTGGGCCGTACCACTTAATCCCACTCAAGAAAAATAAATCCCGAAGTTCATTCCCTCAAAATCGCTTAACAGGGAGACTGGGGCCTCTTTCTGTCACTAATAAACTTTATTGTTTTTAAGTACTTGCAGATGAGACAAAAGTTGAAGAGGTGGAGGATGACGATTAGAGATTAAGTTAAAAATTAACCTTATGTGTGTGAGATTTAACTGTTTTGATGTATCTGTTCTTATTTTTATTGCTTATGAATTTTGCCCTCCGACATTGTAATCATGTGTACATTATACTACTAAGGCATTCTCGGTTAACCCCTCATTGATGGAGTGTTTGTCAATTCTCCGCTGAAACTCGGCCAATACCGGTAATAATGATGCCTAAAGTTGGCTAGAGGTTGATTTAGACAGTGCAACATTTGCTTGTGACTGTTGCTGGTGAGTTTTGTAGTATGTGCTGTAAATCATCCACTCATGTGACATTATTTGTGGCTATGATGTGTTGTAGGGTTTTTAAAACTTGATTCAAAATCTTACGAATTTCTGCCAACTCTACATCAGTAAACTGTCAGTGTCAAAATGTTGCTGAAATATCAATGAAATGCAGTGAACTCTGAAAGACAGTTGCCATCAGGACTAGAATCATCTGTCCAGATTCTGTGTTTTCCAGACGCCCTCTGGTTGTGCAGTAAATGTAAGATTTTATTGCTTAGCTTTCAAAATCAACAAAAACCGGATCTTTAATGGAAAACATTCAACACGTAACACAGCTTTTTGGGTCCAAAATGTTTTCGGAACTTTCAAGAAACGCACTATCACCCAAAATGCATTGCACGTCCAATGCCTCAACGATTGAATTTAACGCAGTCAAAAAAACAAAATGACGGTCAAACTCAATAGTAGGCCATCAACATTTAGCCAGGGCTTTAGAGAGGGGTCCATCATAATAGACGTCGTTTTAAAGGGGAGCCTGTCAAGAGCGAGCTGACTGTATCAGTGAAGTATTGGCCAAGTATCAGTAAAATACGAACAGTTAGTCAAAGTATTGCAACATAAAGGAGCAATGTAATGGGGTTTCTGACATTTTTGCATTCAAAAGTACTCCTTAACCCTTTAAGCCCAAGTTTCAAAATTTAAATTCTCATTTCTTGTCCCTATACATTGCCTATAGAAGAAGTTAGGAGAAATTGTGTGGATATCAAGAGAATTCATTGTGTGATCATGTCCTTAATTCTCATGACCTTTTTGATTGATAAGGCATTGATATTATAAGGAGAAATTTGATGTTGATCACTCTAAGGGTTTAAAGGGTTAAAACTAAGTACATGTACCTTTGTCATACAAAAGGTAATATATCAAACGATGAGAGTGTTTCATCATGATTTCCAAACACCGAGAAGTGGGTTGGAAAAACGAGGAGCAGCCGAGCTTTTTGTAACCCACTTAGAGGTGTTTAAAAACCTGATGAAACACCTTTTTGTTTGTCTGATATAACTTCTCAAACTGATCATTAATACAGAGAAAACGACGGAAAAAGATCACTAAAATCTATGCTAATCAAGATCCGTTTTCAATCTTCGGTAGGAAAAAAGAGGGCGACTGGTACATTTACCCATAATTCTTAGCGCACTAAAACCTTAACAACGTTCATAAAAGTGTAAAGAAAAGTTATAAAATCTTCAAACCTAGTCTACACATTGTACGTAGTACTGGAACAAACATTGGCAAAAATTTGGCTTTCTTGTGCCTTATGTCATGTTATGTGCTGTGTTAGGTCCGCAAGGTATTGTGGTAAAACGAGCAGCCGCCATCTTTTTTCTTACGATGGAATAAACTACCGTCACGCCGGGAGCCTAGAAAAAGGCTCCTGTCACGCTCATGGTTTTCTTTGTTCAAACTTAAAGTATTAATAAGTTGAGTGTGAAAAGTAATTACTCAATTGCTTTGGTTTTTCATTGCTACGCTTTGTGATTGGCTAAAAAATCTCGCGCCACTTTCTTGACCAATCAGAAGTAAAACCAAAACCAATCGTGACTTTCTCGCACGTGTTTTCCCGCGCTTGGCGCCGCCGACATGTAATTGCTTCGAGCTCTGATTGGTTCATTGGATTGTTTACGACTGCTGTGATTGGTCAGAGTAATTACTTTGGTTTTGGTTTTACGACACAATTGAAAACTGCTCTAATAAATTACTTTGGTTTTGGTTTTACCACACTCAATTGAAAACTGCACTAACAAGAAGATATTAAGTGAACTTTCGTAGAGAGAAACAATCATAACCTGTTTTTTTTTTTTTTAGTGAGTTTTCTAAGACAAGGCTATAAACATGAAAAAATTGGCCTAATTTTTCAAGTTGCAATCCATTTGCACCCGGCCATCTGCAGCTTAAGACACTTATTTTTAATCTTTAATAGAGCGCTAGTAATATTAGGCAAAACTGAACCATTATTTTTGAGTTTCCACTGATATAAATTTGTCTTTTGGGCTTTTTAAAGTAACGCTACAAATGGCGATATACTCCCTTAATCAAAGTGTTAGTAGATGCAGACAGAAACACTGTAAATACATGAACAATAACAGTAAATGTTGGAAATACCCGGCGTAGTACATGAATGTTATAATGTCTAGTTCCACCTTTGTTGTAAAGCTTTGCTTTTTAGGTATTTCCCTGAGGTGGGGGAGACTCGCATATAAAAATGACCGTGGAGCATGTCGGAAATTTTCAAAAAACACTTTAAAAGGTCACTCATGTCAAGATGCAGTTTGCGGACTGTCAACGGACCGACTGGTCACTATTACAGTTTGTCGGACCGTGTAGATCGTAACGTGGCTTTGACAGACTGTATTCGTGCGTCTATATTGGACAACAGAGTGAGTGTTGTCCAATAGACCTCTTTAGCTTGTACGTTTTGTTTTCCCAATGTAGGTCATGTGATGTTACCCTAGAGAACTGTTTCTTTTCAATTTTGTTTTCTTCACGTGCATATGTATGCATAATTTATGAAAAGTCAAAGGACAAATTCCCTTGAGAACATCACATGACCTACATTGGGAAAACAAAATGTACAAGCTAAAGAGGTCTATGTAGACGCACGGATACACCTTATCCATAAATGGCGGCCGATTTATTATTCTTTTGTATTTATTTTAATTAGCCTCACTGGCCTCGTTAGCATGTGCAAAATTCAAAAGAACTTATACTCAAAAATGAGGCTAGTGAGGCTTATTAACATAAATATAAAAGAATCACGAATCGGTCGCCATTTTAGACTACGAGCAGTCTCTCTTTCCCAGCGTTAGACCGTCGAGCGAGAAACATTAGCGAACGGATAATGGCCGCGCGGAACATTATCCGTTCGCTAATGTTTTTTCGTTTCTCGCTCGACGGACTAATGCTGGGAAAGAGAGACTGCTCGTAGTCAAGTCGCCATTTATGAATAAGGTGTATACAGTCAGTCAAAGCCACGTTACGATCTATACGGTCTGACAAACTGTAATAGTGACCTTTTAGGGTGTTTTTTGAAAATTTCCAACATGCTACATGTGTCTCCGAACTATTCCACTGCGCATGTCAGCACTTAGACTAAAGTCTTACTGTGGGGGGAGACCACAGTTCTGTACATGTTACATTCCCTCCTCCCCCGGGCATATTTGAATACGGTATAACCACACTCAAAACAACCTCTTTCCCGGGCCGTCACTGACTGGGTTTTTCCTGGTGTTTTCTTTGGAGACTAATCAATCCAACAGGATCTGAGGCAGGAGAAAAAAGGTTTTCTCGGAGTTTCAAGTGACATGTATTTTAATGTCATGTAGAGATATACACTGGAAATGGTTTGATTGGGCGTGGGCAGCATGTGATGTAGACGCACAGCATTTTATTATTTCCAATGAGTAAATGGTGATCAATAAAGTTTTGTTGTTGTTGTTGTTGTTGTCAATTCATTGCTAAGAATGATGTCAACACCAACTTTAATTTCTAAATTACAGCAATGCTCCGTCACGCGTGACCAATAATCACAAGACTGAAATGAACATTTGAATATTTCTTTGTATAAACGTCCGAGATTTGAATGAAACCTTGAAGATCTCTCTGGAAAACACTTTGAAAGTCACGAGTTAACGGAAAAATAACTTCGATACGCGCATAAAAAGACGAATATTGTTCGGATATGTAACATTTCAATTAAAATGATATTTTGTTGCTCCTTGTTTCCGAAAATGCGGTAATATTCTGACGGGAATTCCGAATCTCTGAATGAATTTACAAAACCGACGCGTAAACTTGAAAAATCCATTCAAGTTTTCAAAATACTGGTCACGCGTGACGGAGCATGGCTGTAAAAAAAAATGAAAACTAATGATGTCAACACTAACTTGAATTTCTCAATAAAAATAAGATGAAAAAAATTCTGAATCATCCTCTATCAAGCTCCCCTCTTGGAACAAGAAATTTATTAAGCCTGACAGGCTGTATTATCGGTACATTTTTACCATACCAATCTGGGCACAAATTCACGTACAATACTCGCGAGCTTTTGGAGAAAAATATTACCGTATGGTTTATGGACATTGATCGACATGTCGGGAACTTTTGAAAATCGAATTACAAAAAAAAGGTGATCGAACTGCCGGTGTTTCGATAAATTATAATAACCCCCCTCCCCTTCAAAATTACGTAAAAGCTCTTGGAATAAATTTTATAAAACCTGGCTCAAAATCTTGTCCATGGAAAAATCAAGTCACGTGGTCAATAAAATGTCAATTTTAGGAAAAGCCACTTAGTTTGATGGCGTTTGATTTCACACGAAAAAAGTTATGAATGTTGAAAGTTAGCGCGGGTACTTTGTCCCCCCTCCCCCCACCTCCCCCCAGGAAATATAGCGTTGGAGAAAATTAAGTAAGTCATTTCCGAGCTTCCAGATTTCATAATTGTCCAGGAGGGGGCGCCCCTTGACCTGGGGAAAACTTTTAGCCTTTATATTAAAGCAAAGTGTTAGCTGCGGCCATGGTTTGGGATATTCTCTGTTCAAATTCATGGAGCCAATCATGTGATTGTCACCGTTTCACTGGGAAACGCGCAGAACGTACATTGGTACATTGGCCTTGCCATTAGGACTCGGGACGTCATACTACAAATTTAGATATGTTATTAGACGGTCTTGGCCTATTTCGATCCGGGCCAAATCGAATATTTAATTGTTTGCTGTAAACACATAACAGTGACAAGATTTATTATAGCCTACTGCAATAGAAGACGTCTGCGCACAGGCTATGAGTGGTTAGTTATCTCCAAACCCATCAGGTTCTGTGGATGAAAAAAATGCACCGTGTAACAGCGCCTTAAGTCAATAAGTACATAAAATTAGTTTTGTATCACGATTCAACTGTTTTTCGGGCAAAAAGAAAGCAAAACTGAAGATAACTTGTGCTGATCAAAACTGAAATTCTTACTAGTGACGAGCTGACGTACACTGACGTTTTGTACGCGTTATCATATTTTTGTTTGACAAAAAAGTTTCAAAAACACGGACTTTTTACGCTATAAATTGCTCATTGAAATCGAACAAATTTGACAGAACATCTTTTCGAAGTTTTTCAAAGTTTTTACATACGTCGAAGAAATGAGTAAATAACGCAAACTTGCCGAGAGTTTAGCCCAAAACTTTTTTTCAAATTATGATGGCGTGATAGCGCGCGCACAGCATAGCTCAATGTAAACAAACCGTTCAAACGAACAAAAGCAGCTTTTAAACTCATCCCATCGTTAACTTTCAATTCATTGCATTGTTTATCTGCCAAACTTCACAAAGTAATCAACATTTTTTTGCCCCTCCTTTGAAGATAATTTTAAATTTTGGCAAATTGTACGTTTATATTTACAGGAGACTGGTGATTACTAGAAACTGAGCGAGGGGATTGGTCACCAGTACAGGTTTACGCCCTTCGTTAGCGTTGAGCAAAGAAAACCGGCGTTTTGAGTGTTGAAATCGTCGTTTTTCAAGGCAGTAAAATGACAGAGAGGGACAAGAATGTGTTTAAGGCGAAGCTAGCCGAACAAGCTGAGCGGTATAAAGGTAAGTGACGTATTCTTAACGCCATCGGTGGTTTTTTGGGGTTAGAATACTGAAGTTGATGTAATC
Organism: Cladopsammia gracilis; assembly: GCA_022457155.1. Lineage (NCBI taxonomy): Eukaryota > Metazoa > Cnidaria > Anthozoa > Scleractinia > Dendrophylliidae > Cladopsammia > Cladopsammia gracilis. The sequence continues at coordinate 906,813 of JAJGOT010000197.1, forward strand.
GCGCCATTTCGGTTGAGTCGGCAAACAGTTCCTTCGACAAACATTTCATGCATTTAGACTTATCAAAACGGCCGTTTTTAGTGGATTTCGCACAATTAAAACCTTGAATCTGCCCACTGAGATTTTTATATGCAAACTTGATATGATGTAAACAAGCCTTCGTATTGTTAGCCGAGATTCACCGAAGATGAATGGGCATCGTGTTTGAATGAAGTATACGCTCTAAAATTAGACTTATTGCGGATGTGTTCTTCGATTTACATGCACTGACAGATAGCATGGATTTGTGTAATGTTTTACATAATTCAGTGAAGTCGTCCATCTAAAACGCTTTGCACACAAAACAAATGCAAGGGTTTTTTTTAATAAAACAGCTGAAATTTCAAAAGTTGTAATATGTAACTTGGAGCTATGGCGTATGAGTTTAGCTTATAGATCAGGCCCCGGTTGTTCAAAAGGTGGATAGCGCTATCCATTTGATAAATCACTATCCAGTGGATAAGTATTTACAAAATCCTTTGTGTTATCTGCTGGATAGTGATTTATCCGGTGGATAGCACTATCCATCTTTTGAACAACCAGGGCCAGGGGGAAAAAAAATCTGTTCCAAGGCATGTTGTACAAATAGCTCATATCCATTGTCTGTAATAAAAAAATGCCATTTTATTTTAAGGTTTGCTTTGCCGCTATTTTGTGATGCGTAATGATATCCTAAGCAAAAGAGAATGAGCGTACCCTTACATATAAGTTCACAATACTTTGTAAGACATCTTTGCTGATATGACTCTCTGGTGTCAATTCAGCCACAGAATTAAATGGTAGTTGGATTTTAAATCACAATCACTGTTTGATTTATGTATGATACTGGCAATGTTAATGTTTTGCAAGCCAACTTCAGAAGTAATGTAGGCTCAGTTATGTACCACAGCCCACCACGGTTTATAGTTGAGATAAGATTTTGTGAATCAACACTGGTCTCAAGTTTTCCCGCTTTTAAAATTGCAATTGCTGTTGGCTCTCAGTAGAATTCCTTCCTCGGTGCTTTTTGTGAAGGTTGTGCAACACGTATCCCCCTACATACTGAAGGCCAGCCTTCTGTCTCTCTCACAGTGCAGCAGAGGGTTCTTTGTTATTGTCAGAAGTTGAGTTCTCCTTCTTGCAGTGTGCAAGCAAACAATCAGCCACTTTAGTTGACAACAATGTTGCAGCATTCTGCGATAGTCCTTTGAAGAATTTTACATAGAATTTAAATGGGTTGTTGCTAATATTAATTTTTTCATAAAATTTTTCAGCATTACCATTCTTTAGAAATCCTTCATAAATGGTTTTAAACTTGCCAAATTCCTCTGTTTCATTCACTTTCATAATGTCCAGTTTGGAAAATAAAAGGATGCTGAGCATGAATCGAACCCGGAGCCGTCCGAGCACAGATCCCAGAGCCAAACCACTAGACAACCGAGGAACACATGCTCAGCGCACACTAAGTTTTATTATTTAAAGGTACATACACAGGGGTTTCGATTATGACATCCCATCCCATTCTCATCACCAGCAATCAGTCATTTGCTTGACACCGGGTTTTAAACAAGTAATCACTTTGTGGTTTTACAGTGTGTAAATAATTTGTCTGTTTATACAAATTAGTGATTTATTGTTATTTATTTAGACATGGCAGTCTATATGAAGGAGGTGGCTGTTTTGGTTGACAAGGACAAGGACAAGGAACTCACTGTTGAGGAACGCAACCTTTTATCTGTGGCCTACAAAAATGTGATTGGTGCTCAAAGAGCAGCCTGGCGCATTGTATCAAGCTTGGAACAGAAGGCAGAGAAAAACAAGGAATTAATTGTCCAGTTCAGGAAAAACATTGAGGCTGAACTTCGTGCCATCTGTGAAGAAATCTGTGACCTTCTTGACAACCATCTCATTAATAATAAAAATAACTGTGCTGAATCAAAGGTTTTCTTCCATAAAATGTAAGTACGCATAAAAGCCAGTGTAAGTAAATCCAGTATTATAATCGACACATTTTTGCCCAAAATTTTTACTTAAAGACCTATTGTCAGTTACCGTGATGCACCGCGCATCGTTTATTTCACTCTTGACTTTTCTGTTTTGTTTGTTTTTACGGTAAATTCTGTCTATAAATTAATAAATTCATGTAAATTCATTTGGCAGAAGATTCTAATTGAAACGTTAAAGGTTTCGAAAGGGCTTTGTGGCTATTCTTGTACATTTGCATTCACTCCGAAAAGTTTCTAAAGATGGATTTTCATTAAGTAAATAACATATAGGTAAACATGTAGTTGTGAACACTAAAGATTTATTTGTGATGTCCTTGTATTGATCAATGTGACGTGTATAATTGCATGTGCTGATGACAGCGGGCACGGTGTGTTACAGTAGTATCGAAACTCGATCGTCGTGATTTAATAGTTTCGCAAAGGAAAACGTGTACATGCACAGTTCTTTCCTATTTTCATTCACCCTCTTCTGAAGATAGATTTCTGTCCGGTACTTGCAAGCAAAAGGCGAACTCAATTTAAGATTTATTTACATTTCATACGCTGATCTCGACAGTTGATGCGAAACACTTGTACACCGACGTGCAAACGGCTATTATTTCTTCAAGAAATAAATTGTTTTCTCAAAAGCCTTTTTGAGTTTGCATATTCTCAATTTGTAGATTCTTGATCCTCAAAACTCGATCCTTGATCCTCAATCATTGAAATTTGAGTGACTCAAATGTTGAGGATCGAGTCGAGACTGTCAACTTACGTTTGACTGGTACTGTAGCTTTTTTATGAATGAAAATAAATGATTTCAAAGTAGTTTAGTAAGATGATGTCACTTGTCAGTTGTATGTAATGATGTATCGTATCGTGTATCATATCGTGGCACTTGTTTCGAGATATCTATCGTATCATGAGAAAATGTATCGTTGCAGCCCTACTTGACAAGTGATCATATGTTTGGTGACCTGCATAACAGGAGCTTTTTCTAAGTACGTTCATGAAGGGCCAGTAAGGAACAAGCAAGTCATGCAAGGGTGAGGAGAAAGAAAGTTCAACTTGTGCTCTGTGCTCACTTGCAATACTGCTTGCCCTTGCAGGCAGGAGTCGGAGTGGGGGTGTCCAAGGTCAATCTGGCGTCCTTTATATTCATACCTGCATATTATACTGCTTTATAATCTTGTGAGTCTTTCTCAAATTCAAAATGTTGGATAGACAACTTTATTTAAGAAACCAGTGACCCTCATACAGTGTTATGCATTAGTCTTCCATTCCACTGAAAGGCTGATGGATCATTTTCATCCTTTCAAATAGGAAGGGTGACTATTGGCGATATAAAGCTGAAATTGCTGGTGGTGAAGACAGAAAAATGGCATGTGAGGAAGCAAGCAAAGCGTATGGAAATGCAAGGGAAGAAGCCAACGGTCTAACGAATACAGATCCAATCCGCTTGGGTTTGTACTTAAACTACTCTGTATTCCATTATGAGCTCCTTGATTTACCAACAGAGGCCTGCAAATTAGCCAAAGAAGCCTTTGATGCTGCCATTAGTGAACTTGACACCTTAAATGAAGACAAGTACAAGGATAGCACATTGATAATGCAGCTTTTGAGGGACAATTTGACCCTTTGGTCTGCTGACGCTTCAGGTAAGTGTCATCTTCAAAATTTAACTTGTTGAGAAAAGGCATGAATGTTCCATTAAACTCCAATGCGGCACTGAAGATAACAGTCAGTGATTAAACATTGTTCAAACAAACTTCTGAGTAGTACAGTACTTGTAAACTGCATCAATAATACAGAAAAAGTTAATGTAGTCCCTAAGTCTAAAAGAGTCTAACCTTAACAATAAGCGCTTTCATTTAAAACAGCATCCCATTATGTGCCACTTCTGATGTCGGTGAACAAATTTCGAGTATTCTGCCAGCCTGTTTCCATTTGGAGCAAAATAAAACTTTGTTTAATACACCCTCTGTAAACAAATAATTCTAAAATCTCATGTCTGGGGCCGATCGCCACATAATACTTTGTAGGTTGCAGTTGATTTCTTTCGGTGAGTTTTCACAAGCGTGATTTTTGTACTCCATCCCACTCTCCTGCTCGGCTCCCATTTGTTTCCAGACTCGAGTGTGTATCGCGGGAAAACACAATTAGCAATATACTTTCAAATACTGAAATACCTGTCAAGAAAGATACTTTTCTGATAGATTTAAATTAATTTTGGTTTATCTTACCTGATAAAATTAAAATGATTCTTGTAATCTAAACTGACTATGAGCGCCTTGTGATTTTATTACCGAAATTTGCTGCAAAACAAATCCAAGATGGCAGAAGCCTTGCGATATGTGCATTCAAGGCTCGATTTTTACGGTTTTAATTTTTATTTCCGATCTTTTTTAGCTTCCATCATATTATTTAGGGATTGAAGTGGGCAAAAAAGATGAAAACTCCAAATCGACAAAATGTGTCGCCCAGGTCCTTTTCGCGTGACAAGGCCCATATATAAATGAAGGGCTGAGAATAACACGGTGTTGTTGATAAATAGCCCGGTCGTCAATCTTAATTCTAATTTTTCTTATGCTTCCAACCTTTCACCTAAGTTAAGCTTATCATCATTTCTGTTCAGAGAGGTCTGCTGTTATGCTAAGCTCACGTTTATTGTAACCATATTGCATAGGACAAAGTTTTGCCATCTAAAAAGGCTCTTATGTGACACCTAAATAAATTCTTGTTCATTAATACATTGGGAAGCAGGGATGATTTAGTGGTAAGAGCACTCGCCTGTCTCAGTGTGGCTCAAGTTCAAATCCTGGAGGTGATACCATATATGGGTTGAGTTTGTTGTTGGTTCTTGTCCTTGCTCAGAGGGGGGGTTTTAACGGGTACTGCAGTTTTCACTGAAAAAAAAACCATTCTAAATTCCTATTCAATCTGGAAGCAGTGAGGACGAGTCAAAGTAAGAGCCACTTTGTGGATTTCAACTGAAATTCCCATTTTATTATTATTACTAGCAGTAATCACAGATCATGGAGACGTGTTCGAAGGAATTTCCGGCGGAAATGAGCCCCTGAAAAAAACCAATAGGGGCGGCCATTTGGAAGACTGTCTACCAAAAAATCTCAAATTTGTCTCCAACACGAAATTAGGATTGTGTTCTTCGAATGCGATTGTTATTATTATTATTATTATTATTATTATTATTATTATTATTATTATTATTATTATTATTATTATTATTATTATTATTATTATTATTATATCTCCTTTAACTTTATGCCACATTACAACATAGTAGCCAAGCCCATTCCTTGGGCCTAGGGCTAAAATGAGGTAGAAGTCTACTTGATGGAGAGTGCCTTTCTTAGGACGTGTGATGTTCCTAGTAGTGTAATCTTCTGTAGTAATCTTCAGTAGTTCAGTATTATTATTATTATCTTCATAAATGAACTGGATGATCTTTTTCCGAATTGTTTCCTAAGGGAGCGGGTCATAGCCCATGACCAAAGGTCCCCTAGGGTTTTCTCTTTACTCTAAAGCTCCAACATTATTATTATTATTATTATTATTATTATTATTATTATTATTATTATTATTATTATTATTATTATTATTATTATTATTATTGTTACCTTGCAGATGAAACAAAAGTTGAAGATGTATCAGAAGACGATGCCAAGAATTGATTCAAGAGAAAAGAAAGATGTATGCTTATCTGCTTGAGAAACTGTTTTGATAAGATGGCTGGTGGCCAGTGAGTGTGTAGCTAGTAATGTTGCGCTGCTCTTATTTTTATTACAAGTTTTGTCTTGACATTGTAATATTCTTTCCTGTGATTAGCAGTTCTTAGGTATTTACCTTTAATAGAAAGCCACAGAGATACATTAACGATGACTGGAATAGTAGCACAAGTTCGCTTAGAGAGCTTAATTGTTTTCTTTTTATTGCTTATTATTGATGTTATTTTGATTGTATGGTCACATGTTTTTTTTTTTTTTTTTTTTTTTTTTTTTTGCTTTTGGGGGTTAAATAATGGTTCATGTACTGTAAAATTGCATGTTATTTTTGTAACCCTGTGTTGCCCAAGATACCCGGCTAGCAGAGGATGGAAGGAGACTGCTGGCAGGTTTTGCCCAAGATTACCCAAAATCAAATTCTCAATTTTGTTTTGTGTACTGTATGTGAATAACCAACTGTTCAACAGCAAAGTGTTGTGGCAGTAAGATGGTCTAGTGGTTTCTAGTCTCCATACATTTATTATAGCAGTGGTGGGAAGAAGTTGTTACAGCCATGCTCCGTCACACGTGACCAGTATTTTTGAAAATTGAATGGAGTTTTCAAGATTACGCGTCAGTTTTGAAAATTTATTCCGAGATTCAGAATTCCCGTTAGAATTTTACCGCATTTTCGGAAACAAAGAGCAACAAAATATCATTTTGTTTGAAATGTTACACATCCGAACAATATTAGGTTTTTTTATGCGTGCAGCGAAGTTATTTTCTGTTAATTTGTGACTTTCAAAGTGTTTTCCACAGAGATCTTCAAGGTTTCATTCAAATCTCGGATGTTACAAAGAAATATTCAAATGTTCATTTCATTCTGTAGATTACTGGTCACATGTGACGGAGCATGGCTGTAAAATATCAAGAGAATTCATCTTGGGTGATCCTGCCCTTAATTCTCATGACCTCTATGATTGATTAAGTGTTGATATTATAAGGAGAAATTTGATGCTGATCACTGTTGGGGCTTAAAGGGTTAATCTTACGTTTTGGTAGGTTAAGGCCTTGTCTCTGCTGTCGTCTTGTTTCCTCAGACAAGGAACTTTACTTCATATTGTGATGGACTGGGATCCTATCCAGGGGGTGAGGATTAGCAATATCAGCCAGTTTAGTAATAGTAATTGGACTGAGTGGAGTACAATTCATGGAGAAATCGGGCGAGTAATTTCAAATCGGCCAAGCGCATAGCGCGAGGACGATTTGAAATTACGAGCACAATTACCCCCCAAATTGTACGATACGAAGTTCAATTACTAATTAATCGAATCAGTAACAAAATTCGAGATTAACAAGTCTATGTGGAGTTTTGTGTATTCTAAACGTTAAGGAAATTTTCTATCGGTTTGAAAGCAGGAGGAAACAGCGAGAAAAAGAACCCATTTAAGTGCATATGACTGACGCGCGCACAATGTAGATGTTCAATTACAGCTATCTTTTTGTAATTGGATAGCTGTAATTGGACACCCACGTGACCGTGTGCCAATTACGTAAGAAATAGACGCGTGGATGACCAATCACAATCGAGAATTTTGTTATTGATACGATTAATCTTAAAGCTATATGATCATCCTGTTCATTTGAGAGTTGAGTGTGTTATTCGCTGGGCCAACCTCCTGGTAATGTGCCTGCTGCTAAACACTGACCAACTCCCATAACAATTTGTGAGGAAAATTTGATTTTCATTGTCTCTCACCTTTATCTGATTTTCTCATTTAATATATGATTTCCATGAACTAACCAACTAAAATTAATTTATCACCCAACTGCGCTTAGATCAGTTACTGTAGATAAAACCCCTCTGCTTTCAGCCATGATAAATAATTTATTGAAGGGCTTGGTTCAAGAGGACATAAACTGGCAATTTTGGCCAAAAAAAATCCAAAAATACTCAAAAGTTACAGGGCCAGAAACTCGATTAGACAGCACCCGCCATTTGGGCAAGTGACTTTAAGAACTGCTCCAAAATTGTAGAATTTGAACTCTCCCAAGTAGATTTGACACTCACCTGGGCGAGTGTTAATTTCCATCCATGAAGTTACCTAGTTTATTTTTTGAAAGGAAAGGATTTTAGAAAGAAAACATTGCAGTACTTGTAGTTCAAGGTGTAACTTTATCCCTCTTGCAAGAGTCCTTTCAATGATTATTTAGTCCTAACTTAGAGCAGTTTTCAATTGAGTGTCGAAAATAATTTCGCAATTGCTTTGGTCTTGCATTGCTACGCTTTGTGATTGGCTAAAAATTCTCGCGCCACCTTCTCGACCAATCAGAAGTAAAACCAAAACCAGTTGTGACTTGCGTGTTCGCGCTTTCCCGCGCTTGGCGCTGGCTACATGTATTTACTTCGAGCACTGATTGGTTCATTAGATTGTTTACGACTGTTGTGATTGGTAAGGGTAAATACTTTGGTTTTGTTTTCACGACACTCAAATGAAAGCCGCTCTGGCTGTGGCAATTACCTTTTTATGACAAAGTCGAGTAGGATTATTATTTGTATATGTATAACTGAAGGAGGAACACATGGTTGACACTGAAGTGGTTAAAAGAGATAAACCGTTTCTCTCCCAAAAATGCCCAAAATCAAAATTCAACTAAAGTTAGAATTTCTTTTTCTATAATATACTGAAAAACAAATAGCACCTTAGCAAAGTGCTGCTCAAAAGCTTTTATTTGAATGGTTACACTTTAGGATTTCATCAACAGATTCAAGAGTTAGAACTACCTTGCACAACATAATAAAAGGTAGTACTGCTAGAGCGCTTGCATATGAATTGTAACTGTATGATTTCACTGAACGTGACTCGAGATTTGGCTGTGGGAGTAGAGAGGTCAAGAGAATTAGTTGGGTGACTCGCTAGTTTTTAACTTTTTTGAGAGCGTGTCAACCTGAGCCTCTTATTTTGCGAGACGAACAAGTGCTTGTGTACATTGGCATAACCAGTTGCATAATAAATAACTTATGTGTAACTATTGTCTGCTTCATTCACTTTTCATAGTGTTACATGAAGGTTTATATTCAGGGAAAAGTTGGGTAATACGCCTGTGTTTTTTAACGGGTCAGTTAATAAAAAAACTGAGCTATACAATATGTACTTATTGACTAAGTGGGAGGGCCGGATGGAAAATATTTGGCTCGAGTCATGGCGTACGTCCCATCCGTCCCGACCTAACTTAGTCAACACGTACTTTATCATATGAGGGGGGGAGGGGGATACTCCTCGGAATATTTTGTTGGGGGTGGAGGCTGTGGGGGTGTGCTTCCCGATTCTCCAAATCCCCCGACGTAAATATCCGCTACTCTTCACGGTAACCGCCCAAAAATAGTTAATACTTTGTTACTGACAAGTGGGAAAAAAAATTGCGCGATATCCAGAACAATGCCTGGCCGGGGGTGAATATCAATTCCTCATTCCTCCGCGTTCATATCTCTTACAAATTTGCTACAGCAAGCGCGCGACGAAAGTTGCGTTCAAACGTTTTTCAAGCCTTTTTTGCAAAACGTTTGCCAAATTCTAAGGAGAAAAAAGGAACAGGAAAAGGTATCCTACTTAACTCCCTCCGCGCCAGAAGGCGCATAAGGCCGCCTTGTTTTGAGCTGCTGCTTTGGCAGCATTCCAACTCGGCCACCCTGCCTTGTTCCTCTTTCTTTCAGCAGTCCTTCTCCGTGTTGTCTTCGGCCTCCCATCCCAGTGCTGTCATGCAGTCGTTCTCACCCGCGTTATTTACAAACACCACTGTACCGTTATCAGTCCCCTTCCTTCTGCTCTCATTAATACCAAGCACTTTAATTCCATACTCCATCATTTCCTTGGCCACTTGTGCTGTTCTTGTTCTTGTCATACAAAATAGTCATCATTTGAACGTTTTTCGCCGACAAACTCAATTGAGTGAGTTTCTGAAAAAAAGTTACGGAAAGATGATAATAAAATAGCACGGTATTTTTTCAAACAAGGGCACTTATTTCAATTCGATCGTATTGTTGCCTTTTGAAAATCAATAAATTGGTTTGATTGTTTTGTCTTTGGCACTAAATTTCTCTCTTACCTGGTGACACAAGCACAGTTTTTAGTTAGAGGGTTCGAACTTTCGTTTCATCGCATCGGGATGATGACGTAGCTGAAGAGAGAGAGGCCCTGGGAACGAGGTTGCTTCCGTTTTTTTCCTCAAACGACGCACGCTCAATTTCGTTTGAAGAGAAACTGAAGAAATAAAACCAACAGGCCTAGGGTACACGATGTCATAACCATCAAGACCTCGACTGTCGCTTCCCCAACCTCGTTCCCAGGGTCTCTCATCTTCCCGCCCCCTGGGAGGATGAGAGACCCTGGGAACGAGGTTGTCGCTTCCCCCCTACTAAGGAAGGACTTGAAAACGTACAGGGAAACAGGCATACGAACAGACCTCTTAGGAAAATATATTACATAAAAATTTCACCGTTTAATGTATCTATGGAGAAAATGCGAAATTTCGCAATGAAGGCAATTCCACTGAAATAGAATTTACAATAGATTCTTGTTCAAACTTTGCCGATTAGATGAGAACTTCAGTTTTAAAATAAAAAAATGGGGGTGCCCGTGTTGGTTAAGGCAGGACTCAACCTAAATTTGAATGAAATTTGAAGAGGTTTAAAGAAGGGATAGAAGAAAGAAAATGATTTTTGGAACACCAACAGACAGTTGATACCCACGCAAGAGCACCCCAGGTTGATAGTGGACTATTGTGGTGTCCATCTATTAATTATTAAAGGACCAGTATCACGAGATTCCACGCGCGGCAATGTTCACTATTCTTACACCGGAATTTTGGACATAACACTGTTAAAAGTGTTTTTTTCTTCCTTCCGGCTATCAAAACGGATTTTTGATTCAACAAATACCTCCACCTCTCGACGGCCTTTTTGAATTTGCCGAATCAAACTTGAAAACGTCTTTCAAGTTTCGCCCTCATGATACTAACCTGCGATCAGGCGCTCTTTTTTGGAGCGGGAGAGCACGAACGCGCGAAAGTCGACGGGATACTGCCCCTTTAACTACAAATTCTAATTTTAAAACTTCACTAAATCTTCAATATTTCTCACTTCTCTTAATTTTACAAATCCTTTGAGAAAAACTATTTCCTCCCAAACCAAAAATTTACAAAACGCCCCATAACATAGATTCATGAGATGAGCGTAGAGTTTTTGGATTGCTTGAAACGTGAACGAGATATTTCCATTAAAGCCATGTCAAGTGGCGGAAAAAATGGCGTTTTAATAGGATAAGTGCCGCCTTCAGGAGCTGTCAGGCATCGAATATGCCCTATTTTGCCATTATTTAAAAACTCCTCAAAGAAAGCTCAAAAATTCATGCCGAATATGCTAAAGAAGACATCGCATAATTGTTGGACATACGTAAACTTTTTTCATTCGTTTTAGACAGAAGTCTTGACGCCAGGCAAATATCAGACCCATGGAATCGCGGGAGGGGGGAGGGGGGGGGGGGAGGGGGACTTACTCTTACTCTTTACCAGACCATGTTCGGCTGATTTTGGAACCTATACCAGACTAGACATCGAAAATCCCTACCCTATCCCAGACTTGCTATTTGGTATTTGGTAATTTTGGTATTTTAAATTGCAAACCATCTGTCAACAATGTTGCCGCGATGATTTTATTTCCGTTTAGGGAAGGCTCTTTCTCTTCGGGTTTCAATTCCTATTCTAGACATAATTCTTCACACCACTGATCAGTTTCCTGGCAAATGATACCCAATTCTAAACCAAAACTCTCTGATTTCTATTCCAGCTTGAAAACCCAACCCACAGCGGCACATACCCATGCATATCCGCGTGCGTTTCTCGAAACTCCGGAAGACTTTTCGGGCCCAAAAACTATTTTTTAAATGTAGTTTCTAACGAAAGGCGTTGAAGTTTTTAGCCCACAAATCAGCTAAAGTTGTGTAGAAAACGTTAGATTTTATTGCTTAGCTTTCAAAATCAACAAAAACCGAATCTTTATTAGTAAATATTCTGCACGTAAACACAGCTTTTCGAGTCCGAAAAGTTTTCGCGTGGGCGCGTTTCTCGAAAGGTTGGAATCCCCGTGGACATACGCGGGCGCACTTTTCGAACAAAAACATGCGCTTTAGTTTTTCAAAATGGCGGCCGCATGGACCGAAGTAAAGCCATGTCTTTCCGATTCAGTTTTAAATATCATGGACAAATTTGGCTTCCAGACCATGACACCGGTACAGGTAAAGCAACGAATAATCTAGATATTGCTCCATTACGAAATTTTGTAATTTTGACCTTCTTTTTTATGTGCAGGCAGCCACCATTCCTCTGTTTATGTCGAACAAAGATGTCGCAGTTGAGGCGGTAAGCTGGCTACTGTATACAACCATAAGATAAACTCCAGCATGTCTAAAGGAACAAATCTCTGTTAAAAACCCAAAGAGCACTCCCTATGGGCTAAACAACAGAATACAGGGCCACTTTTTACCGTATACCAAACGAGCTGGCTCGTTTGCTGTCGAGCCAAACGAGCCACTAAATACATTATTTTATTACGATGCACCTATCAATGTTAAGCCGGCGGGGGAGGTATTGCATGGGCGGGGATTTGACATTTTCGAGAAAATTATTGTCAAATGTACCAGAAATCCCCCACCCAAGGTTGTATATTGTGATCAAATGTCCCCTGTTATGGCCCTAGCCAGACACAGAAAAGACTTTTAAAACCTCAAAATACAACACCATCATATTTTATTGTGGCAAACAATACATACAAACATTTTAAATACCACTACAACTGCCAATTTCAAAGTGTTTTCCATGGCTCATTTCTTATGACAAAGCTAAAATGCTGGACACAAAAAGACAGAAACAACTGTCAGAGCAGTGTTCAAAACTCAACGTCCAATGATTATGTGTACTTGTGTGAAAAATTGAATGAAATCGCAGCTTCTTTCAAAAGAAATTCTCGTTAAATTTACAAAATTTTACATCAGAAGATCTGAAAACGTTTTCTTATACAAAATCACATAAAAACAAACACAAAAACAAAAAAAGGAAACAGTATAAAATTAATTTACCTTTCTGTTCTCTGTGACTTCCGTAAACACAGTATCAGTCTCTTTCAACCAAATGTCAAAAACAGCCTGTCCGCAGGCAAAGAAAAAAATTCAAATGACCCTATCCCGGGGAAAGCAGAATCAGTCAAAAGCCCTACCCAAGCGCCAACAACTCCGATCAAACCCCCACCCTATGCCCTGCCTCCCTCCCCAATTATCAATTATTTCTCGTTCTTTAATCTACTGCCGAGCCAAACGAGCCATCAAATACATAGACCCCACACCTGTTGCAAGCATATAAATTTTTTTCCTTACTTTTAATACTCCACTACCGAGCCAAACAAACCACCAAAATTAATACATGGACCCAACCCTGTAGCAAGCATATCAACTTTTTCTCGTTCTTGAGTCCACTGCCAAGCCGAAAGAGCCAGCTTGTTTGCTATATGGTAAAAAGTGGCCCTGCATTCTGTAGTTGCTCAGACCTATGGTCTCGAAGAACTACACTTGCATCCAAACATTGCTCTCTCTGTAACCCAACCAGATGCCATGCAGCTCTAAACAACCTCTAATTTCATTGGACCTTGGTCTCACGCAGCTCTATTGTTTTCAGGGATAGGGTCCATTGTTGTGTTGTTTGTTCTATTGTTTTCTCAGCAAATCAGAGAAGACCTTGCAGGGCAAAAAACTTCTGCTCGTCTGAGACGAGTACTTCTTGATCTCGGACAAGTGGATTTCCAAAAGCACTTGTCCGACGGGATGGGTACAATTTACCAGGAGAAATGTGCCTCATTTTTCACTGAGTTCTAAGTTTCCCAAGCATCTCTGGACTTTGTAAACTAACCTGGTTTCCGTGAATTTCTGTTTATTTTTACTCATAAACTTACCCGTTTTCCGACTGTGCAAACTTCTTGAGCACATGTTTTTATTTAGCCTGGTTACTAAAGATAACCAAGATGGCTGCTTGTATACAGACTCCGAATACATTGGTCTTCGGTGTTCCTTCATTGCTAAAAGCTTCAAAATGTAGGAAAAGATAGGGAGCACTGTTTCAGCACCGGTGTTTATAAATTTTACAATTTACAGGGTTCAAAATAGCAGCCGGCTGCCAGCGGTAGCCGGCACTTTAACCACACTCGCTGGCGACTTTTCACCAAAGAAAGAGAAAATTCATGTCGTGCTTGGATCGGCCAACTGAAATCAAAGTCGCTGTAATGGTATCCTGTAACGATAATTCAGGGTTCTCATAACACCCTGGGGTGGTGCTACTAAAAAAAGCTTTGAACAGATTATAAGAAGTGGCCTACACACAAATCGCAAAAAGTGAAAAAAAAATCATGTCGTTGACTGCTGAGGGTATGTGCTCATTCATTATTAACAGCGGTGAAAAAATGAGCCTAGACAAAAAAAGCCTACAAATTCAAGCTTAAAGCTGTGATGTTATTTTGAACCCTGAATTTATAAACACAATGCTCATGTTCATGCGTTATGAGAATACACGCAGTACATGTTTCATGTGGATCCTTATTCTTCTGCACTCTGGCAGCTCTGTTAGAGAAACAAGACTTTTCTACACCATCTAAAGTTAAAGAATGTTTGCTCCACGTTGTACCCCTCAAATAAATAGAATGTTCCATTTCAAGGCTCCAAAAGTCTGGTCAACTTATATCACTGGACAGAATAATCTATTGCAGATGTTCCCGCAGATAAGCCGCACCCCCAATTTTGAGCAAAAATTATGGGCAAATGTGGATTATATGTCAGTTTTTATGGTACATTGTAAATTTGTTTTACCGCTACATTTTTAAAATTTATTCATTTTTTTGGACGAGTGAATTTCACTTTCAGGTGACTAAAATTTGAGTGGCACTTGTCCAGTAGACGAGGAAAGAAAAAAAGTTTTTTGCCCTGCCCTTGTAAGAGCTGCATACTGCCCCAACCCAACCCCCCCCCCCCCCCCCCCCCCCATATCATCTCCCTTTTCACCTTTTTAGAGAGCTAAGCATTTCAAAACTTCAAAATTACTAACCTCTTTGGTTAGAAAGTTAGAAGATGGTCCTATGCGACTCCCCCACTGGAAGGGTATTTAACCAGGAAATCTGCCCACAAGGTAGGAAATTTTTTTTGATCAAACTTTTACCAAAACATCAAATGCACAGGAGTTTGCAAGGGAAAAATGATCACACTCTGAATTGCCTGATGCTTTATGCATCAGTCAGTGTGATCCATGAAACCCATTCCCCTTACATGGTTTTATTGATGATATGCTTTCAATTTTATTTTGGTTTGAAAATTATTTTCAAACATGGGACTGGGGAGGTCATAGCAATAGTCCATTTTACAGTTGTCTTCTTAGTGTCCTGGCCTTTGAGTGGAAGCGAGGCTGAAGGTGACCTTGCTATGATACAGACCTTGGAGCTTTTCAGATGTAAATTTAGCTAGTTAGCATGAGAAAAGCATTATTAACATATGAAAGGCAGAAAGGTTTGTATCAAAGCAAGGTCACCTTCAGCCTCGCTTCCACTCAAAGGTACGGTCACCAAGCACACAACTGTAAAATGGACTATTGCAGCAAGAGCACAACCTTGCTACTAAGCTGCAACAACCATGGTAATAAAAAATAAAAAGTCCCTGAGAAAAGGGGGGCTGCTTAAATTCTTTTGTTCCAGATTTGTTACTATAATGTGAGACAAAGGAAAATAAAAAATCAAACAGAAAAAAAAAGTATATTTCATTTGAACAAAATCCTGCACTATTATTTTAAGCAATCCCCATGTTATATATTGATTTGTCAACTTTGTGGTGTTTTGAATTTTAGGTTACAGGATCTGGAAAAACTTTGGCATTCTTGATTCCTGTTGTGGAGATTCTTGTTCGGAGGTCATTAGAAATATTTCTTTGTAACTAGTAAAACCCTAGAGTCAATTCAACCTTAACTCTTTAAGCCCCAAGAGTGATCAGCATCAAATTTCTCCTAATATCAATGCCTTATCAATCAAAAAGGTCATGAGAATTAAGGACATGATCACACGAGATGAATTATCTTGATATCCCAACAATTTCTTTTCACTTCTTCTATATAGGAAATGTTTAGGGACAAGAAATGAGAATTTGAATTTTGATATTAGGGCGTAAAGGGTTAACCCTTTAATCTGCAATATCAAAGTGCAAATTCTCCTTTCTTGTCCCCAGCAGTTCATATAGAGTGTTTGCATGTGACGTCACGGCTGCCATATTCGTGTCCCAAAACAATGAAATGGTGGCCATATTGGTATCCTAAAATGAATCCTATGAGACTTAGCACTCCAATGTGGCTGCCAGTCATGCGAGTGAAAACACTATATAGGAGTAGTGGGGAAAGGCTGTAAAGATACCAAGGCAGTGCTGGAAATAACAGTCGGTCATAGGACATTGTCTGACCAAAATCCGAAAATGTCCGACCAATTTTAAATTATGCTCGGACATGGTGACCGAGCACAAAAATTTCTTAGCTTTGTCCTTGAATTTAGTGTTAACTCATCGCATTTGATTCCAAAAACATTACAATAATAATTTATGCTGTTTGTACGATTTACTTTGCTGTAAATGGCTCTTTTGATTTGAGAAAATTCAGAAAAGGCCATGTCATTTGAAATTGCCCAACAATGCATTGCAAAACTTCTGTAGCACGTCGTGTATGCTTACCCATTGTGTCTCAGGAAAAATCCAAAATGGCAGATGTCCGACCAATTTTGTTATGTACAATCAAAAGGAAGGTTTGAAAGGACAGATCTCCTTCAAAGCAAGAAAGCAAATTGGGGCTCCCAAATGTTATCACGTTTGCAGGTTTAGTTTTAAAATTCGTTATGATAAAATCAATCCATGACGATGTGTATTGTTTTAACATAAAAAGCACTGAAAATTTCAATTTTTGTGTGACATATTTGGTAAAAGAATACATTGATTCAAGGTAAATTTTCATGAAACTGTTGCCTGTCATGTTTGTAAGAATTCTCATGCCGTTACTAAAAGTTTTTCGCTTTGTGTTCTGTTATCAGGCAAGACAAGCTCAGGAAACATGATGTAAGTGACTTGTTTCAAAGGCAGATCCAGGAATTTTTTATTTCAGGGGGGGGGGGGGGGGGGTAGGGGGTCCAAACTTTGATTCAGAAAACACTGTTGGAAACCATTTTGCAGCAAATTACTTCTCCCCCCCCCAGTCACGGTTGCATCTCCATGTCGACTGAGAAAGCAGAGATGAGCATGTGTTTCTGTGAATGCCAGTCGGGCAATATTGAATGGTCAAAAAAAAAAAAAAAAATGGGGGGTTTGTGTGGGTGGAATATTTAATTTAGAACATTCATTAATTTTAAAATGTGTGTGTAATGTATACATGTACATGCCTCTGGTATGTATTATTTTGACAAGTGTACTTATAGAGTGATTTCACAAAACCCGTGAAACAACAGTCATTGTCTAATGGTCAAAAGTAACAAAATAAAACAATGGAATTAGTGTCTAATAGTGTCAATTTGTTTAATATTTATATCACAGGTTAAGTGAAACCACTCTTGACTAAAGCATCTTTCTCAAATGTTTTATTGTACACTTCATAAAATTAAAGTATTAAGCAACAACACAGTGCTCTTTTATTGTCCCAGATGGAACACTCTAGTTGGTGTGAGAATTTATTTTTGTCACTTGTATTTATTTTGAATTCATAAATATTTTATAATTTTAATTCCATCAAGCTAGATTAATAGATATTTTATTGTAGTATTGGTTGTAATTAGGTGTCCCCAATCAGTGTAGGGTTTCCCATATGCTGGGTGTTTCTTGGTGTTGCGGAAGCCATTGTTGGTTAGCTTTTGTGTTGTGGTGTGAGTATTGTTCAGTGTCTTTTGAATCTTTTGTTTTACATCATTTGGTGATCACACCATCCGCAACACCAAAAAACTACCCATATGCTACATGATTTGACACATAAATAAAGTCATTCATTTATTCATTCATTGATTTGACTCAGGTTGGTGCAATCATCATCACTCCAACAAGAGAGCTGGCTAAACAGATTGATGAAGTTCTGAGGAAGTTTACTGAAGATCTCTCACAATTCAGGTTTATTTTAGTTGTTTTTCTTATATTATGAACCAGGGCTGAGCTCTAGCAGTGCCTGGGTCAGGCCACAAGAAAAACTGAGTTTTTGCATATAACTTCTAAAACTCGTATAATTAATATCTTTTCACGACAAGAAACAAAGGAAATTGCTACCGTGAAAGTGGTTTGGATACCGGTCTTAGGCCCCGTCCACACTAATGCCTTCTTGTTTGAAAATGCATACTTTTTATCCGCTTTTACCGATCGTCCACACTAAAATGATAAAAAACGGAGATGTTTTCTAGTATGAAAACAGAGGTTTTCGAAAACGCTTTACAGAGTGGAGACTTTTGAAAACGCAGGTCTATCGTTTTAGTGTGGACGGTAAAAACGGAGCTTTCCAAAAACGCTTATGTCACAACTAGTAATGTGTAGTATCGCTGATGCCATTGGAGCATGCATATTGAACAGGAAAAATGTCCAAGCAGAGCCAGGTGATGAAAACGCATCTTTGGATCATCGTTTTTCAGCCCCTAGTGTGGACGGTCAAAAACGATGTGAAAACGCTAGACAAGTGTGGATGCAGATGTTGTTATCCGTTTTTTTTTTTCGGGGGGGGGGGGGGGGGACAAAAAACGGAGGTTTTCAAAACTGCTTTAGTGTGGACGGAGCCTTAATTTGTATAGATTTTGGCCATTTTATTCCTTCATTTTCTCTGCATTTAATGATCAGTTTGAGGTAATATATCAAACACGAGGAAGAGTTTTTTTTAACCGACTTCAAGGTGTTTGGATACCTAATGAAACACTCTTTCCAAATGTTTAATAAAGCTTCTCAAACTGATCATTAAATGTGGAGAAAAGGAAGGAATAAAATCACCAAAATCTATGCAAATTAAGACCAAGTATCTAAACCTCCTTCATGGAAGTGATTTCCCTTGTGTTCTCATCATGAATTATTAATGAGTTTTAGAAAAGCTATATCAAACACTTTTCCTCGTGTTTGATATATTACTTAACTGCTGGACTCCCTTTAAGCTCCCTATAATAACTCTAAGATCATTGAGCTTGAGTGCATATGAATTCTTGGCACATGTACACAAGTCATGGATTTTAAAAATTGCGTTTAACTACATTAAAAATAGCTATCAAATGAAGTCACCACGGACTTTCTTACCTAGTGCCTTTTAATAATTATTAGCCAAGGGACAGTGTAATGATTTTACTTATAACTTTAGTTAATATTATGATAAGCTTTATTTCATTTTCCTTTCTAGTCTAACTTTTTAGCTATTTTGGGTAACCAGCTACTGTATGTATTTTTAATTTATGTATTATATTATACAGCTCTTGTAATTTACAGTACAAATAAACCTTGTTGTTGTTGTTGTACTTTATAGGCAGCTGTTGCTTATTGGAGGAGTGGACCCATTGGAAGATATACAGAAATTCAAGTCAGAAGGGTGAGAATATGTTGGTGAAAGTTACAGCCAATTTTAGGGCAGTGTATAGATGTAGGATTTCAAGTAAACATGATGTGGTATGAGACATGCCTCTTGTTGTCATTAAATACAGTTGGATGACCTCCATCTGTGACCACCTCACCTCCAAAAAACTTTTCCAAAACACCAATTTTTTTCCGGTCAAATCACTATAGCCCGAAACCTCTCATAATAAACCACCTCTCATAACGCTGGTGAATTGAATTTTCTATAAAGCAGTTGTTTTTAACCTCGTGAAGTGATCACTCACCCATATTTCAATGTCAACACAGATGCAAACTGAATACATAATCATGATCATATATGTTGTAGGTCAATTTGTTCTTTAGGTCAAAATGATTTCAAACTAGTTTAGTTTGATTCTTTTTTGTTCCAGATTCATTACCATAATCCTAAGACAAAGACAAGAACAAATCAAACTAATTTAAAATCATTTTGACCTAAGATCATTTTAAACTACAACATATACTTTATTGAGCATCCCTGAAGAGGGCTTTTCAGCATCAATATCAAAACTTTAAATACAATTTAAATTCAAATTTCTGACTGTCTTTCTTTAACCATTCTGTGCATAACTGTGTACTTTTGTAATGTGTTACATTACAAGTCTGTCCCTCGCATCAAAAGTTCAATAAATACACCTTATTCGATGATTTAACAGATAATACGCGCGGATATTTTACGAGTTGCATAATATTCTTTCGAGCCCCGCAGGGGCAAGAAAAAATGTGAGCAATGAGTAAAATCTCCGCACGTATTATCTGTTAAACCATCGAATAAGGGATTTATTATTCGACTAAAATTCTTGCATTTATAATAGCTTGTGTCTTGAAACCGTGATGCTAAGGTGTAATACGGCAATCTACTGTGTAATACGCTCGGATATTTTGCGTGTTCTCTTTCCCTTATAAGGTAAAATGACTTCACAGTTGAATAATAATATGATAAAATATTTTGTGCTGATAGATGCTTTGTACATTCAAATTACCACAGGTTCATATGATTCAAAGTTAAAACACCCTGTGGTCTGTCCTCTTGTAAGCGACCACCTCCCATAAGCGACCATCTTGGCTTAACATTTTGGGTGGTCGCTTACAGGAGGTTCAACTTTATTGTATGCCTGGACTTTCTTTGAATTAAGCTCTCAATCTATTAACCCCTTGAGTAATGTGGAGGTACAGTAATATGGTGATTAGTGCATTGGACTTTCAACCTGAAGTTCAGTGGTTTAAGTACTGCAGTCTCTGCTGTAGTGTTCAGGCTTCCTTAGACAAGGAGCTTTGATCCACATTGTCTCTCTCTACTCTATCTAGAGGGTGGTAAAAGGGTTTATGCGTGACGCGTGATCAGGGCAAAAATCAGTGCGCGAAACGTGCAAGTTAGTAAAATGGAAACGTGATTCATGAATTTAGGAACTAATATCCTTGTCAGGAACCAGACTAAGGAATTTAACAAATATGTGACGCGTGAATTGTGTAAAAAAAGATGCGTGTAAACAACGGGATCGTGGACCCCCCCTTGTTACCCTCTATCTATTAATCTCCCTTTTGGAGCAAATAAAAAAAAATAAAAAATGATCTCCTCTAGCTATCATTCAAGAAAATAATTTTATAGTTAGTAAGTTTACAAATATCATAAAGTGATGTACTTTTGTCAAAAGGGGCCACATACTTATTGGAACTCCAGGAAGACTGGAAGATTTGTTTACAAGGAAAAATGATGGATTAGAGCTGGCTGCTCATGTCAGGTCACTGGTGAGTACCAGGGAATTTTTTAAGTAAATGTAAGAGAAGGATTTTACTCCTGACCTGGGGTCAATTTAATAAAACTTTTACAAGTGTGGCCATTGTTTTAGAGGTTGAAAACAATAGCTGCATTAGACTTGTAAATTACAAGTGTAAAATAATTATTGAATTGATCCCAGGTAAAAAAATCTGTGAAGTATCATAATTTATCTAATATTCATTCTGGTTTACTGATGTTAAAATTAGAAGACATTGACACTTAATCTTATGCTTCATACCCTGCAAGTAAGCTGTTCAAGGGCTTGGGGATGCGTTTACAGGCTCCTTTCTTCATTGTCACCGAGCAGTCGTATAACACAAGTTTCGGGATTCTGACTGTCTTTGTTTAATAACCATTCTGTACGCATAACTGTGTACTTTTGAATAAGACAATAATCCCTGTTAATAACTCACTACAAGTTCAGAGTATTTTCTGGGGGATTTTCTTGGATGGTTGGACAGTATTTTAAGTCTTGAAATGGGTTGAGTTTACTTAGTTGGAATTGCTTTTCAAAATATTTAAAGTGCACATGAAGTGAAATTTCACTACTATTTTGTTTTAGGCTTTTATGTTGTTCTTGTCACCTTTGTTTCATTATCAGGAGGGGGACATTGGGGATTTGCGGTGTTGCGGTGTTGCTCATTTTTTTTATGCGGTGTTGCGGTGAATAAAATACCAGCTTGCGGTGTTGCGGTGATCTCAAACCCTACGGTGTGCGATGATTTCGCTTTAAAGTCTGCGGTGTTCGGTGGAACGAAATTATCTCCAGTGTTGCCGTTTCCTGTTTGACCCTTGTCAGATTTAAATTTAGCCTCTATATGTTATTTATTCCGTACTTACTTATGAAAAGCACGTACCATTATGTTTAATTTGTAACAAAAAGCAGTCCAATGCTGTCTAGTTAATCTTCAATGCGCTGCCGGTCGCCAATCCTAAGCCTTTTTCATTAATAAGTAACTTGACAAAAATATATATTGCGGTGACGGTGTTTCGTCGACTTCTCTTGCGGTGACGCGGTGTTCGGTAATTTTTTTTGCGGTGTTCAGAGCCCCCCAATGTCCCCCTCTATCAGGCATTTTCTTCTTTTGCACAAAGAGGACCACTATTTTTATCGGTTTAAAAACTCCCACCTGGGAATGACATTTGCGATATTTTGAGCATGGCCAAAAAGGAATTTGTGACATCATTGGTGTGTTTGATCACAGCAAAACATGGCGGAGAAGGGGATGAACCCGGGGCTAAAATCTTTTGCTTTCAGCCATATTTTTATCGAAATAATCCTTCCATAAGTTGCCAAAACTCCACTGTAAAATGAGTGACGCACACTAATGATGTCATTAGAGCCCAGGTCCTTGTCTAATATGCCCAACTTGCGTCGCTTATTAAAATATGTTCCCACCACTTCACATGGCCTTTTTACTATCAAAATAATTCTTAAAACACCTATTTTCAAATTGTGTGGTTCCAGAAAATATCCATACCCCCCCCCCCCCCCCCCACGGAAGACAGTTGGAAATTCCGAGGGGGAGGGGGGGGTTGAAAGGCAGAAATTTCCGAGGGGTTGGGGGGTTCACGAGAAGCTTCTTTTCCAGAGGATGACGAATCACGAAAAGCACGGCGCAATACTTACGTACGCTGTTTTAAAAAAAAATCAGAGCTCCTGTCCATTGAGATGAAGTTAACATTATAAGCTTTAATGTTTCTGTTTTTGCTTTGAGTTTGCTAGCGCTGCAAGTTATCCCGGCGAAGAACGAAGTGTTTTTGAACGAAGCATCGTCAAAATGGCGGACGTGACAGGAAACTCGTCCCCGGACTCCCAGCGGTATCTTGTTTTCGTTGCGACGTATGAAAGTCCCTTCACTTCCGGTCACCGAATATTATTTTTCTTTGTGAATACTTGTGAATCAAAATCTCTTCCAATCTTTATTACTTATGAAAATGCAAAGACTATCTCCTAATAAATATATAAAATTATCAGCGCTTTGAAGCAAAGGAGTGAATTTCGGCTTTTCTTGCGGTTGCCTAGCACGTGATAAATTTCTTCCCCCGATCAAATTTCACGTTCGTCGTAAACATCATCAGACTGAACCGCAGAACGCAACAATTTTATTATTTCTAGCGGATAATTGCGAAGCAAACATCATTCAACGGCGCTTGTTCACAAACATTTGTGTCAAAATGTTTACTATTATTTATTTCTAGCGGATAACTGCGAAGCGAACATCTTTAAACGGCGCTTGTTCACAAACATTCGCCTGTTTACTTTTATTAAGCTACAAAATCTATTTCTAGCGGCTAGAAGCGCACAAAATTCAACGGCCGCGCTTAAAAAGTCCGGGTAAGTTGCAAGCAGGAAACAGTCGATCGTGACTTTTCATTCTGTAATAGCAGATATAAAGTGAAAGCTTTTACTTTCGTTTAGCTTCGTTTATATTAAACGGATAACTCACAAGATGAGACCGAAAAGATAACAAACGATTGAAAGTCATTTATCGGTTCGGGAAAGAAAGATACCTTTTAGGCTTTTATAAAGCTTTATCACAGGCGGAACATGAAACATGATACATTTTTTTCAGAAAACGTGAACTTTGAACCACAACTAGTGATGGTAAAGATGTGAAAATTGTAGCGTACGATCTTTAAAATGAAGATAGAGTTTATACTGTTAAGTTTATTAATAACTTGAGCTTCATTCACGTAACCGAGTCTTCATTTTTTAAGTACAAAACCTTTTGGAATTTCCGAGGGGAGGAGTGGGTCCATGTTTTAAAATACTGGAATTTCCTGGGGGGTGGGGGGGTCACCAAACACCCCCTGGAAGGGAAATTCCTGGGGGGTGGGGAGGTGAAAACCAAAGTGCCTTCCGTCGGGGGGGTATGGATATTTTCTGGAACCACACATTACTGAAAAAAAATGGTAGTGAAATTTCACTTCAAGTGCACTTTTAATAAGAGATTTCCTGTGTGATTCAAATGCAACATTTGCTTTGATTTGCTATGATTTCCCAAAAATCGCCGCCAAGTTGCATCAGATTTTGAACTGTTCGAAACCTGTGACATTGCGTGACAAATCGCACTCAAATCACACTGAAATCGCTGCCCGTTTACACAAGTCATGCAATTTGAAGATGCAACTTGCACACTACAAAAATTGCATTGACAAGTGTGACAAAAATTGCACAAAAAATCACCTGACAGTGTGTAAACGGGCCTTTAGTTGGAATTGCATCTCAAAATGTTTGACTGTCTAGCACAATATTAAGATCAAAATGCCATTATAGTGTTGAGTATAACTTCAAAGGTTAATGGCTGTTTTCATCTCTAACAGGAAGTCTTAGTGCTAGACGAAGCTGACAGGTTGCTTGATATGGGGTTTGAAGCAAGGTAAATTTGTAAAACCCCTAAAATTTATGCTGGGCTAATTTCACTGTATCACAAGGTGCAGTTTAGTAGTTAGCACTTTAGACTTTCGATCAGAAGGTCGTCAAGGCCTGGTCTCTACCTTTGTGTTATTTCCTTGAACAAGGGAGTTTACTCCACATCATCTCTCTTCAGCCAGTTGTATTTTGGGTACTGGCAAACTTGAGGCTTTTTGTAATGGAGGAGTAGTAATACTACAAGGGGCTGCTTCATGCTACAGAAACTTCCCGTGCATGACTTACCTTACCTTCCTGCTTTTATTCAACAATTTATTGATACAACTTTGTGTAAGCTTACAAGTTGTTAGGGAAGTTTCAATACAATAAAAGGCATAATAGACATTAAAATTTCATTTTCTTTTTGCTTTTTTGAAGATAACCAAAAGGTCATTTCTGAGTTGCCTCATGTCTTGTTATCAGCACATTTAAGGCTTGGCGCTCAACCTTTCACAGTTTTATTTACATTTCAGTGAAAACAAATTTTCATATTTGAATCTGCTATTACACCAATATTTTCATATGAAAGGCTGTACCTCAAGCCTTGAAAACACAAGTGTGGCACGAATTTGGTTGTAGTTGAAATCGTAGCATTTTTCGTAGTGCACTACGCTGCTACGTTCATTTGACTTAATTATAGTATACTCGCAAACATGCCTTAATGATCACTATAACATGTCTTTTATTAATGTCGAAGATTTATTAAGTACCATACATACTCTCACACAACGTTACCATGGTTACCATGAAATGCCTACACGCAACATTCCACACATTCCACACAGTTTTTCTTTCAGCGAAAGGTAGACCGTACCATATTATCACAATATAACAATAAGTTTTGACCGTATAATAGGTTTTTTTTTTCATTTCAGCAAAAGGTAGACCGTACCATATTATCACAATATAACAATAAGTTTTGACCGTATAATAGTATAGGTTAGTTGTTAGTTTACAATTCTATCATTGCCCTACGCTACTATGATTTAACTTACAACACAAGTCGCATAACCCTACGACCCATGATTGAACGTACACTACAACCCTACGGCCATACGCTACGCTACTATGTTTGAACTTACACCACAACTCGCATAATCCTACGACCCTACGCTACTATGATTGAACGTACCAACAACCCTACGGCCCTACGCTATGCTACTATGTTTGAACTTACACCACATCTCGCATAACCCTACGACCCTACGCTACTGTGATTGAACCTACACCACAACCCTACGGCCCTACGCTACGCTACTCTGTTTGAACTTACACAACAACTCGCATAATCCTACGACCCTACGCTACTATGATTGAACGTACACGACAACCCTACGGCCCTACGCTACGCTACTATGTTTGAACTTACACCACAACTCGCATAACCCTACGACCCTACGCTACTATGATTGAACGTACACGACAACCCTACGGCCCTACGCTATGCTACTATGTTTGAACTTACACCACAACTTGCATAACCCTACGACCCTACGATACGCTTCTATGATTGAAATGATTTAACCTACACCACAACTCACTTAACCCTACAACCCTACACTACTTCTATTCCACTTACACCACTAATAGCATAACCCTAAATACGACTCGCTTCCCCTGCTATACTACCTACGATTGGAATTTAAACCTTTCTGCCCTACGCACATTTCATTTAAACAAATTCTGTTTTTTGTTGTGACTGCATTTTAACCCATTGACACCTGAGGATTTTTACGTTTTTGAGTGATTTTCTGCATACACACACCCCATAGGATTTCGTGACTTCATATTTGGAGTTACCATTGAAAGTGCTGCTGTTCTTAATCTAAAACACTGAAGGCTCGAGTTTACTGGAAACGTCAATGTGAAGTTGGCATTTTGCTTCGTTCGTTCTCAATAAAGACTTCAATATCATGTTTCTTCGATTTTTGGTAAGTTCACAGCCATTTTTCATCTTTAGTAGCTGCCTGATGAGCATCATTAAGCTTGAAGGTAGTTCAGAGTCCACTTTCTCAATGAACCGAGTTAGGTGTTGTACTTCGTGAACGAATTCCAGGTGGGTTGGTAACGTTACCAGACAAATAGGGTCGTCTGACAAATAGGGTCGATTTCGTAACACCCACAGAATCCAAGTTTCGAATTACACGCGTACGTGCACACTACAGATGTAGGTCGTTCCATCTCGGCAAAGTTATATTATAATTTATCATTTGAATTTGGAATGCTATTAATTTTTTTTCAGAATGTTGGACGTAATGTTAATGCCGAGTACCACACACGTTTAATGTTATTATTCTGAAGGGCACAGTTTTATTCACTGTCATCTGGAAAGGATTGAATAAATAAAATTCCAAGCTGAGATTGTGTGATACTGTAGGCTTGCTCGACGGATGTAGTTGTCTGTTTGTTGTGGCGAATTTTTAATGCTTCATTTGCATTAAAAACTAGCACTATGGTTCCATAATTATCTTTATTTCGTTTGCCGTTGAACGTGTTGCTATATCTTTATCGATCAGTTCTCAACGTATGGCATCAACTATCGCCGCTCCTGCTCGTCCTATTAGGCCCAGTTCAAACGTCAAACTTCACATGTGCCGAACCTAATGCAAATGAGCAAAATCTATTGTCCTTGCTATTTTGCATTAGGTTCGGCACATGTGAAGTTCGACGTTTGAACTGGGCCTTAATTTCTAGTTATCTCTGTGAAGGGGCAATCGTAAAAAAAAAACATGGAAATTGAATTGAGTGACGAATTGGCATGATCGATGATCGAGACTCCACGAGACGAATTTACAGTTTTTATAAAAATCACATATTCGGCGACTGCTTTTTCAGCATATACCCTTAATTTAGCGCTTGACCAGAACAGCCAGACGAATTAAGAAGTTTTTATGAAAATCACATATTCGGCGCTTTATATGTCAAAAAGTTAAGCTTTTTCAGCATACACCCTCTACGTGATGTACCTAACAAGCGCTTACCCAGAACACGAGACGAATTTACTGTTTTTATGAAAATCACATCTCGCGCTTATGTAAAAAAGTTAAGCTTTTTCAGAATACACCCTCTACATGATGTACATAACAAGCGCTTACCTATAACACGAGACAAATTTACAGTTTTTATGAAATCACATATTCGGCGCTTATGTAAAAAAGTTAAGCTTTTTCAGCATACACCCTTTTAATGGTGTACATAACAAGCGCTTGCCCAGAACACGAGATGAATTAACAGTTTTTATGAAATCACATATTCGGCGCTTATGTCAAAAAGTTCAGCTTTTTCAGCATACACCCTCTTAGCCTGTTCCAGGCTCCGAGATAGTGGGGAACGCGCGAATTAAAAAAAAGAGAAAAAAGTCACGGGAGAACAGGCTAACACCCTCTACATGATGTACATAACAAGCGTTTGCCAAGAACACGAGACGAATTGACATTTTTTATGAAATCACATATTTGGCGCTTATGTGAAAAAGTTAAACTTTTCCAGCATACACCCTCTATAGAGTGTACATAACAAGCGCTTGCCCAGAACACGAGACGAATTTACAGTTTTTATGAAATCAAAAATTTGGCACATATGTCAAAAAGTTAACGTTTTCCAGCATACACCCTCTATATGGTGTACATAACGAGCGCTTGCCAAGAACACGAGACGAATTCACAGTTTTAATGAAAATCAGATATTTGGCGCATATGTGAAAAAGTTAACGTTTTCCAGCATACACCCTCTATATGGTGTACATAACGAGCGCTTGCCAAGAACGCGAAGCGAATTCACATTTTTTATGAAATCACATATTTGGCGCTTATGTGAAAAAGTTAAGCTTTTTCCGCATACACCCACTACATGATGTATATAACAAGCGCTTGCCCAGAACACGAGACAAATTGACATTTTTTATGAAATCACATACTTGGTGCTCCTGTGAAAAAGTTAAGCTTTTCCAGTATACACCCTCTATATGGTGTACATAACGAGCTCTTGCGAAGAACACGAGACAAATTTATATTTTTTATGAAATCACATATTTGGCGCTTATGTGAAAAAGTTTAGCCTTTTCAGCATACACCCTCTCCTATGGTGCGCATAGCGAGTGCTCGCCAAGAACACGAGTCGAATTCACAGTTTTTACGAAATCACATATTTGGCGCTTATGTGAAAAAGTTAAGCTTTTTCAGCATACAACCTTTACATGGTGTACAGAAAAAGCGCTTGCCCAGAACACGAGACAAATTTACAGTTTTTATGAAAATCACTTATTTGGCGCTTATGTAAAAAAGTTAAGCTTTTTCAGCATACACCCTCTACATGATGTATATAACAAGCGCTTGCCCAGAACACGAGACAAATTGACATTTTTTATGAAATCACATATTTGGATTTTGGCGCTTCTGTGAAAAAGTTCAGCTTTTTCAGCATACACCCTCTGTTTGGTGTACATAACGAGCGCTCGCCAAGAACACGAGACAAATCGACATTTTTTACGAAATCACATATTTGGCGCTTACGTGAAAAAGTTAACGTTTTCCAGTATACACCCTCTATATGGTGTACATAACGAGCTCTTGCGAAGAACACGAGACAAATTGATATTTTTTATTAAATCACATATTTGGCGCTTATGTGAAAAAGTTAAGCCTTTTCAGCATACACCCTCTATATGGTGCACATAACGAGCGCTCGCCAAGAACGATTCGAATTCACAGTTTTTATGAAAATCAGATATTTGGCGCACATGTGAAAAGGTTAACGTTTTCCAGCATACACCCTCTATATGGTGTACATAACGAGTGCTGGCCAAGAACACGAGACGAATTTACATTTTTTACGAAATCACATATTTGGCGCTTATGTGAAAAAGTTAAGCTTTTTCAGCATATAACCTTTACATGGTGTACAGAAAAAGCGCTTGCCCAGAACACGAGACAAATTTACAGTTTTTATGAAAATCACATATTCGGCGCTTTATATGTCAAAAAGTTCAGCTTTTTCAGCATACACCCTAAACATGATGTACATAACAAGCGCTTACCCAGAACACGAGACGAATTCATAGTTTTTATGAAAATCACATCTCGCGCTTATGTGAAAAAGTTAAGCTTTTTCAGAATACACCCTCTACATTATGTACATAACAAGCGCTTACCCATAACACGAGACAAATTTACAGTTTTTATGAAAATCACATATTCGGCGCTTATGTAAAAAAGTTAAGCTTTTTCAGCATACACCCTCTACATGATGTACATAACAAGTGCTTGCCCAGAACACGAGACGAATTTACAGTTTTTATGAAAATTACATATTTGGAGCTTATATATGTAAAACGTTAAGCTGTTTCAGCATACACCTTCTACATGATGTATATAACAAGCGCTTGTCCAGAACACGAGACGAATTCACAGTGTATGAATATTGCTACATATTTGGCGTTTATATATGTAAAAAGTTAAGCTGTTTCAGCATTCACCTTCTACATGATGTACATAACAAGTGCTTGCCAAGAACACGAGACGAATTGACTTTTATGAAATCACATATTTGGCGCTTATGTGAAAAAGTTAAGCCTTTTCAGTATACACCCTCTATATGGTGCACATAACGAGCGCTCGCCAAGAACACGAGTCGAATTCAAAGTTTTTATGAAAATCGGATATTTGGCGCACATCTGAAAAAGTTAACGTTTTCCAGCATACACCGTCTATATGGTGTACATAACGAGCGCTGGCCAAGAACACGAGACGAATTTACATTTTTTACGAAATCACATATTTGGCGCTTATGTGAAAAAGTTAAGCTTTTTCAGCATATAACCTTTACATGGTGTACAGAAAAAGCGCTTGCCCAGAACACGAGACAAATTTACAGTTTTTATGAAAATCAAGTTACGTTATCCTATAAAGCTCCTGCTACCATATCAATAAGCAATGCATAGATGAATACAGCAATATCTATTTATAACGAGAGCAGTCAATCAGAAAACAAACTTAACTAGAAATTAGTTGAATGTTCTTATTCTGGAATTAAGTGACCATCGATATATAGGAGGACCGGTTTACTTTTGCTGAAGTAGGCGGTTTTGCCATTTTCCTTGGCTTCCTTGAGCTTCTTTAATTGTCGTCGTCTTGATTGTTGAATTGTTTCCGGGTAGTCTGAGAACATAAATATATCTTTATCCCGGAGATTTCTTCCTCGTCATAGAATTCTTTCTTTATCGGGATACTTCAAAAATCTGGCAATAATAGCTCTGGGCCTTCTTGAACTTGGTTTTCCTAGACGATGAACATGTTGAAATTGAATTTCGTTTGCATCTTCTACGTCCAGTTCGTTGTCCATGAAATTTTGCAGAATGGCAAGGGTTTGTACCGCGGTTTCGTCTTGTTCTTCAGGTAGTCCTGATATAAGTAAGTTTTCTCTTCTAGAATAAGACTCCAAATACAATAAATCTTTCCTGAGACGATTAATCTCTGATTCCTGTCTTTTAATAGTGTTTTCAGTTTCTTCATAATCCTGTTTTCTTTCTTCGGATTTCTTCGATAAAAAGTCCGTGCTCGCTGTAAGGTCGCCAATTGTTTTCTCCTGGACGCGTAATTTCGAATCCAAGGTTTCGAACTTGATATCTAATTTTAAGTAATGTACTCTTGCTGGGAAGAGGCTTGTTGTCTTCAAGTGCTCTTATTTCACCAGGAAAACACTCTTGTTGAGTCGTCTTGATGATTTGCTCTTCTGCTTGTTTAAGTTCCCTTGGGTTCAACTCGCCACTTTCTCGATCATTTTGAGACTTTCTGACATTCGCTAAGAATCGGTTAATCCAACCGGTCACCCGCACCAAAGAGATTCCGATCTCCAACTTTCCTTTTGACTGAATCCTGTACCATTTTGAATACTCCATTGGATCTGGTAGGCACTTTCGTTTAACTGTTTCCACATAATAGCTCTGTGCATTCTCGCTTAGCTCCTTTCCCACGAACTGTTCTCGTTTCTCTAATTTAACTTCCTTGTGAGCTTCTGGGGCTTTTCCAAATTTCCTTTCTGGCCACTCATCTTCTCCACTCTTTAGAAACGGGGGTCCATGCCACCAGCAGTCATCATTTACTAGTTCTTGAACTAAGGCTCCTCGGGTCCCTTGATCCGCAGGGTTAAGTTTGGTTGAAACATATCGACATTGGTCTGGACTGGACTCGTCATGAATTTCTCCAACCCGATGGGATACAAACGGTTTGAAATTTCGACTCTGTCCTTGGATCCAAAAACCGACATTTACACTGTCCACCCAAAATGTGGCTTTGTTCCTGGGAATCTCCAGCGCTGCACATATCTTCAATGTCAGTCTGAGACCAATCAGTGCTCCCATGAGCTCTAACCGTGGAATGCTAAACATGTCTGCCTGCAATTTCGGTCCTGGCAATGCTTCGCTGTTCAAACTCTTTCCCTGAAACTTAGCTGACGCATCAAACACAATCCTCGTTTTCGTTGTGGACCTGTCAGCGAGCACAACTGGAAAATGAGGAAGTAACCATTCTTCAGTGGGTGTCGGCTCGTCTAGCGGCACTCGACGGATGTAATTCTCCTCCAAATATTCTTCAATAACTTTCTGATAGGACTCTGCTATTTCTGGGTTCTTTGCTAATTTTCGCTCTGTAGACTCCAAGCGCTTCTCAGCTAACGGCCTGTTGTTTGGAAGACTTGGTCGCTCATTCCGCCAAGGAACAGCTACTACGTAATGATCATCCTCGAACCTAATTGACTTGCTCACTTTGTGCCAAGCAGCGGATTCATCAGGAGTCATCACCGGTTTAGGAGGTGTAATCCCCATAGTCTCTAGGTCCCAGAATGTCTTCAAAGTCGCATTTAAATCATCCGACTGTTCCACTGTCGGTGCCACTTCATCAAACTGTTTCATGCGAAAAGTATGACATAAACTGGTGTTGTGATCTGCTCCTGTGTTCTCCATATTTATCCTCCCCACTGCAGTCCACCATAGAGGACAAAGTCGTGCACATGGCTGCCCGGCTCCACCGATCACTTCTTTCTTGGGGTACATCAAATGATAATTATCAGTCCCGAGCAACACATCGATCTTTCCCCGGATTGTGAGCTTTGCAAATGGTATGTCTTGCAAATGGTTCCAATTGCCCTTGATCCTAACCCAGTCAACTGCTTTCATCCCACCACAAATTTTCTCAGAGGACTGTGCTACAATCTTAGCGTCCAAACTCCCATCAACACTCTCTAATCCAATGGCGAATGTCATGGAGGGAAAAGTAACTTCCTGATCATTAGCAACGTTCACAGTTATCAAGTCTTTTTCCCCTTTGACACCGAGCTCCTCAACTACATCTTCATTAACATACGTGGTGTCACTACCCTCATCCAAGAAACAATTTACAAGCATTCTCTTCTTACCATGCTTCAGGATTACTGGAACAGTTCGCAGTGCCACTTTTTCCGCCTTCTGTATCTTGAGCGAAGTCGAGTTGGTGTTAGCATCCCCCTCCGTGCTATGCCTGCCGCCTGGTCTTTGAGTTCCCTGTGCCAGAGTGTTGTCATTTCTGTTTGACTGGACTTCCCGTCTTCCTGGAATTGTTCTTGTTAACTGAAGCTGTGTTGACTGAGGCTGGGCTCCTGAGTTCCCTGAAACTGGGTACCCTGAGACTGAGTTCCCTGAGGCTGAGTTCCCTGAGGCTGAGTTCCCTGAGGACGAGACTGAGAGTTGGTTCCAGTTCGATTACTGTGTAACAGTCGGTTGTGCCTGTCCCTGCATCCATCAATATTACACTCTCTACTTCTGGGGCACCCCCTGCCTAGGTGATCATCACCCAAACACCTGTAACAGAGTCCTAGCTTCTTTGAAGTAGCCCATTTTTCCTGAATACTTCTGCTCTTAAAGACATCACAATTCCAGACAGCATGACTTGCACCACAAACCTTGCATGCCCCTTTCTTTTTATCCTCATCTTGGTTGATTCCGAATGACTTACTTCTTTTGTCATGCAATTTCCCATAAGAATTTCCTGACTTTAATCCATGTTTAATTTCGGTGGCCTGAATCTGGTATTCAGCCTCTTCAGCAGTCCAATCTTTGAGTGTAATGAGAGACTCGATCCTTCGGTTTTCCTTTACGCATCGAATGTATTGGGACAATAATTTCTCCGGCAGTTTTTCAAGGATAATAGTGTACAAAGTTCCCGCTTCTAAATCCGCCGCTCGATTGTTTTCCTGCAGATTAATCACTGCCCGCTCTAGCATGTCTGCAAATTTCTCCAATTCTTTGGCATTTTCTTCTCTGATTGGTTTCATTTTGATTGACTCGTCAAAATGACTCTGAATTTCCCGTCTATTTCCACCGTATTTCCTCAATAACCTCGACTTTGCTGCCTCATAAACCCTAAACCTTTAATCGTTTCTAGGGCTTCCCCCGCTAAACATGCCTCCAATCTTAATATTTTGAACTGAGCAGACATTGCAGTTGCATCCACACAACTCGTAAACGTAGCATTCCAGTGCTGAAATTCAGTTTTGTTCCCGCTAAAAGTTGGAATGCGAATTCATTCTAGGTTATTCACCCCACTATCGCCATTTCTACGCTGTAAACTTGTGTTAGAACTACTTGAGTAGGGAGGTGGACTTACCGGCTGTCTTGACCCCAGTGTAACTGAAGTCAAAACGCAACGAGCGGCGCTAGCTTCGGCTTCAATTCTCTCGTTTAACTCGTCCTCTTCATCCCCGACTTTAACTTGCAATTCAGTGTTTTTCAGTTCCTGATACAACGCCCGTAATTCTTCCAATATTTCGAAAGTTTTTTCCTTAAGTTTTTCCAAACGCTCCAAAGTAGCTTTAATTTCTTCCATTTCTTCAAGACTCCTTGGTTCAACGCCGCCGCTGACGCCACCAACACGACCCGCTAATTCGTTTAGCTGTCTTGTTATCGCCCCATTCAATTTTCGTTTTTCCGCTTTAAAACCTTCCAGTTTCATCATGGGTTCTTGGACTGAATTTTCCTCGTTGTCTGGCATGTTTTTCCACTGATTTTCGTTAACAGAATCTACAAAATTTCCTCACCTTTGACAAAAACAACACCACTGTAAACGCGCCACACAAATCTGCTCCACGTCCAAAACCGTTTTCCTTTGAATAATCCAACTTTCAATCCATTTGATCCGGCTCGAAGGACCAATTTATGTTTCTCCTTAGGTTCCTTATTTTTCCCGTTCGAAAATCCGAAAAGATTCCAAGTTCCACTGACAAATTTCCCGAGAAAAACTACGACGAAACAACCACACCAGATTTTTTCATGGCGTAAGCGCTACTCCCCGAAATCCGGGAACTTTTATTTGAAACTGTAAATGTCAATATGTCAATCAATCCGCGCGCGAAACATGACTTCCGGTGAAAGTAAATTTCCGGTTCGCTCTACATAAAACTCTTTTCTACTAAATGGGGAAGAGAAAATAATCCTTAACACTTGGATCTAAGATGCCTAAATCCGTGATGGGAAACACTTTCTCACAAGTCTTGCACACCGCAGACTTCAGACACTACTGAAATCACGGCCTGAGAAATTTAACGATCCTTGCATTTTCAAAGCGATAACAAACTTTAGCCGATTAGTATTTATCTTGCAACAAAAGTGAGCACAAAGAAACCACAATGTATGCCAATAGAGCTAGCACCAAACAGGCATAAAGAAATATAATAATTCTAACGGCTCTATAAAGCATGAAATCCTCCTATCAATTTGAGAGATAATCCGCTGGGATCAAAAGGTCAATATCAACAAAGAGAACAAATTCATAACTGATAAAAGATATTAAAAAGTTGACACTGGCTAAAATGTCTGGCTACACACCAAACATTTTTTTACCACAATTGCCGCTAAACTCGCAATCTGATTGGTCGACGTGAGTGGTAATTGAGAGTCCAGACAACGGTGCTGACGCTAACATCACGCGCGCTTGAAAACAACCAATCAGATTGCGAGAAAGTTATAGACAACGCTTGCTCTTTCTTTGCTGTCGCGTTTTGTAACAAGACTTCGATTTTTCCTTGTATTTTTTTCTAAATATTGTTGTAAAAAACAAATTTACACCGGTTTTCCGTGGTGTGGACTCTTATTTACCACGATTTACGTCATCACATGGTCAAAATTTGTTGCTGACTCACTCGGCTGCGCCTCGTGAGTCCACAACATTTTGACCATGTGATGACGTAAATCGTGGTAAATAAGAGTCCACACCACGGAAAACCGGTGTAAATTTGTTAATTAGCTTCATAACTGATCTAAGGGCGCATTTCTCTCTTAAGTTTTACTGGGAAAGCTTTATGCTTTCATTATACTTTTTAGCGACGAGTGGTACTAGTGTTTAGCTAGTCTTATTTTTAAGTCGTGAATACGACTTTTTACCACAATTGCCGCTAAACTCGCAATCTGATTGGTCGACGTGAGTGGTAAATGAGAGTCCAGACAACGGTGCTGACGCTAACATCACGCGCGCTTAAAAACAACCAATCAGATTGCGAGAAAGTTATAGACAATGCTTGCTCTTTCTTTGCTGTCACGTTTTGTAACAAGACTTCGATTTTTCCTTGTATTTTTTCTAAATATTGTTGCAAAAAACAAATTTACACCGGTTTTCCGTGGTGTGGACTCTTATTTACCACGATTTACGTCATCACATGGTCAAAATTTGTTGCTGACTCACTCGGCTGCGCCTCGTGAGTCCACAACATTTTGACCATGTGATGACGTAAATCGTGGTAAATAAGAGTCCACACCACGGAAAATCGGTGTAAATTCGTTAATATTGCGATTACTGGAGAAAAGTCACTCGCTCATCGTAAACTTTAGGAACACTGTTTGACATGCGCCGGATCTCGTCTGATCACCGAAGTTAAGCCCTGTCGGGCGAGGTTAGTACTTGGATGGGTGACCGCTTGGGAATACCTCGTGTCGTAGGCTTATCATTTTTCTTTCCTTCACTCCCTTTCATTTTTAATTTTTTGGGTTCCGTCAAGGAGCCACTTGTCCTGAGGAGGGCAAACTGAAGCCAAACGGTCATGAAAACATAGCATACCTTCGACGATATTCCAACGACAACAAATGGGCGACGAAGTTTGTCCGTAATTTTCATTTTCGCTAGTAAACACATTCGTTCGTGTTAATTCTAGCTACGCACGAAGGTTTTAAGGTTTTAGAGATCCTCTTTGGTAAAATATATTGATACGTGGATATGCAACATAAGCTTATAGTAAAGTATGAGAAGTGATGACAACAACGAGGTTGAAGTGATGATAGCCACATGCAAAGTACACATGCAAAACATAAAGTAACTTACGTATTTGGTGCAGTAGGGGAAAAAACGAGTTAAATGGGAAAAAAAAATGGATTTTAAGTTAGTGTCATACTGGACTTAGAATATTTCAATTACCATTTACTTTGGTGACCACACGACGAAAAGCGTAGTATCGTAGTATGGAGGACTTAGATCAATAGCCTTGGAAAAGGCGTCGGGTCGTAGTATTCATATTGTCGAAGCATACAGAACGAGCACTTAATTGTCGAATAGGCAAACACGACGAAAAGCGTAGTATCGTAGTATGGAGGACTTAGATCAATAGCCTTGGAAAAGGCGTAGGGTCGTAGTATTCATATTGTCATAGCATACAGAACGAGCACTTAATTGTTGAATAGGCAAAACATAGAGCCTACAATGTTCAGTAAAAAATGACAACGCAAAAAAAATTGTAACTCTGATATAAAATGACAAAAAAAAACTTGCACGTCGAGACTCGTCGTATATATCTATAATCAACTTCGAAGCTACGGCTACCCTCCGTTGCAAGATGCTGACATGCAAAACTATACCATCATATTCCATGCAACACAACGACACTACGATCCTACGACCACTACGATACTACGATATTACAACAAAGTCACCGCTCTCACGCGACATATCAAACAAGCGTAGCACCGTAGTGCACTACGAAAAATGCTACGATTTCAACTACATCCAAATTCGTGCCAGGTATATGAAAACAAGGCACGAAGCAACTGGGAAATGCCCCATTAGTTTATGGGCATGTAAGAATTTTTTTTGCAAAACTTACATATATTGTATTATAAAATCATTTATTTTTAATAAATGAACTTTCTGTTCTTATTCTTGCTTGCAGCATAAATGCTGTTTTGGGTTTCCTCCCAAAGCAAAGAAGAACGGTAAACTACATTTTTTTTGCTTCACTGGAAAATATCATGATAATGAAAATAAAATTTTATAGCAATAAAAAATGCTGAAAAGGATGAACAAAAATATTGGTGTAATACCATTAAATCTTGCCCTGTATGTGTGCAGGTGGTGTAGTGATTCCAAGTGCATCTGGTCAGTGGCCAGAGCCCTAGTGTCTTCTGATGTGTTTTCTTCTTGAACAAGAAACTTTTTTCCACAATGGACATGTTTAGCATGATTAGCCTCGACTGTAAGCTAGTTCCAGTAGCTAGTTTACGAATATTGTCTATTCAGTGTAATGTCTCTAAGTAAAGCATACTGTTACTCAACAAGTAATGAAAGTTGAAAATATTATTCAAGTATATACTGTTTGAACTGGAAATCACAAAAATTAGTTGCCAACAGAAATTTCAGGCATCTCAAACTGCAAAAAATTGTTCCCGCAAAACACAAAAATTTCATGCTACACGGTGAGCACCTTCTGTTCTGGACCCTGCATTTGGCTGTGAGGTTAGTCATAACACAACGCATCTTGTACAGCCAGTGATTTCTTATTCATGTAATTTTGTGTGCAGGGCCTTTTTTCTGCTACCCAGACTGATGAAGTGGAGGCTCTGGTCAGAGCAGGGCTCAGAAATCCAGTCAGAATTACAGTTCGGGAAAAATATTCCAAATCCCAGGTGTGTCCAAACAGGGTTTTTAACCTTTGGGGTCACAGTGGTCTATTGATTAGCACATTGGACAAAGTTTTGATGCTGGGGTAGGCCCCCTGGGGGTACTTGGGTATGTTTTGGGTGGGTATGTGCCGCCCGGGTCTCCAAATTTGGACCCCATTTTAGAAAGAATTTGCACTGAAAATGATACCCTGTTCTAGAAATAGGTCAATTTTTAATACCCTGTTCTAGAAATTGAATAATTTCAAATGGCTGCTGATAATTTGAAGCTATTGTATGTTCGAAATATTGTATCCTGTTCTAGGAAACGTCTCTAAAATGGATACCTATTCTAGATCAGAAGTCCCATGAACCCTACGTACAAAAAAATGGATGTATTGCAATACTCCCAATTGTACTATCAAAGTTCCTGACTTTTTACCATTTGTATGAAAAAACGGTCAGGTACTTTGAAAAAGCATTGAAAAGGGAGCAGAAATCTCATGATAAAATTAATGGTAGTTGCTCCCGATGCTCCCGACCTGTGTCTTATTTTTTTGCCTAACCTTCTGTGATTTATCTTTTCTAATAATAATGTTAGCAAGTTGTGATGAATGAGGATTGAGCTCCATTTGTAAATGCATGTATATGACTGTACTGTTTTGTTCTTCACCAGTCAGAACAGAGGACTCCATCTACATTGAAGAACTTCTACACAGTAAGTTACCGTACACAGCTTTCGTAACTCAGTTGGTAAAGGCCCTATTTATTTATTTATTTATTTATTTACAAACTTTGTCAAGAAAGGCAGAGAAACCTCACAGGGCTAATGGTTCATGACCATAACCCCATTACGAGCAGCATCAGTGTGTAGGTCACAAGGTTTTATTCACAATTCAGGGCTGCCATTAAAGGCCATCAAGCATAGAATCTGTTATGGGTGAGTACACTTGATGGGACCTTGATGTTACAGGTGATCTTGCCTGTTATATGTTAAATTTACTGACAAAGCAACAAGCTTGTTACGGTGTTTAAGATCAGAACAATGCCTCTCTCAAATCTTAATGACAGCCCTGCAATTGTAATAAATGGGCTCATTAGTACTGTGAGGGTTATTTCTTCATGTCATGGATGTTATCTTATTGCTATGTCATCAAGTGATCAAGATAATTTCCTATATCAGTTGAAGATTCTTTTTTCTCCTTACTTGAATGTCTTAATAGTGTTGTAATAATTTAATGAGTATTAATATATTGTCAGGAGAAATTAGATTTTGATACCTACTTTTTTATTTTATTATTTGCAGATTTGTGAAAGCGACAGAAAGTTCACAAGATTAGTGGCCTTTCTCAAGGCGAGAAAAGTAAGTGACTATAAGGTGGAGCCTTCAATTTAGTCATTGATTCATTAATTAGTTTGTTGATTTTAGTGGAGGCACAGTGGTCTAGTGGTTAGTGCGTCTGACTTTCAACATGAAGGCCAGTGGTTCGAGCCTGGTCTCTGCCGTCATGTTGTCTCCTTAGACAAAAAAACTTTGCTCCACTTTGTCTCTCTTCACCCAGATATATAAATGGGTGCCAGCGGCATATTGCTGGGGGTTAACCTTGTGATGGACTAGCATCCCATCCAGGGGGGAGTAGTAATACTGTCAGTCACTTCATGCTACAGAAACCGGGCCAAGCTCCAGCAGTGAGCCATTAGGCTTGTGAAGACTTACCCTAGTTTGTTGTTTTATTTGTTATCTCTTTGACTCTCAAAGCAATCACTAGTCCTTGATATCAGTTTGATTTGTAAGCATACTGTGAGTAAACCAATATTTTCTAGCAACAGTTTTGTGAGAAATGCATATGTAAGTTCTTTGATTTACGGCGGTTACGTATGTCAATCGTAAAGGAAAGCTGTAAACACTTTTTTAAAATTCCGACTGGATTTTGAACAATTATTTCACCAACTATTCATCATGCATCACTGAATTGCAAATTATCACCTGCAGTGAAATTCAAAGCTTTATTCTAAAAATATGGTTTCTGCAAATGGCAGCTTTTCTTTTTGTTTAAACTGGCTTTGAAATCAAGTTTGATTAAGTTTTACCTTCTCTCAGTGGGTAAAATTGTTGATCTTTTAGCTTTGTTTGCTTGAAATCCTGTCAGACTCCAAAATAAATATTTTCATGGCTCTTCTTTGATTGATGTCCACTTAAACTCACGCCTTTGTCCACCAGTTTTGAAGACAGTGGGTCACATGTTATTGGTAACTGCTGTAAGTCTACATGTATGTCATGTATGCTGGGGCGAAAAAGCCTCTCGTAACGTACCAAAAATAGTCATTACACTCAAACCCTGTGACAGTGGTACCTGGTTAATATGGACACTGAAGTTACACACCAAAGTGTC
The DNA here is from genome assembly GCA_022457155.1 of Cladopsammia gracilis. Lineage (NCBI taxonomy): Eukaryota > Metazoa > Cnidaria > Anthozoa > Scleractinia > Dendrophylliidae > Cladopsammia > Cladopsammia gracilis. The sequence continues at coordinate 947,705 of JAJGOT010000197.1, forward strand.
CGTATTAAGCGGGCTCCCAGAAAAAAATATATATCAGGGATACATGTTTTATTGCCACAAAGACTAAATCATACAATTTAAAAAACTAGAACAATGTTTAATGTCTAAATAAATGTAACTAAGTTCAAACTGAAGAAATCCTATGCTCACTCAAATATAGTAGTCAAAATGAAAATATCATTTTCTTGTGTAATAGTCAATAACTTTGGTCTGTACTCCCTCTGTTAGTAGAAAGCTTTTATCTTCTAACAGGGTACAATTACCACATAATCGTGACAACTGAAATTTTACAGTTATACAATGCAATGCGCAGATAACCAGTGTCCGTAATGCGAGGTTAACTTTGTATAAGAGCATGTCACATGGGTCACAGAAAATTGTCTGTTGTCCGTATTAACAGGTCTCTGCATTAAGCGGGCTAATTTAAGAGAAAACATGTGAACGTTTCATCGGGACATACAAAACTGTCCTTAACAAGGAGGTGTCCATATTAAGCCGTGTCTGTAAAACAGGGTTTCACTGTAATTGTTTTCCATTTTGCCCCAGAAGACTATCCATAATACAAAGGTGTCTGTAATAAGCAGATGTTCATAATGTAGCCTGGTTCAACTATTTTATTGTTTTACCACTGAATACTCTATAATGTTGACTTCTTTCATTATACAGACAAGCAAGAATATGGTATTTTTCAGCACCTGTGCTTGTGTCAATTATTTTTCAAAGGCCCTTGAAAGGTGGGTACATTGTAGCTTCTTAACTTAGTGTTAATTCTGGTTTTGAAAACTGTGATTGTCACTCATCAATTTGACTTTAAAAATGCTTAATTACTAAAGATTAGAGTTTTTATTCAGAACAAAAATCAAAAATTTTTCGATATCGATTTTCCTTCTCCGCATTTTGGCCGTCTAAAAACATGAAATGTCACTTCTGGTATGTTACAAAACTGCGCAGGAAGAAAGACTGGAAATAGTCCGCTATGACGTCAATACAAGAATGCCAGTGTCGCGATTTCTCAGTTCCTCCGTTTTTTGGTGCGTGTTGCTACAGCCATAGTCAACACACCTTAATGGAACCATGTTTCTTCCTCAGGGCGCATCAAAAAATGCGAGGAACTGAGAAACCTCGACACCGGCATTCCTGTATTGACTGTATTGCGCGGTTTTGTAACACACCGGAAGTGAAATTTCACGTTTTTAGACGGCTACATGTAGATTCGATCAAGCAAATAAAAAAAATCACTGTCATATACACTTTAATGTCTTTTTTATCATAATATAGTGTCACCAATTAGTGTGTAAACGCTAGAACCACTGACACTTCAAAAGTTTTAATTATTACTTTACTACTTACTATTATTTGTTACTTCTGGTCCCAATTTTTCAAAGGTAAAACAAGGTAACACTGATGGAAATTAGCACTTGCCCACTTGTTAAGGCGAGTGTCACCTTCTTGGGAGCAGTACGCAGCTCTTACAAGGTCATCTCTGATTTGCTGAGAAAACAATAGAACAAACAACACAACAATGGACACTAGCCCTGAAAACAATAGAACAAAAAACACAACAATGGACCCTGGCCCTAAAAACAATAGAACAAACAACACAACAATGGACCCTAGCCCTGAAAACAATAGAACAAACAACACAACAATGGACCCTGGCCCTGAAAACAATAGAGCTGCGTGATACCCAGGTCCAATGAAATTAGTGGTTGTTAAGAGCTGCGTGGTATCTGCCTTCTTGGGGGAGTTTTTTTTTTTTTTGTTATCATTTAGATTAGATTATATTTAAGTGCACGGCATGTCTGAAAAACAGTTTTACTGAGCCATTTTACCGTGTTGAAATAAAGTTAATTAATTGATGGATTGAGTACAAATTGTACATTTGTTTGTGCAGTTCTGAGCAGTCAAATTTTAAGCTCAGCGCCAGATTTTAAAGTCCTCCAAAATTATTTATTAATTACCATTCACACTATTTCAGATTCCTCACAAATGTCAATGTGTTGTCTATCCATGGAAAAATGAAGTCAAAACGGCACAAAGTGTTTGATTCATTTAGAAAGCTTACAAGGTAGGTCAAAGGCGAAAGATGATATCAAACAAAGCTCTCAAGAACTGTTGCTTTGGTTGCAAAATAAATGTACTAATTGACAATCAGTTTGGAAACTTAACCTAAGTAATACTTTCCTGTGGTGCTGTGTATATTATACTGTACAAGGTGTTTCTAACTTTTCAATCTGTGAATGAAATCCCGAGCAGTATTTTCCTTTGGTATACTGTTACCTAACATGGCTATGCTGTCAAAAATGGTGAAAACATTCAAATGAAAGCCACTGAGCAGCACTTGGTCGTGGCTCTGTTACTTTTTCAATGCAGTTTTTCCAAGTGAAGATTGGTCAAATTCGTCAAATTGGTCAAACATAGTGAGCTCCTGTAATAATTGTTTAGTGTGCAGCAACCCGCCACGATTTTAGTTATTTGCGGGTTGCTAATATAATTTGTTTCATTATTTGTAAATAAATTGTTGTTGTTGTTCGTGACCAGATGCTTGTTTTGTTTCAGTGGTGTTCTATTATGTACTGATGTCATGGCCAGAGGAGTGGATATTCCAGAGGTGGATTGGGTCATTCAGTTTGATCCTCCAAGCAGTGCCAAGTATGACTAAGTGCTTTTAATCTGCTTCCAGTCCTTCTTATCTAACACTCGACCATACCAAGTAGGGAATATAGGGAAGTCTTGCATAAATAGGAAACAAGATAAGCTCAGACGTTTCAGGAATAACATTCAAAATAACATTTAAAAGCTTTTCAAAAGTTTAACCTTTTCACTCCCACAGTCAATTATGGAGACATGTCATGTTCTAACTTTTGAGTCTGTCGACGAAATCCCATGGTGTGACCATTCAAATGAAACCTCTTCAGCAGTACTTTTACATGGTACCATTTGTTCTAACTTTTGAGTCTGTGGATGAAATCCTATAGTGTGACCATTCAAATGAAACCTCTTCAGCAGTACTTTTACATGGTACCATTTGTTCTAACTTTTGAGTCTGTGGATGAAATCCTATGGTGTGACCATTCAAATGAAACCTCGTCAGTAGTCCTTTTGCATGGTACCATTTGTTCTAACTTTTGAGTCTGTGGATGAAATCCCATGGTGTGACCATTCAAATGAAACCTCTTCAGCAGTCTTTTGGCACGGTACCTTTTTTGTGGGGAGCAGGAGTGGCGCAGTGGTAAGAGTATTCGCCTCCCACCAATGTGGCCCGGGTTCGATTCCCAGCCCGGCGTCATATGTGGGTTGAGTTTGTTGTTGGTTCTCTCCTTGCTCCGAGAGGTTTTTCTCCGGGTACTTCGGTTTCACCCTCTCCTTAAAAAACCAACACTTCCAAATTCCAATTAGATTTGGAACGTGTCCACAATTAGTACTCGCGTACCAAATACTTTGACACTTAAATAAATTGATTTGAATATTTTACAAAATGAAATTCGAGATTTTTATGGAATCTTGAGTTTTGGTACTCTCGGCGTTACATGTTAATGGTTAAACAAATCAGTCGTTGTTATGTAAATGATACTAGTTGTGGACTTCTCATGCAGCACTGCATTATGTAAAACAAAAGAAGAGGCTAATCACATATCAGGGCCATTTATACGACAGAAAATAAGGCGCGTCTTATCTAAGACGCGACTTAAATAAGACGCGAACTGATCGTATAAACAGTACAAAATAAGCATTCGTGTCTTATTTTAGATGCGACTTAAATAAGACGCGTCTTATCTTAGAACAGGGTTTTCAGCTGTTCTTATTTTGTCCGCGTCTTAAATAAGACGTGAACTTCCTCGTATAAATGCTTTCGCGTCCTAAATAAGACGCGAACAACAAGTGCGCCGTATCAAAAATAAGACGCGAACCATTTATACGTGATCTTCGCGTCTTATGTTGGTCGCAAACGTATAATGGTACACTTCTCATCTTATTTAAGTCGCGTCTTAGATAAGACGCGTCTTATTTTCTGCCGTATAAATGGCCCTATTAGATTGCATGCCAAAAAAGGGTGGTTTTTATAAAAAAACCCTTTTTATAAGAACGTTGCCTCGAGTTCTCGTTGGTTATTTTGGTTTGTTGTAATAACTTAAATAAGCTCAAGTGAGATTTGTTCATCTGATGTAGCTTCATTTCAGATATATATTTACAATAACAATTTTGATGCATTTTATGTATTCACTGTGCGAGTTTTTCTGCTAATGTCACTTCGCAGTGCCTTTGTGCATCGCTGTGGAAGAACGGCAAGAATTGGAAACCAAGGTGATGCAACTTTTCAATAAAAAATTAAGCGATAATAAATAAAGCATTAAGAGTCATTTGGTCCATCAGATCATCGGTCTTATTCAATGGTTTTCTTTTTTTGCAGGAAATGCTTTGTTATTTTTGCTTCCCGCCGAGGAGTCCTATGTGGACTTTATATCCATAAACCAAAAGGTATGCAAAAGCAGTTTCATTTTCTCGGAAAAAATATTGTATTAAACCCTTAAGGTAAAAGTGTACCTTCAGATCGAAAATTTATTGAAATTTTTTTTTGGCGTTAAAATAAAGTTTACAGGATGAACTTTCATCCAAAAAAAAATTATCGAAAAATAGTGAAAATTGACGGAGAAATGACGGTATAACTTTTGTGGGCCGAGTTTGTTTTTTAAGCGATATGTTTTTTTAAGCGCCGTTTTCTCAAAGTTAATTTTTCGCTTGTTGGGGACACTTTAAAGAGCTACAACTCAAAGGGAATTTGTTCGATTTTCCTTAAATTTGGACAGAAGCTAGGCTAACATATAATCAACAAAAACGTGTCGGCGAATTTCTTAATTCCGAAAACTTTTTCGTCAAGAGCCATTTCCGTGCGATCATTCCAGTTTTTTTTTCTCCCCTTTTCGAAAATATTCTGTAACTTTTCACTGTAATTAAATATGGGAAATCGCCGACACGTTTTTTTTAGCGCTTCGTGTCCGGAAATCCGAGAACAAATCAAATTAGCAAAATATAATAATCCCTTTGAGTTATAGCGTTTTAAAGCTGATTCGGACGTTCGAATTTAGACGTCGTAAAAAATTCGACAATTCATTTTATTACCAAATGGTTTCCATATTTAGATAGCCAGCTCTTTAAAGCTTTAATTTGATATCTGGGTTTAGGTATATTAAGTGTAATCTTAAGACGCTAGAGCTGTTATACTGGAGACACCCCCGAAGGTACACTGTAACCTTAAGTACACACAGCAACACAACAATATTGTTTGCAGTAGCTGTGATTTGGATTATCACACTTTAGGATTTGATTGGCAGACTCAAAAGTGCACCATAATAAACGGTACCACAGGAAAGTACTGCTCAGTAGCTTTCATTTGAAAGATCTCACTCGCTTTTTACAAGTGCCTTTCAATAGACCACAAGAGGGACGATAGGAGACGTGGAAACTTTCCAATCGTATTATTTTCACCACATGTTAATTTTTTTAAAACTCGACAAAGATGGTATCGAAGACGGGAACTGCTTAATAGCTTTTATTTATTTATTATTTATTTATTTAGGATTTTGGCATAGGGCGGTTTTCAATTGCGTGTTAGAAAACCAAAAAAAGTCATCACTTCGGCACATCACAACAGACGCATACAATCCAATGAACCAATTAGATCTCGAAGCAAATGCACGCAGCGGGCGCCAAACGCGGGAAAACGCGTGCGAGCAAGCCTCATGGTTAGTTTCAGTTTTACTTCTGATTGGTTGATAAATTGGTGCGAGATTTTTTAGCCAATCAAAAATCGTAGCATTGCAAAACCAAAGCAATTGCAAGATTACTTTCGACACATATTGAACGTCGCTCAGTAACTGTAATTTGAATGGTCGCGCTTTGGATTTCATCCACAAACCCAGTAAGAACCACATTACATGAGTGAAGATTTGACTTTAGGAGGAAAAGGGGTGTAAGACTAGTTAGAAGCTAAGAATGGAATGAACTTCTCTTTAGTTTTGTTGTTGTCGTGTAGCATTAACTTGCCCTTTTTTCTGAACAGGTCCCACTGCAGTTCTTTGAAATAGAAGAAACTGCTACAGATGTCACACCTAAGTTAAGAAAAATGGCGACGAAGGACAGGTAAACAATGACCTGTTCCATTTTGATTTAAAATATTTTTTTCGCTTTCACACAATTAATCAGTGATTCAGATTGCCGTTTTCTTTGATTTCTCTGTTTTGTGTCGTTTTGCATTTGAAAATCAAAATGCCATGACGTTAGGTAAGTAGGATACATTCCGAAGAAGCAAAGTAGCGACTCTTCGAAAGTAACGGTTAAGTTGGATCGTTTTAAGGTCAAATGAACCAAAAATTTGAATTTTTTTCTTTATCCATTTAAAGCTATTTAAACGTTAAAGGAAATCATAACAAAGCATACTCTCGCAACAATTTGCCTTCCTGAGCCTTTAAGAAAGTCACATAGCTAAAAGTACGAAGAAACGTTTCTGAAATGGCCGCGCGCTTCAAGTGGTAGGATTGGTAAGGATTATGACGTCACTATTGGTGAGCCAACCGTGTTCCCAGTGTCCTCTCTTCTGGCGAATACTGAGTATTCTAACTTGTGTGCAAGATTTTCACTGTTTTCGCATTGAAAATGGACGTTGCTGCAGTTTATCGCAGAACAAAACACTATAGTTTTCCGCTCAGTCACCGACTTTCAACTTCAATCCTTGACTGTTTTGAGGTGGTCAATATTGGTTTCCGACTGCTGCTGGATTTTCTCATAGAGAAGTGTCATATATGTAACAAAGTACTGCTGAACGGACACCATACAACTTAAAGTATGACCGTAGGGTTTAGTTTACCACGTCACCATTTTTAGCTTTACTTAAAAGAGCCAAAAAAGACAAACAGTCAACTCTCTCTAAGACGGACACCGTCGGGACCGGCCCCAACTGTCCGTCTTAGAGAGGTGTCCGGCTTATAGAGAGTCGAGGTAACGTGACACCAGTAATTCTGAGACAATAAAGCTGAACCTATGCACAATGAATACACGTCTGTTTTAAGTCTGTTTAAAGTTGTTTACATAAGCAAAACCTACAAACTGGAACAAAAATAACATTAGAAAAGTGGACTCGTTTGTTCATATTCAGCATTTACATTTCCGTTTTGAAGTATTTTTACTGAAAAAAGCACTTCTCAAGTGTCCGTTGACGGTTTCAAAATGGCCGTTGTCCGTCTTAGAGAGGTGTCCGTCTTATAGAGAGTTTAGTTACAGTAAAATGACTGAAAAACGGCAGGGACCAACACCAGATGTCCGTCTTATAGAGGTGTCCGTTAAGAGATAGTTGACTGTATTTGATATCAGTGAAAACCCAAAAATAATGGTCCAGTTTTGTCTCAAATTACTCGATCAAATAGTAAGAGTAAGAAAACGTGTCTTGGGCTGCAGATAGCCAGGATAGAAATGGATTCCAACTTGAAAAAATCGGGCCAATTTTTTCAAGTTCATCGCCATGTGTCTTGGAAAACTCGATCTCGGTGTCCTATTGGCCATTCTGAGGTTGCGCATGAGACTGGGTCGGTTTCGTTTCGAATTGCATTATGGGGCTGTTTTTGGGACGCAATTCAAACATGACGTCTGCTCAGGATGTAAACTGAAGCTGTGATCTTGTCAAAAAATGGGAGAGTTTAGCTGTTGCGTACCTGGATGCAGCAACAACGGAGAAATTCACCAAATATACACCTTAGTCCAAAATGGCGGCCAGTTTATTGTTCTTTTATATGCATGTTAATTAGCCCTCTTGGCCTCATTTTCGCTTGAAAATTCTTTTGTATTTTGCACATACTGACGAGGCCAAGAGGGCTAATTTACATGGATATAAAAGAATAATAAAATGGCCGCCATTTTGGAATAAGGTGTATGAACTTTCTCACTTTACCAAGTGATCCGAAATTAAAAAAGGCGTACGTACGACTCAGTGATACGAAATGCAACCTTGAAGAAGGACGCACCGAGCACAAGAATTTGTGGAGCACATTTTCAAAGAGGAGTGAGGATGAATGGAACTAAACTTCCTCTAATATTTCCCTGGACTATCATCCCATTATTGACAAGATCACAGCTTCAGTTTACATCCTGAGCAGACGCCATGTTTGAATTGCGTCCCCAAAACAGCCCCATAGTGCAATTCGAAACTAAACCGACCCAGTCTCATGCGCAACCTCAAAATAGCCAATAAGCATTTCGTGTTTGACAAAGGTACTTAGTTTTAATTTGTGGCAGTTTTGACCCAAAATTTCTAAGGTTCCCATGACATAACTTTTTAGGTCTTATTTTGTGCTTCTCTTTATTTTAGGGATGTTTACGAAAAAGGAATGAAAGCATTTGTATCGTTTGTGCAGTTCTACAGGAAACACGAGTGTAGCCTTATCTTCCGATCAACTGGTGAGAGTGTATTCAGGGACTTTAACCCCTTAACTCCCAAGAGTGCCAAAAATCAGAATTCAAGAAAAATTCCAAATTTCATTTTGTTAAATATTGAAAAACAAATTATACCATGCAAACGCAATGCCAAGGAGGTTTCATTATTCTCGTTCTTTTGAATTGTTTTGTTATTGATCTTTTTAAACTCGTTCAATCTTTTTAAAGAGTGTGACCCACCCAGTTTGCATTGCGCGCTTCTCTTATTGTTATGATACGGTTCTATTCCATATTTGGGCAAACAGATCACCTCTTGCACGAGTGAATTTAACGTAGGCGCGCAATGCAAACTGGGTGGGTCAGATTCTTTAATGTGACATATAAACTGTCCGGGGGTTGATTTCGTAGAGGAAAAGGAAAATTTACCATTTAACTTTGACTTTGGTGATTTGAAGTCGCTGTTTTGCAATGAGTGGCTTTTACAATCAACTGAAAGTATTTAAGGATTGTTGCTCCGTTTTGGAGTAAGATCTTATCGGTGGCTGAATTTTGTTTTATTTATTTGTTTTTCTTTTTTATAGATTTAGACCTTGGCAAACTAGCCACGGGATTTGGTCTTTTGAAATTACCTGTTATGCCGGAGCTAAAGGACAAAACAGTAGACTTTGAGCCGGTGGATGTCGATGTTGAAAAAATCTGTTACAAAGACAAAAACCGGGAAAAACAGAGAAAGAGAAAGCTGCAGGAACAGCCAGACTCAAATCAAGACACTACACAGCAAACAAACACGAAAAGAAAGAAGTCGGGGCAGCGTGATTCTGTTCCCTGGTCGAAAAACAAAGAGAGAAAAGTGAAAAGGGAGAAGAGAAAAGCACGCCGTGAGTTCCTGAAGAAGCAACGGCATAAACAGTCACTTGATGAAGAAGAACTTGAGGATCTGGCGCGTGAAGCGCGCCTGGTAAAAAAGCTCAAGTCAGGAAAAATCAGCAAAGAAGATTTTGAGTCTAAACTTGGAAATGAAGATGAAGAGGACACGTAATCCTCAAGACGAAAAAAATAGGGGCTATTAGATCCGCTCTAGACTTGCCCACAAGTCTACTTATGAGAACGACTTCATCGTTCTCATAAGTAGACTTACCCACAAGTCCACTTATTAGAACGATGAAGTCGAACGGACTTTGAGAAAGTTTAGATCTGCCTATCCTTTCTTTTATCCAGTTATTTTAACACTGATGCTACAACTTCAAGGAGTCATACAGTTAGTCATTCTCCTTCGCTCCACTCGGTGCACGTGGCCGTCCTCCAAGGACTGGCGAAAAAATCAAATGTAAGAAAAATCCCAAAATTTCATTTTGTAAAACGCTGAAAAACAAATAGCACACTTAACGTTTGTCCGATTCTTTTACTACTGATGGTACCAGTTTGACCCCTTGTCACACGTGTTGCGTTTGTTTGGCCAGCCCCACCCGGGGAGGGGGGTTTTGGGGACGTGGGGGCTTCCATGTTTAAGTGGCGTGGAAAAAGAACCCTTATAAAGGTGACCGGAATCTCGTATTATGGACGTGTCTATTTTTTTTTGTTTGTTTTCCTGAGGGGTACCAAATTAACAAGCATTTTTACAGCCTTATTGGGGATAAAGTCAGTGGTATTGAAAACAATGACAGTAGATTGACACATTTCTTACACGAAAAGGTATCCTGATAACGACAATTGAAGACATTTTAAAACTGAACACCCTAATTGAGGGTTGGTTCTCACAAACGACGGAAGTGGAATCGGAATCGCAAGAAAGTTACGATCTTGTGGAAATCAAAACGACGGAAGCGGATAGTAAGCGGCGGAAGCATAAGCGGAATCGTAAGAAAAAGGAAACCTTCTGATCCTTCCGATTCCGATGAGATTCCGATTCGGATTCCGATTCCGACTCCGTTTGTTGATTTACACTAGAACGTAAGGCTCCTTACGAATCTGACTTCGCTTCAGATTACCTCGCTAATAGGAACCAGCCTTAAAAGTTACCAAAGCGCCTAAAAAGTACGACGAGCCATTCTCCAGCAACTTGTGTCTAAAGATTTGTGTCGTTCATTAATTACCCTTCAGGAAACTTGTTTCACAACGCCCTTAAAAAACTACAGATGCATAAATGGAGTTTTATTCAAAATCAGCCATTGCCATCGCGCGGAATGCCATTGTCTTTTGCGACATGTACTTACAGTGCCCAGTTTCTTGATGTGCAGCATAATTATTTGCATATACAAAACCAGTCGGTTGTAATTTGTCAACAGATTAAGCTTTGGGAATACTCTAGTCTCTAGTCTCTTGGCAGATTCGACTACTGTCAATTACACATTTTGACGCGTGATGTAAATCCCAAGGTGTGATAAAGTTAACAATCGTGCTGAAATTAAAGGCGGGCCGCGCTCCTTTCAAAACATTTTGTCAACAAATTCGTGTGCGGCAAGATTTTCATTTTGACTCGTTAGACTCGCAATGGTCAGAGTACGATGGCAAAAACATTTTCCGCAGAACATGGTTTTCAGTTAAAAGCGTTGCCAAATAGCGAGCGTGAATCACGGGTCACTCGCTTGTACGCTGCGCTTTGTTTCTCGTGCTCTTTACAAAGCGTTTTGCAGTCCAGATCTAAACGCGCTCTTTTACTCGATCGAGTACCGCCAAAGTACTTATATTTTTTTTATGGAGTAAAACATACACCTTGTTTCGCCATTTTGCCCCATTTTCTTTGTAATTTGGCTCTTTTGTCAGACGGAAGCTTTTCAATTTTAGCGCTCTGGACGGTAAGAAGGTCCCGGATATATCGCGGCATTCTCGACGATGACACTTTGTGATGCCAGTCATGGAGTAGCGTGCACCCGCCCGGGACACTTTGTAATGCCAGTCATGGACTAGCGTGCCACCCCCAGGACACTTTGTGATGCCAGTCATGGAGTAGCGTGCACCCTCCCAGGACACTTTGTGATGAAAGGCATGGAGTAGCGTGCCACCCCCAGGACACTTTGTGATGCCAGTCATGGAGTAGCGAACACCACAGGACACTTTGTGATGCCAGTCATGGAGTATCGTGCACCCGCCCAGGACACTTTGTGATGAAAGGCATGGAGTAGCGTGCCACCCCCAGGACACTTTGTGATGCCAGTTATGGAGTAGCGTGCACCCCCCCCCCCCCCCCCCCCCCCAGGACACTTTGTGATGACAGTCATGGAGTCCCGTGTACCCCCAAATTCGTGTGCGGCAAGATTTTTTTTTTTCATCTTTAGATTCGCAACGGTTAGAACGGGATGGCAAAAACATATTCCGCAGAACATGGTTTTCAGTTAAAAGCGTTGCCAAATAGCGAGCGCGATGCGCGGGTCAGTCGCTTGTTCGTTAAGCCCGGTTTCCATATGATCGCTACGATCGTTGCGATCGCTGAAAAAAAAGTTCAGCGATCGTAGCGATCATATGGAAACCACTCTCCAGCGATCGTAGCGATCACAGCGATCCCAGCGACAACGATCGCTGCGATCGCTGTGATTCTATCTCAGCGATCGTAGCGATCGTAGCGATCATATGGAAACCACTCTCCAGCGATCGCAGCGACAGCAAAAATACCAAGATGCACTGCGTACGCTCACTCAAAGGGTGCGATTTGGCCCTTTTTATGGAAGAAGTGCAAAGATACGACTGTCTTTATGACAAATTTTAAAAACAAATCACAGCCGCTATGTTGAATTTCAAGAATGAGGCGAAACGATATTGTCAGACCCAGGTCCCCTCGATCTTCATTCACTTTCTCAGCGATCGCAGCGATCATATGGAAACCATCAATCGCTGCGATCGCTGAACTACTTTTTTCAGCGATCGCAACGATTGTAGCGATCGTAGCGATCATATGGAAACCGGGCTTTACGCTTTTTTACTCGCGCTCTTTACAGAACTTTAATATGGTGGACGAAGACCGAAATTTATTATCAAACTACCGCGTTTTAACAGTGTTTAGATCGTTTTAAAGTTATTTTAAGTGCGTCGAATGTCTATTAAAGACGTGATGTCCTATTCTCGCTCTTTACAGAGCGTTTTGTCAACAAATTCATGTGCGGCAAGATTTTCATTTTGACTCGTTAGATTCGCAATGGTCAGAGTGCGATGGCAAAAATATTTTCCGCAGAACATGGTTTTCAGTTAAAAGCGTTGCCAAATAGCGAGCGTGAATCACGGGTCACTCGCTTGAACGTTGCGCTTTGTTTCTCGTGCTCTTTACAAAAGCCTGGTTTCCATATAATCGCAGCGATCGTTACGCGTCGACGATAGCTGCGATTCTTGCAACCCTTGCGATCATATGGAAACCAAAACGTTGCGATTGCGATCGCAGAGTTAGATAATCTTTAATCTTTAATCACAGTTCGTAACCATACATAACTGATACAAATAAACTAATACTAACATATAATCGAACAAAAATACAAATTCTATCTCTGCGATCGCAATCGCAACGTCTTGGTTTCCATATGATCGCAAGGGTCGCAAGAACAAGCAAAAAGCAAGCGCCCGCCTCTCACGACTGAGGGAACATTGTTTGTGTTGAGATAATTATTCAAATTTGAATCCGTTTGCCGGTCTCGTGGGAGTTCGTAGGAAGACATTTTGGAGCGCCATTTTTAAGAAGGTCCCGGATATGTCGCGGCATTCTCGGCGATGACACTTTGCGATGCCAGTCATGGAGTAGCGTGCACCCGCCCAGGACACTTTGTGATGCCAGTCATGGAGTAGCGTGCCACTCGTCAGGACACTTTGTGATGCCAGTCATGGAGTAGCGTGCAACCCCCAGGACACTTTGTGATGACAGTCATGGAGTAGCGTGCACCTCCAGGACACTTAACGGTTTGATGCGTGATGTAAATCCCAAGGTGTGATAAAGTTAACAATCGTGCTGTAATTAAAGGCGGACCGCGCTCTTTTCAAAGCATTTTGTCAACAAATTCGTAACTGCGTTGCCGTTACCAAATGACGTAAAACAAAAGATTCAAAAGAGACTCAACAATACCCACACCACAACACAAAAGCTAACCAACAATGGCTTCCGCAACACCAAGCCTGACACGGTTTTTATGACCTTCAAAAACGCTCACATTCTTAAAAAACCGAATGTCTCTTTGAAGCTTCCGCAAACACCACCAAATGAGCCAATTATTTTAACATGGTAGTCAAGTCAAGTGTGAATGATCGTCTGGGTGAGTTAAGTTCTGAAAAGAACTGTTTTTTGTTGACATGGAACTTCTACCGTCATCTTCAGAGTCAAGAAGATGTCAAAAAGAACAACATCTCTATCAGAACTACCTATCGATCTCCTGGACGATCATTTACAGTCGACATTAGATTTATTCATTGCAGGAGTTCATTGTCATCATTTTGTTTCATTTTTTTTTTTCACGTTGCTCTTGGGATCAGTCTGCCATTTATTTTAATGTATCTATAAACCCGGGAGTGACACAACGTAAACTGGCAGGTTGTGACGATGCCAGCCCTCCTTTCCATCGCTGCCTTTTTAAGCACGCCACTCAAAAGACAGTAAGAGACGCCACAGGGAACCCACACAAACTTTCTGACCCTATTTTTAATTTTAGTGGAAATGGATGGGAAAATCGAAAGGTTCATATTATAAAATATTGCGGTGAATATTTACATATAAGTTCAAAATAAACATAATCTTACCTTAATTTAATGTTGCATATTGTCGTCCTTGAAGCTGAAGACGGCGAAGGCGTTTGCGTCGGACGTTTATCTGGTCTGTCTATTGTAGGCTTAAGGTGGATTTCCACTGTCGCGTAATTTTTACGTGCGTAAATAGAAATAAGAGACGATGTATGAACAGCTCGCCTAAACTTTTACGCAAGTTGTTCATACATCGTCTCTTATTATATTTACGCGCGTAAGAATTACTCGCGACAGTGGAAATCCAGCCTTAGGTAGTCTGCCGGAAGAACAAACCACTTTTTTTTTATGTTGTCCTCACTAGGAATCAAGAAGAACGGAAGGTTTTGATATTCTTATGCTTATGCTTATGTCGCGGTGATTCCCAGTGAGGACAACATAAGAAAAACAAGTGGTTTGTTCTTCTTATGCTTATGCTTATGCTTATGCTTATGTCGTGGTGATTCCCAGTGAGGACAACATAAGAAAAACAAGTGGTTTGTTCTTCTTATGCTTATGCTTATGCTTATGTTGCTGCTGTCCTCACTAGCGTTATGCTTATGCTTATGCTTATGCGCTAGTGATAACCGGCCTTAATAGGGAGCTTTAGCAACCACAGCAAAATTGGAACGCTTCAATCAGTTACTATCATGGTGCCGCCATATAAATTGGCTACAGAAAAATAGGCGAGTTACAGGATGACTGACAAATAAAATAAGATGTTGAATCACATAATGAATGAATTTTACCGTGTCTGCCGTACCCGAATGGTCAACCAGTTTTGCCCGAATACTACTATGTTTTGAATACTGCAGTGGGCTGCCGTCTGTTTAAAACAATATTTATTTTTTTAGGCAGTTGAACAAAACAAAACAAAGTAGAACGGAACGTCGGAAAATTCTCTGAATGTACAATTTGTACATTTTCCAGCCTGGTTTCGGCCTGGTTTAGCCGGCTGATCGAGCAAACAAGTAAGTTAGTAACAACAACAACAACAACAACAACAACAACAACAATTTATTGAGGTATTTCCCTATATATACAAGGTATTACCTATCTAAAATATTAAAAAATAAAAGTAAATACATCATTTATGAAAGAGGAAGTATTAAGAGAAATTATAATTATTACATTCGTTTCTGAAATTTTTCTCGTTTCTAAAAATGCATAAGCTTACATTCAAAAATAAAAGCAGCAAGTGACGTACAGGTGGCAGGCAATAAAAAGAAATAAAATTTTTGACTTGTTATCCACGTCCTTGAAGACGGTATATTTTTCAGTAATTTCACTGAAGATTTTTAACCGCAAATTATCATAATGATTGCAGGAAAATTGAAAATGCCTGAAAATGAAGTTCATTTTCAATTTAATTTGCCAGACATAGACAAAGCGTTTGCATCGCAAATCGTTTTGACCGTACATGTACCACGCCGTTTCGGTTGCCCTGACGACACCATACGTCATAGGTCACGTGCTAACTTCCGTCTTCACCGCACCCCGCTTCCATCTTGTTTTTTGCCAGGTTCAGGAGTTTCAACAGTTTCATCCGTTATTATCTTCCCGTATTTTCGACCATCGAGATGGCGGGAAAGGATGAATGCGTTTACAGAGCCAAGTTGGCCGAGCAGGCGGAACGTTATGAAGGTATGTGTGCTATTTTGCGAGCTACTTGTTTGTGCAGAGTTGTAATATGGTTCACTTCGATGGAATTTTGCTGTATGTTGGCCAGTTTGGTGTCCCTGCCAATTTTTCTGAAGTCATTGTTCATTGCAGAATATAATATTTGCGCTAAGCAAAGCAAAGCCTTTTGGATTAAATATAGCTCCCGATTTCAAGTCGAAGTTTTGTGAAAGATTGGCATCTTTGTTTACCTGTGCTGTCGCTACATGTAATTTTTGCAATCTTTTATGTCGTGTTTGGCGGATATTAAAGGCCCTGTCTGCCGTTTTTTCAGAAATGAAGGAAGAAATGAGGAAGGTTGTCAAAATCTCGGGCACGCTTACCACAGAAGAACGTAATTTGCTGTCAGTAGCCTACAAGAACGTCATAGGAGCGAGAAGAGCTTCATGGCGCGTTCTCACGAGTCTAGAGAAAAACCAACTCGAGAACGCCAAAGACGAAAACTCCGAAAGCAAAGCAGAATTAACAAAAAAATACAGAGAGTCAGTGGAAGGTGAATTAAAGGATATCTGCCAAGATATTTTAGATTTGCTGGATAAAGAACTCATCGCCAAGGCAGAAGACGCCGAGTCTAAGGTGTTTTACCAAAAAATGTAAGTTGCAAAGATAGTGAGCATCTTTATTTTTTATTTAAGCTTAAATTTTATTCAGAGAACTGAGACAAGGTTGATGTCAAGCATAATCTCAAAAAAGTGCACTCTATTTGGGCGTTTTATTGAGTCATTTGTATGTCACAGTGTTTAACATGCTGCTAGCTTGATTTGTATATTTTTTAACTTGTCATTATTGTGGGGCAAGACCCTGTTGACAGCCAGCGCAAGCCCTTCATCTTTTTGCAATCAGCTCAGAAAGAGAGATGATCTCTGTCTGGTTACAGTACTGTATATTGATGTCAAAAACAAGTTTACGGTCAGATTCCTTGCATTGTGCCAGTAGGCATCAAGAGAATGGGCGAGTGAGTGAGTAAGTAAAAATAATTTGGAAAATTCAGAGTTAAACACTTAATACAGGGACAGAGCTAAGTCTGGGTGTCTTCATTGCCATGCCTTCTATTGAGCATGGTGCCAAGGAAAATTCTAAACACAAAGGGTAGGACTCTTTGGATTGACTTGGCCTAGATTTAATTCACTTCATTGTTGGCGAGCCCCATTTTTTATTTATTACATTGTTTCTTTTTTACCATTTCTCTTCACTGTCTGGAAAATAATGAAAAAACTCTGTTTTAGAAGGTTGACACTTCTCCTTTTTTCCACCCATGTGACAATGAATTCTACTCATTGTGGCTGTACCGGGTTTTCAAATGCCATCCTTACCAAGTGCACCTAAACCCCAATTTTTTTCTTTTAATCAGCTCAATGTACATTGAAAAGTCAAATAGTGAAATATTTCTTGTTTTTAGTGTTGCATTAGTGAGTTATAGAGATTTGAATTTACAAAATGCTAATTAGATGACGTCAAATGCAGACTTTACCATTATTTCTACTTCAATTTACAATACGCAGTTCACAGCTTAAGGATAATCAATTTAAGAAATACGAAATAAAAACTGTTAATAGTCAATTGATTTGTTAAAAAAAATATTACTTGGAGGTGGAAACAAGTAGTTGTATAATAAACGAGTCTGCATTTGATGTCATCTAATTAGCATTTAGTAAATTCAAATCTCTATAACGGACTAACGCGACGTTAAAAACAAGAAATATTTCACTATTCGACTTTTCGTACATTGAGTTGATTAAAAGAAAAAAAATTGGGGTTTAGGTGCACTTTAAGGTTACTGTACTTGAAAGGATGACACAAATTTAAAAAGTATTTAGTATACCCACTTACAGTACTGCTCATATATAAGTTGACAGTCCCTTGCAACTCAATCCTTGCACCTTGAGACTTGATACTCGATTCTTGAAAATTTTGAGGATCGAGTTTCGAGGACTAATGAGCTTGTCACTTAATGATCTCTCGAGAAATCAATTAGACAAACGGCCAGCACTCAAGAATGTTGTACACACTCTTTCGGTTCAAAGCACATCGAAATTCGAGATGGAAGTACGGCGAGTAGTTTGGGTGAATACTGAACTTACATTGTGTAAATGAATTTCACTTCTTTCAACTGTGCCATTCATAAATTTTTACTTTATCAAGTTGAAAGAACAGACCAGCCAACAAACTAGGGCCAGGAAAATTCATCACCAATATAAAATGTAAACCTAGTGTCTGACTGTCTGGTGACATGTTTCTTGTAACTTTTGCTTGTGCTTATATGAATGCCTCTTGGTGAAAATAACCTTGAAACTCACTCTGTCATTGAGTTTTCTTCTGTATGTTGCGAGTATAGAGGATTATAAATTGGACACTTTTTGTATCATCGATCGCTTTTTACTAACTACATGGCTACATGTTCTATGACATGGTTGCGTTATCAGAAAGGTTAAAAATTATTTTTGACATATGCAAATTTAGCGCATTTCTTACCACAATTAAAATAAATACAAAATTATTTCAAAGGGTTAATTTTTTTACGTTTCATTCACGATTTATCTTGAAACTCAAGTCACTCAAATTTCAAGATGCGAGAATCAAAGTTCAGTTCAATTGAAGTTTATGGAAATCCATACAAATTTATAGTGAAATTAATCACTTCTAATCTGTTGCTGAAGTCATGGAAAGTTAGAACTTCATTATTTTGCATCAGTTTCACTCAACTTTCTGTTTTGTTTGTTTTTACAGCAAATTCTGTGTATAAATTAAAAAATTTATGTAAATTTGTTTGGCAAAAGATTCTAATTGAAACATTAAACGTTTTGAAAGGGCTCCACAGCTACACTTATAGATTTACATTCACTCCAAAAAGTTTCAGTCACTCATTAAGTAAATAATATATACGTATACATGTAGTTGCGAACAAAAGATTAATTTGTGATATCCTTATATTGATCAGTGCGACATTGTAATTGCATGTGCTGACGACAGTGGGCACCGCATGTTACAGTAGTTTCGAAGCTCAATCGTCATGATTTAATAGTTTCACAAAGGAAAACATGTACATGCACAGTTCTTTCCCATTTCGTTCACCCTCTTCTGAACATTGATTTCTGTCCGGTACTTGCAAGCAAAAGGCGAACTCGATTTAAGATTTATTTACATTGTTTGTGTATCTTGTACATTAAAGTTCATGCACAATAAGTACGCATGCTAAGCTCAAGGGTCGACACGAAATACTTGAACACATCACTTGCGAACGGCTATTCTTTCTTTGAGGAGCAAATGGTTTACTCGAAATCCTTTTTGAGTTTGCGTATTCTCAATTTCTAGATTCTCCAGTCCTTGACCTTAGCGGTAGTCCACTAGTCCAGGACTAGTAAAAAAAAATGGGTTTTGGCTAGTAAAATTTGAGAACCACTAGTCAATGGGCTGCTCATTTCAGAAGAGGTGTTGCCAAAAGAAAAACATAACAGGATTAGTTGATAACTAAACAGGAAGGAAAAAGAAAGAAAGAACACATGCTTTCTCGTAAGCGAGAATCAAATTCACCAGACGTGAATGTGGAAAACTACTGGGAAGACTGGACACTTGTGGGACCCAGTAGCTCACGACACAGAGAGGCTGCCATCTTGGATTTTGATTGCTTGATTGAGCATGAAGAAAATGGAGTCGTTTTTGGAAAAAGTTTCTGGCAATTCTCAGAAAAAGCAGCATGATAATACTGAGAAAGAAGATGAAGTACAACCAAGCAACTTGGAACCAAAAATCCTTTGAGTACAGAAAGGACAAGTAAACCAAACTTGAACACTCAGAACACTGCTAAAGCAAGAGCTCGGCCTCGGCATTTTCATCCCAAAAAAGGAAGGCTAGGTCTGCATGATTCTAACAATCTTATCACTAATTCAAACCAAGTTTAAAAGCACATCACTATTATACAGTAGGACAGTAGGGTACACTTGCTGAATCTTGGCTGCCAGATAAAGCCTGTTGGCTAGTGAATTTCAAACCCGACTAGTCCAAGGACTAGTAAGCTAAAAAGTTAAGGTCGAGCACTG
The DNA here is from genome assembly GCA_022457155.1 of Cladopsammia gracilis. Taxonomy (NCBI): domain Eukaryota; kingdom Metazoa; phylum Cnidaria; class Anthozoa; order Scleractinia; family Dendrophylliidae; genus Cladopsammia; species Cladopsammia gracilis. Next base: position 967,534 of record JAJGOT010000197.1, read on the forward strand.
TTCTCGATGCTCGAAACTCAAAACTTGATCCTCGAGGATCGAGTTGAGACTGTTAACTTACATTTGAGCGGTACTGTATATAACATTTTAGCAAGAAAGCTTGTCTTTAGTGATTCATTTCAGTATTTTTAAGGTCATGAGGTCATAAGGTTTTGAGGTCATGTTGAGTTATGAGAGTCTGGATTTTTTTTTCTGCATGTCTTATCTCTAAAATGATGTGGGTGACCTCCAAATTCTTTTGTATTTCTCTCAAGGGTGATTAGTGATCTAGCTGTGGAAAAAAAGTCTGAAAAATATATGTGGGGTAGAAGAGTTTTGCAGGAACATCCTTAAGGGCCAAGTGAACTGTCTGAAAAAAAAATAGAGAAGTCCCTAGGGAGGGATTCAACTGTATGTTTTTCTCCCTGGTGATGTTCTTGATGTCAAAACTTTTAAACCTTTGAAACACCACTGTCTTTTTGTGACGAGGTTTGCCCATATACAGAGTCACCAAAAAGGGTGTTTTGCTGCAATGCCGATAAAAAGGTTGCTGCAACGATAGCAGCAAACATGTCCCACAGCATATGCATTGTTTGTTATTGTTACAACTAAAATTTTGTTATTTCTGCATGGATACTATCCCTGTTACTCAAATTTAGGTGACAACCCTAGCAAGCATTTTATTTCTTGTTATTCCATCAAGCTTTCTCTGTTGTTGTGTTTATGTTGCGGAGGTGTGGATTAGAGCATCCCGCCAGCATGTGGAAGGTTGTGGGTACCTCAACTCCTGTTGGGGCTGAGAATTTTTTGGTTTCAAGTCCTGTGCTTGAGACATACTGGACAGTTGCTTTCACCTCCCAGTAGTACAACATTGCTAACCAGATGCTGCACCAAGAAAGATTAAAGTTCTGGACAAAAAAAAGAATTTTTGGATTAATTTTCTCGGGCATCTGTAGCTGCTGGTCTCCTGTTAACAGACGTTTTTACTCATCCCCTGGTCCCAGTTATACAGGGATTTCCATAAGTTTTCGAGAAGCAGATACTAAGCTGTAATGTTATGGTTTACACCCACTTGATGAAATAATGAATAATCATGTTGTTTTAGACATCAGATAATTTACAGTATCTGTTTCAACCTGGTGCACTTAACATTGTTGTGCTATTCTGTGGCTGATTTTCACACAAAATGTGGCATTTTACATCCTTTTTTTAATATTGTTTAGAGCTACAACGTAAATGTTTTCTAAAAGTCAATTATTTCCTGAAGCTATGTACAGTGTTTTCTTTAGAGAGAGGCAACAATAAAATGTATTTAGAATGAGATAATTTTCAACTCAAAAGTATATTTCCTAAATACAACATAACCCCAAACTGAAGGGCTGATTTTCAAAATGAAGTTTAAACAAAGCTTAACAAAACAGCGGTCTAAACCAGTTTCACTTGTCAACCGGAATATGTAAACAACATTTACTGTTTAACCATTTAAAAAACATACGTACCTAAGAAAAGAAAAGCATTAATCTTTATAAACTGGCCTGCTTATGAACAAGTTAAGAGCTCCATTAAACGCCCTTAAACTATTCTCTAGTTGCCGTAGGCTTCATTCACAAAATTGGCCATAAAAGGTTAGGGTTTGGAACTGATCACTTTCCTTAGTTTAGGGTGAGCTATTGATGAAATCTAGAACATACTCATTAGTCCTACTAGCATTGCTTAAAGAAAACAATTTATGGAAATCCCTGTCCTAACCTCCCTTCTGTAAATTCTTGTTTGAAGGAAGGGAGACTACTGGCGCTATCAGGCTGAGTTTCTTCATGAAGATGAGGTTTCTGACGTTAAAAAGAAGTCCCATGAGGCTTACGAAAATGCCATGACGTTTGCTAAAGAATTGAATAAGGATCATCCAATTAGATTGGGTCTGGCTCTCAACTTTTCTGTTTTCTACTATGAGATCATGAACGAACCAGACAAAGCCTGTGAGCTGGCTAAGAAAGCCTTCGAGGAAGCCTTGCCTTGTATTGAAGACAACGACCAGTGCAAGGATAGCACTTTGATTTTGCAGCTTCTTAGGGACAACATGACACTCTGGACATCCGAGTCACAAGCAGATGGTACGTGTTTATTTATTTATTTATAAATATCATTTTTTGATAGAACTGTACTATTTGTCAAAGTTGTCTTAACCGTTTTGCGTGGTTGTGCTGCAGTGCATTATCTTGTCCACAGAAACATGCTTAATATGCGTTAACAGGAGTGCATTTAAGAAATGCATTTGCAGCAAAGCTCATTAGTAAATGAGCTAGCTCACTGTTATGTTATTGTTATCTTGAATGACCCTTGCTGTTGAGACAATGGTCAAAGCACATGCTCACGACCCCTGCTATCTTGAACTCTTAAAAGGATTGGAACAGTGTTATTAATAGCAGTGGTTCAAGTTAGTAAAAGCTATTTCATATTTTTTCAAACAAGTAGAAAAATAGGTAATCGGGGACTACAGTGATGTGGCTACTACTGTAAATAATGAAAGGCTCCTGCAAGCCAACCCATGAATCAGAAATGATAATGTGTATTAAAATGCAATATTGCGGTAAGCTTATGTTTTATACTGGCACGGTTCGATATTTGAACTTGAGCCGCCTGACTGCTGTCCAATTGCCATAACATGAACTAGGCCACGAAGACCTGCACCAATAAGAAGGGTAAAATTTTATTATTTCGACATAGATATGCGGTAAAACACTTACTAAAATCAATTTCAGCATTTGACAAGACTCTGAATCAAAATAGTTTGGAAATTATTTGTCTCGAAAGACATTTTTCGTTCCCATGAGGGAATTATTTGAGTTTCAAAAGGCAGTATTTGTCACCAGATGGTGCTGATGGAGCCATTGGAGGTCCTGGATTGTTGCAAAAATTACTTGATGATCATGTATGCCAAACAAACTCTTCCGTTCGCAAATCGTTATTCCGGTGGAAAATCTCCACAAACTGTGAATAAACGGGGAAAAAACCTTTAGGAAAAAACACTTGAGACATTGCTTGAGAGCTGTGTCTGGTTGTTGGTGCAAAAAAAGCACAAAATCATAGAGTGAAAGCTTACCAATGCGAAGCTCATCAACATGTAAAAATATGGCGAAGCACATGGAAGTAAAACTGAATATGGCGCTGAACGTTGCAATTGATAACAAGTCAACAACAAGACAAAAGATCACGAGACTATCCGAAGATTAGGACTACTTACACTCACTCTTACAACACTGTGACATAATGGCTACTCTCCTTAGGAGTTGCAGCCACAAAAATTGAGAACAAGCTAGTAATGACAAACACACTGATTTGTTGCCTGATGGACATTATTGCAATGGATTCCAGAAGTCTTTTCCTTCCTATTTACTTTCTGTTTTACTGTTTTATAGCAGTTAAACTCTACAATAGTATTATTATTATTAGTCTGAACCTGACGCTGATTTTTTTTCTTATTTTCTGTTTTTTTTTTTTTCAGAGGACATAGAAGACAAGGATACTTAAAGATCTGCAAGGATGATTTAGACAGTAAACATCTATAAAAGGAGACAATAAACACTAACATTTTTTGCAGTAGATTAGATAGAATGATAGTGGTTTGTGCAGAGATACTGAATAATTTTTTTTTTGTGATCAGAATCTTGTTTTCTAACCTTTTCACTGCCCAGAATTGCCAATGATGAAAACCAGAAGTGTTTATTTCTAAAATACTATAGGAAGGTTCTGCAGAACTATTAAAGGGACACTGTCCTAGCTGAAATATAGTGTTTTATGATTACGGCCAGGAGTTTGTTTTAAGCTTACTTTATCATCTTGAAATTGGAAGAAACCATCACTGAGGTGATAGAAGCAAAGAAATATTAACTAAACAGACAAAATAACTGCTAGAAAAGTCAAAATCTCACAAGGTTGGCAAGTTTGATTTCTTAACTGCCTGTCAATATAACTGTAATCCACTTCAATCTATGCAATCCTGCACTTTACTCCAAACTATTGCTTTTGGTTTGCTCTATAGAATCTTTTTATCCAACTAAGTTGTATATTTGGTGATATAACTTGAAAATAAGCTGAGCGAAATTTGACAGTGTCCCTTTAGTGTGATCACATTTAGTGTGATCGCGATTTCTGTGTGATTTGGGTGCGATCTGTCGCGCAATGTCGCAGAGGTTTTGAACATGTTCGAAACCTAATGCAACTTGTTGGCGATTTTTGGAAAATCACAGCAAATCAAAGTAAATATCACACCCGAATCGCACAGGAAATCACCGCTAGTTTACACTTGCGACAAAAGTTGCATTGGAGAGCGCGACAAAAATCGCATCAAATTGCATGTGTAAACGGGCCTTAACTTGGAAAGTAAGAGTCGTTGCATTGTATAAATCTTTTTTTTTGCAATGCCTAATAGGGCAGAAAAAATGTCTTTAAGAATGAAAGTTGACTAGTTCATTGACTAAAACTGTTGATACTTGTAGTGTTCAATAACCAGTCTCTCAACTGTGTACAGTGAGACACCCTTGGGCACAAGCTGAAGTGTACACTTAGGGTGTTATCTGCTTCAGAAAGCATGTTTGGGAAACTGTCTTTCTTGGCATTAATGTTAATTAATTAATCTGTTGTTCACGACTATAGCATTAAAATAATTATTGGTAGACTGAAGAAAAACATTGTCATATTTGTCTTGACATACATGTAATTGTGTTGGAAGAAAATTTCATGTTGGTTCACCTGTGCCTTGCATGCAGAAAAATTTGAGATTTTTTGGGGGCCGGACTGCCGTTTGGTCACCCTGATTGATTTTTTCAGGGGCCCATTTCCGCTGGAAATTCCTTCGAACCGGTCTCCATAATCTCTGATTACTGCTAGTTTTGTAACTGTTGACTTAGACTACTTTTACACTAGAGGAGATTTTTCTGGATTTGTGACAAATCTGGAACATTATATTACCCGATTTGTTTTGCCATTTACACATAAGTGAATCTGAAATAAAAACGTCCCGGTTTGGTCGCGTCTCCGGAGATTTTGAATCCAAAATCTAAAGTGAAGACTTTGTATCCAAATACTGTTAAATCCGCAATGTTTTGTTGTATAAACAGTTGTTCCAATGAATCCGGATACTTTTTTGCCTGCGATGATGAGTTTGTGGTAAAACCAAAATGGCGGACGTAGTCATGCTGATGACGGTAGCTGGTTTCCCTATTCTGTTGAAGGCACAGACTATCTTTTTTGTTATGGCTACTGCCGTATTCCTGAGAAATCGTAAGTTAAAGTGCCACTACGACAAAAATGCTTTTTTAATGCAAATGTATCTAATAGGTTTAGACAAATGCAAATTGCTATAGATTAGATTGATATATTCTTACACAGCCCAGAAATAGCTGGCCGAAAACCCACAATAAAATCAAGTAAAATCTGTCTGCCATTACTCTGTTCATTAATTCGAGCCCATGTTCTACTGGTTTGCAATGTGGTACGTGTGACTTGATTTGTGACATCAATGACTCAACGCGGTTCCCTCCGGGACACAGACAACAAAGCCAAAAGGCACATGTTGAGTCATTGACGTCACAAAATCTTTAGGCCAACTCGATCCAACTCTCAGGGTTCGGTCCCGGTCATTTTTTAATTGAATAATGGCACTTCCCATAATAGTTTTGACTTGAAACTTCGCAAGGTAAGTAACAAGTAATATATTTTCAAAATATGAAGAGAACAGAAAATGTATATTTTTGATCATAGTGGCACTTGAATGATTCAAGCAATGTTAACGTCGACCACAGTTTGCCGGAGACGGCGATGATGGTAGGACCAAAGATGTACCATTCTGAAAAGAAGCAATTTTTTCCGAAGCAGCAAGACGATAAGGATCCGCATGTTCCCAAGAATTAACTCTTGCACTTAAACGCGGGAGTGCGGTAAAAAACGGGTCCCCCTCCCCATTCAATTAAATTGGCGAGACATTTGAGACATGGCGGCCATTGGCTGTTTGAGCCGTCGTGAGTTGAGAATCCATTTTGCTCCTGTTCTATAAATTCAATGATTACATATACCTGAATTAGAACACCGGGGATTGGAACACATTTGTGTAAAAAATGTATTGACATTTAACCTTAACTCCTGCCGCTCCAAGCATGAGTAATGAAGGACATTCATGCCAAAATATTCTATGGGATAGATCTTTCTCAAACGTTTCCCATGCTAGATAATGAGTTTCCTTTATCAGAAATGCAAAAAAAAAAAATGGGGTTACCGAGAGATGATATGCCTAATTCCAAAATGGTGGTCACCTGAGTTGATCTGAAAGTGAGGCATTGAGGGCCAACACTCTAATCTTCAACACAAAAGTTCCGGTGTAAAAGGAGCCTGGCCTGGCCATTCTCACCTCCAGTTGTCAATCAACCACTGAAGCATTCTCTATTTTCAAAATTGCCCAAGAGCATTTATAAACAATAGTTTATGCAAAATTTTGGGGGAAAACAAAGTGTATTATGGGCAATTTGAAAATAGAGAATTAACAACTGACATAAACAGGTGTCATTACTAAGACCATTGCTAATGCAATTTGGAAAACTTTATGAAAGTTATATCACAAGTCTTTATGAACTTAAAAATCTTGCTTTAATTAGATTTGCGAAGCAAATTATATTTAAAGGACGTGCAAGTCAACCACGTTTTGTGACTGAAAGATGCCTTAATTTGCATTTCACACCCAAAAGGTGTGAAATGGGGGAGGAAAGTCGCTAAAACATCCAGTCACAATTTTTTGGTCAACTGTGCATGCATTGCATTTGACTGGGTTCTCGATCCAAAGACAAAAACGACCAATGATGTATTTCTCCAATGATTCTATATCTTATCTATTGATTCAACAAACATTTTTACAAACAAATTGTTTCATTTTAAGACAAAAAACAACACTTTCACGATCCACGCTGAGCAAAATAACATGATTGCTGAATAGGCGTCACATTTGTTTTTCTCAAAACTTTGCATGCGCTGACTCACATAAGCAGCTGAAATTGAAGAGCGCGCACAAACTGACGTGTTCAGCCACCTTAAAGGGATGGTGTCCTGGCTGATATATTGTGTTTTCATGATTATGGCCGAGAGCTTGCTTTAAGCTTGCTGTACTATCTTAAAATAGCAAGAAAAAAATTGCCAAAAGTGATAAACGCAAAGAAATATGAACTAAAAAGATAAAAATTAATATTGACTAAAAATCTCAAAAATCCACCAGAATGGACTCTTTGATTTCTTGAATGCCTGTCGTGAAATCAAAATTGATGAACTGTAATCCACTTCCATCCTTGTAATCCCGCACTTTTTCTCCAAAACACTTCAGTTTTGCTCTATAGAATGTTTTTATCCAATTTAGTTGTATACAGTGGAGCCTCTATAACAAAATCCTAGTTATAAAGAACACAATCTGGCAGCCCAAACGTAAAATCTACTCCGATATAATGATAAAATGTCAATGTGCGACAAAAGAAAAATGTGGAACAGACCTACAGTGTGTGGTTTTGGGAAAAGGTATAACCTAACAGTTTTCCAGTGTCGTAAGTACTAGATAAAATATGAGCGGGAGATCTGTATGGGTGGCAAGCCATTGTAAACGCCCATACAGATCGGATGCGAATAATTCAGTTATCATACTTGTGAAAATTATGAAACAATGAGTAGAGATCTGTATGAAAAGTTAATGAATACTAATTAGCTGAGTAGGTGTTTGTATCAAAAGTTAATTCTACTGTTTAATAATTCATCAACTCAGTTGATTTGTATTGGGGTGTACATGTGACTCGATACCACCTATTGATTTGTCATAACCTTAATGAATAATTAAATAATTTTTTATTATATTTTACAGTGTCCTGTAGCTTCATACAGGCATTAAAGTGCAAATGTTATTTGTTGAGATCTGGAAATACGCAACACTGTTACAAAACAATCATTAACCATGCCTTGATATAACGAACATTTTGATTGTTTTTCCGCAAATTTGTTATAACAAGGTTTTCGATATAACGAACCCTCAATATAACGAACCAATTTGCCCAGTCCCTCGGCACTTCTTTAAACTGAGGTTCCACTGTATTTGGTGGAATTTAGCAATATAACATTGAAATTCAGTAAACACAACTTCGTTTTTTTGGTTTCCAAAGATGTCTGCCATAACAAGAGTTGACTGTTATGTGTGGACAGAAACCCATTAGTGGGTTGTAGCGTGCAACTGTCTCTTGTATGCTTCAAAACAAGCTTTCAATCATTCAATTTGCTAAGAAGTTGTTACAGCCATATTTGGAAAATCAAGGTAAAAATATTAACCAATCAATTCGCTAAAACAACTTGCTTCCAATCTTGAGGGACCAAGTGGTTTCCAAATATGGTACTAAGTAAAAAATAAATATTCGGAAGCTGTGAATGCATGTTACACGTTTCAACCCACTCATTGCTTTCTAGTGTGGACAGCACCACACGCTTGACCCTTTCACTCCCAGAATCAACAGGCCTTGTGCATGATGAGGTCACCAGCTCAAAATTCACCACCAAGCCTTGTTTGTACGAAATTCCGTGCAAGCCTTTGAGAAGTTCACATTGTTTGTGAGTGGGTGTACTTTTCAACTTTGCTCCCTTGAGAATATATTGATTAGATTGTCACAGGTTTACACTTGGAAAGCGAGGCTTGGGGTGAAATTACCTAGTCTGATGAAACATGCATAAGCGCTGTTGTGAAGACATTAAACTTGCAGTTCTATCTTTTGAGTCTGGACACAATCCAATGGTGTGACCATTGAAATGCAATCTCTTTGGCAGTACTTTTGCATGGCACCATTTATTTTTCAGTAAAAAAATAATTTGGGATTTTTCTTGAATTTTGATTTTTAGCACTCTTGGGTGTCAAAAGGCTTAACTACATGTACATTATAGTACTAATTCTTGTTTTACCTTTGCAGGAAAGGGGATTATTACAGATATAAGGCTGAATTCAGTACAGAGAGTCACAAAACAGAAGCAGCAGAGAAATCTCTAGAGGCATACAAGGCAGCTTCTGATTTAGCAAACGAGAATTTACCCCCCACTCATGCCATCCGGTTGGGTTTGGCCCTCAATTTTTCTGTGTTCTATTACGAGATCCTCAATGCACCAGAACGAGCCTGTCGGTTGGCCAAGGCTGCTTTTGATGACGCGATCGCCAAACTTGATAACCTAGAGGAGAGTTGTTACAAAGACAGCACGCTGATTATGCAGCTTCTCAGAGATAACTTGACGTTGTGGACTTCAGACATGCACGGAGATCAAGGCAAGTGCATGATTTCAAACATTTCAAAAGTTACACCTTGAACAGCTTACTTCGCCTTTCAATAACATGCAGAATTTGAAATTCAAATCTCCACCAACAGTTGCGTTATTCCCTGCCATCAATCATAATTATACGAAAGCCACGGACCGTTTAAAAAAGAAACAAACAAAATGGATCGAAATCTACCAATCATAATGCACGGATGTGACCTTTTTGACCTCATTGAAGTGAAGATCTGTTTCCTGAGAGGTAAGCTAAGATGATTGACGGCAGTGTAAAACGCAACTGTTGGTGGAAATTTGAATTTCAAATTCCACATGTTATTGAAAGGCGCAGTAAGTAAACAGCACCACAGGAAAGTACAGTTCAATAGCCTTTATTTGAATGGTCACACTTTAGGATTTCATCCACTGCATCAAAAGTAAGGACCACCTTGTTAAGAGTAAAAAACATTATTTCCGAAAAATTCTGCTCAACAGCGAAATGACATTTTGGAACTGAAGATGGGGGATTGGGGGGGGGGGGGGGGGGATTCTGAGGCCGGGGGGACTTGAACCATGATTGGATATAGGGGTGCCACTGAGGCTTTAAAATCTTGACCTTGTTTAGGAAAGAACACTAAAATACCTACCCAGTGTGGGACAACACCCTCTATTATAGGACCCTGTGTAGGACAATAAAAATAATATATACTCACTTATTTTACACAATTTTTTAAGTGTTTTATTGGCAATTACAACAAAGCAAACCTCTCTTCTCTCAAATTGGTAAATACTGTATAAACTGTATTTAACAAAGACAATTATGCAACCATACCCTGTTAAGGACAAATTCACACTTGCATAAAATTATGTACCCTGTTCAGGACAAAGAGACAAACATCATACTCTCCATACTTGTATGGGTCACCTGGGGCAGATCTAGGGGGGTTCGGGGGGTTCAATCGAACCCCCTAAATTAAAACAGCTAACATCGCAAACTTATAAAAATATAAAATAAATACAGAATTGCATTTTAACTTTAAAAAATGAGATATTATAACGTGCTGACTTGGCCTCAGAATGGCAGAAATCGCGTTTCTGTGGACTTGAAATGTCAAAATTTTCCGGGGGAGGATGCCCCCAGGACCTCCCTACAGGAGGGATGCCTTCGGCGGCCCCCTTCGTTGAACCCCTTGTGCTAAAAACTGGATCCGCCCCAGGTCACATGAGGGACTCGGAGTACTCTCCCGCCCCACCCCCTTGGATTTTGTGGATGGACTCCCAAGTTTGATTCTGGTAGTGAATTGGTATAATAAACATTTTATTACCTTTTCAAACCTAGATAAAGAAGAGATGGATCTTGAGGATGTTGAAGATGCTAAGGAAGATAAATAGATGAGCAAGATGATTGTTACACTTCTATCTGTAACCTTTTATTACACAAATAATCTAACAAGTGCCTTCTGTGAGAGCATTCATTACTATAATAATTATTGTAAAGCTTGTTATATTGATTGAATATAATACAAAAAATTCTTTATTATTACTGTTTCCTTATTATAAGTCTGACAATAATAGTATTTTGAACTGTGCATGTTTTTTCTAACTGTTAGGTTTAAAATTAATTATTTTATGATGACAATAGTGTCATTAATTGTTACCAGGATGATTCATTATTGTTAAAACTCAGTGGAATGATTTAGATTATCCCATTTTGTACACGGGCGTTTGAGTGAAGGTTTTTTGACCAGATAATTTATAAAGGAAATAAACCCAACACCTAAGTGAAACGGTATTAATAAAGAAATCGTTTGCGTTGAGAATCAGATGGTCTTTTTGTTTTCTTGTACTTTTACTAAAAAGTAAAAGTCATGGTTCTTGTTCAGCCTGTTTTACAAGGTGAAGCCAAGTGAAAATTATTTTCTATAAAAAGGATCTGTTCTTGAGCGGGATTAAATGCAGGGTCAGAGGTGCAGTCACAATAAAAACTAAAGAAAATCGCATTTTATTAATTTTGTGAAATACCTGAAGAATTAATAGCCTGCAAATACAGCCGCCTCTAAAGAATTAACAGCACCATACTGATGAGCTTCCATTTGAGTGGTCACACTTTAGGATTCCATTGATTCACAGACTCAAAAGTCGAAGTCGCCTTGTACAACGTACTGAACATTAACACAGGAAAGTACTGCTGATGAGCTCTCGTTTGAGTGAGCACACTTTAAGGTTTGACCTACCTTAAAGGTTAGATCCACGTTGTAGAGACTAAAAAACAGTACCACAGCAAAGTACTGCTCAGTAGCTTTCATTTGAAACTTCAATGGCTCAAAAGTAAGAACCACCTTGTACAGCATGAGAAAACAGCAGCACAGGAAAGAACAGCTCAGTATCTTTCAAGTGAATGGTCACACTTAAGGATTTCATTCGCAGACTCCAAAGTTGGAATCACTTTTCACAACATACCGAGCAGTAATGCAAGAAATTTCACGTATTGACGATTTTTTTTTTTCCGCTGTCAATGTCATGAGCTTCCGTGTTCTGACCGCCCATTGCCGGATTAGCTTGCTAAAGGCAATTATGTTAATTAAAGTTAAAGTTAAAGAAAGTACTGATGAGTGGTCACACTTTAGGATTTTATTCATTGACTGTGGGAGTTGATTGATTTATAATTATATTCAGACTGACTGTCTTCCTGACTGATTGACTATCTGACACTGATCGATCAATTGATATTGATAGACTGCGAGTAGTCTTTTTTTTTTTTTTAGTTTGTCGAGGGAGTGCGTTCTCGTTCCTTGCAGTCTTGCCTTTTACCGCTCACAGATCGCGCGCTTGCTCAACAACTTAAAGAAAGATAAGAAACTGCACGCAGTATAGATTGCTGATTGATTGATTTACCCACTATTTGACAGTCTGACTGATTGACTATCTGACACTGTCATAGGGACGGACCATTAGAAAAGTGATGGCGGTTGAGGGTTGGTGGTGACAAAAAAAACAATTATGCAAGGAAAGATGCCACAATAAAGTCATGAAAAGAGAACCCAAAGAAAAAATAATGCTGAAGGAAACATTGCTTTGTGACTGTGCTATTGTAACTCAGCCAAAGTGTCACAGAAATAGCATTTCTGTTGTGTTTAAAGCCCAAAATTTTCTAGGGAAGTCTCCTCTTAGACCCCCAGGGACGGATTTAGGGTTCACAGTATTTCCATATAGTTTCCATGTCAATGCTTCATTGATTAGTGAGTTCGCGGTACATCAAGGGAAGGTCGGAATTAAAACGCGTTCTCCCTCCTTTCCAAGCGCCTCTGCGCGCGTCAATTTTCCTTCCCATATTACTTTGCGAATAAAATAAGTGGCGACTGGGTACGACAACCTCGTTCGTTCCCAGGGTTTTTCCCAATTTTAAAAAAACACGCGTCTGGAATCAAGAACAGTTGTGGGTTGTGTGTGGTTTAACGATGGCGCTACGCTATTGGTGGAAAACAAGAATAAATTAGTTGTATGAAAAAATATAAATTCACCTCATTCCACCAACATTCCCCGCCTACCCCGATCACTTTTCTAATGGTTTTCTAATAATTTATTCGGGATATCGTTTGGACAGCTACGGGGTTGCCCATTTATTGCGGACATGTTTACTTAGTTATTGCACAGATATATGTCTCTGTTAGTTTTTTTATTGCAATTTGATTAAATTTTGATTTATAACTGTATTTATTACAACAGTCCAACCAAAAAAAAATATTCTACTTCACTCTCCATTGAGCTGGTCATTCTATAATTATTCTTTATTTTATTCCTATTTGATGAAAATATCCAGGCAAGTGGTATTCTGATCAAGTTAGAACAGTTTTCACTGTTTGTCGAAAGCAACTGGTGTTTCCTCTAGTTTTTTATTATATTACAACGTTCTGCGATTGGCAATAACTCGTATTAGTATATACTGAAACAGTGGATAGCATTGTTGGCGCGCTCTGATTGGCTACTGAAACTCGGAATAGCAAGTGCTTTTCACCTCCCAGCAATTTGCGCGCGAAAATTGTAATAATTGACAGGAATAAATGAGTTAAAAAGCATCATTTTCGTTATATTATCTCACTGTTTCAGTATATACCAAAACAACTATTCACCTCAGTGTAGGTGGATAGTGGTGGATCCACTTCGGTGAATAGTTGCTAACTACTTCAGAGTAGTTTTTTTTTTTGAAGTGTCGAAAGCAATTTCGCATCTTGCTTTGGTTGCTTTATAAAAAAAATCTTGCAACACTTTATCAACCAATCGGAAGTAAAACCAAACCCAATCATGACTAGTATCGTGACGTCATCGCACTCGTTTTCCCGCGCTTGGCACCGGCGACATGTATTTGCATCGCGCTCTGTGATTGGTTCATCGGATTGCCTGCGTCTGTTGTGATTGGCCATAGTGATTACTTTGGTTTTGGTTTTACGACACTCAAATGTAAACCTCTCTATCTATCAATCAATCAATCAATCAATCAATCAATCAATCAATCAGAAGAAGTAAAACAAAACCACTTGCCTTATTGTAACTAAGTCATGCATGTTTATAAGCGCTTGGCGCAGGTTTCATGCTAATCTGCGATCAAGCGCCTTTTTTTAAAAGCGAAAGTCGGCGGAATCGCGGGAAGAGTTCTCGGCTGACGTTCGGTCAAAATAGGGCGCCTAATCGCGCTTAAGTTGCATGCACTTGCTTCGAGCTCTGATTCGTTCATTGTGTTGTCTGCGTCTGTTCAAATTGGCCAACTGAAATCACTTGAGTTTTGCGGTATTTCGACACTCAGTTAAACACGAAAGTTACAGTCATATTCCTTGATCTAGTGTGATGGACTGGGAGGACATGGTCTTTATAAACAAAATGGCGGGTTTGTTGTGCGGCATTTCATCCTTGATCGAAAAACGGGCGACTTGGGACATTTTTATTAGTTCTTGTCACTGGCAAGCCAGTGCTTTTTGTTAACGACGAGTCAACAAGGGCGCTAAAGTCCATTCAGTGTAGGGATAAATTATCATACTCGCTTATCAGAAATTAAAAAGTGACTGTTCGGTGCTAGCTCGCGAATAGAGCAGTTTTTGTTGTCTCCCGACGATAGTTTGTGGCGGAAATTGAATAAGGGGATGGGTGTGGAGTGAAAACGTGAGAAAATTAACTGGCCTTATTTTTCCAAGATATGGGGGGGGGGGGGGGATCCCCGGACCCCCTAGGCCTGTCCCGATCGTGCTCGTAAAATGCTGAAAGGTTGGTACTTAAATTTCGAAAGTTGCTACAAACGTTAATTAAAAGCTTTATTTTTGGTCCTTGTCAATAATTTCTAAATCGGTTAAGAAAAATAGCTTAAAACTTTAAGCTTTAAAACGTTCCTTGCAAATATAGGCGTATTTTAAAGTCTTTATTAACGGTACAAAACTTATGGTTCATTTGATGTCTTATCACGTGACAGGCAGAAGCCCATGACCCTGGTGACAGGTTATTTGTTCAGAACGTTTATAAACATCAATAAATTCGTATAAATTGAAGTTTTCTATCAAATTGTTCACCTTTTCGTGCTTGATATGTTCTGTAAACCTATAATTTGCTCAAAAGTTGCTCAGAAAGGCGAATTTGCTCGAGGTGGCTAGAACTGCAAAAAGTTGCTCCAAACGTCAAAAGTTGCACAAAAATCGGGACAGGCCAAACATAAACTTCAGTTCAAAGTCACGTTTGGTCCAAAACCATTGCAATAAGATTAACTTGCTGCAAACGAGGCTATAATTTAGTTTTGTTAAATCCCCCACCACAAACAACCACTTAAGATAAACCTCGCAAGTGCCCCTATAGCTGCCTCGTCCCAGAAATCAATCTCGTTGATAAAACAGAGGGCGGGAAGGTATCCGGTATCTGTTTTACCCGCACTTCGCCGAACTCGTTCCCAGGGTTTCTCCTTTTCTAAATTTCTAAACAACATTTTTTTGGGAACGAGGTTGGCGCTTATTATAAATGCAACGGCGTCTGGGGTGAGGTAGCTAAAACAGCTTTAGTTACAGATATATTTGTAACCACAATATACCAAGATGGCCCATTATAAACCCAGAAAATTCTTCACACCTCCCAGTCACTTGTAGTGATAAAGAAAACAGTTCTCGGGCTACCTGCACGCTTTGAAAGCTTGGATTACAATGCTTATCCTTTTTAATATTATTTATTTATGTTTTACTTTTAAAAAAATGGGTCATTCATCATTTTCAGACATCATCGTCGGCGCCACCTGTAAAAGGAAAACAAATTGAAGTTAATTACCTAACAAGTGTCTTTAGTTTTTGTCTTCTGTAACTTCCCTAGCGTTCAAGTGAGGGTAGTTCAAGTGTGTGGATGATGTCGCGGGACTCAACCTGAAAGCAATTTTTCCGCCACTGAACATGACCTTAATGGAAATATCTCGTTCGCGTTTCAAGCAATCCAAAAACTCCATGCTCATCTCATGAATCTATGTCATGAGGAGTTTCGTTAAGTTTTGGGTTATTTTTGGGTATGTTTGAGAGGAAATAGTTTTTCTCAAATGTTATGTAAAATTTAGAGAAGAAAGAAATATTGAAGCCAAAATGAAGTTTTAAAATTAGAATGTGTAGTTAATACTTAATAGATGGAAACCAAAATAGTCTACCAGCAACTTGGGGTGTTCTTGCGTGGTGACCCGGCAGTCTGAAATTCTCATCGAATTTTCACTAAATATCTCATTAATTTAACTTTCCTAAGAACAGTCGATCGTTGTTAAGAAATCTCAAACGATTACAAACATTATCTTGGCTTCGAAGTTGAAGAAATTGTCGAGCTTGGGCCTACTATAAAATCTCGACTATTCTCAGAAGAATTAAACGAGATATTTCGTGTAAATTCGATAAAAATTTCAGACTGCCGGGTATCTTGACTGAGATAACACCAGACGACGCCACGGGGAACATACTTTCGTGACGTCACACGGTCCCAGCCTTTTTAAGCATGGCGGGAATTTTTGGCGGGCCATAAAATATCGGGGTTTTAAGCAAAATCAGACTGTTGATACTGATTTAGTATTTTGAAAACCGTGCCCGTCAGTCGAGATTCTATAGCTCGAAGAATTCGTCCATTACAAAACCTTTTAAAATTTCATTCAAATTTAGGTTGAGTCCTCCAATAAGTGCGCGATGTCACTTGGTGCGCGCGTATTTCACTGATCGTCGTCAGTCTGCAGTGCAGACGTATCTTGATGGGCGAGTGTTGGACATTCAAGTGTGGCAGTGTTTAGCCGCCATTTTGGTTTCGCAGAACTGAGGGTAGGAACGATTGCAAGAGGGAGCGGAGGGGATCAGGCTCCCCCTTCTTCGCCTTGCAGCCTGACTCAACTTTTAGACTCAAAACCAAAGGACGGTTTACCTTGCTTTGCTCTCCTCCACCACCCACCTAGCCCCACTCCCCCCCCCCCCCCCCCCCCCCACTTCAAAAAAATCGCCTCACCATCTTCCTGCATTTCTGAAGTCCAAAGCGTTAAATTATCTCTCAGAAGCTGCATGATCAGAGTGCTTTCTTTGTAGTGGCTTTCATTTCCGGAGGGGTCCAGCTCACTGACCGCTCCATCAAAAGCTGTCTTAGCCAATCGACAAGCTTCATCCGGGGCCTCAAGGATTTCGTAATAAAACACTGAGAAGTTGAGCGCCAGACCAAGGCCGATAGGGTGTGTTGGAGGGAGATTAGAGGCGACCTCCTTTGCCGCCTTGTACGCTTCTAGCGCTTTACCCGCAGGCTCTTTCCTCTCGTCTCCCGGTATTATCTCGGTTAGATAGCGGTAGTAGTCGCCCTTCCTGCGAAAAACAATGGAATATATAAAATAGCTTAAACGGGCCATGTCAAGAGGATTGTGATGATTTTTTGTTAAAACTGGGTACAAATTATTGGTTGAGAAATTTATGCACAAAATGCACGAATGGATAGACAACAACAACGACAACAACAAATCTGGTGCCACTTTCTTCCTCCATTGCAGCACGTAGCTGAAGTACGGAGGACCAGAGAGGTAAGATCGGACGTCAGAATATATGGCGCAAATTGCAGCCGCTTAAGTCCATATATGATCTCACCCCACCCACCCAGACCAATGACGGCATAGTCAGCCGGATAGGCCATGAAATCGGGAACTCCGTGCCCCACTCTTATCGAACAATGTCATGGGTTCTTTTACGTCCCCTTCAATTGACAAGGAAGGATCAAGGAGACAAGGCCAACGACTTAACATCACCGCCCAATGACGCGATCCTCTGAACTGAGAGACCGAAGTGTCCGCATTTATAGAGGTGTCCGTATTATAGAGGTAGGGATTGCATGAATTTTGCTGTTTCGGGACCAAGAGAACCGTCCGTAAAGAGGGGTTCGACTGTATATTTGAAATCCATTTCAATCTCCGTTTCAATCCTGGCCATCCTCAGCAAAAGACACTAAGGGCCTGGTCGCACAGGGAAATTTGATCAAATTTGTCTTTGTTTAAGATAAAAATCTGTCATCACATCAAGTTCCCTAACGCGACCGGTGTTTCGCAAATTTGAAAAAAATTGGAAATTCCGGCTAAACTTCAAAGATGCCGTAGTGTATGGGTGGGGCAGGCTGATTTTAAAAAAAATCGAGAAAAACAAAAGAAACCATTTCCGTAGGGACACACTTGCGGCACGGAGTTGATGTTTTCGACAGTAGCACGATCTTAAAGTCCCCCAGAAAAACTGTTCTACTTTGACGGACTCTCCCCACTTTTCCTACGCTATCCTTAAGAAAAACGAGAGACTGTAGGTTAACTAGGGATTTTACTATAGCTTGTCCCGGAAAAAAAGTAGCTCGAGGGAAAAATATTATTGTAAGCGGAACGGGCGGGCCGCGTTTCCTCTGCTCCCTCTATGAAATTCTGAAACAGGCCAATTTTACGACAGCGTTTCTGCATATGTGTTATAATACATCTTGGTAAATGGTTGGCTCCGCTCTGCGAAAAATAACTCATTTTTAGCCGGTGTCACCGAGGTAAACTCCTACGCAAACGTTCTTTTGCGCTTACAGCACTCCTTCCCTGCAAAGTTTAGAAGTAAAGATTGAGTGACAAGACCAACGGAAGTCTGCGAAGGGGAGGGTATAACCAAGGAAGATGCATGATAGAGTGGTTTTCAATTGAGTATCGAAAGTATTTCGTGATTGCTTTGGTTTTAAGTAATGCTCCACATAAGAACGATAGCAAACTTTATTGTTCTGCGGCATTGGCACTTTCTCACATAGAATATCTTTGAATTCAAGAATAGAGGAGGGGCTGATGGTTCATAATTATATTTCATTATAAAAATAAAGAAAATCCATTTGCGTCAAATAAATTTTAGGAAATGTTCGTGCTTAACCAATCAGAATAGCAGAAGACAATAGCTAATAATTTTGCTTCTTTGATGAAGTTCCCCAAATACAATATATTTTAAAAATTGTATGTTGCGCGATTGGGTCTCAAATTACTTGAAACTTTTAAAAAATTAGACAAAATGCACCTTGAACCTTAACTTTTTAGCGGTTTTTGAGTCTAGGCCAATAAGATCACTAGTTGTAACAATAAAAAAGTTGACATTCCATCGTGCATTGCCGTTCAGCGCTATCCTTCTTATGCGGATCATTACTTAAATTTCTAAGCTTTGTGATTGGCTAAATATCTCGCGCCACCTCAACCAATCAGAAGTAAAACCAAAACTAATCGTGACTTACTCGCATGCGTTTTCCCGCGCTTGGCGCCAGCTACCAGTATTTACTTTGAGTTCTTATTTGTTCAGTCTATTGTTTGTGTCTGTTGTGATTGGCTAGAGTAATTACTTTGGTTTAGGTTTTACGCCACTCAATTTCAAACCGCTCTATAAACTTGCAGTTTTTTAAGACATTTTTCTGGGCAAATCCGTCGTGACATGTTGCCAAAGTGTCAAAAACACTGCTTACATTTTGTGGAAAAATACTTTGGATTCGTCCGTCTCGGCAAAAGGTATCAAATATTGATCTAAAAGTTCCAGAATTCCAGAAGATATTTCTTGTATTTCCTTCTCTATCTTCTCTCTGTACCCTGTGACCATCTCACTCTGTGCAGCGTTATCCCCGTATTTTTGTTCCAAGCCGGCGAATATTCTCCATGCAGCCCTTCTCGCACCTATGACGTTTTTGTACGCCACCGACAGCATATTGCGCTCCTCTGTCTCCAACACTTTAGACATTACTACAATGCTTTTCATGGCTTCCATCATATCTGAAAGAAACGGTAAAAAAATCGGTTGTTACAGTGCCTTTACCGCGAGCAACCAACAAACGTTTTTCAAGTTTGCACGATAGAACAGTTTTCAATTGAGTGTCAAAAGTAATTACACAATTGCTTTGGTTTTGCATTGCTACGCTTTGTGATTGGCTAAAAATTCTCGCGCCACTTTCTCGACCAATCAGAAGTAAAACCAAAACCAATCGTGCCTTGCTCGCATGCGTTTTCCCGCGCTTGGCGCCGGCGACATGTAATTGCTTCGAGCTCTGATTGGTTCATTGGATTGTTTACGACTGCTGTGATTGGTCAGAGTAATTACTTCGGTTTTGGTTTTACGACACTCAATTGAAAACTGCTCTATCACCAGCTAATTCTTATAATCATTTTCGTAACTGCGGATACGTAAGAAGCAATAACGTGCATAAAATCATCGTATTTTATAACTAACTTAACACTCCTGTGATAAACAAGAAGCGACAAGATTGCATTTGGAGGCGTGCCCTTCGATTGAATTCGTGCCTCTGATTGGCTAACTTGCTCACGGTAAAGCGTGTCGCACTGTAAGGACCTTGCCAAACAACGGAGTCGCGAGTCGACGGCGTTTGGCCACCACTTCCACGCGCCGTCTACTGGTGATAACTTTCACGCCGTTTTGTGACTCAAGGCAATTAAACGTAAGTTGCTCTCACTAAAGGTGTTCAAGGGAGAACGCCCCCAGCGGCCGAGAGCAATGACAGCCGGCTGTATTCGCATGCTGGAGTCAAGCCAGCACTTGCAAGGATTTAGCAAGAGAAGGCTGGTTTAGGAATTCAGAAATTTGTTCCAGGACAACATACCATCATATCGTTCCGCCTGCTCGGCAATGTTGGCTATAACTAACAGTTCTCCTTTGTCCTTGGTTTCAACCATCGCACCACACTGCATACAAAGAGAACAAAGACAACTGTCTATAACTTATGAATAAAAGGGTTTGTTTCTCAGAGAAACTGTGGTGCTGCATCAGTTGGGGACTGAAACACAAAAAAATTTGGTTTCATTAACCCTTTCACTCCCAGAGTCAATTATGGAGACAAGTGGTGTAGTTCTAACTTTTAAGTCTGTGGACGAAATCCTATGGTGTGACCATTCAAATGAAACCTCTTCAGCAGTACTTTCGCATGGTACCATTTGTTCTAACTTTTAAGTCTGTGGACGAAATCCTATGGTGTGACCATTCAAATGAAACCTCTTCAGCAGTACTTTCGCATGGTACCATTTGTTCTAACTTTTAAGTCTGTGGACGAAATCCTATGGTGTGACCATTCAAATGAAACCTCTTCAGCATTACTTTTGCATGGTACCATTTGTTCTAACTTTTGAGTCTGTTGATGAACTCCTATGGTGTGACTATTCAAATGAAACCTCTTCAGCAGTACTTTTGCATGGTATCATTTGTTCTAACTTTTGAGTCTGTGGATGAAATCCTATGGTGTGACTATTCAAATGAAACCTCTTCAGCAGTACTTTTGCATGGTACCATTTGTTTTTCAATCTTTTACAAAATGAAATTTGGGATTTTTCTTGAATTTTGATGTTTGGCACTCTTGGGAGTTAAAGGGTTAACTGCCGTTGATAAGGTAAACTTAAACCAAATTTTCGTGTGTCAACAACTTAGCTACTAACCATCGAGAAACCTGACGTGCGAAGAGCGAAAAGATATTATTTTATTTCATTGGGACGACGGCGACGGGACTGCGCCATTTTTAACGGGGTCATCCGAGCTACGCGAAGGTCTAACCTTTTGTAGATATCATAGCAACGGTAGAACCTTCGACCTCAGTTTTTTTTTAGACCCTGTGTATCGGTCCGGCCGGGGATCGAACTCGTGACCTCCCGCTCAGCAGACCAGCGCTCCACTGAGCTAATTCTGCAGCTTACTAACTTTGCAAGCTTGCTCCCTTGCTCACAGTCTGACAATTTTGTTGTTAGCTATTTATCATCACATTTCGTTCGGACCGTGTCTCACGTGTGTGTGTCACGTGTCTCACGCGTGTCAGCTAGACAACGAGCTGAGTGGGTCATCGAGGAGGAATGAATACACACGCGCCTTTTAAAGAAAGCTGGATTGAGTTACATCTCGTTTCCAGATACCACGCGTTTTAGGTGCTCAGTTGTTCATGATCAGTTTCATGCATTTACACGTGTATGTTGTTTTCTTTTTGTTCCCTAGTGCGTACAACTGTGTGCTTCTGTGGTGTACGCCCATGTATTGCTTGTTTTAACATTCGCTTTTGGAAGTTATCTTGGATTTATGTAAATTGAAAAAAAAAAAACAGTAGAAAAAAATATATATATATTTCAGTAATTATATTTGATAAGACCCCGAAGATGGAAGGCTGTTAGATTATGAGCTCGAGATTTCTATCGCGTGATAGGAATCAAGAGCGAATAATCTAACTAGACGTTCAAAACTTAACAAATACTCTTCACAGACACTTCGAAAACGCGAAGAAGCGACCGCCATTAGGCTACTCACTCTACTCACTTTCTACAACAGAATAGATCGTGAGAAGCGCAGCCAATAAGAGAACAGCATTCGTAATAGAACGCTAGTAGATTTATACTAACGAATATTATCTACCTACAGTGAAATTAGTCTTGCTTTTTTATCACATCATTTAATTTATTTAGTAAAATAGTAGTTATAAACAGTTCTCGCTTAGGTAAATATTTTACATTTTTTTATGCTGTTTCTGAGATTTGTGGAGACTATCTAGTGAAAAATTATTTCTGTTGCAGTAAATTCTGTTCTGACCCTGTTTTAAGGTGATGTTACACGGAACGATTCGCAACGACTATTTTTAGCGCAACAAAATTAACGACAGCTATGTTACACGAAACAACTTGAGTAAAATTCGAGTTTTTGCTTTGCAAGTTTTTAAGGCCGATCAGGAGAGCTTCAAAAACTTCGCAACGCAAAAATTGCGAAGAAAATCGTCCGCGCGCCCATGTTGTGCTAAAAATCGTCGTTGCAAATCGTCACGTGTAACATCACCTTTGTGCAGTGAGAAGAGGCGCTAAAAATACGGGCACGTGAAGGTCACGTGCAAAGACCTCATCCCCAGGGCCTTCTCCGCCTTCAAAATGGACGCGCAGAGAAACCGCTGTACAAGGCTGCCGAAAAATGCTCCAACAATCGCGGAGTATTTATCACGTGATAGATGATAAAATGTCATCTTCGGAAGTTATTTCCAACGATATAGCGGCCAGATTTGTTTTCTTGCAATCTTAAACTCCTTTTCAAGCGGAAAGAAAACTTTCGTGACAAAATACTCTATGATTCTTGGAGGGTTTTCGGTCGCTATGTTCATGGGTTTCTCTGCGCCGCGAGGAGAAGAACCTGGGAACAAGGTAGAATTTTACTACAATATTTATGTGGAATTTTAAATATTATTCCGATTGTTATCAGTGACGGGGTGGGGCGGTAAGTTCTACACCAAAATCCACAGCTTTAAATTGAACCTTTAAATTGAATAAAATGAAAAGACAAAATAGTATTTGATTAAATTTGAAGTTCATACTCAAAACTTTTAATCGTCACAGTCCCGTTCACACAAGTCGGCAAAACAGTAATTTTGGATGGGAATGTATTCATAAACTTGTTTTGTCTCGGATCCGCTGTATTCAGTAAACATTTCATACTGAGTAAACACGCGCGTCACGTTATTTTCTTCCTAAATGTAACCACTTATTATTTTGTAGTCTTCAAAACGCGCTGTATAGACTACACAAGTACAGTCACATCGCAAACTCGTTTGATGGTGTTTAGTTATAAGCCTAAAAGGCCAAGGTAATAAAATTCCACATCTGTCAACGGTGTGTCGCCTGAACGCCTTTTTTTGGTAGACGTATTTGCATTTATAAGCTACAAGTAGCATGTCTTCGATATTGTACGCAGTATTCATACATCATTTAAATTTTTCTGTGAAGCGATGCGATAAAGACTACAAAGAACTCCCAACGCAATTTATTTCTCTATAGATCCAACGCAATTGCCAATCTCGCGTACTGACAATGCGAATGATGTGTATAAAGTGGTTATAGTTTCGGTTCGCGTGATCTTCCTTTATATATATCCAGTGTCACTGATTGTATGACTCACCGTAAGAGTATTTACATTTAGGAGCTAATCGAGCGACCTATGGAATCATTTCATGAGACAGATCACGAAAACTCATTGGCGTTAAAAAGCTGTGATAATTGTTCGCATAATGGGTAGTTTGACGTGAAATGGCAGAAGCTCGAAATAACATCAATAAGAGCGGATGTCATACTTGCCGTTTAAAGGCGGTCTAGCTGAAAATGTCGTTCATTCTTAGAATAACCTGTTGCTATTTTCTAGCTGTTGAAGAGCACGCAAAATTATAATATAACGAAAATGTTGGTTATTCAGCACAAGCCGTGGTTAATGTCTTAATAATCGGTTGGGGCCATCCATAATGTACACATTTAGGCCTTCTGGTTAAAAGTCACGGCATTTCTGCAAACAGAAGATTTAAAAAACGGACGACGGAGATTCATTTATCATATGGGGCTCAAATTCTACGAGGAAATGTAAAGCAAAAGCAACAACACTTACCTTAAATTATGCGTTTCCCGTCCAAGCAATTTTATTCTCGCTGCCAATGTTGACTAACAAACCACTTATTGCTGCCGGAGAGAGAAGCGGGTTGTCTTTGATCCTGATCACTGGAAGAGTTGTAAATGTATCTTACACACTAAACACATAACGTGTCAGCCGAAGGGCTCCTATTGTGTAATGGAATGACCCTTTATTTAGGGGCATCGAAGCGAAACACACAAAGAGGAACCCAAAATGAAGCCCCATATAGGGCAGTTGGGGTAAAGTGGCTCGGTCCCCATATCAGCATCAGTGACGCTTGAATAGTTAATATTATAACTCGAATTCCAAATTTTATAAAATAATGAAAAAACAAGCACTAACAGCGGAAAAGTGCTGCTAGCTGCTGTCAGTATTTACTTGGGACATATATCGAACTGAGGTTTAGAATTAAGTCAAGTGATCGTGAGCGGGATACATAACGGGCGTCAGGGGGAGGGAGACTGGGAAGAGAGGACCATTGAGGGCCATGTGCTGAACTCCAGGACAAAGTCAGTTTCGCAACGGAATTAATGGTGTTGTGGGAATACGGTCCGCCATTTGAAAGAATCATTCTATA
Source organism: Cladopsammia gracilis (assembly GCA_022457155.1). Classification (NCBI taxonomy): domain Eukaryota; kingdom Metazoa; phylum Cnidaria; class Anthozoa; order Scleractinia; family Dendrophylliidae; genus Cladopsammia; species Cladopsammia gracilis. The sequence goes on from JAJGOT010000197.1 coordinate 992,320, forward strand.
ACAGTGCAAGGACTTGAAAAAACAGTAGCAAAATGTAGCTGGATCTTTGTGCAGATCAGTATCGATCAGCAATGAACTAAATAAAAAAAACTTTAACATGCAAGGCTGATGATCAGACAGCTGAATTCGTTCGATTTCTTTTAATAATATTTGCCCAATATTTCGGTTAGACAAAAGTAACCTTCATCACTGGCTAAGAAAGCTAAGTGAAGATGGAAACAAACGATTACAATATTTAAAAAGGGCTAAGATAAAATGCTGACACATGACAGGCTAATAAACAAGTAACGGTTGAAAACTAGAAACGGCTAGTAATGATTATAACAATAAATACGTGGAAGATTAAAACCGGCTTCGCGTTTTCGGACCAAAACAGTGACAGATTTATGAGAGGGGCCCTGGGGTCCACCCCCTTGATTTCTAACATTTGAACTCTCCCCCACCCGTCAAACCTTTCTCCAATCACATTCATTGTTTTTGTTATTCTTTAGTTTTTTTCAAAACCACTTGTATAACGTTTTTACAGTTGTAATCATTAATAGTGTTAACCCATGAAGAAGCTTTGTTTTGCAAAGCGAAATATTGGGCACTATTATATTCCACTTTTATTTTATTTTATTCTGCTCCTGTTTTTCTGCCTAAGGATCAGTTTGCCGTTTCTTTTGTTTCACTTCATCAAGATTAATACTGATCTAGGCCTGGAAACCCAGATCCGGTTTATTGCAGTGATCGTGCAGTGATCGTGCATTCTATGTTTCTTTTTACACGTAGGCTAGTAGTTAAGGAACGTAGTTAAGTGGTTAAGAAAATCCTTGATGTAATCAACATCAAGCTAATATATGTCAAGAAATCCACGAGTTCAAGACGTCTGCCAGAGTTATGAATTAAAACAGTAATTTTTTTTGACGTTATAGGACGAAAACAAGCTTAAAACCAAAACGAGACTGCGCCTCGTGCACATCTAAGAAAATGTGTGAGGAAAAGAGGCTGTCGCCTCTTATATAGAGCTTCTACGCATGCACCATAAGCTTCTCAGAGTTTCCACGTGCGGGTGGACCGGTGAGGGTGGGACTCTGCAGAGACTCTGCGCCCAGTAACTCTACCCCAGTGAGGGGGGTAGGGGGGAACATTTTGCTCAAATGATTTTTTTATTTTGTTTTATTGTTATATTAACATGTTAAAAGGCGCATTTAAACTTGTATTTATATCAAATGGATGTATCTGAGACTGTAAATTCGATGTAAATGTTAAGAAAGCTATGTACTCGTCCCCCTTTAAGGCGGGACTCAACCTAAATTTGAATGAAATTTGAAGAGGTTTAAAGAAGGATTAGAAGAAAGAAAATGATGTTTGGAACACCAACAGACAGTTGATACCCAATATGCAAGAGCACCCCAGGTTCTTCAATATTTCTTATTTTTCTAAATTTTACAACGCCTCGTTGAGAAAACTATTCGCCTCCCAAAAATATCCAAAAATCACCCAGAAATAACGAAACACCCCATAACATAGATTCATGAGCGTAGCGTAGAGTGTTTGGATTGCCATGATTGCTTGAAACGTGAACAAGATATTTCCATTTAAGCCATGTCAGTGGCGGAAAAATGGCGTTAAGGTTAAGTTCCGCCTTAAGTTTGACATGACCAAACTAGATGCCTGTTACAATAATGAATGGATGCCAGGACCCAAAGGAAAGTCTGCCAAATTCGTGCCAATAACAAGATGGCCGGTTCCAGAAGTCTGGTTATAAACCGGTCAAACACCGACATTTGCGATGCCTTGAACACATCCTCAGGAGTGCACGCTAAAAAACAGGTCTAAGGTGGCAGTCTGGGGAGAAGAAGATGTAAATCACCCGAAAAAAAAAGGAAACCAGCTGGACTCCCGTGAATCACCTGGCCGTAGGACTGCGGGTCAGACGAGCTGGGCCGGGGCGAGCTAAATATTTTGTACAAGTTACAGATGGAGGTATTTTTATTTTTTATTATTTGTTTTTTACTTTTTCGTTCAGTGTTAAGGGACCGTGGGAGTGTTTAGGGAGTGTTATGTGTAGGATACATGTAAACATTGAAATCATTGTCAAGCTGCCCTCTGAAACACATTTTCAAGGTTTAAGACCGCCCCCATTTTCATGGAAAAATATTTCTGGGCGCCCCCCTTTGGTTCCGCAAAATGTATAAGGTCATAAACTGAGTAAAAGATAGCACGGTCTAGGAGCGGTTAGTCGGTGTGGGACGAAGTAAACACCTGGCCCCGGTTGTTCAAAAGATGGATAGCGCTATCCACCGGATAAATCACTATCCAGTGGATAACACAATTGGTTTTGTTAATGCTTATCCACTGGATAGTGATTTATCCGGTGGCCTGACAGAAAGTTTTCAGGGCGGAACTGGACTATGTCGACTATACTCCAGGCACTGTCTCTAGACAATGTTTACGGAGACTCGGATTTTTGCGAACAATTCAAGAAAAGCAAAAATAAATTATTATAAACTTCAAGTTACTGTGAAAGCAGCCATGCATGTTTGTTGCTCGGAAGAAAGGAAAACAAATACCTTACAAAAAGAAAAGATCAAGTTATAAGGTGTCTAAGGTCAGTGCAGTGATCTTGTGAAATTTGTCACGCAATATGCCTTCCTGTCTTGTTCATTAACTTTAATGGTAGACGTACTTGCATTATTATACCCCGTGATTTTAAAATGAGTTCACTGCTGGAAGCAAGAGAGATCGACCACGTTGAGTAAGTATCTTCATTTGCGTTAAAAAATGTAATGTTTAAATAATAGTCAGATTTGATTAGATATGGGAAATCGATCAGTGGATATTCAAAATCCAACATATTCGCAGACTTATAGCTACTCAAATGCGGTGCTTCTCAAATGACTAGCAGATGAGCAGATGCTTTTTAATCTGTTTAATTGCAATTAATTGCAACTATTAAAGAACAAATCAAGGGTGATTCTAGTCAACTGACAGTGCGTCTTTTTTTAAAAGCAAAGATAAATCCCTGAAACTCTTACGGTTTGATATTTGGACGTGAACGAACCCGTATTTTATAGATCTTGCATATCATGTCACGCTTGTTTGGCTCGATTGAATACTTCTAAATGATTCGACGATTGTTGCTTATTTCTGTATTTAAAGCTCTTATCAGGAATAAGAAACGTAAGCGGTATATTCTTTTCAATCATCAAACTTCAGCTAATAATAAGTAAACGAGTTAAACCTGATTTCACAATCCGTTATCTACACTCCATTTGATACCTAATGTTTGACTCAGACATAAAAAGACTGATTGATTGACTGTGAGTGCAATCCTTTACGTACAGGTATTTACATGACTTCAAGAGAACACTAGCTACAGCGCAGCTCAACCGTACAATCATACAAAGGTTTTTGTCAAACTTTTCGACACCAAATTTACCATGTCAGATTTTCACTATTCTATTGTTTGCGTGTAGTTTTTTTATCAGCCAAGATTAAAACAATAATAAGCCTGTTTATCCTATCAGTATTTCATACGTATTCTACAGAACGTGTACTGTTTAATATTCACTTGTAAAGCACTGGTAGAAGTTTATCCCAAATCTTCTTTTTTTTTTATTACATGATTTACCCATTGTTCGTCACGCAATCCACCTGTCCCCTAAGGGTTGAAGCGTAACGGCTGTGAAACTAGAGAAAAACATGTATTCCGTCTATTGAACGTGTAATGCAGTGGCGTAGCCAGGACTTCAGTTTTCAGATGTACGCACAATCAATTTTTAAACACACCCCTACCTCCCCTCCCCCCTCCCCACCCTCGACCTCAAGTCCATTTCGACCTTTTCAGGTACGCACGTGCGTACGTGCGTACAAGTAGCTACGCCCCTGTAATGAATATAGTTTTGCCTGCTTTAATATAACACTGATTTACAGGATGTCTTCCACCTCATCCGACTCATCCAGAAGTAAAACAACTTTGCGAATCACTGTCGCAGTCCTTTGGGTGCTGGCATGTATCGGTGTGGGACTTTTTCTCGCCTACTGGTTCACCAGGAACACTGAAGCTATTAAAGAAATTAACCCCTCAACGCATCCGTCTTTAGGCGGGCCGTACAAGCGCGCTGGCGTGGCATCGGACGCCGGACCGTGTTCTCACGTCGGTAAGGACATTCTTCAACGAAACGGTTCGGCTGTCGATTCGGCGATTGCTACAATGTTGTGTGTCGGAGTACTCAATATGCATTCCACTGGGATCGGAGGCGGTGGCTTCATGCTCGTCTACAATCGAAGTGGAAAGTCTGCCGAAGTGTTCGATTTTAGAGAAACTGCTCCAGCCAGTGCTACGGAAGACATGTTTAAAAATGCTAGTTATAAAGAAATTAATAGTAAGTATGTGCATTTCTTTTCTTGGTCAAGAAACTTTACTCCTTTAGTCTAGTTTCAACGCAACAGGAGGGACCGAATTATCCATACAAACTTTAGTATTACGCTTCGGCTCTGTTTTGGCCCTTCATTGACGGAAGGAACGTTTTTTCCTGTTATAGAATACTGACTGTTTTTATTTTTCAAACAAACAAGCAAACAAACTGCCAAGTTGAAATATCGACAGTCCTTCGTTTTCGAATGACCATAATAAAAGAGGAGGTTCCAGAATAAATCGGACAGTTTAACCTTAGCCTTTGTATATCCGCCCCCTCCGAAAAATCGGAGATGGCGGGGTGGGTGGCTGTACACAGGCTATTTAACTTCAACAATTGCTTCTTAAGGCGGGAGTAGCGTAAACTGAATTGAATGAAGTTCTGAGAGGTTTAATAAAGGGATAGAAGAAAGAAAATGATTTTTGGAACACCAACAGACAGTTGATACCCACGCAAGAGCACCCCATGTTGCTAGTGGACTAACTTGGTGTCCGTCTATTAATTATTAACTACAAATTCTAATTTTAAAACTTCACTAAATCTTCAATATTTCTTATTTCTCTTAACTTTGCAAATCCTTTGAGAAAAGGATTTCCCGAACATACCCAAAAATCACCCAAAATTTTGCAAAACACCCCATAACATAGATTCATGAGATGACCATAGAGTTTTTGGATTACTTGAAACGTGAACGAATTTTTTTTCATTAAAGCCATGTCAAGTGGCGAAAAAATGGGGTTTAGGTGAATCCCCACCTTAAGGCGAACTTTTCAAGAAAATTCTTGATGTAATCGATATCAAGCTAATATATGCCAAGAAATCCATGAGTTCAAAATAAGACGTCTGCCAGAGTTATCAATGAAAACAGTAATTTATGACGTTATAGGACGAAAACAAGCTTAGCACCAAACCGAGACTACATCTAAGAAAACGTGTCCCACATGGAGGGAAAAGAGGTTGTCGCCTCTTATATATAAGCTCTTAGCATATCGTCAGCTTATCAAATCTCAGAGCTTCCTCATGCGGGTGGACCAGTGATGGTGGAACTGTGCAGAGACTCTGCGCCCAGTAACTCTACCCCCAATGAGGGGGTAGAAGGGAGCAGAAACGGGGCGCATTTTGCTGATTTTTATTATCATTATTATTATTATTATTATTATTATTATTATTATTAAAATATTAACATGTTAAAGGGCGCACTTTAACCCTTTCACTCCCAGAGTCAATTATATATGGAGACAAGTATTGTACATATTTGGACGTAAATGTTAACAAAGCCATCTTCTACACGGTTTTCACCAGTGACACACGCACAAGGTCAAGTACATGCAGTTTCTATACAAGTCTGAGCAAGTCTGTACGAATATTAAGAAACCCCTATTTTTCTCCAAGGTACATTAGCGACTGGCGTTCCAGGTGAAGTGCGTGGTTACTATGCTGCCTGGCAAGCGTATGGACGGCTGCCATGGAAACAGCTGGTTCAGCCAGCCATTGACAAGGCCAAGTATGGATTCATTATAAACAAAGCACTGTACAAGACAATGTTGAAAGAGAAAGACAGCCTCAGAAAAGATCCCGGATTGAGGTGAGTTTCTCCCAGTCGGTTAACACTCGTTAACATCTCTCAAACTGACCTTTCCTTTTCACTTTAAGTTACATGAAGTAAAACCTATTTCACACTTAGAGTAAAATTAGAAAAAAAGATCAGTATAGTGTATGCCTCGAACCCGAGTCGTTCGCTTCATAAGTAATATCCTTATCCACTATACCAACGTGGATTAGCTGCCGGGAGAGGTAATTTTTAACATATTTATAGAGTTATCCATAACAATAAATGAAAGCTAACCGTTTTCAAATCAGTGCTTAACCCTAAACACTGTAGATCAATGCTAAACCCCAAAACGCTACTCTTTGCTTAACCGGATCTCTGTTCTCTCAGTTCTCTGCCCAATAAAATGGGGTTCTGTTCTCGTGTACGTCAGTACTACGGTATAACGATAAAAAAATTCTACGTTGTGTAAAACCTCATAAGGTGTCCAAGGTCAGTTTGAGAGATGTTAACGAGTGTTAACCCTCCCAGTCAAATCACTATAGTCCAAACCTCTCGTAAGCGACCGCGCCTCTCACAAGTGACCGTGACCACTTTCAACGCTGGTGATTTGTATTTTTCTATTGTTTTTTATCTCTGTTAAGCGACCACTCGCCCATAGTTGGATGTCACCACAGACGCATTTTCCTAATGAATGATTACTACTACATGTAGTCATACTTGAAACTTCTCACAAGCGACCGTGACCACTTTCAACAAGGGTGATTTGAATGTTTCTATTGTTTTTAACCTCTGCTTAGCGACCACTCGCCCATATTTCAATGCCATTGCAGACGCAAATTGAATCACGTGTTACAGTAAAAGTCCAATCAAACGAAAAATTTCAGTTGTCCCTTGCATCAAAAGTTCAATAATATGCCGGGTACAATATTTTAACTTCAACTCAGTAAAGCCAATAGGAATCACACGAACTGTAAAACTATGTATACAATGTATAATTGCTGCGAGTCCCCAGGCGAGTAGCACACTAATCTTTGGTTTGCCTGTGGTTCCTTGGGTTCCTTGCGCCTTATGTTATGCGGCAGTCTCGATTTTTGTTTGTCACGATGATTTTGAGCAAACTTACGTCCAGCGGTGTCATCATAACTTAGATGCGCCTGGCTCTGAATGCGTCTTTCGCCGTCCATAGCACGTGCTCGCTTCTATTCTTCGATTTCAAAGTAAGTGTTTTTATAATATGACCGTACGGCCCCGCTGACGCAATCCTACAGAAAATAGAATCGCAAGGTGACGTGAGCGGGGCAGGACGGGTTGACGTGAGCCGGTCCGGAAAAAGCCGTCCGGCCCCGCTCGAGTTCAAGCGACCTCGCACTGCACGACTATTCTAGTATTTTCTAGTCATATTATAAAATACTTATTGACTGAGTTAGGTCGGGCCGGACGGGAAAATATTTGGCTCTCGGTCATGGCGCCCGGACCTCGCTGCGCTCGGTCCGTACGCCATGACCTCGAGCCAAATATTTTCCCGTCCGGCCCTCCCACTCAGTCAATAAGTGCATACTATTTGCAAATGTATCATGCCAAATTCAAACTTATTTGTTGCTGGAAGCATTCCTCAAGGAGGGGATTGTAACTATATTTGATAGAAGATTATTCCAATCTCTAGCAGTTCTTATAAAAAATAATATTTATTTTGCGCTGATAGATGCTTTGTACATTCAAATTACTACAGGTTCAAAGAGCAGTTTTCAATTGAGTGTCGTAAAACCAAAACCAAAGTAATTACTCTGACCAATCACAGCAGTCGTAAACAATCCATTGAACCAATCAGAGCTCGAAGCAGTTACATGTGGGCGGCGCCAAGCGCGGGAAAACGCGTGCGAGCAAGTCACGATTGGTTTTGGTTTTACTTCTGATTGGTCGAGAAAGTGGCGCGAGATTTTTTAGCCAATCACAAAGCGTAGCAATGAAAAACCAAAGCAATTGTGTAATTACTTTTCACACTCAATTGAAAACTGCTCTATCACCAGCTAATACTTATAATTATTTTCGTAACTGCGTATACGTGTGAAGCAATAAAGTTAATATTTTTTATTCGTATTTTGTAACTAACTTTGCACGCCTGTGATAAACACGAAGCGACAAGATTACATTTGACAGTGCTCAAGTTTGCGAGGAGGAGTGCCCATCAATTGAATTCGCGCTCTCTGATTATCTAACTTGTTAAAAAGTTTGTTGGGTGTGTCCGCTGAAAGACACAACTTTAACAATACTTCCCTTTGTTAGAAAAGAGAAGTCTTAATTTTTTATTCTCTTGTTTTCAGAGAGCTTCTACTTGATAAAGAAGGAAAGCTGAAAACGTCAGGAGATAATATTACTAACCCACAGTACGCGAAAACACTCGAGAAAATACGGGACGATCCCGAAAGCTTTTACAACGGATCACTGGCAAATGAGATCGTGCGGGACATTCAGAGACGGGGCGGGATCATTACTTTACAAGACTTGAAAGACTACAAAGTCATCAGAAAGAAGGCATTGATCAATGAACTTGGTAATATAACGTGGTATACGGTCCCGCCACCCTCCAGCGGACCGGTGATAAGTCTTATATTAAACATTCTTAAAGGTATGTTTTCCATTCTTTACTTGTAGAGCGAATACAATCGCTCTTAGCTCATACAGTACACAGCTGCCTCTCATCTTGAGGTCCGGAGCGATGAGATAGAGGCGGCTGTGTTTGCCGTTTTACAAAATTAGATGTTTATATATCTCCTACAAGGATATTTTTGAAAATGAATACGAGTTATATTGATACTAAATGTTTGTCGCACTTCCATTGGTGTATCAAGTTTAAAGTATTGAAATGGAAATAAGATCTTCCCATAATTCTAGATCCAGTCGGTTAATTGGAACTTGTGAAGTAGTTTAATTAATGAACACGCAACACCTGTCAGTTTATTTTATTTTATTGTATTTTATTTTATTTTACATTGTATTTAATATATCCGCTTTCATGCCAACAGCTTTGCGGATTATAATATATAAATAAATATAAAGTGTACCCTGACTCTCGAGTTGTGCCGACAGGCGCGTAAAATTAAATGGAGAGCGCCTCGCAAAGGAAAGAAAACTGAGAACTTTTCTTTGAATTAAATAGTTCTGTTTTTAAAGACTGACACAACTTTGTGTTTTCAGGTTACAATATGACGTCAGAGTCACGTGGTAACACAGCCAATTCGTCACTGACGTATCATCGTATTATCGAGGCTTTTAAATTCGGTTTTTCATGGAGAGCACGACTGGGTGATCCGGCCTTCAACAGCGATATGAACGAGGTTGGTTAATAAGAGTGAGTGTCGTACATTGAACAGTCCCTGGATACGCTGTCGAAATAATGTAATAAAATGCATGACGAGTACAAAGCGAGAACTGAGCGCTCGTGGAAGCGTTTCTCCTTCCGTTGCTGTTTCGTGTAAAAGACGCACACCATCCCTGCTCGTCACAGTCTTCTGTATGTCACAAGGATTCAAAAACGCCTTCCCTGCTGGCTATTAACCAGAATTAGAACCTAAGCGCGTATGATCAGCTCCCGAGATTACAATCACGCGCCACTTTTTCAACCAATCGGAAGTAAACCCCTAACTAATCGTGACTTACTCACACGCGTTTTCCCGCGCTTGGCGCTGACTACTTGTATTTGCTTCGAATGCTGATTGGTTCATTGGATTGTCTGCATCTGTTGTGATTGGCCAGAGTGATAGGTCTTTACTTTGGTGTTGGTTTTATGACACTCACGTGGAATCGGCTCTAATTATGCAACACAATATAGGGAGAACTTTAAGATACGCAGCCCGCTTAACAGACACAAGAGTTATAAAGGCACGATTTCCCGGGTTGCGCGAGGAGCACGCGCGATAAGAGAGGGAGTTAGCATCCTTTCTAGCTTCCCCCTTGCGCCTGCTCGTTTAGCAAAGTTGAAATCGAGTGTTTATAACTCTTACACCTGCTAGACAAGCTACTAGATAGATATAAGTTACCTATAGAAGATATCACTTGTGTATTTGACAATTCGTTGACTTGACAATAATAATAATAATAACTTTATTTATGTATCTACGTCATCTAGCAGAGGAAAAAAAACCTCCACTAATAGGGGATACCTAACTACACTAAAATTATAAAGGTAAAAAGTCAATATATATCGAAAATAACCCTAACCCTACAAGTTAAAAACATAAATACAATAAATTAAATCCCGAAAATAAAAATTATGTGTTGCATAGATGGCAGCTACTGCAACCATCTAATAAATTGCTAGGGTCACGCTTGCGTAGACACGCCTTAAACTCATTTAGTGTGATGGCTGATCCGTGCTTACTGGACAACTTGCTCCACAATTTTGGACCTAAATATCTAAGTGAATGTTTGCCACATGTTATGGTATTAAACCTAGGTAAGGAGAAATCAAATTGCCTTAGGATGTAAGAACAGCTGTTAGCCTTAAGTAAGGAAAAACTGAGTGTTGACAAATCTCAGTGGCAATTAAAGAGATACTTTTCATCCATTTGACACATAAAAAAACAATTAGCCTTTCCGTTAACTGAGGGTTTGTTTCGTTTGTTTCACAGATTGTCTTGAAGATGACGAACCAAACGTTTGCCGAGTCGTTACGAGAAAAGATTTGGGACAACCAAACCCACAGTAACGCTTCATATTACGGAACCTTTCGATTTGCAAAAGACTACGGCACTTCTCATCTATCCGTTTTGTCGCCGAATGGGGACGCTGTGGCCCTCACGTCTACTATAAACTACTAGTAAGTAAATCGAAAATGAATAAGTTGATAAAAGAATCGGAGTTTTGTATTCTCGCTTGAACGCCATCTCTCACGCGCTTCATAGAACTATACCTCGCATGCTCTCACTGAGTTTTAACTCTCGCCAACCCTTGTTTTAGTTTGAAACTCGCTAGCTTGTCATTATCATCTTATTCCGACCCATTCTCAAACCCGATAACTCTTGAGCGGCAACAGTCAAGGATTCCGCAACAAAGAAGGGCTTGTGTCGCGCGAGCATGATTTAGCTAGATTAGGAAGCTCGTAACAGGCTCGCGTCAACTCTGAAACGCTCTTGTCGACTCTTGTGATCTTCTGATCTAGCTTAATCATGCTTGCGCGCCACAACTCGTATACGCTCCCATCAACTTTCATGCGCTCTCGTCAACTCTCGTGCGCTCTCATTAAATCGCATGCGTTCCCATCAGCTCTTATGTGCCCTTATCAACTTTCATGCGTTCTCAACAACTCGCGTGTGCTCTCATCAACTAGCATGTGCTCTCATCAACTCTTGTACGCTCTCATCGGCTTTCATACGCTATTCTTGACTCTCGTACGCTCTCATGATCACTGTTGTCGATTTTTCGATGTACTTTGTGCAAGATTCGTGGACTACCATTCTCGTTTAGTCACGGCTTTACTTTTATTGTCCCTTCTTTACAGTAAAAATATAAACATCTGAACTTCCCTGGCCGCGAAGCTGACATAACGCCTGTTAGCTGTTCGCTGTATATAATAGTTAACAACGCCTGTTTGTATTGTCAGGTTCTTTTAGCAACATAGTCAGTAGTCCATCCATGTACACATTGCGGAACTATTGTTGTTGTTGTTGTTGTTGTTGTTGTTGATGATCAACAGCTTTGGGTGTAAATACCGCTCGGTCGAAACTGGAATAACCTACAACAATGAGATGGGAGATTTCTCGACTCCAGGCCAGCTCAACCCCGATGAAATAGAACCTTCCAAAAGCAACTTTATCAAACCCGGAAAAAGACCGCAGTCCTCTATTAGCCCTGTTATTTTCACGGACAGAAATGGCCGAGTAAGACTGGTCGCAGGTGCCTCTGGGGGCCCATTGATTACAACAGCGGTTTCTCTGGTGAGTTACGTATTTTGAACGAGCTTGATTGTAAGCTCCTAGGCGATACGTGTCTAAATAAACTATTGTATTGTATTGAATTGTAGTTACACATGCGCACAATTAGGATGCAAATTTGGTTCTAACATTTCAGTCTGTGGATGAAATCCTAAAGGTGATCATTCGAATGAAAAGTACTGACCAGCACTGTCCTGTGGTGTTGTTTATTATGGCGGTGTACAAAGTGATTCTAACTTTTGAGTCTGTGGATGAAATCCTACAGTGCGACCAAATGAAAGCTATTGAGTAGTACTTTCCTGTTGTACTGTTTATTATGTTGTGATATATATAGATAGGCTGAGCCTATCTATATATATCACAATTCGCAAAAAGAGAATTACGCGACCGTCTGCACCGTACATTTAGACCGTACAAAAGTTCACAAAGATAACTTTTTCTCCGTCTAGAATAACTAGTACGACTACTTTCCGAATAAAATACACCTTTTAGCGTACCAAAAATTGCCCGAGAAACTGATTTGGAAATCAAAATTGCAAAAAATACACAAACATTTTTGCATAAGGCGACGCGAGTGAAGTTAGAACTATAAAATCCAAGTCTTGTTTTGTTTACATAAAATCGCTTTTCAATCTATGTAATGAATGACCAAACACATAAAAATGGACAACACAATCTTCTTTCGAGTTATCGAGTTAAAATGAAATGGGTTTGACCAATCATAGCCCGCGCATTTCCTTGAGCATTTCATAAAAAGATATGATGTATAGATTGTTTGAACTTTTAATTTGCTTATAAGAAGAGATCAAACTGAGACTATTTTCCCTTCCATTTCAGGCTGTTATTAATGAGCTCTGGCTATCACGTGGTATTTCCAACGCGATCGACGATCCGCGAGTTCATCACCAACTCTTTCCTAAAACAGTTGAAATCGAAGAGCCGCCCTTCACCATCCCCCAGGGGATTCGGGATGGTTTGCGCGCCCGTAAACATAACATTACAGTAAACGATGCATATGCCGCTGTACAGGCAATAGTTCAAAATGAGGATAAGGAAATTTACGGGAAAAGCGACCCAAGAAAGTTTGGATGGCCTGACGGATTCTGATTTGAAAACGAATTTATAATTTCATCGCACGTTACTGTTGGTTCCAAAGCACCCCTCCCCCCCCCCCCCCCTCCTCCAAAAAAAAACGGACTAGTAAGAATTAGTAGGTAAATAGGCACCTATAGGTGGATAAACTAATACTATTAATAGTAGTAGTCACAGATTAAAATAGTGCTTTTGGTAGGAGTGGGTACCAGTTTTCAGCCGAGAGGTGCTCCTAAAAAAGTGAAAAGTTCTGGTGGGGGGGGGGGGGGGGGGGGGGGGTTAAATCGTGGGTAACCCTAAAATTTGCAAAAAAATGTCTGCCTTCACGAGATAAGAAGCGTTCTTCAATCGTCAAACAAATTATTAGTATTGCTATTATTATTATTATTATTATTATTATTATTATTATTAATATTGTTATTTTTAACTAAAATGCTGCAAAATAAAATTTTGTAATATATTTTTATTTTTAACAAAAATATTGCAAAATAAAATTTTATAAGTCAAACAACATCAAAATGAAGTACGGTGGAGTAGCTTTTAGTAGTGATCTGCTAATAACGGCTTGAACGTCTTACCTTTATAACCCTTATGTGGATGATTTAAAATTCGCTATTATGCGTCAATGACTTCGACAACACTTTCTTCGATAAGGTTGCTTTCTGTCGTAACATCTTCATGGTCCGATTATCTGATCCCATCAAAAGGATCACTTTCCTTTCGAAGGATTTGTTGATGGCTTGATGCACTGCCTTGATCCGCTCTAAACCAGCATGGCACGGCTTCGTATCCTTGAAGCAGTACGGGGGTTGGGGTGGGGAGGGGGGGCTTCGGAAAAGGTGGCACTTGTTAACAAAACGACACTCGGCGGGGGGTGGGAGGGGGGGGGGGGAAAGGTGGCGCTTATTAGAAAGGGGGCCCTGATTGGAAGAAGGGCACTAAATGGAACCATTACACTAACTCATAGGGCGAAATTCCGCGGACGCGCGCGAGAGGGCAACGCGCAAAATGGAGCCAACTCTTCCCTTTGCGTGTACCCCTCGCGCACGCGTTCTCAAAATTCTGCCCTATAAAACATTGTGCCCCATAAATAAACCGGTGCCCGCAATTAAAAATGCCACTCCGTTCGGTTTTTAAACCTCGGAAGTACACGAAAACTTATACCTCCACCGTGGTACAACTAGCCTTACACCACAGGCTTACCATCCTCTGTTTGTGTGGTGTACTGTGCATCTGTAATGGCCGTATCGGTTTATATAACTAGCCTTACACCACAGGCTTACCATCCTCTGTTTGTGTGGTGTACTGTGCATCTGTAATGGCCGTATCGGTTTATATAACTAGCCTTACACCACAGGCTTACCATCCTCTGTTTGTGTGGTGTACTGTGCATCTGTAATGGCCGTATCGGTTTATATAACTAGCCTTACACCACAGGCTTACCATCCTCTGTTTGTGTGGTGAACTGTGCATCTGTAATGGCCGTATCAGTTTAGAAATCTAGCCTCACATCACAGGCTTACCATCCTCAGTTTGTGTGGTGAACTGTGCATCTGTAATGGCCGTATCGGTTAATTTTATTGGCCTCATACCACAGGCTTACCATCCTCTGTTTGTTTGGTGTACTTTGCAACTGTAATGGCCGTATCGGTTTTGAAATCTAGCCTCACATCACAGGCTTACCATCCTCTGTTTGTGTGGTTTACTGTGCATCTGTAATGGCCGTGTCGGTTAATATAAGTAGCCTTACACCACAGGCTTACCATCCTCTGTTTGTGTGATGTACTGTGCATCTGTACTGTAATGGCCGTATCGGTTTGTATAACTAGCCTTACACCACAGGCTTACCATCCTCTGTTTGTGTGTTGTACTGTGCATCTGTAATGGCCATATCGGTTTATATAACTAGCCTTACACCACAGGCTTACCATCCTCTGTTTGTGTGTTGTACTGTGCATCTGTAATGGCCATATCGGTTTATATAACTAGCCTTACACCACAGGCTTACCATCCTCTGTTTGTGTGGTGTACTGTGCATCTGTAATGGCCGTATCGGTTTATAAAACTAGCCTCACTAAAGTAAAGGCGAAATTTAGGGCTCTTTAAACTGATGAAAATGAAATAAAAACTGCACAGGCTTACCATCCTCTGTTTGTGTGGTGTACTGTGCATCTGTAATGGCCGTATCGGTTTATATAACTAGCCTTACACCACAGGTTTACCATCCTCTGTTTGTGTGGTGTACTGTGCATCTGTAATGGCCGTATCGGTTTATAAAACTAGCCTCACTAAAGTAAAGGCGAAATTTAGGGCTCTTTAAACTGATGAAAATGAAATAAAAACTGCACAGGCTTACCATCCTCTGTTTGTGTGGTGTACTGTGCATCTGTAATGGCCGTATCAGTTTATATAACTAGCCGCACACCACAGGCATACCATCGTCTGTGTGGTGTACTGTGCATCTGTAATGGCCGTATCGGTTTATAAAACTAGCCTCACTAAAGTAAAGGCGAAATTTAGGGCTCTTTAAACTGATGAAAATGAAATTAAAACTGCACAGGCTTACCATCCTCTGTTTGTGTGGTGTACTGTGCATCTGTAATGGCCGTATCAGTTTATATAACTAGCCGCACACCACAGGCATACCATCGTCTGTGTGGTGTACTGTGCATCTGTAATGGCCGTATCGGTTTATTGCGAAATTTAGGGCTCTTATAAATGGAATGAAAACTCTCCAAATCACTGCCATGTTGTTTAGCTTTGTTTTTCTGTGTTTATTTTGTAGAGAAAAGTTCTATTTTTCTCGGCTACTTTTGAGCGAATCGGACCGCCGGTTATTTTAAAAAAACTGCTTTTGTGAGTCACAAATAGTAATTGTAGTATCAAAGAAAATCCAAATATAATGGTGTAATTTTGTTAACAGTTACTATATTAGTGTGCTGAGACTATTGATGTGTGTTTTTAATAAACAATATAAGAAAGGCTGACTGTACAGTTGGAAAAAAAAATTGTATATTTCCAATATTTCCAATATTTCATGCCTCCGGTACCTTTGCAGTTGTCCGTTGGCTCTTGCCATTCAGTGTGTGTTTTTAGCAGCGGATGGTTAGGGTGGAAATGGATTGCAATTTGAAAAGTTTTGGCTAAATTTCAGTCATGCTGCGGTTTATACTCCATTTAACAATTCTATTCACTTTGTATATCTACATTTTTAGGTTCACATAAAATTGTTGCATAATTGAAGGTAGTTTTCACTTATTTTAGCAGAGATTTGTCCAAAAATCAGCCAAGTCCCCGTGACATAGCCGCTTTAATTTGCGTGACAGACAAATACCGCTTCCCAAGGGGTGGGGGGTGGGGGGGGGGGGCGTGGAGAATGCATACTGATTTTTCCGTGAATTGAAGCCAAGCGTTGAATGATCTTGGTTGATCTCGATTCTTGAGGCAGTTTTATATCGATTCTTGCGGCAGTCATCATCTCGCTTGGAAAACCGAAAGCACTACCATGGCTGGCAAGTAAGAATGATTCTTTTTCTACTTTTTTTAACTCGCTTGTGGAAATAATTATGTCATAATTAAACTACTTGCCGCATATAGCTTCTGTATATATTATTAAAGCCATTTGATATCAGCGTGCTCGTTTCTCCAATTGCGACATTAAATAAGCATCAGTTGATATTGCCAAAATGACAATAGATTCAAGCCTGAAATAAGGAAACAGAAAACTTTAAAACAAATAATTCGGCGAAATGGACTACATAAAAGACTTGACTGTATAAAAGTAAGCAGAAAGTAATTTTTTTCTTCGTTCGGTTTGCGGTCAACAGTAAAGAAATTTATCAATTGAAATCATCACTGATGGAAATGAAGTTGAAAGTGACCACAAGTTATTAATCGTTTCATCTTAGATGCACAATATTTCGTTTTACTTTAAGACAAAACAACTACATGTTAATGCGATCATAACGGTCATAAAACTGTGAAGTTTGCGAGCTATGCAGTGATGTTCGTTTGTAAATTTTATCTATCTATTAAAGTGAAATGTAAAAGAGACGTTTGGACCATTTAGTAGTTAAATCATCCAATGTTATTTGGCATATGCAGTAAAGCTGTGTTACTCAGAGTGCTGTTACACTGCGGTATAGAACTGAATATAAAAGGTCGCGCGAGACGACTGTTTATTTTTGATCTGCAGCCAAACTATAGTACTTCTAGTGTCCTCCTCGCTTTCGCGCGAAAGTTTATCCCGAATTTTTGTAAGTTCTTTTCCTTCTCACAAGCATCAATATACCACAGTTTTTATGAAAGTATTTTCTTTAAATAATCTATGCGTGAACAGTGGCTAATAAACTTGTTTTGCATAATGGCTTCCTTTATATAATTGGTATTCACTGTTATGACTGGATCAGTTGCACTGTCTCAAACAACACTCAGGGACTTGACACAAAAGCCTAGACTTATGCTCAATAACTTGATTCAAACTAAATATTGAAGTATTCAGATCAGTTTAAACGTTATGCGACATGCTCAGTTGACGAAACTGTAGCTTTCTCAGTAAAAGCAGACATAATGTAATTTATGTCGAGGCGTGGTGCTCACGTGACAGTCTATTGGGGCTAGTACCAAGGCCTTATTAGTTCACCGCGGTCATGCGTTTCGGTTCACGCGCGTCTCGGATAAGTCGCCGAAATGCATGACCGTGAAGGTCTGGAAAGAAACCTTACAGGAACTAGACATTGCGTAGCGGCTACGAGAGTACCGAAAAGCTAGCCAATGCGGTAACAGGGCAGTGTTGAAGCTAGCTAGGATATAAGCTTAATTTTAAACTTAGTTGAAATATCTGGGACGACCTGTACCTTCTGAACCGTGAATCTGAAATCGCTGATTTTTTTTTTAAACAGTAGGCTCGATTTTCAGCCGTTTGAGGGAGTCCGGTGGTGTGTGCAAAGGAACGTGGGCGCATAAAACGGCTGGAAATCGAGTCTAATTCAACAGTGAAGTTCAGGGAGTTTGGGCTGCCTTTTGCGAGCATAACGTGTTTCTCTCTTGCAGAATATGTATTATAGTAGTGGTGGTTGTGGTGTTGGCTTTGGCCGGGTTGACTGGATCCCTTATATGGTATTTCACAAGAGACAAGTCCTCCGGGGGACCCTATGAGAATGAAGCAGTCGCTACGGATACCAAAGCGTGTTCCGACATCGGCGTTGACATCCTCGATGCCAAAGGGTCAGGTGTGGACGCAGCCATTGCCGCTATGTTTTGCCTGGGAGTTATAAACATGCACTCCTCTGGGATAGGCGGCGGTGGGGTGATGCTGGTGTATAATAGAACACTCAAGGAAGCAAAAGTCCTCGACTTCAGAGAAACTGCCCCGGGGACAACAACGCCTAATATGTTTGCACCTGGGAGCGACAAAATTAAAAAAGGTTTAGTTTATTTTGTAGAGTGTCTAAATAGCTGAATAGATAATTACAGTAGAGAGTCCATTGTCCATTCAGGCATTCATGCCTAGAATGTTTAACTCGTTACCAGTACCTCGTTTTAAAATTTTTAAAGTTTTTAATTCTTTCAAATTTGTATAATCGTCAACCGTCACAATTACTTCTGAAGATGTATGTTGTAGCATACGAAACACCAAGTTAATCCAAAGCTTTTTCAAACCATGCATAGTCCATGTGTCATGTTTATTACCGCAGTCTGTTTCTTATTCCTCATCAAATTGAAATGGCTGAAGAACAAGAGTGTTTATGATGTTGCTTGTAATCTGTTTCTCTCTCGAAATAATCGGTAGTTTCTTGGTGTTGCGGATGGTGTGATCACCAAATGACGTAAAACAAAAGATTCAAAAGACACTGAACAATACCCACACCACAACACAAAAGCTAACCAACAATGGCTTCCGCAACACCAAGAAACACCCAAATAATCTGTGGCTCGAAAGAAGCACGGAGCGAGAAGTTGAACGAAAAGGATTGGGACGAGAAGACGGAGCCTGTGATTCCCATCAGCTTTACTAGCTTTTGCGAGCGCGCTAGCGTCTTCCAGGCGTTCAGATAGTGGAGAGCAAAGGATAGGCGGCACGCAGAGCGAAAAATATTGCGTTCTCCTTCTCTTCTTTTGAGCGAGGCGAACCGTTATTTTGAAAATACCGCTTTCGCGAACCACAAATGGCCAAAATAAACATAGAAAAATAAAATAAAACAACATGGCAGTAGTTTTGAGAGTTTTTATTTTATTTTCATCAGTTTAAAGAGCCTTATATTTTGCTTTTAGTGAGGTTAGTTTTACAAACCGATACGGCCATTGCAGATGCACAGTACACCACACAGAGGATGGTAAACCTGTGGTATGAGGATGGACTCTAGTATCAAACACTGCGTGATTGCAGCTTAAAGCGTAATGCATAAATGTTGATGTATTTTCTTTGATGTGTTAATAGGTGGTCTTGCTATCGCTGTCCCTGGCGAGGTTCACGGGCAGTACCAAGCCTGGAAGCAATACGGCTGGCTACCATGGAAAGACCTGGTCCAGCCTGCCATCGATTTGGCCAGAAAAGGATTTCCAATAAGCGCCGCAGTGGATGAAGTTTTGAGTAATGAAAATGTGGTGAACTCAATTAAAGAAGACAAGGGCTTGAGGTCAGCCGCAGCTACTTTTTTATCCTAATTTATTCCTAATTTATGCCCCATGAGATATTTTAACTTATTTTATGTAGGATAGCCGGTCAGTGGAACAACAGCCGAAACCATGTCGCAGTGCAAATATTACACGTTAATAAACATATATTCATCAAAGCTTGCATTTACAAGAAGCAGACAAATTTCCTGCAGTTCTGTTGGACAAAACTTTCACGATTTCAAATACTTCATTCAGTTCAAAAAACATTTTCAGCATCCCCAAGGCGCGATGATATTTTGTGCACCACACCCGAGGGGGGTAATCAACAACGTTTTGTACTGGGATGCTCCGCCCCGAAGTCCAAACTCTTACCCTTTCACATACCTATAGAAGATACACTGCATCTCTTTACTATACACTTGAAATAAACTTATGGAACGATATCCGCGGAAAATATCAAGCGTTATAATTCAACACATTGATACACTGCCCAAATATGGTCAAAAGTTATCGATATACCCTATGTCTACATGACTTATATCCAACGATGGCGGTAAATTTCGCATTTTGACAAGAGAATGCAAATATCACGGACCAGCCTCGATATTTTTCTTCAAACTGTGCTTTGTTATCAATTATAAAACTATTATAGCGCGAAAGCGCGCGTGATATCGCCTTATACTTAGCCGACGAGGCCTATGGCCCTCCTCGGTTAAAATTAATAGGCGATTTCACGCAAGCTTGAGCGCTATAATAGCCTCTTGTAGGGATTACCTCCCCCCCCCCCCCCCCCCCGGCCAGGAGGGGGGCGGGCACCACATTGGACGAGCAAATGCAAATTTTCCACCCACCAATATGTTTTTTGCATTACGGAAATCACGCAATGCCACACTCTAAAATAGACCATGATAGTTATTTTAGGATTGCACTGTTCTAATCGGCTATTTTGAAAATTGTTATATTCTAGTGAACTTCTCCTTGATAAAAACGGAAATCCTTACAAAAAAGGGCACACAATCAAAAATGAAAAGTACGCGATGACTCTGGAAAAGATTCAAAAGGATCCCGAATCTTTTTACAATGGAGAGCTGGCCAGAACCATCTCCCAAGATATGATACGCATTCCTAAAAAAAGAAATCAAGGAAAGGTTACTGAAAATGATTTGAGGAATTACCAGACAATAAAAAGGAAGCCCCTTGAGAGTGAACTATCGGGGATGAAAATGTACCTTACCCCTCCCCCGACAAGTGGCGCAGTGTTGGGTCTCATCTTAAACATACTGAAAGGTAGGTATGTATTCATACTTTGAAATCGAGCTCATCATAACAAAATGGCTTATCAAATCGTTGTTATAGTAATACCGATGTCAATCAAATTTACTTTTTTGGAAAGTTCATTTCATCTCTAGTATATGTGTGAAGCTGCTTGCCTGACCGAGCTTAGACAGTGAATTATCAGCCATTTAAAGTTGGGATGTTGTGTCACCTAAATATCCATTTGAGCCACCTGAATTGTATCTGATTCAATAACAAAATTTCCGATTGTGATTGGTCATCCGCGCGAATTTCACGTTACTGGTACGCGATCAAGTGGATGTCCAGTTTTTTTTTACTAAATATTTTTAATTGGACACTTATGTTGCGCGCGCGTTGTTGTTTTCCTCTTGCTTTTAACTGATAGAAAATATCCTTGACGATTTGATTACAAAAGGTTCATATAGAATTTTGTTATTTGCGCGAGCACGATTTGAAATTACTCACCCAATGACTCCCTGACTGTACTCCACTCAGTCCAATTACTATTACTTATAGGTTACAATATGACGTCATCGGATCGTGATGGCACGAAGGCCTCAGTGTTGACATATCACCGAATCATTGAAGCTTTTAAGTTCGGTTATGCCTGGCGAAGTCGGCTTGGAGATCCACTGTTTAATCAGGATAAAAAAATTAACCAGGTGAGTGTAATAGAATTAACAGACGCATGTTATGATTTTAAAAAGGTTGAAAATGTGTTGGCGTATCTTCGGTAGGCAATTTTAATCCCTTATAACATAGCGGGCAAAATTACTGAATGCTGATTGGCTGAGACAGGAAATTTTTTCTTAATCACGAGGGCATAAAAATTTCTCACTCATGATTGGTTGAGCACGTCGTTCTTTTTGCATTCAGTTGGCTTGGCGGGATTTTGAAGAAAATTTACAAACGGAGCAGTCGCATGTTTCGCTAAAAGAAGTGAAAGAAAGCAATTAAATTGCCAAACATGGAAGTAAAAACTCGCCATTTGTTGTTGTTATCAAAGCGGCAAAAACTTCTGACAGGTACGCTTAAATAAAACTTGCTTTGTTTGTGTCGTAAAGTGTCTTTTATCGATCGATAAAAATTAGGCTATGTTCTCTAGATGTACATAACAAGCAAATGTATCTTGACTTTGACCGATTAGAAATTTATTCAACCACAGTGATTTGAAAAGTTAGTTGTCAATTTGCGAGAGATCACTTTCACTTCGGGTAGTTTCAAGTCTGAGTGACTCTTCAGAAGTTTGAAAGGTTTCCCTATAATTTTGCCCGCTATGTTATAAACAAGTAATCGCATGTTCCTTTGTGTTTTCAGAATCTGTAGAAATTGCTGAAAACACGCGTGTTATTAATCCTTAATTAATAATTATACTCGGGCCCATGCCATTACATATACAAATTGCAATATCTGCTCGACCCACATGCAGAGCTGAATCGTTGAATCGTAGGGCACTGGTTTTTGAGGTTCTCAGTCCTTTTTTGGTACTGTGATCCTTGGTTACGGTTCCTTTAAATTGTATTAGCTAAATTACTTAAACACTCAGCTAAACGAGAAAGATAAGGTTATGATGGCGTATTAATGAAGCTAAGGTTCAGTATTTCGCTCGTACAGTCGTTGAATCAAGTGTGTATGTTGTTTCCGGCGAGAAATCTATGCCACCAATTGACCCATACCGATGCATTTATTCATGAACCATTTAGTTCCTAGGCGCTTTTGCATAAAAGACTGTAAATAGCTATTGACGTTTCTTGTGGAAGACATTTTATTTCCATTTAAAGTTTCACTCATTGGCCTACTGGGAAGTTGTACACCTCCTTTACTTTGCCCAAGTTACCGTTTTGTTGCAGTTGTACATCGCTATTTTCGCTACACTAGATATTGTACCTCGAAGGTTTTTTTTTCCAACTGGTGTGCCATGATTACGAACATAAGAGAAATACAAATCAAATATAAAAATTTATACGTAGTCTGGTCTATTTTCGAATGTAATTAATGATAAATGTCTCTAAAATGTTCCTCGGGATTTCTCTGAGGTTAAAATGTTTATATAAAACTAAAATGTTTATATAAAACGACGTTTCGATCAGTTTTACTGATCTTCTTCAGGCTCTTCTTAAAATGTTTTCAAAATGGCGGATCGCTTTCTTGTTTTCAGCTTGGTAACCGTGCATGACACTTCGTGATTATTATACAACATGTAAATGTTGATGTGAAAGCGCGGGAATGCAGTAGTGCAGCAGTTGTTCACAGTTAGTCATTGTCTACTACCATTTTTTTTCCTCATCAAAGAACGAGTTTAGAACTGGTCTCCATGTTTCGATGTGGTCAAAATTATTTACGACTTCCATCCCACGATGTTTTTGGCGTAAGGAGAGTCCTTACGCCAAAAACATCGTGGGATGGAAGTCGTAAACAATTTTGACCACATCGAAACATGGAGACCAGTTCTAAACTCGTTCTTTGATGAGGAAAAAAATGGTAGTAGACAATGACTAACTGTGAACAACTGCTGCACTACTGCGTTCCCGCGCTTTCACATCAACATTTACATGTTGTATAATAATCACGAAGTGTCATGCACGGTTACCAAGCTGAAAACAAGAAAGCGATCCGCCATTTTGAAAACATTTTAAGAAGAGCCTGAAGAAGATCAGTAAAACTGATCGAAACGTCGTTTTATATAAACATTTTAGTTTTATATAAACATTTTAACCTCAGAGAAATCCCGAGGAACATTTTAGAGACATTTATTTGATGAAATGAGAGGTGAAAGTTTCAGAATTACAAGTAATTAATGATTGTTTTAATAAATAGACGAAATTGCGTAAATGAAGTGAATCAGTTTCCATAAATTTAACAAAATAAAATATGACCATCCCCAAATCACGAAATTAAAGTGTCGCGGAAATAAAGTGTAATAAGGTATCCTAAATTGACAACAGTACTACACATTACCTTGCTCTACCCCGCTATTTTAAATAAAGGCAAAATGTTCTTTACTCACAAGTCACTAAGCATACCATTGGCTTACCACTGCAGATTGCGCAGCAGATGTTAGGACAAAAGTTGGCCAACAAGATACGTCAAAAAATACAAGATAACAGGACACATGACGATGTGTCATATTACGCGCAGTTCTTTTCAGACGCTGATTTTGGCACGACGCACTTGGCTGTTTTGGCGCCAAACGGAGACGCAGTTTCCGTGACAACCACTATCAATTACAGGTTGGTTAAGGAATTGAGGAGGGCCTGGGGATGAGGCAAATCCAGGGCAGCATATTTACTTGATTATACGCCACCTCTCACATAAAAGTCCCTTTAGAAGTAACGCCCTCGGTGCTCAAACTGCAAGCAGTGAGCGAAGCAATATGCCAATAGAGGGTCCCAATAGTGAACACCTCTTACGAGGTTCTCCACCCAATCCAGAGAGTGCTCAAACTGTATGAACAGTGAGCGTAATATACAATTATGTATACAATGTGCCCTCCCGGTTGTTACCATAATGGCTTTATGGCAACTCCTGAACTTGGGCACAGGATGTACGGTTACACATTGTTGGATTGCATTGTGTGATTTGTGTAAGCTGGTACGACAGTGCTCGATGCGTTGAGAAGCAGAGCATGATACTGTATTGTCAGAAGACAGGACATGTTTTTTACTGTTACTCTGAGTTTCACGCTGGTGCGATCTTCAGACAGTCTTTATTGCAGACTTAAAGTCTGTCTGAAGATCGCACCAGCGTGAAACTGAGATTAACAGAAAAAAACATGTCCCGTCTCTGACTTTACCCATTCCTCTTAGTATTCTATAGGCATTTCGTGCATGACATAGTTCCTTTTAAAAGATTTGTCAGATAAAATTATCCCTTAAAAATAAAGACGTGGTTCAGTAGTTTACGAAAATTCCCATGTTTCTGGACAGGTTTGGATGCTTATATCGATCCAACATCACGGGGATTATCTACAATAATCAGATGGCAGATTTTGATATTCCCGGTACAAAAAAAGTGGACGGTGTTTATCCATCCGAGGTTAATTATCCCAATTCCAACAAGCGACCCTTCTCGTCCATGTCGCCAGCCATTTTGACTGACAACAACGGTGACGTACAGCTTGTCATCGGCGCTTCTGGCGGGAAAAAGATCACAACGGCTGTCTCACTGGTATGACAAATTCAATCATAACTGAGACACTCCGATAAAAAGGGCCGGGTTTTAGCCATAAAGAGGAACCTCTATTTTGGGACACCTCCATTAAGGAGACACTTCTCGGCCTGGTTCCGACCGGCAAAACGCTCATATAATCTTTGCAATTATCACCTTATGAAAGAGACACCCATTAAGGGGACACTTCTCGGCCTGGTTCCGACCGGCAAAACGCTCATATAATCTTTGTCCCGTTGTTGTAGGTTCCACTGTCAGTACTCACCTTGATTTTTCAGTCAGCTGTTAAAATGTGGACAACTCACAAAACAACTTGTCGTTTCTTCGACTATCACTGAGTACACGCGCACATGCAGTGTTGTACTCATGTGGAGTTTAAAAAATTATAATAATTATCATACACACTACCACAATGTTAGGTAATCCCCCTCCCTCCTCCATGGAAAATCAACAAGATATCCTCTTGTTCTCAGACATTTCTAATCCCTTCACACCCCATGCAGTGTGGTTCTAACTTTCAAGCCTAGTCTAATCCTATGGGTAAAATCCTACGATGTGACCATCATTCAAATACAAGTGCGGTTCTTTAGCAGAACTTTAAATTCCTTTGCTACCATTTGTGTTTTCAGTATTTTTCAAAACCGAGTTTGGGATTTTCTCCAATTTTTCTTTAGTCCGCTCTTGAGGGCTCAAAGACTTTTCTTTCTATGCACAGGTGTTGACGAACAAGTTGTGGTTTGAAGAGTCCTTGTCTGACGCGGTAGACGAACCCAGACTTCACGAGCAACTGGTTCCTGATATGACCGTAGAAATTGAGAACAAGAAGAAGTATCGTCTTGATAGCGAAATAGTAAAAGGCTTAAAAGATCTCGGACACGAGGTCAAAGAGGTTAGCAGTTTCGCTGTGGTGCAAGCCGTGTATCGAAAACCTGGAGACGGAATATACGCTAAGTCTGACCCGAGAAAATATGGGGAACCCTCGGGTGGGTAATACCTCTGTTCCGAAAACATAGATAAGGATAGTAGTAGCGTCAACACGGATACGGATTCGGATTAATATAGGGCCCTTTTAATACCATTTGTCAGAACTGGCCGGCCGCGCCACTCAATTCGTTTGTCATATTTTTCAAAATAGCCGTCCAAACATGTTAATTCCTAGATAGCTAGCATTCATAGTTTTGAAGGACTTGTAGGAACAGGTCTTCAAAATGTACATTCTGTTTTCGAAATGACCGGTCTTGACGGAATATTTCGAAAGAAAATCAAGCAACCTCGTTCCCAGGGCTTTTCCCTTCGAGAGAGGGGCGGGCGGGAAAAGGGGGCCTTTTCCCGCCCGCCCCTCTTTCGAAGGGAAAAGCCCTGGGAACGAGGTTGAAAATCAAGGCTCCTACGAGCCAACCTGTGAATACAAACATCCTTCGGACCCTGCCCTCTCCTACACCTTTTGCTCCATCGACCCCCCCACACCCACCCTCTGCGTCCAACTCCCCACCCTCCCCTACCTCAAACGCTGTCCCCATGGGTAAGTTAGGTGACCATTATCTATTGCATTTGGAAGGGGCAAAATATATGCGCAAGCCTTATGTACTGGTCAGCGGTATTACCAAGAAAAATTTACAGCTGAGCCGATGGAAGGAGCGAAAATTTGCATATTGTCCTCGTCTGCAATAACTCGTTCAGCGCTTCGCGTATACACGACTTAAAAATGGCAGAACAAGGAGCAAAGAACCGCGAACGAAAATGTTGCTGGAGTACGTAGGATCTATAGAATATCTGATCAGCCAAAACTAGTAATACAATCAAAGTGAGCAAAGATGGTCAAAACAGCTGTCCAGGGTTGCATTTTGGCTTTCATTTTGGGCTCTATCACGTCGTTGTCGCCAGCTTTGCTCACTTTGTTTTTAAAAATAGCATACTATTTACGAACTGACCAGTCTGGACGGCCATTTCTGACAAATGATAAGCGTCGATAGTCGAATAAGTAAGAACAAAATCAAACTATCAGCAGTTTTTATGATTTCTTTTAGAAACGTTTACTCTCTTATGTTGATAGTAGAATACAAGGAATAGGTTTTATTCATACTTGCCTATATTTAGACTCAATCGTATCAATAGCAAAATTCTCGATTGTGATTGGTCATCCGCACGCCTATTTCTTATACATAATCGTATCAATAGCAAAATTCTCGATTGTGATTGGTCATCCGCACGCCTATCTCTTATACATAATCGTATCAATAACAGAATTCTCGAATGTGATCGGTCATCCGCACGCCTATCTCTTATACATAATCGTATCAATAGCAAAATTCTCGATTGTGATTGGTCATCCGCACGCCTATCTCTTATACATAATCGTATCAATAACAGAATTCTCGAATGTGATTGGTCATCCGTACGCCTATCTCTTATACATAATCGTATCAATAACAAAATTCTCGATTGTGATTGGTCATCCGCACGCCTATCTCTTATACATAATCGTATCAATAACGAAATTCTCGATTGTGATTGGTCATTCGCTTGCCTTTTTCGTACGTAACTGGCGCGTGGTCACGTGGGTGCCCAATTACAAAAGTTGTAATTGGATAGCTGTAATTGGACACCTACGTGGTGCGCGTGACAATCAGGTGCACTTAAATGTTTCGCTACCGGTTGCAAACTGATAGAAGATATCCCTGACGTTTTTAGTGGAATGAAGTTCACATAGATTTTTTAATCTCAATTTTTTTTATTTATGCAATTAACTAGTAAATGAATTGAGTGGAGTACTAAACAATTCATGGGTAGTCGTAATTCCAAATTTCTCGCCCGTATACTCCCTGACTCCACTCACTCCAATTACTATTACTTATTACTCTGATTTTAATACGCTTTTTAAAATAATTTAGCTATGCTATTTAGTGATACAGAAACACTCTTTGAGTGATTTAGCCATGCTTTCTCAATCATTTAGCCTTGCATTTCACGTGATTCAGCCATGTTTTGGAAAATTCGATTTTGTATTTGGAATACAGTGGAACCCCGATTTACTGACACTCGCTTAATACAGGCACCCCGTTATTACGGACAGTTGTCTTGGTCCCAGCCGAAAGCCCATACATTCTCTCTAAAATTTACCCGCTTAATACCGAGACCCCGTTATTACGGACAGTTGCCTTGGTCCCGGCCGAAAGCCCATACATTCTCTCTAAAATTTACCCGCTTAATACGGAGACCCCTTTTATTACGGACAGTTGTCTTGGTCCCGGCCGAAAGCCCATACATTCTCTCAATCCAAAGAGGAATTGCAAATAACATTGCCATGCCGCAATGTCAAGAAATACGAGTTTTTTTCCCCGACGTTTCTTTAATCAGGTGTACAAGGCTGTTTGTCCGAGTTTAAAGGCCCAGTATCACCCATTCGGCTTTGCGATCGTTTGTTTTTGTTTTCAAATGACGAGTTCGCTCGTGATTGGCTCTTTCGGGAATTTTCGACTGCGTTAAATTCAATCGTCGAGGCTTTGGGCGCGCAATGCATTTTGGGTGATACTGGGCCTTTAAACTTGTATAAGTAATATTTTATGATTTCAATTCAGATGTGGAATCGTATTTTTTTTTGGTAAATAAATACAAAATAATGTATTAATTGTATTTATTTTATTACAAGTGTAATAATGTAGAAGTTGTTCGGAGTTCATGGCTATTATTTTTTTGTTTTTGATAACGTTTAGGGTAACTATATTGATTTCTTAGAAATAGATATAATGAAGGGGTTATCCCCGAAACGTTTGACTGTCTTTGTCAGTTCTTTTTCGGCACTCAGTCTTAACTAAATTTCAATATTATCATTAACCATGAGTGCCACGCAGCAAAAAACATTTTAACATGCTATACTCTGTTGTTCGCGCGCCACAACTCGTATACGCTCCCATCAACTTCCATGCACTCTCATCAACTCTCGTACGCTCTCATTAATTCGCATGCGCTCCCATCAGCTCTCATGTACATTTATCAACTTTCATGCGTTCTCAACTTCTCGTGTGCTCCCATCGGCTAGCACGCGCTCTCATCAACTCTTGTACGTTCTCATTGTCTTTCATACGCTCTTCTTGACTAACGTACGCTCTCACAATTGCTGTTGTCGATTCTCGTTCTATTTTGTGCGAGATTCGTGGACTACCATTCTCGTTTAGTCACGGCTTTACTTGGACATAATATATTTCGCTTGTATATTTCATGTTATTGTCCCTTCTTTACAGTAAAAAAAAGAAACATCTGAATTTTCCGATCCGCGAAGCTAACATAACGCCTGATAGCTGTTCGCTGTATATAATAGCTAGCAACGCCTGTTTGCATTGTCAGATTCTTTTAGCCAGCATAGTCAGTAGTCCACCCATGTACACATTGCGGAACTATTGTTGTTGTTGTTGATGATCAGCAGCTTTGGGTGTAAATACCGCTCGGTCGAAACTGGAATAACCTACAACAATGAGATGGGAGATTTCTCGACTCCAGGCCAGCTCAACCCCGATGAAATAGAACCTTCCAAAAGCAACTTTATCAAACCCGGAAAAAGACCGCAGTCCTCTATTAGCCCTGTTATTTTCACGGACAGAAATGGCCGAGTAAGACTGGTCGCAGGTGCCTCTGGGGGCCCATTGATTACAACAGCGGTTTCTCTGGTGAGTTACGTATTTTGAACGAGCTTGATTGTAAGCTCCTAGGCGATACGTGTCTAAATAAACTATTGTATTGTATTGAATTGTAGTTACACATGCGCACAATTAGGATGCAAATTTGGTTCTAACATTTCAGTCTGTGGATGAAATCCTGAAGGTGAACATTCCAATGAAAACTACTGAGCAGCACTGTCCTGTGGTGTTGTTTATTATGGCGGTGTACAAAGTGATTCCAACTTTTGAGTCTGTGGATGAAATCCTACAGGGTCAAGCCCAAATCATACCGTCCAGAAGGACGTCGGACACCTTATTGAAACTTACATAACGGAGTAACTCGTTAGCTTTCAGTTGAGGTTAGGGGAAGCAGTTTATGTAGTTAAATTTAGGACTAAGCAACCCGAAAAGCTAGGTGGTACGGTAGGCTATGTAAGCCTAAGCCTAGCTGAGGTCACAGGTTCAATCCTGAGTGGGGATTTTAGATTTTAGCCAAATATTTTCCCATCCGGCCCGACCTAACTATATATTATTATTGCATAAGGCGACGAGAGTGAAGATTAGAACTATAAAATCCAAGTCTTGTTTTGTTTCAAGAAATCAATACAACTGAATTTAAGCACGTTTTATAAACAATTCTCCAAAACTAACAAGAACACAAAGGAAGAGTCAATCACAGATTGGTAACAACATAAACTCCAATCGAAAAATGTAATCTGTTTTACCTTTAAGTCCCTCTGAATTGCTTGGAAATTCTTTAAATGGTTCTGAAATCCGTAATAAAAACAAACATCTCCCCGCATTGCTCCCGCATTGATAAAAACTTATGAAGTTCCTCAAAGCAAGATTTTATCCCTGAAAGCTCTTCCTTTTCCACTAAAGCGGCTTCTGAGTATTCCTTAATTAGTATCCCTGTCTTGAGTAGCAAATCGCGATCGCGAAAAAATGCAGGAAAATAACGACTTTACTTCTCCGCTAAACACAGCGAAAGATCCAACTATAAAAGTGTTTACCGAGCTGACGGCTGTATATCAGCGCGAAAAACAAAGCCTCGCTTCGCTTTCAAAATTGCTAAGATCCCGGATGTTGTGTGGCGTCATACGCGCATGTTTTGCGACGTCATACGCGCCCGCGAGTTGGCCTTGCACGACGCTCCGACGCACCGACCGACACACATGTCACGGACGCGCGCCCGCGAAACATTCCGCTAGCCATGACCATGAAAAATGACGGGTATAGGTTCTATGAGTATGAGGCTCCGCAGCGGGCCTTCGGCCCGCGAGAGCTCCGCTACAAAGTGATTCTAACTTTTGAGTCTGTGTATGAAATCCTACAGTGCGACCAAATGAAAGCTATTGAACAGTACATTCCTGTGGTACTGTTTATTATGTTGTACAAGGTGATTCTAACTTTTGAGTCTGTGTATGAATTCCAACAGTTTGAGCAAATGAAAGCTATTGAACAGTCATGCCTGTGGTACTGTTTATTATGTTGTACAAGGTGATTCTAACTTTTGAGTCTGTATGAAATCCAACAGTTCGAGCAAATGAAAGCTATTGAACAGTACTTTCCTGTGGTACTGTTTATTATGCTGTACAAGGTGATTCTAACTTTTGAGTCTGTATGAAATCCAACAGTTCGAGCAAATGAAAGCTATTGAACAGTACTGTCCTGTGGTGCTGTTTATTATGCTGTACAAGGTGATTCTAACTTTTGAGTCTGTATGAAATCCAACAGTTCGAGCAAATGAAAGCTCTTCAGCAGTACTTTCCTGTGGTGCTGTTTATTATGCTGTACAAGGTGATTCTAACTTTTCAGTCTGTGGATGGAATCCTAAAGTGTGACCATTCAAATGAAAGCTACTGAGCAGTACTTTCCTGTGGTACTGTTTATTATGCTGTACAAGGTGATTCTAACTTTTCAGTCTGTGGATGGAATCCTAAAGTGTGACCATTCAAATGAAAGCTACTGAGCAGTACTTTCCTGTGGTACTGTTTATTATGCTGTACAAGGTTATTCTAACTTTTCAGTCTGTGGATGGAATCCTAAAGCGTGATCACTCAAATAAAATCTGGATACCCCATTTTGACTTCTTCTGTGATCTAAAACTGAACAGACACACGGTAAAATGGAATCTTTTTGTTTTATACAATAAACAGAAAAGGAACAAGTTTTTTATTTCTTTAATAAAAAAACGACCACAAACTTGGGACCTGAATTCGCGAAATCGTGGGTAACCCTAAAATTCGTAAAAAAAGCCTGCCTTCACGAGATAAGAAGCATTCTCCTATTGTCGAACAAATTATTAGTATTGCTATTATTAAATATTGTTAATTTTAACAAAAATGCTGCAAAATAAAATTTTGTAATATATTTTTACTTTTAACAAAAATATTATAAAACTAGAAATACGTGCCTCGCAGAATCTCGCGAAGCTCGGGGGAGGATGCACTGCAAAATTTTAGTAATGTGGGAGGGAGAGATGGAATTTCTGATTTGACTGGAGAGGTTGAATTGCATGCCGGCAGTGGCCGCGAAATTTAAAGTTGTGACATTTTCGTTCCTAGTCGCTTCCATTTAACTTGTACTTAGTACCCTGTCTTCGTAAAATAAAATAAATTGGAGCTGGTACTGGTCAGTTTAGGGTTTTGAGGTGTGGGTCGCTGTAACTGCTATGGGACTGGGTACCAAAATATCCTCAGGCCTTCCATCCACCCCTCCCCCAACTTATCTTCATTAATTGTTGTCAAAAGGAAAATTGGTCTGAAAGTGGATTTATAGTACTGTTGTGGACATGGGTCGAGGACAATATGCAGTGCATGTGTTCTGTTTATTTTGATTGGGTGAGAGTTTTTTATCACAAATACAGATAACTGCTGCTGTCTCGATTAAATTCCATTTTTGAAGCTTGTGAGTGCTACCTCCCAAATTAACTTGTTCCCTTTAGATACTGCTGTAGTTTTTGTTCTATATACTGGGTATCAAATAATTGCTAACCCAATTCACTATTTGCTAGAATGGTTGAGATCGCAGGAGTTTACTGTTGCTGAAGAGTGATGTTGCACTAAAAATAACAACTCAATGGTGGTACAGTTGTAGTAAAAATAATTTAATCTTACTCAAAAACAGAAATGAGACTACAGTAACATAGAATAGTAAAACCTCCTAACATACCATAGATAATAGTTATTAAATGTAACATTGTCATATGTATACAATGTTATGTAATTTAAGCTTATATCACAGTTTCTTAGTGGCCTTAGTGAAGATTTCAATAAACATCAATTTACAGTATGAACTTAGAGAATAGTTTCCAGTGATTGAGTACTAATATATTATATTGAAAAACAGGTCCTCTTATCATCTGCCTGTCAGTTGTTTAGGTACTTAAAATCTTGCTTTTTGCAAAAGGTAGATTAAAGAATAATTTACAGAGGGTTGTTCTGTATATAAGCTTAGGCTTACTTGCCTGTAAATGTAGGTTGTTTAAATTGAAGAGCATTGGAGAGCGAATTAAAGTGTGTTGATTTGAGCTAGATTTCTTAATCGTTCTTCTTCTGTGAGCCTTTCCTGTAATCTGTGTTTGCTTTTCCCTACCGTATGAAATATATTCGTCACGAGTATTTAGCTGATCGTGCAATTGTTGCTGCCTCTCGTTGCGTCTATAAACAAAATCAGTTTGTTCAACACTTTCAGTCGGTGTCGCCTCTCCTGATCGGTTTCGTTCAGAAGGCGTTCAAGGCGTTTGAATCTACTCAAACGGTGTGCCTAGGCTGTTCGAAGTCTTTGTAATCGATGCTCACGTTGCTTCTCTGTTGCTCGATCGCGTGGGAATTTCAAGTCGCCGTTCTCGCTCCAGCGGAGTTTCGGTGGTTAATTGTCTCGGAGAAGGATTTCCAGCTACTTTTTGAACCTAGTGTTGTTGTTGTTTCTCATTTGCATCAGAAATTGGTCGTGTTTCATCGACGATGAGTAAAGAATAAACCCGTCAGCCCGGCCGCCATTAATCGGGTGGAATAAACATGAGAACGTGCCATTGTCAGCGGTCGCGATTTTTGTTGCCAGGCAACTGCCGGACACCATCAAGTATATAAATATATATATATATATACATATATATATATATATAAATATATTTTTCGCTCGAATTCGCGCGGCTCAGCTCCCGAGGGCCGACAAATTTATTAACCTCGCTGCGCTCGGGCCTTCGGCCCTCGCTTCGCGAGGAATAAAATTTTATAAGTCAAACAACATCAAAATGAAGTACGCTGGAGTAGCTTTTGTTAGTGATCTGCTAATAACGGCTTGAATGTCTTACCTTTATAACCCTTATATGGATGATTTAAAATTAGCTATTATACGTCAATGACTTCGATAACACTTTCTTCATGGTCCGATTATCTGATCCCATCAAAAGGATCACTTTTCGTTCGAGGGATTTGTTGATAGCTTGGTGCACTGCCTCGATCCGCTCTAAACCAGCATGGCGCGGCTTCGTATCCTTGAAGCAATACGGGGGTTGGGGTGGGGGCGCTTCAGAAAAGGTGGCGCTTATTAACAAAACGACACTCGGTGTGGGGGGGGGGGGGGGGGGGAGGGAGGTGGCGCTTATTAGAAAGGGGGCCCTGATTGGAAGAAGGGCACTAAATGGAACCATTACGGTAACTCATAGGGCGAAATTTCGCGGACGCGCGCGAGAGGGCAACGCGCAAAAGGGAGCCAACTCTCCCCTTCGCGTGTTCCCCTCGCGCACGCGTTCTCGAAATTCTGCCCTATAAAAAATTGTGCCCCATTAAAAAAACCGGCGCCCGCAATTAAAAATACCACTCGATCCCTTCAGATTTTAAACCCGGACTTACAAGCAAACTTATGCCCCGGGCCTAGGAGAGGTTAGGTTGGTGCAACTCCACCTTGTGTTTTTGCGGTGTTACAATATTTCGAAACTATCTTACATCTAATAGATAGCCTGTGATGTGCTCTACAAGGTAATGTAAATATTATGGGTTGTATCGCTGCTGGGGGTCCGTGACGTTATCCAAAATGGCCGACAATATGGCCGCCATCTTGGATTTTACTAAAAATTCAACTTTATCGGGAAAATGTGGAAAGGTTTAACGAACATCTACTGAAGACGGCATGTGCCAACAATATATGCTCTTGAAAAAATCCGAGAAAAGCCTTAAGGGATGGAGAGGGGTGGCGGAGAGCAGGGGCGGATCCAGGAAATCTATAAAGAGGGGACCGGAGCAATTTTTATAGTGACAATATGGGCGCGCCAGCGCCCATCAGGAGCGCCGAAGGCGTGACAATCTAGGGGCAAAAGGCAAAAGGGGGGGCCGCGGCCCCCCGGCCCACCCCTAAATCCGCCCCTGGAGAGAACATAAAGTTCCAAAAATTAGTTCATTGTGTGGTCGCCTCTAAAGGCTGGTTTTCACAAACGACGGAGTCGGAGTCGTAATCAGAAGCGCAGAGCGTTACGATCTAGTGAAAATCAAACCGACGAAATCGGAAGAAGATTACGGAGTCATAAGCGGAATCGGAAGAAAATCCGGAACCGTTCTGATTCTTCCGACTCCGATTCCGTCGAGCTATGACTCCGCTTACGACTCCGATTGTCGATTTTCACTAGATCGGAAGGGCTCTTACGATTCCGACTACGACTCCGACACCAACTCCGTCGCCAGTGAAAACCAGCCTTAACAAACCACAAGCTTACCATCCTCTGTTTGCAATTGTGTGGTGAACTGTGCATCTGTAATGGCCGTATCGGTTTAGAAATCTGGCCTCACACCACAGGTATACCATTCTCTGTTTGTGTGGTGTACTGTGCATCTGTAATGGCCGTATCGGTTTATAAAACTAGCCTCACTAAAGTAAAGGCAAAATTTAGGGCTCTTAAAACTGATGAAAATAAAATAAAAACTGCACAGGCTTACCATCAGCTCTGTTTGTGTGGTTTACTGTGCAACTGTAATGGCCATATTGGTTTATAAAACTAGCCTCACTAAAGTAATGGCGAAATTTAGGGTTCTTATAAATGGAATGAAAACTCTCCAAATCACTACCATGTTGTTTAGCTTTGTTTTTCTGTGTATATTTTGTAGAGAAAAGTTCTATTTTTCTCAGTCGGCTACTTTTGAGCGAATCGGACCGCCGGTTATTTAAAAAAACCTGCTTTTGCGAGTCACAAATAGCAATTGTAGTATCAAAGAAAATCCAAATATAATGGTGCAATTTTGTTAACAGTTGCTATATTAGTGTGCTGAAACTATTGATGTGTGATTTTAATAAACAATATAAGAAAGGCTGACTGTCATCATCATCATCATCATCATCATCATCAGTTATCATCAATTATTCTATTATTGATGTGTGTTTTTAATAAACAATATAAGAAAGGCTGACTGTCATCATCATCATCATCATCATCATCATCATCATCATCATCATCATCATCAGGGCTAAATTTACTCCTGGCGGAGGAACCCCTCCCTGAAATGATCCCACGGGTGTCTGTCTTTAGCCAATCTCGACCATACAGGTCCAAGCTGTCTGGTGAGATCATCCCTCCATCTTGCTTTTGGACGACCCTGTTTTCTGGTCCAATCTCTTGGGGTCCACTCCGTTGCTCTAATGGTCCATCTATTATCTGACAGCCGTGCTATGTGACCTGCCCACCCGTGCTTTGCCATCCTGATAGCGTTGACGATGTCGCTTACACCAGTTTCTTGTCGAATCCAGGTGTTTCGCTTTCGGTCTCGAAGGGTAATGCCCAGCATTATACGTTCCATCTTTCGCTGTGCGACCGCAAGCTTCTCTATCATAGCGTTGTTCAATGCCCATGTCTCGCACCCGTAGCTCATTACTGTACAGTACAGTACGACTGTACAGTTGGGAAAAAAATTGTATATTTCCAATATTTCCAATTTTTCCAATATTTCGTGCCTGACGATATATTGGAAATATACAATTTTTTTCCCAACTGTACAGTCAGCCTTTCTTATATTGTTTATTACTTCAGTCGTAAATTTGCTGACTAGATCCTCCAGGATCCGGTACCTTTGCAGTTGTCCGTTGGCTCTTGCCATTCAGTGTGTGTTTCAGGGGCGTATCCAGGATTTTTCTTAGGAGGAGGTGCACCTCTAAGGAATAACGTAACCACGTTTTTTTTTTTCCTTTTCTTTGCAGAATACCAGTTATATTAGAAAGATACAGGTCATCTCAGGGGGGGGGGGGGGACCCCCCTGCACCCCCTCCCCCCTAGATCCGCCCCTGTGTTTTTAGCAGCGGATAGCCAGGGTGGAAATGGATTGCAATTTGAAAAGTTTTGGCTAAATTTCAGTCATGCAGCGTTTTATTCTCCATTTAACAATTCTATTCACTTTGTATATCTACATTTTTAGGTTCACATAAAATTGTTGCATAAGAAGGTACTTTTCACTTATTTTAGCAGAGTTTTGTCCAAAAATCAGCCAAGTCCTCGTGACATAGCCGCTTTAAATTGCGTGACAGACAAATACCGCTTCCCAAGGGGTGGGGGGTGGGGGGGGCGTGGAGAATGCATACTGATTTTTCCGGGAATTGAAGCCAAGCGTTGAATGATCTTGGTTGATCTCGATTCTTGAGGCAGTTTTATATCGATTCTTGCAGCAGTCATCATCTCGTTTGGAAAAGCGAAAGCACTACCATGGCTAGCAAGTAAGAATGATTCTTTTTCTACTTTTTTTTAACTCGCTTGTGGAAATAACTATGTAAAAATTAAACTACTTGCCGCATATAGCTTCCGTATATTTTATTAAAGCCATTTGATACCAACGTGTTCGTTTCTCCAATACGACGTTATTAAATAAGCATTAGTTGATATTGCCAAAATGACAATAGATTCAAGCCTGAAATAAAGAAACAGAAAACTTTTAAAACAAATAATTCGGCGAAATGGACTACATAAAAGACTTGTATAAAAGTATTAAGCAGAAAGTAAGTTCTCCTTCGTTTTGTTTTGCATCCTTGATAAAATTGTCAACGAAAGAAACTCATCAATGTAAATCATCACTGATGGAAATGAAACTGAAAGTGACCACAAGTTATTAATCGTTGCATCTTAGATGCACAATATTTCGTTCCTACTTTAAGACAAAACAATTACATGTTAATGCGATCATAACGGTCAAAAAACTATGAAGTTTGTGAGCTATACAGTGCTGTTCGTTTGTAATTTTTAGCTATGTATAAATAAAAGAGACGTTTGGGCCATTTATAGTAGTTAAATTATCCAATATAATTTGGCATCTGCAGTAAAATTGTGTTATTCAGAGTGCTGTTACACTGCGGTATAGAACTGAATATAAAAGGTCGCGCGAGACGACTGCAGTATTTCTGATCTGCAGCCAAACTATAGTACTCAGTACTTGTAGTGTCCTCCCTTCGCGCGAAACTTTATTCCGATTTTTGTTTTAGCAGATTTTTATAAGTTCTTTTCCCTTCTCATAAGCACCAATATACCACAGTTTTTATGAAAGTATTTTCTTTAAATAATCTATGCGTGAACAGTGGCTAATAAAGTCAATAAACTTGTTTTGCATAATGGTTTCCTTTATATAATTGGTATTCACTGTTATGACAGTATCAGTTGCACTGTCTGTCACGCGGCCAATAATATCTCAAACAATATACTCAGGCACTTGACGCAAAAACCTAGAAGTATGCTCAATAACTTGATTCCCCATTTACGATGCACTTTAATTTGGATGGGCGACTTCCCTGTATCCTTCTGTAGTATAGTCATGGATTGAACCAAAGATGACTCGAATTAAACCCAAGATTTAACCACAAATAACAAGCACACCATGCTCCACGATTTCACAGTTTTAATCCTCTAACTCGTACGCATGCTCCGATATATCTACATTACAACTATGGGAGTAGGGATAGTAGAACTAAGATACACGAATACTACACCTTCCACCACCTCGAGCGAGCCATTGGCTTTCCGTGAACCTCTTTCCGCCTTTTTAATGAATCAATGTAAACGGTATGCGACAGGCTCAATTGACAAAACTGTAAGCGGCTTTCTCAGTAAAAGCAGGCATAATGTAATAATAATTATGTCGAGGCATGGTGCTCACGTGTGGGCGGCACGGTGGTCTAGTGGTTAACGCGTCGGACTTTCAACCTGAAGGTCGGTGGTTCGAGCCTGGTCTCTGCCGTCGTGTTGTTTCCTTAGACAAGAAACTTTAATCCACACTGTCTCTCTCCACCCAGGTGTATAAATGGGTACCGGCGACAAAATGCTGGGGGTAACCCTGCGATGGACTAGCATCCCATCCAGGGGGGAGTAGCAATATTCCTAGTGGCTTCATGCTACGGAAACCGGGTTAAGCTCCGGCCGTGTGGGCCATCGTGGCCCGAGTGCGATTTTACCCTTTTTTTACCATGGTGCTCACGTGACAGTCTATTGGGGCGGTAGAACTAAAAACTGCAAAAGACCGCAAACGATAATGCTGTAAAAGATACGTAGGATCGACGAAAGACCTAATCAGCCAAATAAATGAAAAAACATAACCGACAAACTGCAAGGCTGATTTGACTACGTAAAAAAGTAGATTTTGCGAGACACCAAAATCACAGAAACCGATAAAGCAGGGTAGCAACCGCGGACGGCTGTTTCGCCCTGTTGGGGCTCGTCAGCGCGGTGTAGCTTGTAGCAAACTAAGAACGACTACAAGTGGTTCTTGCTTAGTACAAGGCCTCATTAGTTCACCTCGGTCATGCGTTTCGGGTCACGCGCGTCTCGGATACGTCACCGATATGAATGACCGTGAAGGCCTGGTAAGAAATCTTACAGGAACTAGGCATTGTGCACCAGCTACGGGGAGTACCGTAAAGCTTAGGATATAAACTTAATTTTAAACTTAGTTGAAATATCTGGGACGACCTGTACCTTCTGTACCGTGAATGTGAAATCGCTGATTTATATTCAAAGGTAGGCTTCATATTCAGCCGTTTGAAGGAGTCCGGTGGTGCGCGCGAAGGAACACGGGCGTAAAAAAGGGCTGGAAATCGAGCCTAATTCAACAGTGAAAAGTCAGGGAGTTTGGGCTTCCTGTGGCGAGTATAACGTGCAAGTCTTATTTACGTTCATTTCTGTTTCTCTCTTGCAGAAACCGCACCATATGTATTATAGTAGTGGTCGTTGTGGTGTTGGTTTTGGCCGGGTTGGCTGGATTCCTTGTATGGTATTTCACAAGATCAAGCGGGGACAAGTCCTCCGGGGGACCCTATAAGAAAGAAGCAGTCGCTACGGATACCAAAGCGTGTTCCGACATCGGCGTTAACATCCTCGATGCCAAAGGGTCGGGTGTGGACGCAGCCATTGCCGCTATGTTTTGCCTGGGAGTTATAAACATGCACTCCTCTGGGATAGGCGGCGGTGGGGTGATGTTGGTGTATAATAGAACACTCAAGGAAGCAAAAGTCCTCGACTTCAGAGAAACTGCCCCGGGGACAACAACGCCTAATATGTTTCAACCTTGTAGCGACGACATTAAAAAAGGTTTGTCTTTAATAGTTTATTTTCTAGAGTGTCTAAATAGCTGAATAGATAATTGCAGTAGAGAGTTCATTGTCCATTCAGGCATTCATGCCTGGATTGCTTGTAGTCTGTTTCTCTCTCGAAATAGCCTGCATGACAGACGCTTTATGAGCCAAGCGGAGCGAGCGAAGCATTTCGCGCGAAGCGCGACACGAGCGCGAAGCGCGAGACGAGGGGAGGAAAAAAATAAAGCTTTATTTTTTTACTTCCCTCGTCTCGCGCTTCGCGCTCGTGTCGCGCTTTGCGCGAAATGTTTCGCTCGCCCCGCTTGGCTCATAAAGCGCCTGTCATGCAGGCTACTCTCGAAATAATCTGTGGCTCCAAAGAAGCACGTCCACCATGGTCAAACGTCCGAGGCGTTTTTCGTTTTATTTAGTGGGATTTTATTTAATATTAAATGGAAATATGGGCAAGGGTGTATAAAACAAGTAGTTGACGTAACTATCTTTTAATTTTTCCCAAAACAATGAGCTTCTTTCCCGAAAACTGACCAAAACTCTTTGCGCCTGATCATAATTTTGTTGGCAAATGGCACCGACTATTCTGCAGTTCACAGATTTTAAACGCTTAGACCTTTTTTAGTAAAATTTCAAAACGTTTAGACAGTATCAGTGGAAATATATTAAACTCTAGATAGTGAAAATGACAACCTTAATTTTTATAAAGTACTTTGCTTAACTTTTACAAATTTATCTCGTTTGGCCGCGGTTAAAGGAGCACGGAGCGAGAAGTTGGACGAAAAGGATTGGGACGAGACGACGGAGCCTGTGATTCCCGTCAGCAGTTTTAGCTTTTGCGAGCGCGCTAGCGTCTTCCAGGCGTTCAGATAGTGGGGAGCAAATGATAGGCTCAGTGGCGGATCCAGGGAGAGGGTCGGGGGTCCGGACCCCCCTGTCAGACCTGTAGTTCATAAAAATAATAGAACAAAATTGTTTTATACGTAGTTGTTTCACTTCCACCAATTTACTGATTGTCAAGTTTTTGATTTAACAAACGCTTTTTTACTCTCAGGAATGCCGGAAGTGGCGTTTTTGAGGTTAAAATCGGAAAAATTTTCCGGGGGACATGCACACGGACACCCCCTTTCAGAAATTCCTGGATCCGCCCCTGAGGCGGCAAGCAGAGGGAAAAGTATTGCTTTCTCTTTCTTTTCTTTTGAGCGAGTCGAACTGTTATGATCGAAAATACCTCTTTCGCGCACCACAAATGGCCAAAATAAACATAGAAAAACAAAATTAAACAACATGGCAGTGGTTTTGAGAGTTTTTATTTCATTTTCATCAGTATTAAGAGCCCTAAACTTCGCCTTTAATGAGGCTAGTTTAATAAACCGATACGGCCAATACAGTTGCACAGTAAACCACACAAACAGAGGATGGTAAGCCTGTGCAGTTTTCATTTCATTTTCATCAGTTTAAAGAGCCTTAAACTTCGCCTTTTGTGAGGCTAGTTTTATAAACCGATACGGCCAATACAGTTGCACAGTACACCACACAAACAGAGGATGGTAAGCCTGTGGTGTAAGGCTAGTTATATAAACCGATACGGCCATTACAGATGCACAGTACACCACACAAACAGAGGATGGTAAGCCTGTGGTGTAAGGCTAGTTATATAAACCGATACGGCCATTACAGATGCACAGTACACCACACAAACAGAGGATGGTAAGCCTGTGGTGTAAGGCTACAGTAGTTATATAAACCGATACGGCCATTACAGATGCACAGTACACCACACAAACAGAGGATGGTAAGCCTGTGGTGTAAGGCTAGTTATATAAACCGATACGGCCATTACAGATGCACAGTACACCACACAAACAGAGGATGGTAAGCCTGTGGTGTAAGGCTAGTTATATAAACCGATACGGCCATTACAGTTGCACAGCACACCACGTAATGCATAAATGTTGATGTATTTTCTTTGATGTGTTAATAGGTGGTCTTGCTATCGCTGTCCCTGGTGAGGTTCACGGGCAGTACCAAGCCTGGAAGCAATACGGCTGGCTGCCATGGAAAGACCTGGTCCAGCCTGCCATCGATTTGGCCAGAAAAGGATTTCCAATAAGCGCCGCAGTGGATGAAGTTTTGAGAAATGAAGATGTGGTGAACTCAATTAAAAAAGACGACGGTTTGAGGTCAGCCGCAGCTACTTTTTTATCACAATTTATTCCTAATTTATGCCCCATGAGAAATTTGAACTGATTTTATGCAGGATAACCGGTCAGTGGAACAACAGCCGAAACTATGTCTTATTGCAAATAGTACACGTTTATTAACATCTATTCATCAAAGCTTACATTTGCAAGAAGCAGACA
The DNA here is from genome assembly GCA_022457155.1 of Cladopsammia gracilis. Lineage (NCBI taxonomy): Eukaryota > Metazoa > Cnidaria > Anthozoa > Scleractinia > Dendrophylliidae > Cladopsammia > Cladopsammia gracilis. The sequence continues at coordinate 1,034,944 of JAJGOT010000197.1, forward strand.
AATTTCTTGCAGTTCTCTTAAACAAAACTTTTACGATTCTAGATTATATTTTGTGCACCACACCCGAGGGGTGTAAAATCAACAAAGTTTTTTACAGGGATGTTCCGCCCCGAAGTCTAAACCCTTACCCTTTCATATACTTACTGAAGATACACTGCATCTCTTTACCCTTGAAATAAACTTATGCATTTGCGCATCACATTGGATGCGCAAATGCAAATTTTCCACCCACCAATATCTATTTTTTTTTTTTTTGCATTTCGGAAATCACACAATGCCACACTCTAAAATAGACCATGTAAGTTATTTTAGGATTGCACTGTTCTAATCGGCTATTTTAAAAATTATTATATTCTAGAAAACTGCTCCTTGATAAAAACGGAAATCCTTACAAAAAAGGGCGCAAAATCAAAAACGAAAAGTACGCTATGACTTTGGAAAAGATTCAAAAGAACCCCGAATCTTTTTACAATGGAGAGCTGGCCAGAACCATCTCCCAAGATATGCTACGCATTCCTAAAGACAGAAATCAAGGAAAGGTTACTGAAAATGATCTGAGAAATTACCAGACAAGAAAAAGGGAGCCGCTTAAGAGTGAACTATCAGGGATGAAAATGTACCTTACCCCTCCCCCGACAAGTGGCGCAGTGTTGGGTCTCATCTTAAACATACTGAAAGGTAGGTATGTATTCATACTTCGAAATCGAGCTCATCATAAAAAAAAAAAAAAATGGCTAATCAGATCGTTGTTATGGTAACACCCATGTCAATTAAATTCACTTTTTTGGAAAGTTCATTTCATCTCTTTATTTATTTATTTATTTATTTATTTATTTACCGCATAGGTTTGTCGCTCAATGTTGAGCATTTTAGACCGCTTTGAAAGGAAACGAATATTAATAAAAAGGTAGCGTACAAACGAAGGGAATAAAATTGCGTTTTTAAATACAGCCAGTGAGGCAGACAATACTGTCTCTTTTGGGAATTGATTCCATTGTGCAATTGTCCTTGGATAGAAGGAATATTTATAAAAAAAACCCTTGCGGCTAGCGGTTGAGTGTAAGTGTCCTAGGTACTTGGTGTATCCCTGATCATAATGTATAGTACTTCATGTATCCCTTATTGTAATGTATTTAGATATATTGCAGTGTAATTTAGGGTCGGATAACAGTATCTGGGGTTAAAGCACTGATTTTAGTATTTAAGCTTAATCACTGATTCCAGTATTTCCAGTGTATCGAAAGGGTTAGTTCTTATATATGGTCTGGGATAGCAATATATTATCTTATATCCCTTTAAATTCTAAGCCAATTGAAGTATTGGAGGGTAGGTGCCGTAAAGGTAGCAACAGAGGAGGGCAGCAATCTCCTCAGCAGCAAGGAGGTCACCATGGCAACCGAGCCACAGCCCACCTCAACAACAACAACAACAACAATTTATTTAACAAGAAACAACAACAACAATGTATACTTAGTATAATAAAGAAAGAGTTGACTGATTTGTTTGCCCTCCAGCTCCTCCAGGCACCTGTCAACACAACACTGAGAAAACCAGTGTGTGGAATGAATACTTACCCAAGAATGTAGGAGGGAGGGAGGGAAAAAAGGAGCGAGCGAGCAGGCAAAGCAAATGCAAGCAAAAGCACATGGCAATGCCCCTGCTGATCCCTCTGGAGCCCCCCGCATAAAATTGAAGAAACCGCTGCATTGGCTTGAATCTAACTTTGCCTAAACTCCATTTAGCTTCATTAAAAATTTCAAGCGTAATCCTCGGTGGTGTAGTGGGTAGTCGGTGGTGTAGTGGGTAGTGTGCATGCAGTAGATCATACGGCCCGTGTTCGATTCTCTATTCCACTGTTCTTTTTATGCAACAATTTTATTTTATTATTAATATATAATTTCTACAATATTTTATTTCTACTGAAATAAAAACTAAGCCGGTTTAAATACGAAATAATAAGGGATACACCAAGTACATACCGTAAGCGTGCTCTTTAGAGCGGGTTGAGTACGATTGACCAACTGGCTGTAGTTTGGCGACCTCGTGAGAAACTAGCCTGTCGCGCTATAGAGTGTTTTCACATGACGTCACGGCGGCCATATTGGTGTCCCAAAACAATGAAATGGCGGCCATATTGGTGTCCCAAACGAATCCTATGGGACTTTAGCTCTATTCTTATTCAAACATTCGTTATTGTTTTAGCATTCCAATATGGCCGTCCGTCACGTGAGTGAAAACACTCTATAGTTCGCCACTTTCTGGTGTCTTTCATTTTAGGGCTGAAAGCATTTTGGTTACACTATCTTTGCGGTTGAAGCAATTAACGACCCAGCGTGCAGCTCTCCTTTGAATCATCTCAATCGTGTTAATATTTTTTGCTGTATATGGGTCCCACACAGATGAACAATAATATCCAAAGTTGGGCGTACTAAGGCCTTATATGCCGCTCTAGTATATATGCGAAGCTGCTTGTCTGACCGAACTTAGACAGTGAAGTATCAGCCATTTAAAGTTGGGATGTTGTGTCGCCAAAAAAAGCACTCGAGCCACCTGAATAGCGTTCCGCCCAGGTGACGTCATATTTGGCAGCATTGCATTGTGGGATCGAAATGCGGACAAATATTTCAAAATGGCTGCCTAGGAAACACCAGTTTTTGCGATTCTTGTACATGTTGTGGATAATTGTCGAGTTGTACCCAAGAACAGTGCTTCGTAGCACCTGCTTTTTTCGTAACTACCTGCACAGTTCTTGCATGTTCGTACGCATTTCAATCCCATGATGCTGCGCGCCAATTCTATTTTTAGAATCTGGGCGGAACGCTATTGTATCTTATTCAATAACAAAATTTCCGATTGCGATTGGTCATCCGCACGAATTTCACGTTACTGGTACGCGATCAAGTGGATGTCCTTTTTTTTGCTAAATAGTTGTAATTGGACACCTATGTTGCACGCGCATTGCTGTTTTCCTCCTGCTTTCAAACTGATAGAAAATCTCCTTGACGATTTGATTACAAAAGTTCCATATAGAATTTTGCTATTTGCGCGAACACGATTTGAAATTACTCACCCGATTACTCCCTTTATTACATCTATTTTGAAATCACTGGTGATCCTTGCAATCTGATTGGCTCTCAGCAGTGCGATTTATTCCCAAATCCCACTATTTTTTGCTCCAAATCGCATCTTTTTCTCAGCAGTGCGATTTATTCCCGAATCGCACTGTTTTTTGCTCCAAATCGCATCTTTTTCTCAGCAGTGCGATTTATTCCCGAATCGCACTATTTTTTCTCTAAATCGCATCTATATGTCACATCAATATATTGGTACTGACTAAAATCCTGTATTTGGGCAATTAAATTGTGCGATTTCAAAGTGGATGTAATAAAGTGATAATTGAACTTTGTGTCGTGCAATTTTGGTCTGAAATCATATTTGTGATTTCAAATCGAACTCGCGCTGTGCGCTCGTTCAATTTTGAAATCACGCGTATGATTTCAGACCAAATTGCACTCCACTCAGTTCAATTACCATTATGAATGTACTCCACTCAGTCCAATTAATATTACTTATAGGTTACAATATGACGTCATCGGATCGTGATGGTACGGATGCCTCAGTGTTGACATATCACCGAATCATTGAGGCTTTTAAGTTCGGTTATGCCTGGCGAAGTAGGCTTGGCGATCCATCGTTTAATCCGGATAAGAAAATAAACGAGGTGAGTGAAATAAAATTAACGGAGGCATGTTAGGTTGAAAATGCATTGACGTTGAAAATGCTTTGGTGGGCAATTTCAGTGGCGGATCCAGGGGGAGGGTCGGGGGGGGGGGGGGGGCCGAAACCTATCAGATCTGTGTCTCCCATGCGGTTCATAAAAATAATAGAATAAAATTGTTTTATACGTAGTTGTTTCACTTCCACCAATTGACTGATTGTTAAGTTTTTGACTCTCAGGAATGCCGTAAATGGCGTTTTAGAGGGTAAAATCGGAAAAAATTTTCCGGGAGACATGCACGCGGACCTCCCCTTTCAGAAATTCCTGGATCCGCCCCTGAATTTTAATCTCAAATTGCAATATCTGCACGATCCACATGCAGAGCTGAATTGTTGCTCCCCGTGGCGGGGGGAGGGACGACACTCCCATATGTAACCTATATGAGTATGTGCCGCCCGATAGGGTATAGTTTTTGAGGTTCTCAGTCCTTACATTGAGTATCTTTTTTGGTATTGTGATTCTTAAATTTGTTAGGGTTTAGCTATTAAAATTACTTAAACACTTAGCTATAACGAATAAGATACGGTTATGATGGCGTATTAATGAAGCAAGGCCCCTGGGAAGCTAGGCTTAGTCGAGTATTCTATGCGAAAATAAAATGTTAAAAGAGGCTCCAAGCAGCCTTTACTCATGCGCATGCGTAAGAAATTAAACAAGCTAAGAAGATGTCCGACATGGAGAAGAGTTACTCCTTTCATTTAGTCATCGTTTCTGCTAACCACGTTGTTACTATTGAATGTTTTATGAATGAAGGCTGTACCACAGTGAAGCCAGTGATTCTTCTGAGTGTTAGAGGGTTGTCCAATACTCTGACAAATTTATGCATAACATTGTATTGTATTATATGACAGTACAATGCTTATGCATAATTTGTCAGAGTATTGGACAAGTATGGAGTGTTATATATACAGTTGAACCTCTCCTTACGGACACCTCTCTAATTACGGACACCTCTCCTTACGGACACCTCTCTTACGGACAGTTTCCTATGTCCCGACAAAATTCTCACATATTTTCTTCAAAAATAACCTCTATAATACGGACCCTCTCTAATACGGACAACGGACACTAAATCTACTTTGTGTATGTAATACAATTTTCTGTTTGTGGTTACAAACAAATATCGAAAGACTTTTCAGAATTGTACTTTATATTATTCTTTTACATACAACAGGATTGCCTTGTAGTTCGTTTCCGTTCAAAACAGTGATTCGTATACAGTATGTAGCTGAGATGTACAATGAAGTCCCGGGGGGGGGGGGGGTACTTAACAAAGTTTTGTACGGGGATGCTCCGCCCCGAGGTCCAAACCCTTACCCTTTCATATACCGTCTTTGACAGAAAAGGTACCCCTTTCATATACCTTTCATTGAAAATGGCACCCCTTTCACATTCCTTTCATTGAAAATGGTACCCCTTTCATATAGCCTTTACGTGCGTCTGTTTGATATATTTTGAAAGGCCCTTTTTATAATACTTAAATGGCAGTTTTCCCTACCTTTTTTATGCTTCAATGGCGTGTTTTCGCTATCCTTTCCTATTCTTCGTGAAATCCCTACCCTTTCATATACTTTAACTCGTAAAATCCCGACCCTTTCATATACCTCCAGCCTCAGAAGGTACCCCTTTCGGGCGGAGCATCCCCGTACAGCCCATTATTCCCTGGATTATTCCCTGGGAATGTAGTACGCTTCTGATAGACAGTGTCTCAATGCTGTATATTAATCAATTTAAGACGAGTGTGGGCCTGTTTTTCGTAACTGAACACTTAAAACTGTCAGTGGAGTCTTAAAAGTGACGTCATCGCGTTGACCTCTATAATGCGGACACTTTGCTCTGTCCCTTCGGTGTCAGTATTAGAGAGGTTCAACTGTACTTAACGTGAACATTAGTAATGTAAGTAGGGTTGTAGGAGACCCTGTCGTGACACTTCAGTAACGCTGTTTTGCCGGAAGTGAGAGTAGCCGGAAGTCACTAAACAGGATGTGTAAATAGCAAAGCTATGAACCGGAAGTGCACAAATAATAATAATAATAATAATAATAATAATAATAATAATAATAATAATAAAAAGAAAAACGCAGGGCATTTTTTAACTCATTGCGCTTTGCGCATGAGTAATAAGGTATCCTAAATTGACAAGAGTACCTCCCCGGGTTGAGACTGAATGGGGTCGATACTCACTCAGTGAAGAACACCATAAATACATTGATACAAAGTCAAAGTCGAGACCGGGGGTAGATTTCACGCCTAACGTATGCCCGACATTAAACTTTACGACCGCGTCAACATCCGATGTTTGGGCTTAGTCCCGGGCAACGTTTATGCATTCCGGCCCCTGGAGCTGTCGTGTTATGTCCTTACCTGAGACATTTTACTCCACAATACCTTGCTCTACCCCCGCCATTTTAAACAAAAGCAAAATGTTCTTAAACACGAGTTACTAAGCATACCATTGGCTTACCACTGCAGATTGCGCAGCAGATGTTAGAACAAACGTTGGCCAACAAGTTACGTAAAAAGATACAAGATGACAGGACACATGATGATGTGTCATATTACGCGCAGTTCTATTCAGACGCTGATTTTGGCACGACGCACTTGGCTGTTTTGGCGCCAAACGGAGACGCAGTTTCCGTGACAACCACTATCAATCACTGGTTAGTTAAGGAATTGAGAGGGCCTGGGGATGAGGCTAATCCAGGGCAGCATATTTACTTGATTATACGCCCCTCTCATATAAAAGTCCCTTTAGAAGTAACGCCCCTTGTGGATGTCTCCTAAAAGAAATAAACGCCCGGCCTTCTTTGTCACGATCTAGTCACTTAAGTTGTGGATCGCGACGTTTTGACCGCTTACTGTTCTTATTTAACGTTAAGAAGCGTGTTATGCATGCAATAACAGCCCAAATCCCTTTCACTTCCAAAAAGAACGATTCCCTCGAAAAAAACACCTGTTCTAAGTAATAGTAATTGGTCTGAGTGTAGCACAATTCAGGGAGTAATCGAGCGAGTAATTTCAAATAGGCCGAGCGCGTAGCACAAGGACAGTTTGAAATTACGAGCACGATTACCCCTGAATTGTACGACACGAACTTCAATTACCAATTAATCGCATCAATAACAAAATTCAAGATTAAAAAGTCTATGTGGACTCTTTGTACTAAAAACGTCTAGGATATTTTCTATCAGTTTGAAGATAGAAGGAAACAGCAAAAAAAACAACCCATTTAACTTCAACTGATTTACGCGCGTGCAACTTAGGTGTCCAATTACAGCTATTCAATTACACCCGCGTGACCGCGCACCAATTACGTGAGAAATAGGCGGGCGGATGACCAATCACAGTCGAGAATTTTGTAATTGATACGATAACATAGGTTTTAGAAACACTGTCGCAGTTTTGTAATAAACTCCACGGGCGCTTAATCGAGTAAATGCGGTTATTGATAAATAAATTGATGCTGCATGTTTATCATGCAGTGTGCAACGTTTCTTCCGGCAAGCACCCCGACAGAAATCTAAGACGGTCAATTTGTATTTGGAAACCGTGATATTATATTATTTTGGTAGCTTTAACATAGCTTATCCAAGTTTTCACCCGGCGGGACCGGTTACCAGACTTTTCTCGCGCTTTCCTCCCTCCATGCATGTCCAATACTCACAACTTGTTCAAGTCGTAAAAGTTAATGTTTAAGTGGTACGACTCGTATCAATCGTACGAGGCTTATGACTCTTACGAGTTGACTTTGGCTCCTTCCACACAACTCCACTTATACTCTAAGTGTCCTTAATGAGATGCAGTTTCATCAGTTGTATTGTTATTTAACTTAAAAGTATCCCATGCACCACCTGTAACAGTGGTATGAACGGCGAGCCTTGTTAAAGATTCGTACTAGTGGTACGAGTCGTACCAGTTGAATCTTACCTTTCACGACTTGAACAAGTGGCGAGTATTGGACAAGCCTCGCGTTTTCCGGTTACCAGACTTTGCTCATGCGTCTCGCTCTTTGTTGCTAAGGTGGCCACAACAGTAATTTCCGGTACTTACATTTAGGAAACAACACTACCACTCTTTATTAGCTAATGCTGCAATAATAGTATCGGACAAATACAAAGTTTAAAAAAACAATTGTGGGTGGCTCTGAACCCCTCCCTACAATTTTAACCAGAATGGAAGAAGAAATTGGGCAAATTTTTTCATGTTTATCGCCTTGTGTCTTGGAAAAACTGATAAAACTCAGATTATGGTTGATTGTCTCATAGAAATTCTCTTAATATACATAATATACATCTTTGTATTAGTGTTGTGAAGGCATTTCGTGCATGACAATGGTACTTAGTTGTAATTTAGGACCAAAAACCTCAAAATCCCCATGACATAGTAAAGAAATAAAAAGCGTGCCGAGTGCAATATTGAGTTATATAACCAAGCGGGAATTTTTAAGAACACGAGAGAAGTGCAGAGAAGCACGAACAAACGAGCGAGTGCTTCTCGCACTTCTCGAGTGTTCTTCGAAAATCCCAAGTGCTTATATAACTCAACAATACACGAGGAACAAGTTTTTTTATTTCTTTTATAAAATAAAATCGGTTAAAATGAACCTTACGTCACGCGCGTGCTTTATCGAGTTATAATGAACTCGGTTTAACCAATCGTAGCGCGCGCACTTCCTTGAGCATTTTACGCCTTTTAAAAGATATGTCAGATAAAATTATCCTTTAAAATAAAATTCCTATGTTTCTGGATAGGTTTGGGTGCAAATATAGATCCAACATCACGGGAATTATCTACAATAATCAGATGGCAGATTTTGATATTCCCGGTACTAAAAAAGTGGACGGTGTTTATCCATCCGAGGTTAATTATCCCGATTCCAACAAGCGACCCTTCTCGTCCATGTCGCCAGCCATTTTGACTGACAACAACGGTGATGTACAGCTTATCATCGGCGCTTCTGGCGGGAAAAAGATCACAACGGCTGTCTCACTGGTATGACAAATTCAATCTTAACTGGGACATTCCGATAAAAAGGGCCTGCTTTTAGCCATAAAGGAGAACTTCTGTTTTGGGACAGCTCCATTAACGGGACACTTCTCCTGGTACCGACCGGCAAAACGCTCACATAATCTCTATAATTATCACCTCTATAAAGGGACATCTCTATTAAGGGGACACTTCTCCTGGTCCCGACCGGCAAAACGCTCACATAATCTTTGTAATTATCACCTCTATAAAGGGAAACCTCTATTAAGGGGACACTTTTCATGGTCCCGGCCGGCAAAACGCTCATGTAATCTTTGTAATTATCACCTCTATTAAAGGGACACCTCTATTAAGGGGACACTTCTCCTGGTCCCGGCCGGCAAAACGCTCATATAATTATCACCTCTGGGACACTTCTCCTGGTCCCGATGATGTCCCCTTATTGTAGATTTTTCAGTCAGCTGTTAAAACTTGGACAACAACAACTTCTCGTTTCTGCGACTGTTACTGAGTACACGCGCACATGCAGTGTTGTACTCATGTGACACTTCCACAATGTTAAGCAATCCCCCCTCCATCCTCCATGGAAAATCAAGAAGATATCCTCTTGTTCTCAGACTTTTTTTTAATCCATTCACACCCCATGTCGTGTGGTTCTTACTTTCAAACCTAGTCTAAGCCTTTGGGCAAAATACTATAGCCTGTGTAGCAGGCGCATGAAAATAAATATGGGCGCAAGAAAGAACGGGGCGCGCAAGGGAGACACGCGAGGAGAGAAGGATGAAAATCGTTTCCCGCCCCCTGTCCAATTATGCACTTATCAGCGACCATCCCGGGGGAGGGGTGACCCCGGGGAACCAACGGGCATTTGCACAACGACGTTTACAAATCCCCCCTACCCAAAACCAAGATTGTTTAACAAAGAGCTACGAACGCCCCTTCCCTGGGGGCAAAGAAGTGTGCTCTGCCAAGTCAAAAGGTGCAATATTTTAAAAGAGTTCTATTAAAAATAAGCAAAGAAAGCTATTCCACTTGTTTTCTACACATGATGAGGTTCAGCTTACATTGAAAGTCATGGAATGGGAAAGGAGAGAATATTCTTGCTTCCTGGTAATGAAGAACTAGGATTCCTTGAATATATTTTGAAATGCTTTATATAATTGGCCGAAATATAATTAGAAACAAGTAAAGTTTGGCAATACATGTATTTTTTTTGCATGCAACACAACAGTGGAAAGACAATAATGAAAGCTCTGTTCTCCTGCTCCTATGTTTGTTTACAACACAGAATTTACAGTTTGAAAGATATAGTCGCTATGTAAGCGAAGGATGGCCAGCTAACAGGAACAGAACGTGTTCACCAACATACCCAGTCCTTTCGCAGACGGTAACGGCACTCGTTTCCAGCTCCATCTGCAAAATGGCGGTGGCGCTACAAATCCCTCGGGTCTTTCCCCGGGGATTTTGCTACGAAAGTGGAAAAGCAATCCAATCCCCCCATCCGGGCTTAAAAATGAGCGAACAAAGTTGACAAATCCCGCACCATGCCCGCGTATGTCCCCGGGGTCACTCCCCCCCCCCCCGGGATGGCCGCTGATAAGTGCATTACTTGGCAGCGTTGCGTGATCTGTCAAACATTTTTGACAGAAAACAGATCCTTCTCGCGAAAGCGCAAATTGCGGGAATTCTGCAACATATCGGTCGAGTAGGGAGCTTCTCAACCAATAGGAATTTTCCGCACTCTCAGAGTGCGGAAAGAAACGATTTTCGGGGGCCTCTCGGGCAGACGCTCCTTTCCTCCTCGCGTGTCTCCCTCGCGCGTCCCGTTCCCCGCGCGCCCATATTTTTTTCGTGCGCCTACTGCGCAGGCCAAAAATCCTCCTACGATGTGACCATCTTTCAAATAAGTGCTCTTTAGCAGAACTTTCCTTTGCTACCATTTGTGTTTTCAGTATTTTTCAAAACCGAGCTTGGAATTTTTCTCCAATTTTTCTTTAGTCCGTTCTTGACGGCTCAAAGACTTTTGTTTCTATGCACAGGTGCTGATGAACAAGTTGTGGTTTGAAGAGTCCTTGTCTAATGCTGTGAACGAACCCAGACTTCACGAGGAATTGGTTCCTAATATGACCGTAGAAACTGAGAACAAGAAGAAGTATCGTTTTGACAAAGAAATAGTGAACGGCTTAGAAGATCTCGGACACGAGGTCAAAGAGGCAAGCGCTTTCGCTGTGGTGCAAGCCGTGTATCGTAAACCTGGAGACGGAATATACGCCAAGTCTGACCCGAGAAAATATGGGGAACCCTCGGGAAGGTAATACCTCTGTTCCGAAAACATAGATAAGGATAGTAGTAGCGTCAACACGGACTCGATACGGATTCGGATTAATATAGGGCCCTTTTAATACCATTTGTCAGAACTGGCCGGCCGCGCCGCTCAATTCGTCTGCCATATTTTTCAAAATAGCCGTCCAAACATGTTAATTCCTAGATAGCATTCATAGTTTTGAAGGACTTGTAGGAACAGGTCTTCAAAATGTACATTCTGTTTTCGAAATTACCGGTCTGGACGGATATTTCCAAAGAAAATCAAGGCTCCTACGAGCCAACTTGTGAATACAAACATCCTTCGGACCCTCCCCTCCCCTACACCTTTTGCTCCACCGACCCCCCCCCCCCCCCCACTCTCTGCGTCCAACTCCCCACCCTCCCCTACCTCAAACGCTGTCCCCATGCGTAAGGCAGGTGACCATTATCTATTGCATTTGGAAGGGGCAAAATATATGCGCAAGCCTTATGTACTGGTCAGCGGTATTACCAAGAAAAGTTTACAGCTGAGTGATGGAAGGAGTGAAAATTTGCATATTGTCCTCGTCTGTAATAACTCGTTCGACCCTTCGCGTATACACGACTTAAAAATGGCAGAACAAGGAGCAAAGAACCGCGAACGAAAATGCAGCTGGAGTACATAGGATCTATAGAAGATCTGATCAGCCAAAAATAGTAATATAAACAAAGTGAACAAAGCTGGTCGAAACAGCTGTCCACGGTTGCATTTTGGCTTTCAGTCTGGGCTCTATCATGTCGTTGTCGCGTTAAATGTTCTACGTAGTATCAGCTTTGTTCACTTTGTTTTTAAAAATGGCATACTATTTACGAACTGACCAGTCTGGACGGCCATTTCTGACAAATGGTAAGCGTCGATAGTCGAATAAGTAAGAACAAAATCAAACTATCAGCAGTTTTTATGATTTCGTTTAGAAACGTTTACGCTCACATGTTGATAGTAGAATACAAGGAATAGGTTTTATTCATACTTGCCTATATTTAGACTCAATCGCATCAATAACAAAATTCTCGATTGTGATTGGTCATCCGCACGCCTATCTCTTATACATAATCGTATCAATAACAAAATTCTCGATTATGATTGGTGATCCGCACGCCTATTTCTTACGTAATTGGCGCGTGGTCACGTGGGTGCGCGTGACAATCAGGTGCACTTAAATGTTTCGCTACCGGTTGCAAACTGATGGAAGATATCCCTGACGTTTTTAGTGGAATAAAGTTACATATATTTTTTAATCTCAATTTTTTTATTGATGCGATTAATCAGTAAATGAACTGAGTGGAGTACTAAACAATTCATGGGTAGTCGTAATTCCAAATTCCTCGCCCGTATACTTCTTGACTCCATTCATTCCAATTACTATTACTTATATTCTGATTTTAATACGCTTTTTAAAATAATTTAACTATGCTATTTAGTGATATACAAACACTCTTTGAGTGATTTAGCCAGGCTTTCTCAACCATTTAGCCTTGCATTTCACGTGATTCAGCCATGTTTTGGAAAATTCGATTTTGTATTTGGAATACAGTGGAATCCCGCTTTGCGGACACTCGCACTCACTCTCTAAAATTTACTCGCTTAATACAGACACCCCGTTATTTCAGACAGCTGTCTTGGTCCCGGCCGAAAGCCCATACATTCTCTCTAAAAGTTACCCGCATAATACAGACACCCCGTTATTACGGACAGTTGTCTTGGTCCCGGCCGAACGCCCATACATTCTCTCTAAAATTTACCCACTTAATACAGACACCCCGTTATTACGGACAGTTGTCTTGGTCCCGGCCGAAAGCCCATACATTCTCTCTAAAATTTACCCGCTTAATACGGAAACTCCGTTATTACGGACAGTTGTCTTGGTCCCGGCCGAAAGCCCATACATTCTCCGTTAACACGGACAACGGACAGTTTTTTTCACTCCCGATCAAAACAATCTCATTCATGATTAACCTCCTTAGTACGAACAATTTGGCTAATTCTAAGCGATAAAAATGTTTTCAAATGCGTTAAGTCAATCAGCTACACATATAAATGAATATCAGGTTGGTTGAAAGAAAGTTACGAACGTTGGTCTAATTGTAATGTTTTAGTGTCTTAGTGAGGTTAGATGCGGTAACTTGCTATAATATTTTCCCTTAAAAACAATGAAACATTTAAATTACGTCATCCATGTGAACTCGCTTAATACGGACACCCCGTTAATACGGACACCCCGGACACCCCGTTAATACGGACAGTTTCCGTGGTCCCGTCGGTGTCCGTATTAATGGGGTTCGACTGTAATTTATTCCACTTCAAATCATTTACTGAAATCATTTACCCTAAAATGGTGGGCTTAGACTGCTAGCTGCCCCTTTTCCCGGGGAGGGGGGTACTCCCTTATATACTAGTAGTAATTGGAAATTAGGGGAGTGCGTTCGACAGGGTGGGGTGATGGTACTAGGGGGTGAGGAAGTGGGAGGTGGAGGTGAGGGCCAATAGGCGTTTGTTTGAGGGTGGGGGGTTCAAGGAGTGTCAGTTATCAAGGCTGTGCTCTAAGAGTTATCATAGGGAGCCCGAAAAGAGTGCAACTATCAAATTTAGGGTGCCCAGCAGTTAAGTTATGTGCAAAAACTAAGTTTGCTGACTCGAGAGAAATTACTACGTTTAGAAACTCGATCATATTCATTGTTGTCTCTGAAAATGACAATTTTATTCGCCATATGATCGCGACATTAATTCTATTTTAGCGCGCGCTAATACAGTTGCTTTCGCTATATAGAACGACACCCCTAAAAGTAACCAAAGCCAACCGTTTCACACACGAGCAGCGAGCGGAAGCGAAAGCGAAAGATGAAGGCGTTACCACTTGAGTACGCGCGTCAAAGCTAGGCTAATTGCTATTTGCGAGGCTAATTGCGAGGCTAATTGCGCATCATCAATTGCGCATGAAATCGAGGCGAGTGGTCAGCCAGTCCAAACCTCGAAATCGCATGGCATGCAGCCCAATTCCTCCCACAATCCCCCGCGCCCAGACCGATACCCGACCAGAATAGATAGCGTTCTCCTATCGTCGAACGCAATAAGCTTATATAAAATAGCTATATAGCCCTTAAGGGTATGGTTTTCAAGCCGTTTTAGTCTGACATAGGGTATAGATTTTGACCATTTTGGTCTGAAATAGGGTATAATTTGCGTACTCTGGTCTGGAATTGGGTATGGTTTTTAGAAGAAGCTACTTTTTTCATCCCTTTGAGAAATGCGGTTTGATTAACATCTGAAATAGGGTATCGATTTAAGGGTCTGGTCTGAAATAGGGTATTGAATTTTGGGTCAGGTCTGAAATAGGGTAGGGAAAATCGCATATTTTGGTCTGAAATAGGGTAAGGGTTTTAAGAAGCGTGCCGCACACCCCCACCCAAATTTTCGGGGAGTACCCCCCTCCCCCCCGGACCCTTTTCAGTCAATCATCATCATCGTCATCTTTATTTAAAAAACACGGTAAATACATCAGGCATTAACAATTTAATATAAACTACAACTTAATAAGAAACTATGTAAATTAATCTTCTATAATTTAAAAATATAACTAATTATTAAAGAAAAGTAAGTAAACTATCGAGCGGGCGAGCTAATTACGAAAACTAGCTCGGGGAGACTGGAGCGAGAGGAAACTGGGAGAGAGACTGCAGTCCCTCCCTTCTTTCCCTCCTCTTCTCCAGAGCTCCCTCGGTTTGAATCATGACTTTCGCTCACTCGCAGCTCGGATCGCCGATCGCGTGTTTGCTCTCCCGCTCGACTATCCAGAGTGGGACTGCTAGCAGTCTATGGTGGGCCAGGCCAAAATACTCCAAAACTCCTGGAGCATTTTATCGCGTAAATATGATGAAATGTCTTCGTTTCGTTTGAACAACGTTTTCAGATTGACAGAAAAAGAAAAAACGGCTGCCAATCGCTGACAAGA